>CM060908.1:331259532-332509532 GCA_030737815.1 Allium fistulosum
CTACCACCGATTGATCAGTGGTAGACCACCAATCGACCAGTGGTGCACGGACATGGGCAATAAAGCCCAGGTCAGGTGCCATTCAAGTGGGGATTTTCCCCTTAGATTTGATTGCATTGTGATGTAAGACTTTAGCATGACTTCAGGGAAGCTTCGGGCTACTCGAGAAGGTGGAATGCAAGACGAGACTTGGGATTTGGATGAAATATAAGGAGTGCACAAGTGGTTGGTAACAATCAATAAGGCATTTGGTCAAGTGGTCAAGGAAGCGACCGAGGCAAGGGGAGCAAGGCACGAACTATTCCTATATGGGAGTAGTAGGAGATCGAGAGAAATAGGATATGAGATCGGGATGTGATCGAGTTCACGATCACACACAATAAGCGTGTACAATTGGAGGGAGCATATGAAGGTGAGGAATCAGTTTCAGACTTAAGCAGATGTGCGAGCATATGACAGCAACGATCGATACTGGATCGGGAAGATGTGTAGATTTATGATTAGCATAGACTATGGTTCAAAGCATCATTGTTCTTGAGTGATCCATTAGGGTCAAAGAAAGTACATGACAAGGAAATCATAGAGTAGGCAATTAGATTCGGGTCGTAGTATGGTTCTAGTGCTATGTATCCATTCGTGCATTATTTTATGGTTTTAGACCAAGCCTTCAGGCTGGTTTGAAGCAGCGCTTAAGGGGTACTTGTACCCGGTAGTGGTAGCGTAAATATAGATATTAGGGAGCACTGTAGTGGTAGTGGTTTTCATTGTTGCCACAAGAGCAGCTTAGGCTTGTATGGGAGCATCCGTACATCAAAGAGGTGGTATGGGGACACTCAGTTCCATTAGCGAACTCTCAAGGATAAGAATGTATATAAATCCAAATGCCACATAAGTTGCAGTTGCTCTATTTGTATTTCGTTTAGTACAAGGCAATTAGATATCCTTTATTTGACACATTTCATCATGTTGTGCTTTTGCTATACTAGTTGATTGATATTATATTTGTGTGAAGCATAGTGTAGAATTATATTATGACACTTTAATCGCTTATACACTATATACTAGATTACTTGTATCATAGTATATTGTTATGTAGCAGTCACATTATATTAGTTATGCTGACTCTTGATGATAAAAGAAGAGCGGGTTATAGTATGATTTCCTATCACTTTGAGATATGTTTTACGTTACTTGTTTATGAGACAGTCCAGATTACCCTTGAGCCCCGTTCGTAGATAAGACCACTTATGCCTTAGTAGTTTCATGTTTATTTGTATATAGTTTTGATATACAACATTTTGAGATAGTTCCCCTCACACCGGGCTTTAAGTCTTACCCGCGTTTTGTCTCTGTCTGTTTATGTCATGACAACTCTCGGATACAAGATTGAGTAGTTTGAGAGTTAAATGCTTTTGGGAATACACTATCAGGATGCATAGCCGGAGTATTTTGGAGGCGTGGAATCAATATTTTGGATATATATACTTGATATTTTAGTAGCACATGACAGATCAGTTATTTCTGTGTGAGGCCTGTTGTATCAGATATTCATTTAGAACTCCATGTTGTTGGAAGTTGATGTATTTTGACCTTTTGTATTGATATTTATTTATCAATTGCTTCCGCTAGTGCGGTCTCTTATATGTTGTCATCATGTTCTATTTATGTATATTCAGCATTTTATACACTATCCTTTTGTTGCGAGATCTTATCGATGTCTTGATTTAGTATTTCATCCTAATTTTGCCCTAACAATCTGCCTTTTGTGCTATTCGAAAGTTAGTCGTTGATGTGAGATGGTGATTTTTGGGTATTACGAAGGATGGGTTGTTATAGAGCAGTTATGATTTAGTGACATTATGAATTCATTTTTAATATTGAAAGAAATATTATTGGTTTAATATTTTATTCTCAAACACATATGTCACATATGTATGGAGAACATATCAATTGGGAGAGTATGTTATATATATTGAAACATTGTGCTATGATTTTAATTTTATGACTTTTAGTACACATTCAACACACGTTACACTTGTCAAATCTTACCTTATTGTTTGTTATCATCAGAAAGTAAGATTGTGAAGTATGCCTTGTTTGATGATAAAAATATATTTCTACATTTGATTTTTTTTTCAGAGTGTGTTATAGTTAAAAAATCATCAACGTACAATTTTTTTTTGCTTGACTTTTTATATATTATTTTTCAATCCATATCAACACATTTGCATTTTATCTGTAAAATTTAATTATGCTTATTATTATCAAAATAGAAATATCATTTGATATTGCAATTAATTTCAATTTGATATTAATATGTTTATCATATTTAATATGTTAGTATTGTGCATTTACAACATTCTAATTTCATTTAGGCACATCAAGTACATTTCATGTTGTGAATATTAGACTCAGGTCCCTAATAAGTTTCAAAATACACAAAAACCCCAGTAAAAAAAAGTATGTAAATTAGGTCCTTAGAATTAAGTTACTAAGTAATTGCATATAGTTATGCAATTATGCAGACATTTATGCAATTATATCCAAAAGTTGCATAAATTTATGCAATTTTTTCGGTGAATAATTGTGGAAATTTCCGTAATTTTTTTGGTGAACGATTGTGTAAATTTCCGCAATTTTTTGATGAATAATTGTGGAAATGTCTGCAATTTTTTGATATAATTGCATAAATGTCTGCAATTATTCACTGAATAATTGCATAAGTGTGTCATTATTCAGTAACTTAATTCTAGAGACATAATTTACAAACCTTTTTTTTACTGGAATTTTTGTGTATTTTAAAACTTATTAGGGACCTGTGCCAAAGTCTCCCCCGTTTGAATTCTCTTTCGGTGGTTAAAAACTAGATCGTGGATGCCATATCCATTTGAGAATAATGTTTGTACAAGTCTTTAACTTGTGTAAAAACAGAATCTTTCAAATCTTACCAAAGAAAGTGCATGGCCCACACAATAATAACCCATGCTCGAAAATATTCAAACTTCAATAGAAGGAATACCACAAAATTGAATATTCAAAGACAGAGCGGATTCTTAGGCAAATTCATTTGGCCAATAGAAGCCGCTATATATATTCCAAAGCTATCAACTTTTTCTCACGTCGGATATCAAAAAGAACACAATTTTCTTTTCATCATTCATTCATTTGCAAACTATCCGATCATCTACAATTCTCTGAAGACAAGCTTCAACATCAAACCTGATGCAAACTTCATCATCGTAACACAACTATCATCATCATCTCCATACGGTATCACCAGATTCCAATCGGCAAAATCGTCAGAAACAATTAAAACGGACATGGCAACTCTTGAGAAAACAACCGTACTCACCATCTAGATCCAGCATTGCAAGAACAGTGGCTCCATTCTTATATCAGCAATCTATAGCAATCGGAAGCAAGTGATGAGGAACCGAACTCCATCAGCAGATCCCAGATTCATTACCTCCAGACAACATCCCAGTCAAACTAGAGATAAAAGTTAATCATCATCACAACAATCCAAGATTGCGGTCGCAATAGAAATCAAAGTGAGGACGGTCAGCTTTCCGACAACTCAACCGATGCAAGCATTTCGACTTCATCAATCTCCAAGCGGCAGATCCAAAACTCTCGACGGCACGACATCTTATGAGGCAAGACGATGATAGCTTGAGTTCCAGGCAGCAAAATATGATAGACTCCGACCGTTTGACATCTCAGGGGAAGCTTACAACAGTACTTTCATCATCTGCACGAAGATAGGCTCGATCTCAACACCAAGGCGCACAAACTCTAGATCAGACAAAGATTGGCAGCCTATGTCAGCAACAAGATCAATCCACAATGGCATCACTTCCAATCGGTGGTAGAATTATCATCAACAACAAGCTGATATCTCAAAACAACAGCGATGGCAAGCAGCGACACTCACGACTTCGACAACATCAGGCGACGACGAGGTATTCTCTAATCGACGGCAACCAAACTCCAGAACGATGGTGTCATTCAGGAAATGGAATTGAATTCGAGACGACGAAGCAGCATGGAAGATGTTTGGTGATGCGGTGAATTATTTTTGTTTGGGGCAGATCAGAGGACTTAGGGGTCATTTGGTTTATTTTGTATTTTATGTTTTGAGTTTTCAACATTAATTATAAAATATGGGAAGAATGAAGGGAGTTTGGAAGGGATGAACGGAAGATTGGAGGGGACCACGAAGTGGATGGAGGAACGACGGAAGGAAGAATTGTTGCTCGTGCTTCTGTTTTCCTCAAAACACAAAAAATGGAAAAAAATTGTTTTCTATTTTGTATGTTAAATTCGTTTTCTAAAATGACCATTTTTCATAATATACATGCGTTGTTCGTATTTTTGTATGAACGAAAACTCAAAACTAAAATCGTTAAACCAAACATAGCCTTAATTTTTGGAGGAGGAAATTTTCGAAAGAGTGACATTTTGAAAAATAAAAATTGGACAAAGGGCTTATCGATATTTGGAGCAGGTAAAGGCAGTGAAAAGGAAATTTTTTTTGTTTAATATATAACCGTAGAAGTAACTTAGTAGGCATTAATGGGTTATTGGTCAAAAATGGATATATCCGTGTAGTTCTTTACTTTTCGCATATTATTTATCTACGAAATTTTTGAATAGCATATTCATTATATTGCATGATCCAAACACATACTTTTACGATATTTTTTCCCCTCTTGTGTCCCTACTTCATAATTGAATTGTAAAACGGGTTTCTTAGTCACTAATTATATAAATTAGGTTTCTGCCTCTTTAAAATCACATCCGACAATTATTAGCATTCGCCAACTTATTTATTTTCAATATTTAAAATGTGATAACTTTATATATATTAATCGATTTAAAAATCGTTTTCACCATTAAACCACAAATTTAATAAACTTTCCAACAATATCCATTGTTAATATCTAAAAATAAAATTTTAAAAATAACAATTTTATACAATGTTTTTAACTGCATTTTAGTAATACAGCTAAAAACTGGAGCTACTAAATGCAGTTTTTAACTGCATTTATGAAATACATTTAAAAACTACTGCTATTAAGTGTTGTTTTTAATTGCATATGTGAAATGCAGTTAAAAATTGCATTACTAGAATGCTGTTTTTAACTTCATTTACTATAATGGAGTTAAGAACAACATTCTAGTAATGCAATTTTTAACTGCATTTCACAAATGCAGTTAAAAACTATTGTTATTAAGTGCAGTTTTTAACTGCAATCGTGAAATGCAGTTAAAAACTGCATTGCTATAATGCTGTTTTTAACTGCATTTCACTAATGCAGTTAAAAACTTCATTATAATAATGCAAATTTTTTAAAATCCAAATTTAAAACAATTAAGTTTTGAAATTTTGGTTTTTATATATTCATAATGTATATCACTAGGAAGATAATAAATTTTTTTATTTAACGATGAAAACTGTTTGTTAATCCAATGTTTTTAGAAAATGTTATTTCGTTTTAAAAATTGATAACTAATGGGCGCGAGTTTTAAATAAGAGTGTGAGAATGACAGGTACGTGTAGAGAAAATGCATGCGCAGTGACCTAATTTACATAAATTACTAGTTTGGGGCGTTTTGTTTATTTTAATTAATGATAGGGATTTGTGCTACAAATTCCCTTTTGTTTTTCTAAAGAATTTAAAAAATATGTTGTGTGCTAGGGTCGAACCCATGACCTCTCCAAATAAAATCTACTCTCTTAACTAACTGCACTAAACATGTTTTTGTTATCAAAATTAAAACACTGAAAATCATTTATAGAAGGTGCAAATATTTTAGAATTATAAAGTCAATATCTTCTAAACTATAACTGCTAATATAGAAAATTTATAGTCGAAACCGATCAATTTGGAAAGACCTACATAACAATTATAAATACAATGCCCAAATCATCCTTTAATTTAAAATCCATTATAATTAGTTTATTTTAATAGTGTCGAATTTACGGGTGTTACATTGGTAATCAACATCCATAAGTACATGTACTGCTATTTGAATTGTAAATGATAAAGATAAACTTATTTTAAATTCATAATTTTGAAATAATAGTTTTGAGTATTATCGATATTTTAAGAGAGACCAATATACTACCTCATGACATTATATGTCTCTACATTATATGTACACTCTTATAACTCTTAGTGGGTTTAATTTTTTAAACCTTTTTATATAAAAATATGCTCTATATAATTTTAATTTTATTATAACATTTGTAATTTATTAATATAGACACACACATACATATCATTAATTGATTAAACTTTATATAATAATAATATAAATTTTATATCTATACGAATTTCAAAACCATTTAAAATTTGAAATTCATAACCTTTATTAAATTTTGGTTTAAAACAAATTTAAATTTAAATCATAACATACAAATATGCATATTTGAATCAATATAAGGCGCAAAAACATTTAGGCCTTCCGCAAAGGACATACCTTAGAAATATACTAATTTAAAGAGCTAGATAAGCATCGGGAGTGAGGGAAGTTCTCCATTCATGGGAACATTTCTTAACTCGAGTAACCTTCTGCTTAGACACCATCTAAAAGCACTTTTTAATATATTTTCATATGTGTTGGTTAATTATTCATGTTAAACTTTTTATCTGAATCGAAGTTCTTTATTTCCCCTTGAATTCTCAGGTACTCATTTGAATAAGTCGACTGTAGGATTTTTCAAGTTATGATGGATAAAGCTTCCGAAAACATGCAGGAGGCAAGCCATAGTAATTTATGTTTATTTTCGACGTACAGTACGACTACATTTGTTGCATGTAAAGATGAGTACTGTAACCGTCAGCAGTTATGACTTCGATCATCTAAGGGGCATCATTTTATGTCGCTTTTGGAACTATATTTGTATTTATTATTTTTTATCTGAATGATGTAGTCATGGGTTATGTAACGAACATGAAACAAGTGAATGAAAATATTTTACAATTTTTTTATAAATTCTTGTGCTCATTATGTTAATGATACAATAACTGATCTCATTTTTGTTGCTGGAAAAAAATACTAAGGATGACTGCAACATCCATGGGGTTTATTTTTAGGTCTAAAAATGGGGGATGTTGTAGTGGACTTGTTTGTTCAAGGTGGCAATGAGCTATTGGGTCCTGGCTTGACTGGCCAAGAAGACTTGGTCTTCAATGCCTTCAACCATGGTGCAAACGGAAATATTGAATGCCTCTTGCATTCTCTCGAGGATGGACCCATTATGAAGAGTGATGTGTTTTCAATTAAGAGTTCTAGTGCAAACGAGAGCATTTTTCATCTCTCGCATCCTCTTGAATTTTCTGGTTTGTCTGATTCTAGTATGAGTAGGAACCATGAGGGGTTCGTGCACTCTCTCAAATGCTTAAATTTGATCGACGTCCCCAACATGAGCGAGATCTTCCATAAGCTCTCATGCTCTCTATGGGAGTTGATTGGGGTCAACCTTGGCAAGGGCGATTGATTTCCCTTGTACCCTCTTGAGGTAGTCATTGTTAAAGGTTGCCGCCTCTTATTGGAGCATTAATACTCCTTTTTTAGACTACTGAGGAGGGATGTTATAGCAGTCTCTGGTAGCTTGTTGGTTTCTTTTAACGCATCCAACTCCCTTTTTGATGGGTAATTTCATTGTTAGTCATTAGTATGTAAAGGCTGCATCTAGATCGGCTAGAGCTGGCCTAACTATAAGGAAGTTGTAGGCATATGGTAAGTCCACCATATTAAAATAAACCCAAATTTTGGTGGAACGTGGTTCCTAGCGAAAAGTGACCACATGTGGGCTCGACCCCAATGGAATAATCCCAACATCGTTGAAGCTATAGATGGGAAGACTGTAGGGAGTAAGGCTACAAAACTTCATCGAATCAAAGACATTTTTGAACATGACATTCATTGAGCTTCCCCTATTCATGAAAACCTGATGTAATTTAGCATTTGTGGTGTGGATAGGGATGACCATTGGTCCATGATGTGGGTAGTCGATACCTCTTTTGCCTTCCACTATGAAGGTGATATTTGCTTATCCTCTTTCACTTTCAAAGCCTTCGAGGTCTAGAGCTCTACTGAATATACTTGTGTAATGACCTGACCTTCTATCACCAGAAAGTCGCATCATCTTTAAGAAAGAAAGGGATAGAAAAGAGAAAAGATAGAGAAGAAAGAACTAAACAACATCAGAAACTCACAGCGGAACGAATAAATTATATTAATCACATAAGATATTACATAGGATACAACATCTATCAGAGTTACACAGCTCATATTACAATACAGTAGACAGTTATAAAGATCTGTCTATTTACAATTCAATATACAACACAGATACATATATAACACTAACACAGCGGAACCAATATATATCTATACGCTGAAGCCTCCTACTCCATTGCTCCTCCAGAATTTGTCAAAACTAACCTGAATCCCCTGGCTACTCGTAAAAATTTGAGTACCCGAGAGTTTAAAAAAAACAGAAATAAACTCCGGGTCAGACATGGGTCTGGTGTGAGTAAACGGTTAAAGTTGCTTAACTTTAAAAACCTTTTGAAATCAAAGGTATCACGTAAGACTCCCCACACATAAACATGGGTAAGTTTTTACCTTACGCTAACCAAACATTTGATAGGAAATCCAGTGATATTATAATAGGGTCTAGGGTTTTCAAGTGAAATACAGAAATAGCTGGAATGCTTGCATCTCACGTTCCAACATAGTTGGGCACAAATAAATCGTACGGCACTTATTGGAGTTTGGATTCCATACAATGGTAGGGCTACTGGGGTACCGCCCGTCACAGTACCTGGCCTAGATCAGAGTACCGAGGATCCACCCTAAATCCCCTACAACACAAAGCCGGAACCATCCCTTACTGGACAGTCCCGAATAAGATAACCCCGGTAGTTGTAGCTAGCAACCGCCCACACAACCGAATAAAAAGGGACTCTAGACAGGGGTTCATCTCATCCTACTTGGGCATGACCCACTTAGCCTTGCTGCACCTCCCCTTTTTTAGCCATTCCCGGTTGATGAGGCTTGAGGCTACGATTACCTTTATAGAACACATCCATCTTAGAATGCTCATCGTCCACCTGACGATGTTCTGAAAGCATTCAATCCATACAAGTTCGTTCCGGGTTCGAACGAAACCGAAGGCATTATCTCGTTACACTCATTTTGGAATCACCCTCAGAGTTAACGACAATAACCCTTGCACTCTGAATCTTCATCTTCACTTGAGATTCACGACCTATCATTAATTTGGATCGATGTGCTTTTTGGATATCCAAATCTGGAAACCCGATCCCGGTCTCATCGAAATCCAAAACGCCATCTTTTGGGTCCAAGTTGTTTTAAAGTTAAAACAATTCAATTCTATTATCTATATACACACAGATAGATAATTCATATCATCATCACAAACAGATAATTCACATTATCATCACATTTCAACCAAAGCATCCATATCATACAGCATCACTTATCTCATATCTGAGATCTCAAGCCATTCAAGGCAATCAATATCATTCAACATTCATAAGAAATGATTTATTAATCACCATCTATAATTAATTTAAAGTGAATTAAATTAATTACTTCCATCTCTAATTAATTTAAATAAATTAAATTAATTACTTTCATCACATAAATCTTGCTTACTTAATCATTAATTAAATAAAAATCAATTAATTGATCATCCTCTAATTATCCATCTTAATTAATCATCCTGATTAGTTATTCTTAATTACCTTAAGTAATTAGCCTTTAATTAATTACACATATTAATTATCCTTAACCATTCACAGTAATTAACCATTAATTACTTCATTAATTACATTAATTAATGATCCTTAATTAATTACTTCCATTAATCATAAACAGAAATTACCATCCTGTAATTACTTACCTTAATTAATTAACTTCTTAATTAATTATATAAATCCTTTGATTAACTACACTAAGTAATTAATCTTTAGTTACTTCTTCCAAGTAATTACCCTTTAATTACTTCCCATTAAGTAATTCCCTTTAATTAATTACATCCAGTAATTATACATTAATTACTTCACTAAGTAATTCCACTATTCAATTTCATTAAGTATTTACTTAATCAACCATCAAATGTTTATCTTTAATTAATTAACAAATTAATTAACTTAAATTAATCACATTTACTTCCTTGATTACAATTGGTAATTCATCCCTTAATTACCTTTAAAACAAATTAATTAATCTTTAATTGTAGATTAATTATCCTTTAATTATTAATTAATAAACCTTAATTATCAATTAATAAAACTTAATTACACATTAAGTATTTCTTAATTACCAGTTAATTAATCTCTAATTACTTAATTAATTAATCCTAATTACAAATTAATTAATCTCTAATCATTAATTAAATCAATCTTAAATATTGAGTTAATTAAATTAATTAATTATTCTTAATTAATTTCTTAATTAATCCTTTATCATTAATTAATTATACTTAAATTTTCTTAATTAACTTAATTAATCTCACTTATTAAAACCTTAATTATCTTAAGATAAAAACATTAAATCATTAAAACATTTTATCTTAATAATTAACTTTACTTAACAAAATTTAGATTAAACAAATTTTTAAAACTTCTTAACAAATGTTAAGAAAACAATCGATATTTATAAAGTAATTTTATAAAGAAAATTTTAACCAATTTTGATTTTAAATTTCAAATATCTTATTTTAAAAACCTTTTTAAAAACTGGATTTTTGACTTACTTCGGGTCATACCCGAATGCCACTCGGGTTTAAACCCGAGTTTTTCCCCTACTTCCCATTTTTCAAAACTTAGATTAAATTTTTAAGTTTAAAAAGTTACAGGCTATCATACACAAACCTACTCGAGTATAAACTCGAGTCCAATCCCTTAAATTCCCAAGCAACCCTTCGAATCACTCCCACGACAAAACCCACTGACACACAATGCCATCTCGTGCACATGCACCATCGCCAGAAACTACTCCGACCATCGACGCACTCTCCGACACTTCACCGAACATCGCAGCAACCAATATCGACCACCAAATCTCTCGCACGAGCCTCAAATCGAAATCGAGCAACCCAATCGAATCTGAAACAAAAGCCTATGGCCAGAAACCCTCCAACCACACTGCTCCGACCACCAGAGGTCAGACTACTTTGGCCACACTCTGCCGAACCACCACGCCACCATTTCCCTGAGTTACGCGACACTCGATCCATCAGAGACAACGCAAAGACCACAAACTCCAGCTTCAACAAAACTAGGGTTTAAAACCCTTTTTGACCTACCGCCGACGCCACAGGAGGTGATAAATCCTCCTTGCATTTTTGCCTGAACCACCAGTACCTCCTCCACCTCCAGCAATGTTCCCGACCACCCCAATTTCTCCGGCCACCAGAATTCACCCAAAAACCCAATTCCAGTCATCCCCAAAATTCACATTCATATCAATATTAAAGATTGCGATTTATGTTTTAAAAATCCTATCTTTCAGAAATGATTCAAGGTATATACTTGAATCAATAAATTTTAACACTTGATTTTATCATATAATTAAGATTTCTACTGTATTCTCTTGGTTCCAAGAAATTTCCAAACTTAAAATACTAGAACTTGTTTTCAAAACCTAGATGATGTTTAAACTAAACTAACTTGTTTGAACAGCAAAGTTTCACAGTGATTATATTGGGAGGTTTGACTTTTAGTTTATTTTTAAATCTCTGTAATCTTGGAACAAAGAGGCACAGACATCAGACATGCATATTCAAATACATATATATATATATACAGAATACCACTTAATATATATACACAAACAAGCATCATTATCATAGAAATTCCGCAAGCAACAATTATTTTCCTACTTAAAATTTTAGTTTAAAAGTTTACTCACCTTTTGAAAAGCAGAGAATTTGAAACTGGATGAAAACTGAAGCTTTGAAAATTTGCATGCTTTTGTTGTCTTGATTCCAGAAAACTTGTCCTGCTTGTAACTTAAAAACTGAAAAGCTTTAATACTTGATTGTTTAACTGGAACATGATGATGATGGTTCAAACTTGATTCCAGGTTGCAAATTGAAGATGAAATCTGGTTACAGGCTGAAGCTTGTTTGATAATTTGTTTACAGGCTTGTTGTTTGAGATGGTTATAGAGATTGATTTCAGTTTCTTCTTGAGGAAAAGGTTACATGTTTGAAAATATTTTGAGATGTTTTTAGGTTTGATGATATTCCGGTATGCTATTGTTTTATGAATGAAAAGAAAAAGAAGATTGATATATAGAAAACAAGTGCAGGGCTTGTTTCTTGCTGGTACAATTTTGATTAGAGATTTTTCTTCATAAGGAGGCTGAAATGATATATCTTGTACTAGCATTAATTAACATTGTCATACTTATCCATATTTAATTTCGTATGTACATATATGATTTCTTCTTGCCTTACAAATATATATTCCTATAGATTATATCTCAAGTGTTTAATTTAAAGTTGTTATAGTTATTGTTAAAATGTTAACTTGTATATTCATTTCTATTTTAAAATCTATTTATATTTATATATAAAACAATAAATTAATAATGTTATTTGAAAATAATAATTTGTCAAATTTAAATAATTTATAAAAGAGATTATAAATTCCTATTATTATTAAATGAATTAATATATCATATTTATTAAACAATATTTTAAAACAAACCTTTTAATTAATCTTAAACTTAAGCTAAGATATAATTTAATCAATTAAACAATTATCTTAAATATTTTAAAACCATATATTTTAAATTAAATCATAATTTCCAAATTACCAAATTATATTAGAATTTGAAAACGAGATTAATTTATTTATTAAATTCAAACCAAAGATTTCTATTTACAATATATTCAAATATATACACATTATAAATAGAAAACAATTTATTAGCTTTTAAAAAGATAAAATCACCAATTAAATATTTATTAAAAGAAGATTATTAAATCAATTTAAATTTCAATACAGATTATTAATTGATATTGCCAAAAATTCCGGGATATCACATTCCGCCCCCCTTAAAAGAATTTCGTCCCCGAAATTTAAAACAAAGGTAATTTAATAATCTCATTAATGATTTAAGTTTAAAAACACAAGCATATATTAATCATATGCTAACAACCATAGCAACCAACTCATCCAATCAACAAATCTAACTATCCAAACAAAATTGTGGATAGAATTTCCTAGAGTGTCCCAAGTAAAAATACCGGGATAATCGCCCTACAGAACCCAAACAAAACTATACTACTAAGCTACAGAGCTCCTACTCATCTAGATCTACAAAACTAGACAGGATATCAGACTATAGACAAGTCTGACTCAACAACCAAACCTTCCTGGACTGCTGGTTCCAAAACCAGAGATGGATCATACCCGTACTCCCTCAGAGATACATGAAATACATTGAATCCCAGTCTTCCAAACTGGCAATTCACTCTTGTACTCCAAAACACTTATCCTTACAAGAATACAGAAAGATCCAATATACTTCGGAGCTAACCTCACAGTCTTACCCAATCTTATTGCTCCCTTTACCGGAGAAAATCTCAACAACAACGAAGTCTCCAACTTCGAATTCCAAATTCCTTTGTCTCTTATTCACAAAACTCCTTTGACGATCCTAGACTCCTAGACTGCCTACATCCTTTCCTGATCAGCTTGACCTTCGCTGATGTTTCTTGAAACAAACTGGATCAAAATAACTCAATAAAAAGATCCTCTCCAGATTTACCCAAAATCCAGAATACAACTCTACTCCACCATCATTAGTAGATTACAACTTACTTCTCCTATCCGGAAAAGACAAAACAAAAACACTTGCCAATCTGGACTCAAATCCAGAAAAATTCCTGTAGAAAATCTCTAATCCCAAAACACTGCAACTTTAGGTTGCTTCCACTCTAGAACAGCTACCACCTTGCTTCCGCTGCACAACTCTGATCTGGAGTAGATAAGCATGTCGATGAATTCGAGAAAAATCTTAACCAACACCTCCTGGACACACAGTTCATCAGATCCACCACAATCGGAAATGTTGGTTATCTCAAAGACATAACCAACTACTCAAAGAAACAGATGAGTCCTCAGTCAAGGGTACTGTCTTCAGCTACCCTTAGCTGGAAGAAACTCAAAACTAGATACAAAAGAGAAAACACAAATGCTCCACCAAATCTTCTTTAGAAACCATCCATCTCCTTAACTGAACCACCGGTATCTCTTCCAGACCCAGGTCAAAGGAAATTAAACTTCCTAATGTGGACAAACTGCTGGCTTTCTTGAAAACTTCTGGACAAATCTTTGACAACTCTATAACTCATACATCCTCTAGGGATGCCACAAATCCATGCAAAAGATTATCCAAGAGAATTACTCAAACTATCGCAAGTCGCTTTTGCGATCCCATCCAGACCAATATCCATAGATACTATTCTCTCTTCACAAATCAGAACAGCTTGTCCTTGACTAACCAATCCATCGAAGAAATGGATCCACTCTGCTGCTTCTGAATTCCACTACTAGGGTACTATTAAGCCAAAAAATCTTCCTGCTGGCACAAAACATCTCCCAGCTGCACTGCTGCCACGGATGCCAAAAACTTCCTAATCCAAAGCTCCTTTGAGAAACTCGGACCTCAAACCAAACACAACATCCAGCTGAAACTCGGTCTCATCATCGATGCAGACACTCCCTCAAACATGTTCCAAAGAAAACATCTTCGGAAACATCCATAGTCACTGCGTCTCACCACGCAATTACTACTTCCTGAGGTTGCCAACATACCATCACTTGTTTCTGCCTAACCGACAGATCCAAACTCTCAAAAATCCGCTCACACGAGCGCGATCAAACTTGCACTTTAATGATGAACTCCGAACTTTAACAGGTTTCCTTCAGAGATCCATAAAATTATTACACCAAGCAAAGCTCACTCGAGATGATATTGGGTCTATAGTCTCGACAGATACTCTTCCAACCTTAAACATTCAAACTCCAACCATTGGTAGTCGTGTTAGACACACCACTACCTTATCTAACTTTATAACGTATGTTGGAAAACCCGAACATGTAACCCAACAGATAGGTAGAAATATATATATATACATATATATATTCAAAATTACAAATATGCTCTCTCAAGAAAGACACCACTCCAGAGCTTAGGTATTCGCTCAACCTATGCTCTGATACCAACTGTAACGACTCGACCTTCTATTACCAGAAAGTCGCATCATCTTTAAGAAAGAAAGGGATAGAAAAGAGAAAAGATAGAGAAGAAAGAACTAAACAACATCAGAAACTCACAGCGGAACGAATAAATTATATTAATCACATAAGATATTACATAGGATACAACATCTATCAGAGTTACACAGCTCATATTACAATACAGTAGACAGTTATAAAGATCTGTCTATTTACAATTCAATATACAACACAGATTCAGATATAACACTAACACAGCGGAACCAATATATATCTATACGCTGAAGCCTCCTGCTCCATTGCTCCTCCAGAATTTGTCAAAACTAACCTGAATCCCTTGGCTACTCGTAAAAATTTGAGTACCCGAGAGTTTAAAAAAAACAGAAATAAACTCCGGGTCAGACATGGGTCTGGTGTGAGTAAACGGTTAAAGTTGCTTAACTTTAAAAACCTTTTGAAATCAAAGGAATCACGTAAGACTCCCCACACATAAACATGGGTAAGTTTTTACCTTACGCTAACCAAACATTTGATAGGAAATCCAGTGATATTATAATAGGGTCTAGGGTTTTCAAGTAAAATACAGAAATAGCTGGAATGCTTGCATCTCACGTTCCAACATAGTTGGGCACAAATAAATCGTACGGCACTTATTGGAGTTTGGATTCCATATAATGGCAGGGCTACTGGGGTACCGCCCGTCACAGTACCTGGCCTAGATCAGAGTACCGAGGATCCACCCTAAATCCCCTACAACACAAAGCCGGAACCATCCCTTACTAGACAGTCCCGAATAAGATAACCCCGGCAGTTGTAGCTAGCAACCGCCCACACAGCCGAATAAAAAGGGACTCTAGACAGGGGTTCATCTCATCCTACTTGGGCATGGCCCACTTAGCCCTACTGCACCTCCCCTGTTTTAGCCATTCCCGGTTGATGAGGCTTGAGGCTACAATTACCTTTATAGAACACATCTATCTTAGAATGCTCATCGTCCACCTGACGATGTTCTGAAAGCATTCAATCCATACAAGTTCGTTCCAGGTTCGAATGAAACCGAAGGCATTATCTCGTTACACTCATTTTGGAATCACCCTCAGAGTTAACGACAATAACCCTTGCACTCTGAATCTTCATCTTCACTTGAGATTCACGACCTATCGTTAATTTGGATCGATGTGGTTTTCGGATATCCAAATCTGGAAACCCGATCCCGGTCTCATCGAAATCCAAAACGCCATCTTTTAGGTCCAAGTTGTTTTAAAGTTAAAACAATTCAATTCTATTATCTATATACACACAGATAGATAATTCATATCATCATCACAAACAAATAATTTACATTATCATCACATTTCAACCAAAGCATCCATATCATACAGCATCACTTATCTCATATCTGAGATCTCAAACCATTCAAGGCAATCAATATCATTCAACATTCATAAGAAATGATTTATTAATCACCATCTATAATTAATTTAAAGTGAATTAAATTAATTTCTTCCATCTCTAATTAATTTAAATAAATTAAATTAATTACTTTCATCACATAAATCTTGCTTACTTAATCATTAATTAATTAAAAATCAATTAATTGATCATCCTCTAATTATCCATCTTAATTAATCATCCTGATTAGTTATTCTTAATTACCTTAAGTAATTAGCCTTTAATTAATTACACATATTAATTATCCTTAACCATTCACAGTAATTAACCATTAATTACTTCATTAATTACATTAATTAATGATCCTTAATTAATTACTTCCATTAATCATAAACAGAAATTACCATCCTGTAATTACTTACCTTAATTAATTAACTTCTTAATTAATTATATAAATCCTTTGATTAACTACACTAAGTAATTAATCTTTAGTTACTTCTTCCAAGTAATTACCCTTTAATTACTTCCCATTAAGTAATTCCCTTTAATCAATTACATCCAGTAATTATACATTAATTACTTCACTAAGTAATTCCACTATTCAATTTCATTAAGTATTTACTTAATCAACCATCAAATGTTTATCTTTAATTAATTAACAAATTAATTAACTTAAATTAATCACATTTACTTCCTTGATTACAATTGGTAATTCATCCCTTAATTACCTTTAAAACAAATTAATTAATCTTTAATTGTAGATTAATTATCCTTTAATTATCAATTAATAAATCTTAATTATCAATTAATAAAACTTAATTACACATTAAGTATTTCTTAATTACCAGTTAATTAATCTCTAATTACTTAATTAATTAATCCTAATTAAAAATTAATTAATCTCTAATCATTAATTAAATCAATCTTAAATATTGAGTTAATTAAATTAATTAATTATTCTTAATTAATTTCTTAATTAATCCTTTATCATTAATTAATTATACTTAAATTTTCTTAATTAACTTAATTAATCTCACTTATTAAAACCTTAATTATCTTAAGATAAAAACATTAAATCATTAAAACATTTTATCTTAATAATTTACTTTACTTAACAAAATTTAGATTAATTTTTTTTTTTAAAACTTCTTAACAAATGTTAAGAAAACAATTGATATTTATAAAGTAATTTTATAAAGAAAGTTTTAACCAATTTTGTTTTTAAATTTCAAATATCTTATTTTAAAAACCTTTTTAAAAATGGGATTTTTGACTTACTTCGGGTCATACCCGAATGCCACTCGGGTTTAAACCTGAGTTTTTCCCCTACTTCCCATTTTTCAAAACTTAGATTAAATTTTTAAGTTTAAAAACTTACAGGCTATCATACACAAACCTACTCAAGTATAAACTCGAGTCCAATCCCTCAAATTCCCGAGCAACCCTTCGAATCACTCCCATGGCAAAACCTACTGACACACAATGCCATCTCGTGCACATTCACCATCCCCAGAAACTACTCCGACCATCGACACACTCTCCGACACTTCACCGAACATCGCAGCAACCAATATCGACCACCAAATCTCTCGCACGAGCCTCAAATCGAAATCGAGCAACCCAATCGAATCTGAAACAAAAGCCTATGGCCAGAAAACCCTCCAACCACACTACTCCGACCACCAGAGGTCGGACTACTCTGGCCACACTCTACCGAACCACCACGCCACCATTTCCCTGAGTTACGCGACACTCGATCCATCAGAGACAACGCAAAGACCACAAACTCTAGCTTCAACAAAACTAGGGTTTAAAACCCTTTTTGACCTACCACCGACACCACAGGAGGTGATAAATCCTCCTTGCATTTTTGCCTGAACCACCAGTACCTCCTCCACCTCTAGCAATGTTCCCGACCATCCTAATTTCTCCGGCCACCAGAATTCACCCAAAAACCCAATTCCAGTCATCCCCAAAATTCACATTCATATCAATATTAAAAATTGCGATTTATGTTTTAAAAATCCTATCTTTCAGAGATGATTCAAGATATATACTTGAATCAATAAATTTCAACACTTGATTTTATCATATAATTAAGATTTCTACTGTATTCTCTTGGTTCCAAGAAATTTCCAAACTTAAAATACTAGAACTTGTTTTCAAAACCTATATGATGTTTAAACTAAACTAACTTGTTTGAACACCAAAGTTTCACAGTGAT
This sequence comes from Allium fistulosum, assembly GCA_030737815.1. Taxonomy (NCBI): domain Eukaryota; kingdom Viridiplantae; phylum Streptophyta; class Magnoliopsida; order Asparagales; family Amaryllidaceae; genus Allium; species Allium fistulosum. Next base: position 331,278,445 of record CM060908.1, read on the forward strand.
TATATTGGGAGTTTTGACTTTTAGTTTATTTTTAAATCTCTGTAATCTTGGAACAGAGAGGCACAGACATCAGACATGCATATTCAAATACATATATATATATATATATATATATATATACAGAATACTACTTAATATATATACACAAACAAGCATCATTATCACAGAAATTCCACAAGCAACAATTATTTTCCTACTTAAAATTTTAGTTTAAAAGTTTACTCACCTTTTGAAAAGCAGAGAATTTGAAACTGGATGAAAACTGAAGCTTTGAAAATTTGCATGCTTTTGTTGTTTTGATTCCAGAAAACTTGTCTTGCTTGTAACTTAAAAACAGAAAAGCTTTCATGCTTGATTGTTTAACTGGAACATGATGATGATGGTTCAAACTTGATTCCAGGTTGCAAATTGAAGATGAAATCTGGTTACAGGCTGAAGCTTGTTTGATAATTTGTTTACAGGCTTGTTGTTTGAGATGGTTATAGAGATTGATTTCAGTTTCTTCTTGAGGAAAAGGTTACATGTTTGAAAATATTTTGAGATGTTTTCAAGTTTGATGATATTCCAGTATGCTATTGTTTTATGAACGAAAAGGAAAAGAAGATTGATATATAGAAAACAAGTGCAGGGCTTGTTTCTTGCTGGTACAATTTTGATCAGAGATTTTTCTTCAAAAGGAGGCTGAAATGATATATCTTGTACTAGCATTAATTAACATTGTCATACTTATCCATATTTAATTTCGTATGTACATATATGATTTCTTCTTGCCTTGTAAATATATATTCCTATAGATTATATCTCAAGTGTTTAATTTAAAGTTGTTATAGTTATTGTTAAAATGTTAACTTGTATATTCATTCCTATTTTAAAATCTATTTATATTTATATATAAAACAATACATTAATAATGTTATTTGAAAATAATAATTTGTCAAATTTAAATAATTTATAAAAAAGATTATAAATTCCTATTATTATTAAATGAATTAATATATCATATTTATTAAACAATATTTTAAAACAAACCTTTTAATTAATCATAAACTTAAGCTAAGATATAATTTAATCAATTAAACAATTATCATAAATATTTTAAAACCATATATTTTAAATTAAATCATAATTTCCAAATTACCAAAATATATTAGAATTTGAAAACGAGATTTATTTATTTATTAAATTCAAACAAAAGATTTCTATTTATAATATATACAAATATATACACATTATAAATTGAAAACAATTTATTACCTTTTAAAAAGATAAAATCACCAATTAAATATTTATTAAAAGAAGATTATTAAATCAATTTAAATTTCAATACAGATTATTAAATTGATATTGCCAAAAATTCCGGGATATCACAACTTGGGTTGTAGGCTTAAGATCCCTTCTATAGTGAGCTTGGGCCCCTTTAATGCTTCTGTCCACGTGTGGGCCACTGCATATGGAAAATACCTTTGTGTTGATCATGGTAACATTGTATACATCTACCCGCTAAAGCAAGGCGGAAGGGCTTGTCACTGAGTTCTTTGGTGTAACTTTTTCTTAAAATATTGCATAAGTTTACCTTCATGGATAAACCACTCTATCATGTCTTTAGGTGATGACATTCATATGTGTAATTGTTAATTTGGTGAAACTCACGGTATTTCTCGTTCCTGCAGGGCTCTTCTTTCCACCCTTAATGGCCGGGAGGAAGCATGGGGTATAGGGCGCAATCTGGTGGTGAGATAGATGCTTTTCATGTCACAATTTAAAGAGGCATGGTTTGCATACTTGGCTTTTATCAAGGGTCATCCTAAGCATATTTTGTTGTGCTTTTTACGACCATTCCTTATGTGGCTGCCCTGGTCGAGCGAGTTGTGCATGTCTCATTGCATGTCCTCCTCATTGCTATTACACAGGCCATCCTCCTCCACCCTCATTATGCCATTGGCCCTTTAAAAGAAATCTGTCAAAAATGAGACGAGTTGGTTTTGTAGCTCCTTCCATGTTTTGGAGAATTACATTACCCCAAAGAAGAGGGCGAGTATCGGTATGCTTCCCTAGCATGAGTTGCCTCTTTGTTGAAGTAGTTGTGTTGGGCCTTTTTGAATGTAGCAAAGCTTGTTAGTCATCATTATTCGTGTTCATGTTTGGAGATGAAGAAATGAGTGAAGTTAATGTACAGTTGTGCCCAAGAGTGGATACTTCCTGCTTATAGATGTAAGAACCAGTGGGAGGCCAGCTCAGTTTGGGTGGAGGAGAGTATAAGGCATTTGGCATTTATAAAGAGTTGGTCGGCTCCTATGATTGAGTTGAAGGCCGTAATGTAGTCGAACGGGTCGACGTTTCAGTCATACTTTTTAATGGGAGGCAAATGCTTACCTTTAATGAATGTAAATGCCTAATAACTCCTTTGAGAATGAATCTCTATGATCTCATCGTGTAATAAACCCACATCGTCATGGTTTTGGGTTTCCATCCCAAGCATTTGTTTCCCGAGTGAAGTAATTTCTTCTCTGAGACCGATGTTTATCCCTATGGGTGATGCACGACTCTTGTTAGGGAAGGGGTCCCTCTAAGTCTTGCAACGGAAGGAGATATTTGGCGTCAGTAGGGAGATGGTAAGCAATAACGACAAACGGGGGTAGGTGGCCCTTTGCTTTTATTCACGGAAAGAGTCTTAGAGCATGGACTCGCCTTCCATGGGAGCGAGGTCTTGGGACTTTCAGCTAATATTGGAAATGAACTGATAATTCTTTAGGCTTGTCATTCCTTTCTTGCCTTTCACCGTTTAAGCGGTTGAAGTGCAAATCATGCCCACATTCGCTACCCTAAGTCGTTCAAAGGTGGATTGTGTTTCAAGGGAGGGGATCGATGAGCAATATGAGTCCTAGATAGTGGGGTTGGCTCAAACATAAGAGCATCACAAGAAAAGTCATGAGTAGGCATGACATGCACATCCCTATCCGGATAGGAACCATCCCAATAGGACTTTCGAGTCCCTTCTCTAGTGTCATGCATGATTTTGGAACTGCTAAAAACTATAGGTGGAAGAGGGCTCTGCCTATAACAGTTAGGGCTGTTAGACCATAGTTGATGGTTTCATGGACCTCTATCCAAGTGTGGAGATCATTCAGATACTTGGCCATTTTTCCAATATTTTTGATTTTGTTAACCAAGTTGCGCCACATGTCATTGCTCTTGCTTAAGATAAGGTTGATGATGCTTGCTCCGATATCACCATTGGTGTTGTGGCTATTTGAGTTGTCGGCGTTAGTTTTACCATTCTTGTGTTGCATAGTGAATGGTTTTTTAGGGGAGAATTAAGTTTTTGTAGAGGAAAAAGTGATGAGATGATGAAAGCTGAGAGCACTAAGGCAAAGGGTCGTCTTCTAGCATCGAAATATTGAGTAAATTTCTAGCCAACCTCAAAATAATAATTAATAGGGGTTTATATTGAAGGTTGATCACTAATAATGTATTTTAAAATGTAAAATGAGGAGAAAATAAGAGTAAACTATAGAGCACGTAAGTAAAAAAATACAAGATGTAGAGTGGTTCAACCTTTAGAAGAGATTTACGTCCATTGTGATTTCTTCTCTTATTACTTTGAGCTTTTCAATTACAAAAAGAATTAAATGGATACTACAAGAGCTTAGAACTAGCAATAACGTCTCTTAAGTATAGAAATTTGATCCTTGTACAAATGCATGAGAGCCTCTATTTATAACTATAGAAATTATGCTTTAAAGGGTTGAGATTGACACCTTGGAGGCTAAGTTTTGTTAAGAATAGTTGATTGTGATCAAAGGTCCAAATGCGACCCGCTAGGATTCCTAGTGAAAAAGTGGTTAAGATATATGCCAGCTAATGAGCCGTATTTCGACCTGTTTATATCAGAAGAGTAGCATGGCTCAGAGAATGGTTGTCGTACAATAACACATCATCTTGGCAGGCAGTAAAATATAGAGAGGGGTTGTGGCTCATTTACGCTTTTGTCAGATGAACAGTGCTATTATGGTGCTTCTATCAAAGATAAAATAAGGGGTCACCGCCTCTTTTTGCAAAGGCAACAAGAGGATTTTGGCAAAGGACTTTCTAGGTATGACAAAATGAAGCAAGTAAAGAAGCCCGTCGGTAAGAGTTTTTGATGAATAGGGTGATAGAGCTAAGGGTGTGCCCTACGGGCAATTTTGTAATTCGTTACGTAACTTAACCCTTATAAGAAAATGTCGTTTGAAATTTTGTAAGCATCGGGTTTTATTTTCTTTTATATATTTTGTTATATATGGATATAAATAATGAACTAAATATATTAAACATATATAGGTAGAAAATCTTCAGGAGAAATATCTTATCTATTGAAGTTACATGAGTATTGAATCATGATGTGCACGCTCCTTAAATGTTCCTAGTCAAGAAGTATCGAGAAAAGGATATTGATACATCTTTGAGACTAGTGTATGTAAAAGTCTCCATACGATGGGCGTCATTTACTCATGACCATTGGGGCATCAAAGGGTTAAGTACTTGTGGTTTTTTGGAACAAGCACAAAATGACTTAATGAATGTCTTCTATAGGCTACATAACTTAGTCTGTAATAACCTGCCTTTTTGACCCTCAAACATCGACACTAATGGATCCACGGTATTCTTGCGTCGAACATCCAAGTGATAGAAAGATAGATTGTTAAAGTAAAATAAAAGAAGAAGAAAAAGAAGAAGAAAAAGAATAAGAAAGAAGATATCAAAACATCAGAATCTACAGCAGAACGATAACATATAATATCAAAAGATAGTATAAATTGTCCTCTAAGATACATAGCATTTTAGAGTTACAATTCTAAATAATATCATAAGCCTGGACAGTTATAACAATCTATCCTCACAAATATTGATATATACATAGTAGTAATGCCACAGAAATAAGAATACTACAGTAAGGGAAACATCCAGCTCTTCTCCTCGAGCTCCAATGAACATCAACGAAAACATGCCTTTCCCAGACTACTCGAAAGTGCTCCATGGAAATAAGGGAAATATAAAACCATGAGTCAGACATAAGTCTGGTATGAGAAACTCAAGGAATTTGTATCTGACATATAACAGTACTTTTGAGGCTGCATAGAATGCCGTAATGGTTATCCCCTTACAGAACGACCATCTAATAAGTACATAAGGTGATATAATAGATAATGCCCAGGGTGAAGAATATAAATCAGAAACTTGATGTGCCACTTGCATCTCACCACAAAACAATATGGAAGTACAATCAAAACCGCTAAGGTATCCATGCATAATGGATTTTCCATGAAGACATCCCCAGATATACTAAGGCCAGCCTCTTGCACAAGGTTCAGAAGCTATCTCCGAGCATCGTATATCTCTAGATAGAATATATTATAAGGTAAACATAGCTTGTCCACGTCTAAAATACGTGATCTTAAATATCATCAACTCCCGCATACAACATCAATAAGCATACTCTAGATATGGAATTGATATACTCTGTCGTGGGTTAGCTAAACCCCAAACTATGCTCCTACTCTATTTTCTGTCATTTTTGATGTCAATGTCACGTTCAGCATCTCTCACACAAGTCTTCTTCACTCAAACAGAACACGAATCTTCAAATGGATTCCAGTATCTCGAAGAGATCACGAATATCTACATGGATTCGAGCATCTTGAACAGATCTCGAATCTCTACTTAGATTCCAGCATAAGTCCTATGACGAATGCTAATGTTGACCTCTCCTTTGGACTTAACCTTAGGATAGAGAGATCAACTCTATAGCATTCCACTCCATGATCACTTCCAAAACATAGAACTTGTATATCAGTTCTGAAGTGGTATTCAGTAAGTAAAATACTTACAGATCTTGGACTCTTTAAAACTAAATCGTTGAATTTTTGTAAACTCGGTTCCTGTTCTTTTGGAAGTAAGCGAACAATATATAAAGAGGAGTCCTCCCTTGGGGATCTCATATATATAAGTTCTTAATGCTAGCTAGAGATGTTTCATATCAATTCTCCTCCCTGGGGGTTCTCAAATCATATGAAACTGTGAAGCTTTTAGATACTTCTTAAGTTAAACGGGTCAATTTCAACAACAATAAGAACGATCACATATGGAAACCAAGTCTCATATATTTAACACTTTCCAAACTTCTCAACTTATACCATCCTTTGGTCAAGGGTGAAGCCAGGTCAGTTAGAGCACTGGTTGCCTCAAAGCCTTGCATAGACACTTCATTCTTAACTCTCAAAGATAAACAAGTTTGGTTAGTCGGCTTTTAGTGCTAAGTACATGACTAAATACTTTCCATAAACGATTAAACACACAAAGCACAATTAAGTCACATGAAGCACGATTAAGTCACATAAGCGATTTTTATCTCCCTTTTATTTGATTAATACTTTTATTAATTAAAACAACTTTTATTAGTAAAACTACTTTTATCTAATAAAACTTTATTTATCAATTTATACTGCTATTAGTTTGTGCTCTTTCAATACTTCGGAAAGTATTCATATACTTATCTCAAATGGTATCAGTATATTCACAAATCTCTAACAAGCTTCCTTGCTTTAAACTTTTACTTTTTCTATCTTTTTCCAAAAGATTCAATACTTGTTATTTCCTTTAAAATATCCATTTTAAGGATCTAAGTATATTAACAAATCTATTTTAAAAGGTTTAGGACAAATGTTATCCAAACATATAAATCCAAAACCATTTCACTTATAATTACCTCTAATACACATTTTAAAGATCTAATTACTTTACTAAGTATAATAAAAAAGGGTTAAACATAAATGTTGTTAACAAATTGTCACGAAAAACCCTAACCCATTTCACTGATAATTATCTTTAAAACAACCTTTTTAAAGCTTTAAGTGTATCTACATTTACTAAACAAGGTAATATACTCTTACTTCAATTTGCAAAACCATTTATTATAACATAAGTGTTATAATCCAAAACTCCCTTTTATCCTTTTTACAAAATACTTAACTTATTTTTCCAAGCTTATATATTTACAAAAAAATTATAATATGTTTTAAATATCTATGTAAAACGTTACTTAAAAATAACTAATTTGTAATTTGACAAAAATAAAAAAAAGCATGCTTTATATAATAAAACAAGTTTACTTTAAAAATTCATAAATCATTATAAAAAATATATTTAAACTTAAAACCACCTTTAGTATACTACAAAATATGTTAGAAAACATCCCTAAAAATGTTAGGAAAAAAAACTAAATTTAAATATCATTTTTAGACATGTAAAACCTCAAGCAAGTTACTACAGCATTAATAAATGCTGTTAAAAGTCATTATTAAATAACAACATAGAAAGCATGAACTCTGCGACCAGTTTTCATCACTTAAATAAACGATTTAAAACTTGAAATTTTTATGGTAAGTACTAAGCTTTGGGTACTTAAAAAACATAAAAATAAAAACCCAAAGGATATCTATTAATTTATTTATAAAAATTCTCAAAAACAAGGTATATTTCAAAGTATATTTATAACCGCCCTTTTACTCTAACTTTAGCCACTTTGTTTGACTAGTTCTAAAACAATTTTAAACCCAAATATTTTTTAGTAATAAGTACACATATAATACTTTTTAAAAATGCAAATAAACCTCTAAAGATGTCTTTTAAATTAATTAGAAAAATTCCCAAAAATAGGACATTTCAAAGTGCTTATATAGTGACCTTCTTCTCGCTATAACTTTTTGCAATTTTGTTTCACAAGTTAATGAATGATTTAAACCTCCATATTTTTCCAGTGGTAAGTACTATTATAGTTTATTAAAAGTGGAAAGAATCCCATAAGATGTCTTTCAAAGTTGACTTCAAAAATCACGACACAAGGCATTTACAAAGTGCATCCATAGCAACCTTTTCGCTTCTAACTTTTACAACTTTATTTCACAATTTCTATAATTTCCAATCAATTCCTTGTTGCACCATACACTAATATATGTGCAGAAAACAATCAAAATGTATTATATCACAATATATTCCCGAATATGTGTAGAACAAGTTTAAATATAAAGGGATTCAAAGTATACTTATAGCGACTATTGCTATATGGACCATTCCATATCCATTCCAAATTCAACATACAATCCAAAAAACCATTTAAACATCAATTCAAGACCACTGTACATGTTGTATAAGGTAATATGAGTGATTTTATACAATATAAGCTGTCATTCTCTTTCAAAAGAAGAGGGTCCAAAAATTTATAACTTTAATTAGTTAATATCACTTTAACTTTATATTTATACATACACACATATACTTGAAAAAAAATACACACAAGATGGTGAGATAACCTACTCAAATCCAAGCCTACAACAAGTTCAAACACACAACAATAAAGAATCACTTCCTACAATCACCCAAAGCTTAAATATCCAACCTTTAGCACAAACAAACCAAGGCAACACCTCCCCCTCCACTTTCTTTCTCACGGCCAAAAGAAGATCCCCAATTTTTCTCATCTTCCTTCCATTTTGACTTTAGATCAATGCTTCTTAAGGTGTTTTAAGGTGTTAGTGAAAGTTCGGTGGAGTTTGGAGAAGAACTGAATTAATTAGAGAAAGAGCAGTGAAAAATAAAGTGGATTAGTGTTGATCCACTTCCACCAATTTATTATTTTTAAGCTTTTGTGAACTATGAGTGTTAAGCCCTCTCCTATACCCTCCTTGGCAGGCCACTCTCCCCCCTTATGCCTTACATATGCTTCCACTTTACACCACATTATCCACTTGAAAATATTTTCTTCATTTCACACCTAACTAGTTAACTTTTAGAAGCTTCTTTTTAATTTTTACACAAAATATTTTTAGTTGCTAATTACCTCAATAATAATTAATTAGAAAAGCATAAAAAGTTCGAACAACATCCATTTAGAAAAAAATTGTTTATCGATAAAACGATTTTCGATCACTTTATCGGTATTTCATCGAACTATATATTCTTATAAACTTTTTTCTAAAACAAGTTTATCATCATTAGTTATTACTAGAAAAGGGGTTAACAAGCTTATTAATCATTTTTATCACATTTAGTCCATGGTTCAAATATTTAAATATGAAGTGTTAGAAATTCTAGGTTTTTACATTCTTCACTACTTAAAACATTTTTCCTCAAATTTTCAACACGAGTAACAAAAGAAAACAATCACATATAAATACTTAACAATATTCAAAATCATTAGCAAACAAAGTTTCTGATTTGCTCAAGTTTAGAAATCCTCTTATCGCACAAGGACGATAAACAATCTACTAAGAGTACCTTACACTCAATAGACTCGGGTTATCACTTAGTTGATTATTCATGCTATCTCATAACAAATCGAAGATTCATCACCTAAACTCTTCATCATCCAACAAAACATAATATGTATATACTAAAACTCGTACGATGTGCATGGATCATTCGTACGCAATATCCGATCTGATTAATTGCTCGATCATATAAATTTCACTTCCAAACTAGTATAAATCACTTGACCTTTCTAGTGCGGACTTCGATCAGGTTTCTGGATTAGAATTTTTTTCCTTACATAGCCATGTGAATAAAATAATTTACGTACAACTTACGCATTTCATCCTATTGGTTTCTTAACTTACTAATATATTTTTATCATTTTCTTTTATGCAATAGTATACATTCAATTTTAAAATCATTTATGAACCGTTTCATAAAGCATAAGTTCAAGTTTTAAACATTTTATAACTTAAGTTCATACTCGTATAATACTCCCTACATCCTAAGAGTATATACAAAACATCACATTCATTTTACTTACCAAGGATGTTTAACCAATTTAAAGTTTGTTTTAACTTGCTACCTTCTCAATTCAAGAGTTATAAAAACTCAAATTTTATATTTATTACAAAAAAATCAGCTTCAAGTTTTATACGAATTCAAAAGTTTCCAACTGTCCAAAATCGCCGAAAAATCCTATTTCATTCTAACAAATGAAATCTACCAACAACATATCATAACATGATGCACATACCATACCATCTTAATGCATAGGCTATATGTGTCCATAAATTAACTTAACAAAGTTCCAATTTCTTTAAAGAAAAACTTGAGAACTAAACACCCGGGTTTTATTCCAAACCATTTTGAAATAATAATATACTTATACCTTTTGTATATCAAATCATACTTTTGAAATTAAATCTAAATTTCTTTTACCAAAATAACTCTGTAGCAAACTACTATTATAGCATCCTCCACTTTGAAACCCGTAAATGAATGTTGATGATGCTGCACCATCAAACGAATTATTTTCAAGCGACAGAAGTGAGTTCAGTACATTCAAACCATACTTTTAGATTTAACCAAAATAATTTTCAAAGTGGTATTAAATACTTCGTATAATAGTACTAAGTATCATGATTTCAATCTCATAGAACAATTTCCCAAATATTTACCTTTAGATAATATTATTATTATTGTCTTCGGAATAATAAAAAACACATTTTCAAAGACATCGGGATTTAAGTTCTCAAAATATTTGTTTGGATCCTCTTTGTTTATAAATCATATTTATAAACCATACTTATATAAAGTTACTTTCTTATATAAAATCTTTTCACAGACGTTATTTACAAAAATCTTATCATTCCTTTAGATTATAATAAACTTCTCTTACTAAATCTAACTTTTAACCCAACATTGTCACCGAAGGCCTTATAGTCAAATTATGTAACGATCCGTATTTTTTTCCGATAATTAGAATATTGAATTTAATAAGATTTTAGAATTTAACATTGTATGAAATTAGAAATTTATGATTTGTTAGTAAGAAAACAATTAGAATGTAATTTAATAGTGTGATTTAATGTAATTGATTACTATTTTAGTGTAATTTCAATTTATTTTAATAATTGTTTGAATGTAAGTTTCATTGATTGTAATAATAGATGTTAATATAAGAATGGAATAATTTAGAAATAAATGTTGGAATATATGAAATGAACAGAAAACAGTTGAGGTATAATGAGAATTCATTTGAAATCTAATATTGAATATAAACTGCAATAAGAGTTGTTGGATTCCTTTAATTGAAAAGGAAAGACAAGTGCATTGTTATTAATAAGTTCAACATAAGAACTTACATTTTAAATTAAATTAAGATAAACATTTTAATGAAATTTAAGCTTTTACTTGAAAAGAATAAATTGTATATTTGTCTCTAATCGTAATAACAAATGTTGAATTTGAATAAAGGATGGAGTGAATGTTTTAATGAAAGAATAACATAAGTTGTTATTTGAAATGCATCTTGGAGAAGTTGATTTTCAATAAGATAAAACATTTACTTTGTAAATAGCGTATAAATTTTGTTGTATACGAAATTTTATAAAACATGTTTGAATTGGTATAAATGAAAAGAAAACAGTGTTTTATAATTAGAATTTGTTTGAAATTAGTAATGAAATGATATGGAATTAGATTAATTGAAATGTCTCAATTAAAAGGAAACATAAATGAAAGTGCAATGAATGAGTTAATATAGGAACTTGCATTTTGTGTCAATAGGAAATGAACATTTTGATTAAGATAATTGCATGTTTTGAGACGTATAAAAATAAAACTTTCATTTTGAATAAGGATGATTTTGGAAAAAAAAATTGAATTTTAGAATAATCTACACACACACACACATTAATATTCAAATTTTTAAATATATCAGAGGGTTCATGGTTGTGTAAATGTTGCAGAATCAATTACAATTACCTTGTATTAACAGTTATACATTAAATACATAAGTTCACATATATTTATTTTTCCATTTTATATATGGTTAAAACTTGTAAATTGGTTGCATTAATGTGACCATTACAGTAATTAAAAAAAGTAAAGTAAATCACTTTTATAGTTCACAGATAGATATATATTCATTAATTAATAAAATTGGTTTGAGTAAATAAATATATAGATTGATTGGTTGATTAATTGATTACGTTAATGGAGTGTGCACGTATATTAACATAAAATGAATGTTTTAATATGGAATTAAATGATGTAAATATGTGTATATTTAGGTTTATTGATATGAATTAATTGCAGTAAGTTTTGGAATTTGGATCCTAAAGGTTTGTTTATAGGATATAGGTGGTCCCTTCATTTGCTTTACATTTATTATCACGTCGCATTTTCTCTCTTTGCGTTTTAAGTTCTCAGCGTAGCCTCCACTTGAGCATCCATTTAATTATTAGACTACTCATTCGTTTCTTATTAATTAATAATAGCCTCATTTGATTTATTTCTAATTAATAATTGCCTCGTTCTTTTCATTTGTTTGTTTTCTCCTTTCAAGTGCTTTACTTGAAGTTTTTTTTTCCTTTTCTTTTTTTCATTTTAATGTGAACATCCAAATTAATATTCATGCCATCTAATTAGCATTTGCTATCCTCTATTTCTGAAGTTTATTTTGTTTATGTGTTATTAGTTCTTGTAACTTCCATTCATTAGCAACTCATTCTTCTGAAGCTTCATATTAAAGAACGAAAGATTTTTTTCATCTTTATTCATATATTTATTCATTTACTTCACCTCTTTCAATACTACCATTTTAATGTTGTTCATATTTTTACTTTATTTCAATTCCTAGTTTGTTTATATATACTTTATTAGCTTTTAATTTATTTCCATCTTCATTCCTGTAGCCTCATTTCATTTTTCAAATCTCATCTTCTGTAGCTTCATTTCTCCAAACAAACTTCCATCTCATTTTTTCTCTCTCTTCATTTTTCTCCTTCTTCATTTTTTTTCTTCTTCAAATCTCCTTCTTCTCTTTTTTTTTCAAGGCTTTCTTTTTCTTATTCTTATTCTTCAAATCTTCTTCTTTTTCAAAGCTTCTTTTTCTTTTTCAATTCTTTATCTTCTTTAAAAAAAATTCTTCTTTTCCAAACATTTTTCTTTTTCCAAATCCTTTTCTTCAAATCCAGATCTATACAAACTTCTCTATCTCTTCCAAAACTTTCTAAAAAAAAGGGAAGATTAAGATAGCAAGGAAACAAATCAAAAGGAGGAAGTAGTAGCGGATCCAAATCCGACTAGAAAAGGGAAATTCATAAGGTGAGTGTTTAAACTCACTCATGAAATATTAAATTTTATTGCAAATTAAACCAGGTCATTTAGTGATAAATTTTTGATTGTTGGTTTGGAATTTTAATTGATATTTAATTTGAATAACTAAACTCCAAAATGTGATAACAAATAATTATTGTGACATGTTATTGAATTGGTTGATTTGTTGAATTGGTTGATTTGAATGTTGATTGTATGTTGTGATGGATGCTATTGTGATTGAATGTGTATTTGTTCATTTATTTTGATATATCCTTGTTATCACCCTATAGTTTATTGTAATCATATAAATTTTCATATTGATTATTTGAACACTGAATAAGGATATAAAACCCATGAATTTCATATATTTACATGACAAAAAAATTAGTATGTTTAGATTTACTATTTGAACCATAAAAATAATTTTTGAGAAATAAACAATCGTTACCTTATTTGAAAGTTTTCATAATTAAATTTTGGAACATTGGGAAGTTTTCGTAGAATTGAATTTTGAAACTTTGGAACATTTTTATAAATCAAATCTCTTAAACTATGAAATTTAATTGGGATTTTTTCTGTAAATTTGTAAGTTACTAGAATGGATCTATGGTGAAATCTATTATATTTTGAATATGGAAACAATAACTTTTCTGGAAAATTTGAACCTTCAAAAATGTAGTTATCTGCATTCCTTATTTCATCTAATTTTGATTTAATTTGCATAAGATCTTTTAGTTCTGACTCGAGTGTTTTGTCTTTTCATTACGCATGGGTCAGTCTGAGCTTTTCCGTGAATTGAAGACTATTTTCTGGAGGACGAAGACGAAGATTCAGTATATTATTTTTATTTATTATAATATTTCCGCTACATTATTTGTTTATTCCTGCTATATAACTTTGATTTGTATTGTAAAGTGTAATCAAATGTTATTTGTAAAATAGCTTCATGAACTGTTTATTTGATTATTATATTTTGCCAATTTGCTGCGAGATTCTGTGTTTTCTTTTTCTTTCTTTACTTTTATTATGACGCCCCACCTCTATGCTCACAATAACAAAGAGTATTAAAAGAAATACTGTCTGTTATTATGAAGAATAAGGCTGGATAGGAGGGGCCATCCGTAGTTGGCCTTACACTAGTATTGGTTAGCTCGATAGGAGTGGTATATATTTTTCATTTTTCATCTCTTATTTATTTACTCCCATCGACATACCCAATTCCAGTATAAAACGAACTACAATGGTTCATAATAGTTTAGGACAATATATATAATAATAACACAGATAATAAAAATGCGGAACATAGATAACAAAAGTCTCATATATATATATATATATATATATATATATATATATATAACTGATGTCAGTTGCAATACATTTGACACAATACAAATGATACAACTACAACTGTCGACTCTGGAAGTTATATATACAAGTACATTATCGACTAATATACATGAATACATATCAACCTAAATCAGTACAGTGACTACTACAAAAAGACGCAGACCACTTCAAAAGATATGAAAAGTCTTCGTAGCTCAAACAACAACCCAAAGCAAGATATCTACAACCTAAAATAACTCGGGTTTGGCCCGAGTATTAAATTCAAAAGAAAATAATACACGGGTCAGTCTAATTCAAACTCAGTTATTAATGCACAGAAGTAATAATACTCAAATAACAAATAGACGACAGTCACAGAAATCTCGTATATCCGACTCCTCGATAAGAGAATCGGATAACGGCAGATATAACACCAAACAGTGTTAAACAACAAATCAGCAAATCCAAATCATCAACAAAGATAAATAAAAAGATTATCAATGGTGATAACATGAAAACTCCAGAATTGCCTAAACGGCAATTAACAACAAAAATCCAATTATTAAATAAATAAATAGAAGCTCAGAATCTAATTATCAAATAGATAATTAGACAATCACAAAATGATCAAATCAAACCAAATTCTGTGTGGCTGCAGTACACGCACACGTGCACTGCCTCGCCACTACAGTAAGTTAAAACTGCAAAGGTCAAGTCATGGCTAGCATGACTCAACACAATTACTACAAAATGAATCAGTGCATCATTGCAATATGAACCAACAAGGGCAAGACTGCATACAAAATAAAACAAGACCACATGAATAAATATGATCTGGGTCGAATCAGTAAACACATGCACTGGTAAAGATATCAGGTGCAACCAGATCATCTCAAGCATTCAAGCAAATAGGAGTAAAATATCATCACAAAATTTCCATGGCTGAAGTCAACCACGATCAAATTCAAAATGAATTCTCATCTAAAACATTTTCACAAATCACGCTTGCAGATTTTAAACCAAAATCAGACAGCAAACCACAAGTGGAACAATATGCAACAATGACCAAAGTCAAAGCAAAATCAGGTCGAATAGAGACTACAAGTAGTGAATACTTGTAGACTTATGCAAGCAATTAGCCAGTAAACTAAACAGTCAAGCAATGACAACTCAAGTGTCGAACTCATCTGGATAGCCCAACCTGGACAAGGTACATAAAGCAGTGGCATACCAAAACAAGAACAAAGTAGTTCAGGCCTGAAGCCCTCAAGTGAACAAAATACAAACTCAAATGAATGAGTGTACCAGGGTATGGCAACACAGAAACAAAGGCCAGGCAGCACGCAATTATGAAACAAAAGTGCTAACTGACTCAAATATCACAATGCATCATATCTGAAACAAAAGACAGACGCATATGTACAAGTCAAGTGATGCTCAAGTGATACTAGTAGAATGACAAGTGCAGACAGACAAGAATAGTCTGGCAATGGCTACATAGAACTAAACAATAACACAAGGCCTCAAATCCAAACCAAGTTCAAACAGTCAAAACATCAATAACAAAGTGATACAACATATGCCGACTCAATGTATCATATCACAAGTCAAAGCCATACACAAGTACAGCATAAATCAGACTCGAGTAAAACAAGTGAATTTAACACAAAGATCTCAAGAATAAACAGGTGACAGAGCAATTCCACTATTCAAACCAACTTGAAACAGCACAAAACTTCAACAGTTTTGAAAACAATGCAAAGATACATCATGAACAAATACAGTGACAAGTTACCCAGTTTCAAATGAACTCAAGAGTTAAACTCAATTTCTAAATGTACAATGAAACTGTCAATGGTGAAGTGTCAGACTTCAAATGAAACAGTGATGTATACAAGGAACTGTAATTGCAAGAGTAGACTCAATGATACATGCATACACACATACTATTGTATATATGCACATATATGAAGTCACACAAAATTTGTCAAGCAATTTCAAATTAACAGTTTTCTCAAAACCAAAGTCAAAAAGAAATCACCGTTCCAGTCAAAGAACGAAATCAAATCGGAATCGAACAAATGAACAATGAGACCACATCCGAGTACATCAACTCATAGCCGAGGTGGTCAAGAGTAGAATCGAACAGAGTCAGATGTAGTAATTTCCAAAGTTAACAGAGAATTCAAAGCAACATAAGCCGATGTCAAACAGAGAACACATCAATTATTCACAAAGTCAGGCAACGTCAACAACCGGAGCCAGTAATCTCAATTTGAACGGCAACAGTGAATGGCAACAACAAGTATAGGACAGTGACGAATCAATGTCAAATACAGTCAAGCCGTGAGTATCGATTAAAACGAAAATCACGTATTTGAAAATCGATTTTAAAAAGAGAAATCAAACCAAGATAGAAAACATCAACATTCAACCTAATCGAATGGCTGACAAATCAAGTGACAACTTCAAACAATTAAATGCATACGAACTCAAATAAAGGAGATTTGAACTCATATAAACAAAATGAAGATCTCAAATTATATAAAAACAGACGATTGAATAGATGTGAGTGAAAATATCACTCACCTCCTATCAAGGGTGCAGACAACCGATCGCCAAGCAAGCATGAAAAACCATCCACCTGATCGAAATTTAAAGTCGACCTCTTCAGTATTCACGAAAGCCCTAATTTGCAAAGGAACGAACTAAAACGAGCATGCCCTAATTTGAGACGAGGCCGCCATTTGTTTTTCTTTCGTTCAATTTCTTTAGGGTTGTGAAAATTAAGAAAAAGGGGAACGGGCTGAATATTTTAAAAGAAGGGAACGGTTTGCCTAAGATGATTATCACGGCAAAATATAAAAAAATGAAAATGTGGCCCAATACAAATTTTTATAAAGTCCACATATCATTCTCCAAATTTTTAAAAGAATTTCAATCGGTTAAAATTCCCATAGAAATTAACAAACAATCTAACCGTCATTTTGACGACAATTAACTGTTATAAAACTCCGGGTTGTTACAGACTCCCCTCCTTATAAAAATTGCGTTCCCGCAATTTTCATAATTAAAGTTGTCTATAACCATTATTTTTCTAACATAAACTGGTTAAGCTAGAAAAATAAAGATCGAGAACACAAGCACCAAAGAAATCTTTTAACCCCATAAAAGAAATTCACAAATTCTTAACAAAATCTAATTATCAATAGATAATCAGAAAACAGCTAAACTGGATAAACACAATTATCAGCAATATTCAATTATCACAAGATAATTAAAATACAGAAAATCATAAAACAGCAATATCTAATTATCGATACGATAATTAGAAAACAGCAAAATCTAATTATCAGCAAGATAATTAGAAAACACAAATCATAAATCGCAAAACAACAATTATCCAGTTATCCAACAAACAACTAGGAAACACGAAATTCGTAATCAGCAAACTCTAACTACCAATAGAGATAGTTAAAAATTAGCAATTCAATATAATCAACATAATCTAGAATCAATTAGAGACTAGAAAATCTCATAACCATCAAAACTAGCAAATATCCGATCATCAAAAACGATAATTCGAAAACATCAAATAATCTAATTAACAAAATGACAATCAGAAATCTCAAATCAACAAATATCTAATTATCAAAAACGATAATCAGAAAACAACAAATATCCGATTATCAAAAACGATAATCAGAAATCTTAAATCAACAAATATCTAATTATCAAAAACAATAATAAAAAACAGCAAATATCTGATTATCAAAAACGATAATCAGAAATCTCAAATCAATAAATATCTAATTATCAAAAACGATAATCAGAAACATCAAATATCTAATTATCAAAAACGATAATCAGAAACAGCAAATATTTGATTATCAAAAATGATAATCAGATCTCAAATATCTAATTATCACAAGCGATAATCAGAAACAACAAATATCCAATTATCTCAAACGATAATTAGATGTCTCAAATCAACAAATATTTAATTATCAAAAACGATAATCAGAATTCTCAAATCAACAAATATTTAATTATCAAAAATGATAATCAAATCTCAAATATCTAATTATCACAAGCGATAATCAGAAACAACAAATATCCAATTATCTCAAACGATAATCAGAAATCTCAAATCAACAAATATCTAATTATCAAAAACGATAATCAGAATTCTCAAATCAACAAATATTTAATTATCAAAAATGATAATCAAATCTCAAATATCTAATTATCACAAGCGATAATCAAAAACAACAAATATCCAATTATCTCAAACGATAATCAGAAATCTCAAATCAACAAATATCTAATTATCAAAAACGATAATCAGAATTCTCAAATCAACAAATATTTAATTCTCAAAAATGATAATCAAATCTCAAATATCTAATTATCACAAGCGATAATCAGAAACAACAAATATCCAATTATCAAAAACGATAATCAGAAATCTCAAATATTTAATTATCGATACGATAATTAAATCTCATAACATCAGATATCTAATTACCTGCAGATAATTAGAAACAACAAATATCTAGAAATCAATTAAGAAGACTAGAAAATCAACATAAAAGGTTGGATCGATCCCATCAGATGGCGAGTTTTTAGTTCGCCGCACGTGCATCAACAAATGGTCGAAGCCTACCAAGTACTTAACATAATTTTGGCGCCCAACAAATGACCCGAAGGTCCGCAGAGTGACCCGAAGGTCTAGTACTGGTATTTGACCCGAAGGTCCATCATATGACCTGAAGGTCCAACAAATGACCCGAAGGTCCAACATAGTGGCTCGAGAGCACACAAAATCATCAAATAGCAGATGTTTCAATTAACGAGTCCGGAATTAACCGAAATAGCAAACGCACATGTCACATACCACGTGTATTACTAAATCATTTGATCCTCTTCATCGTTTCCTTGAAAGTGCAAAATTGTGTATTTTATAAAAATACATTTTACATTCTCAAACAGACAAGTCTGAAATTAAGCGAAACAGTAAAAGAAAGGGTTCATAGTCCTCGATTTTGCTGAATCGTTTAAATCGCTTCCTCATTCTTTTGAAAGCGCAAACTGTAAAAAAATTTGAATTTTAAATAATTGACATTTTACGTTCTCAAACGGACAAGTCCGGAATTAAGCGAAATAGTAAAAGTAGGGTTCATAGTCCTCAATTTTGCTGAAGCGTTTAAATCGCCTCCTCGTTCTTTTGAAAGCGTAAACTGTAAAAAATTTAAAACAATTTTCAGAACACGTGATTAAAATAGCAAATCAGTAACAATTTCGATAAGGAAATTGTACTTCTCAAAATACCGTAAAAACGGGTCACAAATCAGCATCGCGGAATAACCGCTTGAAAATCCACTTTTAAAATTTGACGGTTACTGAAGTCAAAGCGACAGTAATTTTTAAACGTCAAAATATCATCAAAATAATTCACATCAAAATGTAACACCAGTGAATTTTCATTCATTAAAATTGTCAACAAAACACCGTGCTTCAGAAATATAGCACTAGTGTAAAAATCCCGTTATAAAAATAACGAAAACAAAATACGTTTAAACCAAACATCGGTTCAACGTAAAAATAATGCAAACGTGCAACTCAAATTTGCACGTACTACAAAATGAACAAAGAAATCATTCGAATGTATCTTCAATGAAGATAATTCAAAACAGCAAAAATCTCAACAAAAATCACATAACTGCAATCGCTTCGAATCCTTAATTCGGTTCGAAATTCTCAAAGAAACAAAATAAACACAGCTATGTAAACAACAAATGAAATTTATTTCAATTTCATATTTCGATTTTTAAATCAAAAAGATTATCAGTTGTACTCGGCGAAGACAGTTTCACTATTTCCGCTGCGCACTCTGATAAACAGAACACAAATCAATCAAATCATCATAACACGGTCTCTCTTTTATTTTTAAATAAAGATATTTAAAAATTTCATCAAAATTTCAAAACTTTAGTTTTGACTCAAAGCACAAATAAAACATCGACAAATAGTTGTAACACATGTTCCATCTAAGTTATGTTTTTTATTATGTCCATAAACCCCAAGCTCTGATACCAACTGTGATGCCCCACCTCTATGCTCACAATAACAAAGAGTATTAAAAGAAATACTGTCTGTTATTACGATGAATAAGCCTGGATAGGAGCGGCCATCCGTAGTTGGCCTTACACTAGTATTGGTTACCTCGATAGGAGTGGTATATATTTTTCATTTTTCATCTCTTATTTATTTACACCCATCGACATACCCAATTCCAGTATAAAACGAACTACGATGGTTCATAATAGTTTAGGACAATATATATAATAATAACACAGATAATAAAAATGTGGAACACATATAACAAAAGTCTCATATATATATATAACTGATGTAAGTTACAATACATTTGACACAATACATATGATACAACTACAACTGTCGACTCTGGAAGTTATATATGCAAGTACATTATCGACTAATATACATGAATACATATCAACCTAAATCAGTACACTGACTACTACAAAAAGACGCAGACCACTTCAAAAGATATGAAAAGTCTTCGTAGCTCAAACAGCAACCCAAGCAAGATATCTACAACCTGAAATAATTCGGGTCTGGCCCGAGTATTAAATTCAAAAGAAAATAATACCCGGGTCAGTCTAATTCAAACTCAGTTATTAATGCACAGAAGCAATAATACTCAAATAACAAATAGACGACAGTCACAGAAATTTCGTATATCCGACTCCTCGATAAGAGAATTGGATAACGGCAGATATAACACCAAACAGTGTTAAACAACAAATCAGCAAATCCAAATCATCAACAAAGATAAATAAAAAGATTATCAATGGAGATAACATGAAAACTCCAGAATTGCCTAAACGGTAATTAACAACAAAAATCCAATTATTAAATAAATAATTAGAAGCTCAGAATCTAATTATCAAATAGATAATTAGACAATCACAAAATGATCAAATCAAACCAAATTCTGTGTGGCTGCAGTACACGCACGCGTGCACTGCCTCGCCACTACAGTAAGTTAAAACGGGAAAGGTCAAGTCACGGCTAGCATGACTAAACACAATTGCTACAAAATGAATCAGTGCATCATTGCAATACGAACCAACAAGGGCAAGACTGCATACAAAATAAAACAAGACCACATGAATAAATATGATCTGGGTCGAATCAGTAAACACATGCACTGGTAAAGATATCAGGTGCAACCAGATCATCTCAAGCATTCAAGCAAATAGGACTAAAATATCATCACGAAATTTCCATGGCCGAAGTCAACCACGATCAAAGTTGAAATGAATTCTCATCTAAAACATTTTCACAAATCACGCTTGAAGATTTTAAACCAAAATCAGACAGCAAACCACAAGTGGAACAATATGCAACAGTGACCAAAGTCAAAGCAAAATCAGGTCGAACAGAGACTACAAGCAGTGAATACTTGTAGACTGATGCAAGCAATTAGCCAGGAAACTAAACAGTCAAGCAACGACAACTCAAGTGCCGAACTCAACTGGACAGCCCAACCTGGACAAGGTACATAAAGCAGTGGCATACCAAAACAAGAACAAAGTAGTTCAGGCCTGAAGCCCTCAAGTGAACAAAATACAAACTCAAATGAGTGAGTGTACCAAGGTATGGCAACACAGAAACAAAGGCCAGGCAGCACGCAATTATGAAACAAAAGTGCTAACTGACTCAAATATCATAATGCATCAGATCTGAAACAAAAGACAGACGCATATGTACAAGTCAAGTGATGCTCAAGTGATACTAGTAGAATGACAAGTGCAGACAGACAAGAATAGTCTGGCAATGGCTACACAGAACTAAACAATAACACAAGGCCTCAAATCCAAACCAAGTTCAAACAGTCAAAACATCAATAACAAAGTGATACAACATATGCTGACTCGATGTATCAGATCACAAGTCAAAGCCATACACAAGTACAGCATAAATCAGACTCGAGTAAAACAAGTGAATTTAACACAAAGATCTCAAGAATAAACAGGTGACAGAGCATTTCCACTATTCAAACCAACTTGAAACAGCACAAAACTTCAACAGTTTTGAAAACAATGCAAAGATACATCATGAACAAATACAGTGACAAGTTACCCAGTTTCAAATGAACTCAAGAGTTAAACTCAATTTCTAAATGTACAATGAAACTGTCAATGGTGAAGTGTCAGACTTCAAATGAAACAGTGATGTATACAAGGAACTGTAATTGCAAGAGTAGACTCAACGATACATGCATACACACATACTATTGTATATATGCACATATATGAAGTCACACAAAATTTGTCAAGCAATTTCAAATTAACAGTTTTCTCAAAACCAAAGTCAAAAAGAAATCATCGTTCCAGTCAAAGAACGAAATCAAATCGGAATTGAACAAATGAACAATGAGACCACATCCGAGTACATCAACTCATAGCCGAGGTGGTCAAGAGTAGAATCGAACAGAGTCAGATGTAGTAATTTCCAAAGTTAACAGAGAATTCAAAGCAACATAAGCCGATGTCAAACAGAGAACGCATCAATTATTCACAAAGTCAGGCAACGTCAACAACCGGAGCCAGTAATCTCAATTTGAATGGCAACAGTGAATGGCAACAACAAGTATAGGACAGTGACGAATCAATGTCAAATACAGTCAAGTTGTGAGTATCGATTAAAACGAAAATCACGTATTTGAAAATCGATTTTAAAAAGAGAAATCAAACCAAGATAGAAAACATCAACATTCAACCTAATCGAATGGCCGACAAATCAAGTGACAACTTCAAACAATTAAATGCATACGAACTCAAATAAAGGAGATTTGAACTCATATAAACGAAATGAAGATCTCAAATTATATAAAAACAGACGATTGAATAGATGTGAGTGAAAATATCACTCACCTCCTATCAAGGGCGCAGACAACCGATCGCCAAGCAAGCATGAAAAACCATCCACCTGATCGAAATTTAAAGTCGACCTCTTCAGTATTCACGAAAGCCCTAATTTGCAAAGGAACGAACTAAAACGAGCATGCCCTAATTTGAGACGAGGTCGCCATTTGTTTTTCTTTCATTCAATTTCTTTAGGGTTGTGAAAATGAAGAAAAAGGGGAACGGGCTGAATATTTTAAAAGAAGGGAACGGTTTGCCAAAGATGATTATCACGGCAAAATATAAAAAAATGAAAATGTGGCCCAATACAAATTTTTATAAAGTCCACATATCATTCTCCAAATTTTTAAAAGAATTTCAATCGGTTAAAATTCCCATAGAAATTAACAAACAATCTAACCGTCATTTTGACGACAATTAACTGTTATAAAACTCCGGGTTGTTACATTTATTTTCTTATTTACCCCATTAACAATTCTCCCTTTTGAATGGTTTGAATTAGACATGTGTGGTTTATTGTCGATTTAAACCGTCCAAAAAGGTGGGTCGTTATAGTTGGTATCAGAGCTTTGGTTTAGACATACCTTAGCCTGTTGGGGTTAACTCATTAGAGATAGGGTAGTAATATCCTAGAATGAGTTTGTCTGTGTGTATATATACGAGAGCGTGTATTTGCTAATGTTATAGAAAGGGTTTTATATAAGTTTTGAAATGGAATAATTTTCCTAATATTATATGCTATATATAAGGAATAAAATTTTATAACTATTATAGTTATTTGTAATGTGTTTGTTCTATGAAATGGTAATATTTAATTATTATCATTTATTATGGATTGGTTGTATTTAGTCAGTTTATATGCATTGGTTGTTATTGTTGATTGAATTTATGAATTAAACACTAGTCTAATAATGGTGTATTAAAGAGAATAAAGTGAATAATTATGATATTTGGTTATGAAATTGAAATGTTTTGTTGTGTGAATCTTGTTGTTTCGTTGATTGGTAGTTTCACCAATTGAAATAAAAGGGAATATCTGGATAATTTAGATAGTCGAAACTTCTGAATTAAAATATGAGTTGAAACTTAGTAGTTGTGTTAAATTATGCAGTTGAAATTGATAACCTTAGTTTGAAAGCAAGTGAAATAAGATTTAATTTGTTATATCTATATTTAGTAAATGAATGAAATTGTTGTATTGCTTCTTGGCATGTATTGGAATAATATACAAGTGTGAAATTTAAGCCTTGAAATGTTTAAATTGAAATTGTGATTAAGGAAATGCTACAAATGAGTTTAAATTGAAGAAAAATTTGTATATAAACTTAATTAAAATTTATGACATGTGTCATAAATAAAATTGAAAAGTAAAAGCGAAAACTAATTGAATAAAAAAATATGAACTAAAAGTGAAATGATCATAAATAAAGTCACGACCTGTAAATTGTTTATGAAATAAATGGATGTTACAATAAATGTGGTATTAAATGAGAAATATTACATGTGAAATTGAATGTAATTTAAAACTGAAGATAAATATAAGCAATGTATGAATATATTAATGTTTTGTGTCAATTAGAGAAATTCTATGAAACCAATATTAAAGTATGAAGTGATATTTGTGTTAATCAATGAGATTTATAATGAAGTTAAATTGAAAATAAAATTGTGATGAAACAAGTTGGAATAGATACGTAAGTTGTACGTATATTGTTTTATTCGCATAATTAATTTGATCCAGTTTTGAGTACACAAGTTCGAGGTGAATTTCACCATTTCGTGTTAGGATTTTTCATTCGATTCTTGATGGCGAATATTTGATATGGATTTTGGTTCGATTCAAGAATTCTCTATCATAGTATATGGCTATGTGAGGAGAATGATGGTTTCTAGTCAAGAAACCATATCGAAGTCCGCATTAGGGAAGTCGAATGTACAATACTAGTTCGAAAGCGAACTTGTACGATCGAGCGAGCGATCGAATGTGATTTTGCGAAATGGTGACATATGTACATCTTATGTTCTAATGTTATTGATATGCTTTGACGCTGAAATTGAAAGTTGTTGGGTTGGATATCTTTGTAATTTAAATTGGAATTTTTCTTTTATGCAAAACTACTATTAATTTAAAACCATTTTACAAAACTATTTTCTTTTATTTTTCTTGAACAAACTATTTTATTCTATTTTACATACAAACTATTTTATTTACAAAACTATCTTACAAACTATTCTATTTACAAAACTATATTACAAATTATTTTATTTACAAACTATTTTACAAAACTATTTTATATACAAAACTATTTCACAAAACGATTTTTATATACAAAACTATTCTAAATTCAAAACCTTTTATAAAGCAAAGATGTTCAAT
The DNA here is from genome assembly GCA_030737815.1 of Allium fistulosum. NCBI lineage: Eukaryota > Viridiplantae > Streptophyta > Magnoliopsida > Asparagales > Amaryllidaceae > Allium > Allium fistulosum. Next base: position 331,304,221 of record CM060908.1, read on the forward strand.
CATATATGGCTCTTCATGCAGCGTAATTGATTTTGGAAAATTTTTGATTCTTATATAAGATGGACTTTATGTGAGTATAAGGTGATTTTGAAAACCGTTGACTTTGGAAAGTACTCTATCTGAAAATGAAACCTTACATATAATAGAATTTATATAAGTACGATATTTGAAGTTATGATTTTGAATGGGTACTATGTATAGTATGATATATTTTGAAGTAAATGATATGGGAAGTACCTTCCATCAGACCCCTTTGGTGGGTCATTTATCGGATCCCTTTGGTGGGTCATTTATCGGATCCCTTTGGTGGGTCACTTATTATATTCATTTGATATTGTTGGATAGCGTAAATCGAGGGGCGGGATGCCTACAGCTACAAGTGATTCCGCTGGGATAGCGGCGTAACCATTGCGTAGCTGCGATTTATCAACTATGGCGTAATTCGAGGGACGGGATGCCTACAGTTACGAGTGATTCCGTTGGAATAGCGGCGTAACCATTGCGTAACTGCGATCCATGGGGGAATATACTTTCCATATCTATTTTTAATGTTTTTAAGTATTTTCACTGGACGTTGAAACATGTCTACTAAGTACTTGGGGAAGTCTAGCCTTGCGCCTGATCAACGCATGGCTAGAGTCTGCAAGAACGAGGATAAACTTGTTAAAACATTTAGTTATAAAAATATTTTGATAAAGTATATTATAAATATATTTTAAAGCTAATGATTATTGATTTATTAAAGATGTTTGAAAAGTATTTTGAGATTTAAAACTAATAAATTTATAAATAATGGATTTAAGGTTTTCAATAACTCCTTTTTAAATATAAGTAATGATGTAAATAATTATTTTCAAATAGTCCACATATATTTATGAAGATGTTATTTAAGATTTTTAAATGGTATTTATAAATGAAGCAAGAAATTTTACGGATGAATTTTGTAAAGTATTAAAGTATTAAAGATGATTGATTTGCAAATGAAGTTTCAAATAAATATTTCGAGTAAAGTTATATGAGTTTCTTTGAATGTATAATTTTAAAGATATTAAATGATTTAGGAAATTTATTTTAGTAATATGCTTGAAAAATAAATTGGAATTGCTATTATTGAAGTATGTTTTTGGAATATTTACTTGATTTCGAAGTACTAATAGTTTTATATGATATATTTGTTTGATAGGAAGTAAAATTTTATAAATATTGATTGTAAAATAGGATTTATAAATAAAATGAATTTAATTGAAAATTTGAGAACTCAAGTTCTGGGATTTTGAAATTGTTTTTCAAGTGATTTTGAAGTATAATACTAGTATTGTTTGGAAGTATATTGGATAAATATTCTCAAATGTGATTTGAAAGAAATGTTTTAAAAGAATTTTTAAAAGAAAAATAAGTTATGTACTCCCCTCTTTTGTCGCTGGAAAATAATTTCGGTGATGAGTGCACGCATCATCGACGTTCATTTTCAAGTTTCAAAATGGGAAGACCGTTGTAGTAGTTTTACTACACATTAGTTTTGATAAACAAATCCTAATTTTGTATTTCTAAATATGATTTGATATATAAAAGCTATGTGTGTGTGTGTATTATTTTATATGATTTGAAATGAACCCGGCATTTAGTTCTTTAAGTTTCTATAAATTAGAGATTTCAATTATTGTAATGAAGGAAATCTTGACTATATTAATAATTGGAAACTTCTAAATTGAAATTAAGGAATTGGATGCTAAGTGATTAATGAAATATATAAGAAATTGAAAATAACTTGTAAATATGAAAAAGTTAGAAGATATAATTATTGAACATTTTGTTAACTGAAGTGAATAAGGTAAACTTGTGTAACATTCAAATTCATTCTATAAAACATATATATAACTTACCAAAATGTTAAAATTTGAAAATGTTAAATAGGAATATGTAATAGAATATTATACAAGTAAAACTTAAGTGATGGAAGTGTTCAATGGAATTATTTCTATAAATAAGAATTTTGATGTACAACAAATGTTATAAACGTAAGTTAATATTATGAAATGCTTGTAATTAAATTAGTAAAAAGGTAACAGTTTAGGTGAATGATTATAAACTCAAGAAAATGACTGAAATGATTTACTGATGAATATTAATGTTAAATGGATATCAAACATTATAAGTAAATAAATGTGAATTAAACTGCAATGAAAATTATGTAATACTTAAATAACGAATTCTTTGATTATTTTAGATATTGAATGTGAAATAATTTATGTAAGTACATGGAAAAGACATTGTATGAATGAATGAAAATAAATAAAAGGTAAGTGAGGTAAAAAGAAACCAATTGAATAAAATCAAATAATGTGTTGAAATTATTGGTCGTTTTGTCTTATGGGATGTTTGGAAAGGATACTTCTAATTGTTTAAGGTTGTATGGATAATCTATTAAGTAATTATCCAAGGCTGTTGAGCGTAGGGTACACTTGATGGTTATTTATCACCTTGCACGATTAAAAGTTTCTAAACTAAACAAACCATTAGTTTTGGTTACTATGGATGTATGATGGATTCTTTGGTTGCATAAATGGTTGTATTGTTTGTTTGTACATGTTTTATATTGATTTGCTTTTGTTGCAAATTGAAAACAACTAAATATTTCTCTTGAATAAAATTCTCACTATTTTTGATTATATAAGTGAAATACAGGTTTATGGAAGCAATAACTACTGCTTTTGGTTTCATAAATAAAGCGTGTTTGCTCGACAAATAGGTACGTTTTTTTATTACAGTTTTATAGCGATATTATATAGTTTTCCCGTGGTTTGGGATATCTTATTTCAAAATATGATATATATATATATATATGGTTATTATTGATATTATTATTTCTCCTGAACCACTCAGTACAAAGGAGACTCTGCCGAAATTTTCCGTGAATTTTTGACTTAGAATTTTTTTGTGAAAAGTGAAATTTTTTTCAAACTTTAGTAAACTTGAATATGAAGATTTAATTTATTAATTAGTATATTTTATTTAAAATACTTAATTATGAAAATTAAATTGTTTATAAATTGATTAATTGGATAAAGTAATTTTAAGCTTCTTAATTCCTTCTCGTTCCTTTTCGAGGACGAAAAGCTTTGAGTGAGGAGAGTGTAACAATCCGTATTTTTTTCCGATAATTAGAATATTGAATTTAATAAGATTTTAGGATTTAACATTGTATGAAATTAGAAATTTATGATTTGTTAGTAAGAAAACAATTAGAATGTAATTTAATAATGTGATTTAATGTAATTGATTACTATTTTAGTGTTATTTCAATTTATTTTAATAATTGTTTGAATGTAAGTTCCATTGATTGTAATAATAGATGTTAATATAAGAATGGAATAATTTAATAAATAAATGTTGGAATATATGAAATGAACAGAAAACAGTTGTGGTATAATGAGAATTCATTTGAAATCTAATATTGAATATAAACTACAATAAGAGTTGTTGGAATCCTTTAATTGAAAAGAAAAGACAAGTGCATTGTAATTAATAAGTTCAACATAAGAACTTACATTTTAAATTAAATTAAGATAAACATTTTAATGAAATTTAAGCTTTGACTTGAAAATAATAAATTGTATGTTTGTCTCTAATCGGAATAAGTTGAATTTGAATAAATGATGGAGTGAATGTTTTAATGAAAGAATAACATAATTTTTTATTTGAAATGCATCTTGGAGAAGTTGATTTTCAATAAGATAAAACATTTACTTTGTAAATAGTGTATAAATTTTGTTGTATACGAAATTTTATAAAACATATTTGAATTGGTATAAATGAAAAGAAAACAGTGTTTTATAATTAGAATTTGTTTGAAATTAGTAATGAAATGAATTGGAATTAGATTAATTGAAATGTTTCAATTAAAAGGAAACATAAATGAAAGTGTAATGAATGAGTTAATATAGGAACTTGCATTTTGTGTCAATATGAAATGAACATTTTGATTAAGATAATTGCATGTTTTGAGACGTATAAAAATAAAACTTTCAATTTGAATAAGGATGATTTTGGAAAAAAATTGAATTTTAGAATAATCTATATACACACACATTAATATTTAAATTTTTAAATATATCAGAGGGTTCATGGTTGTGTAAATGTTGTGGAATCAATTAGAATTACCTTGTATTAACAGTTGTACATTAATTACATAAGTTCACATATATTTATTTTTCCATTTTATATATGGTTAAAACTTGTAAATTGGTTGCATTAATGTGACCATTACAGTAATTAAAAAAATTAAAGTAAATCATTTTTATAGTGCACAGATAGATATATATTCATTAACTAATAAAATTGATTTGAGTAACGTAAATAAATATATACATTGATTGGTTGATTAATTGATTGATTGATCGCGTTAATGGAGTGTGCACATATATTAACATAAAACGAATGTTTTAATATGGAATTAAGTGATGTAAGTATGTGTATATTTGGGTTTATTGATATGAATTAATTGGAGTAAGTTTTGGAATTTGGACCCCAAAGGTTTGTTTATAGGATATAGGTGGTCCCTTGATTTGCTTTACATTTATTATCACACCGCATTCTCTCTCTTTTCATTTTCAAGTTCTCAGCGTAGCCTCCACTTGAGCATCCATTTAATTATTAGACTACTCATTTGTTTCTTATTAATTAATAATAGCCTCATTTGATTTATTTCTAATTAATAATTGTCTCATTCTTTTCATTTGTTTCTTATTTGTTCGTTTGCTCCTTTCAAGTGCTTTACTCGAAGTTTTTTTTTCTTTTCTTTTTTCCATTTTTAATGTGAACATCCAAATTAATATTCATGTCATCTAATTAGCATTTACTATTCTCCGTTTCTGAAGTTTATTTTGTTTATGCATTATTAGTTCTTGTAGCTTCCTTTCATTAGCAACTCTTTCTTCTGAAACTTCATATTAAAAAACATAAGATTTATTTTTATCTTTATTTATATATTTATTCCTTTACTTCACCTCTTTCAATACTACCATTCTAAGGCTGTTCATATTTTTACTTTATTTCAATTCCTAGTTTGTTTATATGTACTTTATTAGCTTTTCATTTGTTTCCATCTTCATTCCTATAGCCTCATTTCATTTTTCAAATCCCATCTTATGTCGCTTCATTTCTCCAAACAAACTTCCATCTCATTTTTTCTCTCTCACTTCATTTTCCTCCTCCTTCATTTTTTCTTCTTCTTCAAATCTCCTTCTTCTCTATTTTTTTCAAAGCTTCCTTTTTCTTATTTTTATTCTACAAATCTTCTTCTTCTTTTTCAAAGCTTCCTTTTCCTTTTCATTTCTTCATCTTCTTTAAAAAAATTCTTCTTTTCCAAACATTCTTCATTTTCCAAATCATTTTCTTCAAATCCAGATCTATACAAACTTCTCTGTCTCTTCCAAAACTTTCTAAAAAAAAGGAAAGATTAAGATAGCAAGGAAACAAATCAAAAGGAGGAAGTATTAGCGGATCCAAATCCGACTAGAAAAGGGAAATCCATATGGTGAGTGTTTAAACTCACTCACAAAATACTAAAATTTTATTGCAAGTTAAACCAGGTCATTTAGTGATAAATTTTTTTTTGTTGGTTTGGAATTTTAATTGATATTTAATTTGAATACCTAAACTCCAATATGTGATAACTAATAATTATCGTGACATGTTATTGAATTTGTTGATTTGTTGAATTGGTTGATTTGAATGTTAATTGTCAGTTGTGATGGATGCTATTGTGATTGAATGTGTATTTGTTCATTTATTTTGATATATCCTTGTTATCACCCTATAGTTTATTGTAATCATATAAGTTTTCATATTGATTATTTGAACACTGAATAAAGATATAAAACCCATGAATTTCATATATTTACATGAGAAAAAAATTAGTATGTTTAGATTTACTATTTGAACCATAAAAATGATTTTTGAGAAATAAACCGTCGTTACCTTATTTGAAAGTTTTCAAATTTAAATTTTTAAACATTGAGAAGCTTCCATAGAATCGAATGTTGAAACTTTGGAACATTTTTATAAATCAAATCTCTTGAACTATGAAATTTAATTGGGAATTTTTCTGTAAATTTGTAAGTTACTAGAATGGATCTATTATGAAATCTATTGTATTTTGAATATGGAAACAATAACTTTTCCAAAAAAATTGAACCTTCAAAAATGTAGTTATCTGCATTCCTTATTTTATCTAATTTTGATTTAATTTGCATAAGATCTTTTAGTTCCGACTCGAGTGTTTTGTCTTTTCATTACGCTCGGGACAGTCTGAGCTTTTCAGTGAATTGAAGACTATTTTATGGAGAACGAATACGAAGATTCAGTATATTATTGCTATTTATTATAATTATTCCACTGCATTATTTGTTTATTCCTGCTGTATAACTTTGATTTGTATTGTAAAGTGTAATCAAATGTTATTTGTAAAACGGCTTCATGAACTGTTTATTTGATTATTATATTTTGTCAATCCGCTGTGAGATTCTGTGTTTTATATTTCTTTCTTTTATTTTATTTTCTTATTTACCTCATTAACAATCCTTCCTTTTGAATGGTTTGAATTATTCATGTGTGGTTTATTGTCGATTTAAACCATCCAAAAAGTTGGGTCGTTACAAATTAAGAAACCAAATTCATAAGAAGTTCGTTCAATGTACCTCCAAGTGTTGTCTATCCAACCCATGTAGTAAAAAGATAAAACTGCTCATAAACTAGTTGAGCATAAATCAACAAACAATAGTCAATGCTCATAAACTGGCCAAGCTAATCATCATAGGATAATAGATAAACAACATTAATCCATATACTAATTAGACTACACTATCTACTTGCATATATATATATAACTAATATATAAAAAATACATATACGCTCTCATATATATAATACACTCAACTCATATTAGGCTATTCCATTACGCTATCTCTTAATGAGTTATACCTAACCACAGCCAAGGTTTTCGCTTAACCTTCAGCTCTGATACCAGCTGTAATGGCATGCCTTTTCAACCTTTGAATGTTGACACTAATACATCCATGGTATTCTTCTGTCAAGCATCCAAGTGCTGGAAAGATTAATTGTTAGGGTAAAATAAAAGAAGAAAAGGAAAAGGATCAAGAAATAAGAGAACACAACATCAGAATTGCCCAGTAGAATGATAACATAAAATATCAAAAGACAGTACAAACTGTCACTCTAAGATACATAGCATTTCAGGGTTACAATTCTAAATACTATCATTAGCCTGGACAGTTATAACAATCTGTCCTCACAAATGCTGATATATACATAGTAGTAATGCAGCGAAAATAAGAATATACGGTAGATGAAACATCCAACATGTCTCCTCGAGCTCTAATGAACATCAACGAAAACCTGCCTTTCTCGGACTACTCGAAAAGCATCCATGGAAATAAGGGAAATACAAAATAATGTGTCAGACATAATTCTGATATGAGAAAATCAAGAAATATGTGGCCGACATATAACAATACTTTTGAGACCGCACTGAATGTCGTAATGGTTATCCACTCACAAGAACCACCATCTAATAAGTACATAAGGTGATATAATAAATAATGCATAGGGTGAAGAATATAAATCAGAAAATAGTTGTACTACTTGCATCTCATGACACAACAATACTAAAGTACAATCAAAATAGCTAAGTACACACATATAATGGATTTTTTGTGAAGACATCCCAAGATATACTGAGGCCAGCCTCCTGCACAAGGGTCAGAATCTACCTCTGAGCGTTGTATATCTCTAGATAGAATATACCATAAGGTAAACATAGCTGGTCCACGTCTAAAACACCTTATCCCAAGTATCATCAACTCCTACATGCAACATCGATGAGAATACTCTAGATATAGATTTAATAGATCCTGTCGTGGGTTAGTTAAACCCCAAATTATGCTCCTCCTCTGTTTTTTGTCATTTTCGATGTTAGGTCATGTTTAGCGTCTCTTGCATGAGTCTTCATCACTTGAACAGAATACGAATCCCTAATTGTATTCCAACATCTCAAACAAATCATGAATATCTACATAGATTCAAGCATCTCGAACATATCTTAAATCTCCATGTAGTTTCCAGCATAAGTCCTCCAACGAATGCTAACTTGACCTCTTTATTGGACTTAACATTAGGATAGACGGTTCAACTTTATAGCATTCCACTTCACATCCACTTCCAAAACATAGAACTCGTATATCATTTTTGAAGTGGTATTCGATAAGTAAAACACTTACTAATCCTAGACTCTTCAAAACTAAATCGACGATTTTCGATAAACTCAATTCCGGTTCTTTTGAAAGTAAGCAAACAATATACAAAGAGGAGTCCTCCTTGGAGGACTCGTACATATAAGTTCTTAAAGCTAGAGAAATTTCATACCAATGCTCCTCTTTGGGGGTTCTCAAACCGTATAAAACAATGAAGCTTTTATATACTTCCCAAGCTAATTGGGTCAATTTCAACAACAATGAGGACGATCACGTATGGAAACCAAGTCTCGTATACTTATCACTTTTCGAATTTCTCAACTTATACTATGCCTCGATCAAAAGTGAAGCCAGGTAAGTTAGCACTGATTGCATTAAAGCCTTGCCTAGACACTTCATTCTTAACTCTCATAGATAGACAAGTTTACTTAGTCGGCTTTTAGTGCCAAGTACGTGACTAAATACTTTCCATAAATGAGTAAACACACAAAGCATAATTAAACCATATGAAGCACGATTAAGTCACATAAGCGACTTATAATCCCCTTTTTATTTAATTAATTAAAACCTCTTTTATTAGTATAACTTCTTTTATCTAACAAAATTTCGTTTATTAATTTCTACTATTATTAATTTGTACTCTTTCAATACTTCAAAAGGTAATCATATATACTCATCTCAAATGGTATGAGTATATTTACAAATCTTTTACGAGATTCCTTACTTTAAACCTTTACTTTTCTATCTTTTTCCAAAAGATTCCATACTCGTTATTTCCTTTAAAATATCCATTTTAAGGATCTAAATGCATTCATAAATCTATTTCAAAAGTTAAGACAAATGTATCAAAATTCATTTCTTGAATAGTATGAACACAATGGAAAGGTCAAATTACCTAAGAAAGTCAACTCTGCTTAAAATTGTATTTAATCATCAATTTAAATCAAATGAATGTTGATAATTTATTAATAATAAATGTAAATTTTCCGGTCGTTACAAGCAACAACCAAGCAAACAATAACAAACTATAAACCACCATCAGGCAAACAAACAATAACAAAAAACAACTTCTCACTAGCATACATACATAAGCATGGCAATGTTGTAAACATATACTAGAAACACGCACCATCTTCAATGAACGATGAGCTAACACCTAGTGATCAAACAAAAGAGCTCGAGAAAGGCTCAATATTTTTATCCACCTTCACAGGTATAATGACCGCCATCTCCCAATCAACGCCTAAGTCGTGTAACTCCTTCCATGTAAGATACATGGAAGACAAGGTACACCACCGCTATCGTAAAGGTAAGATGACTTGATATGTTAGGTCACCGATGTAACACCCCACCTCTATACCCATACTACCAAAGAGTATTACAAGGTAATATTGTCTAGTAATTCAGAGAATGAGGAGATGATGGTTACTCTCATGAAGATTTGTCATGACCCGTTTTTCCATACCCTTTGAATCGACAATAAACCACACATGTCCAACTCAAATTGCATGAAAATACGGAACATGAAGGGTAATAAAGAAAAATAGACAGAACAGAATCTCACACGAATGGAATAACATATAATATTGAACAAATATCTTTACAGCGGAAAACATTTAAATACATATATCAGAGTCTAACCTAAATTCATCTTGGACAGTTATAAACATCTGTCCTTACAATTGCTGACAAACATCAACTAAAACAAACTAAGTACAACGGATAATAGAATATGTCCATACGTTGATGAATATCTCTAGCTCTCCTCTGGAAAACTCCAACCGTCTTCGACTAAACTACTCGGATCTGACCCGAGTATTGAAAATACCCGAATCAGGCTTGATAAACCAGCATGAGAAAAACTCAATAATAAATGATAGTTTCATATATCAGCCTTAGAATAAAATCCTTTGAAAAGAAGAGTATCTCATAAGACCACGCCCGTACATAAACACGGATGGGTTTTTATCTTATGATAACTAAAACACTTTTATATATCAAAACATTTTATATTATTTCTAATGACATTCCTTTGAAAACATTTGCAAATAAACTTATTAATCTTATCCGAAATGGTTACCCATATAGCATTTCAAGGCTATTCATTACGCCAATACAAACAAAACCGTAGGTTCTTATTGGAGAATGGATTTCCATACAAATGACTAGGTGAAGGATCTACCTTCCGAAATGGGTATACCTCTAGATGGATGTCCCGAGGAACCATCACACAGCTCCTCTTCCAACACAAGACCGGCCTACCTTTGTAACTAGATAGTACCGAATATGTCATCCCCCAGTCGTTACCGACCTTTAACCGAATGCTCATTTTCCATACACCACATTAATTTACATCCCGAACGTCATAGCGGGAAGAAATATACCTAGAAGGCGATGACCATACCCTACTTGGGAATGACCCACTTAGCCTTGCTGCATCTAATCCTGTTTCGGTCATTTCCGGTTTGATGAGGCTTGAGGCAACGATTACCTTTTCACATAGCACATATCACATCTTTGAATGCCACATTTCCATTTCCGTTAACTACTAATTGCCTTCCACAAAAATACAACCCTTGAGCTCGTACGTCTCAAGGAGGGTGTTAAACTAAGAGAAGTTGCCTTCTCCGCCACCACTGATGTACGTTTGTAAAAACCAATGTACGTAATCTTTAGAAATGCAATGTCAGACAAACATCCATACAAGTTTTCCAAGAACAGGACAAACCGAAGGCACTCTCCTACTACCACTAGTAGCGAGTAGTCCTTGCAATCCGAAAAATTTCCATCACGAGGAGACGACTGCTATAAATAACTCTATAAAGGGGGCCAACCAGAGCATGTTCAACAAGCAGTTTCCACGCTACGAAGATCCACGGTCTTCAATAATCATCATCTTCAACATGTCTTCACATTCGAACGTATATATTGGTTCGAAGTGGTTTTTGGATAGGAATCACCCAAATCCGATCACGGTTCCTTTGAAATCCAATTATCGAAAAAAAGTGAATATGAGTATACATGATTTATTAAGTCTCTTTTCACTTTAATTCTTTTCGGATGATTTCGAAATCTCTTTCTTCTAACTTAAGATAATTCAAAGTAATTCATTCTTTTGCTTTGGAAAATATTTCCAATTTCCTTACTTAACTCTTTGATCCAAATTCCTTAACTTTTAGGCGGGTCAAAAACAATGTTATTTAAGACATCGTTTATGATAAACCCTAAAATTAATCTTATCAAACATTTTTGAGTAAATAGGATCATAGAAATCATTCTAATTTTACTCAACATCAATTTCCGTATTCAACAAGTGCTATGGGCGGAATAACGGTGAAATCGCCTTTTAAATTCCACGAATAGGACGAGTTCCTTCTTCGGATTTTAATACCAAGTATAAGAAGATTATCTCTATGCAATCCAAGTCGTAATTAGTTCATTTGGGAGCTTGCTTAAATTTTTGATAATACCAATCTTCTTTTATTTTGGAAATCTTAATAGAATCCTTTTATTTAAGAGCATCTGGGCTTTTCTTTCGATCTGTTCCACCCCTCGCCTAAGAAAAGAAAACATAGGCCAGGTAAGTTCAGGGCAGTGGTTGCTCCATCCCTAACCTTAGTTAAACACCTTGTTTTATCTTCCCAGATCTCACAGGCGGGACAAATGTACTAGTCGTTTCCGCATACTCAATTATCAACTTTATTTTGGAATTGATTATAAAGATTCCAAATTATCGTTTAAACACTTAATTTTCCTTTTAAAAACATTTACAATTGATTCTGGGAAAAATCGTTACATTTAAACTTATTTTCAAAAAGTCATACAATTCGCAGCATAAAAGTGCTGCGGAAAGTGCTATATAAGCTTATTTGTTTAAATCAACTTTTAAACATTTGATAACTCATATTTTTCAATCAAAATCTCTTTCAAATCATTTAAATAGATTTATCAAATTTATTCCATATTTTTCCGTAATTAAAAATATTTATTTAAACAGATTTCCTGTTATGGTCATTTAACTTCACTAGCGCGATTTTTATAGAAAATTGATTTGGACTTAATTCAAAATCTACTCAACAAAATTTTGATTTTCTTTCTACGTTTAGAAGATATGGATATAATAGTCTGGAATTTTCTTATCTCGAAGAACTTCGAGCTATATTCCACTCTACACAATCATTTGAACTTTTCGGCGCGAAATCGCGAACAACCGTTGTGCTAAACTTATTTTTCAACATTTGAAATAATTTATTCAAATTGGATTTTATTACTTATAAAATCATTACAAATCACTTTAAATCAATATTTTTACCTTTTAAAGCTTTTTAACATATATTTTCACTATTCTCATATTATAATATTATTTTATTCACATTATTTTAATATTAAATTTTAAATTCCAATTTCAATTCAATTTCAATTCTAATTTCAAATTAAATATATTTAAAACTTAGATTTCAAATCTAATTTTAATTTAAACTTCAATTCAATCTCAAACTAAACTCTCATTTTTCAAAATCGATTTCAATTTCAATATTCATCTTAATTTCAATTTCAAATTAACTATCCTTTTCAAATCCGATTCACTTCAAATTTCAAATTCTCTTTTTTTTTACTTTAATTTCACTTCTAATTGAAAAGAGACTTATTTTTCCAAAATATCTCATATCACAAAAATTGGTCTTATTAACCAAAGAGATTACTTAATTAATAGAAATTTGATGTCCAAATTATCATCACAACTATACAAATAATCATATAACATTGACATATTCAATACGATAAATGACATAACATTACTATGGATTATCCAACATATTCAAACAATCAATCAAACACCCATATCATCAAATGGTGATTATCTAATATAACATTTAAACTTGATAATCAATATAATTCAAATAGCGGTGAGAATTTCTCACCTTCATTAACTATGGTTAATTACTAATCATTTCTCTTATCATTTATCAAACCAAGTTATCATCCATATTACAAACATATAATCAACCATAATATCAACCAAGTTATCATCCAATAAATCATCCAATATATACTAAACTTTTTGTGTAATTAACTTGAAATATTTTTAGAAATTAGTAACTTTAAAATATGAGTACTCACCTTTAACCAAATCAATTAACTTCCTACCAACATTCATTTAATTCAACGCTTCACTAAACCACCACCTAAACATTCTTCCACCTTTTCCAAGTACTCGGCCACCGCCCCACATCCCTTCTTGCTCTTGGACATAGCCTTCCCCTTCCATATTTCTCACGTCCTCCCCTTATAAACTCCCAAACTCACGGCCTAAGGCCAATTTTAAGAAAAGAAGAAGAAGAAGTGAATTAAGAAGAGGTTAGAGAGTAACAAGTGGATTAGTGCTTAAGAACTCCACTATTTTTAACACTCCTACCTCTCTTAAAGAGAGAAGCCATTAAAATAGCTTAAAGGAAGAAGAAGAAGAAGAGAATGATTTGTGTGAAAAAATGAGAAGAATGGATGGGTATTTATAGGAAAAGTAAGGAGTGGTAAATTACAAAACTAACCCTTTACAAAATTACTAAAATATCCTTACTTTATCTTACTTTTTTCAACACTTACCATCACATTATCACATCATTACTTTATGTCTTAATCACTTAATATTTAAGTAAAGAAAAGTAAAGATTTTGGTTGAATTTGATGTGACATGTTTTGTCCTTTTGTGTTTACTTTTGCTAATTGTTTTCTAAACTTGTTTAGTAAAAGTAAACTTGATTGGTGAATTAAATAATACTTATACTATTTGAATATATGTTCATATATAAGAAAATAAAGGTGCAACAATGTTGCAACAACTTTTAATCGACAAAACGTTGATTTTCGACAAAATGTTTTACGGTCACATTTTGACGTTTTAGTTAAACTATTCATTTATGTAAACCAAATTTAAAATAAACTTTTTTACTTCTTTAAATAAATTAAAACATGTCTCCTTATATTTTAAAATCATATTTAATTAATATCAAAATCTCTAATTTTACAGTGTATGTAAAACTGACAAAATGCGACAAAATTTGGTTATTTTTGTAAAACGATTATTAACACAATTTTAAATATATTAATATACTTTTATTATCTTCATTAAGTGTTTTTAATAAGATTTATCTTTTTAAAACCTATTTATTTAAGCATTTATTTATTTTTAACAAAACTGAACTTTTGGGGATTTGTTCTAAAATCCAAATTTGTACTTTTTAATTTATTAACTATAAGAATAGATAATTATTTATTATATATAACATATTTATTTAAGATTTAAATTCCTTTTAAATTTAAAATGAACGAAATCTCTCATTTTCGAAGTAGCAAAATTACGGGTCATTACAAGATTCCCTTGGGCTAACACTAGTACGTATTTAAAAATAAGATAAATAGCTCATCTATATGTACAAAGTATTGCATAGAGCAATAAACATGTGTGTCTCCAATTTAGAACAAATAACAATAATATATAATAATAAATAACATAGAATGTAGAGTCATTAATGTGGCGATAATATATAATAAAAATATGTACAAAGCCGAGTGGGATAAAAAAAAGTAAAACTCCCACTATCACAAAACTATACATTGTACAAATCATATGCATACATCTCAGCATCAACAATATACATGAGATAACCCAGCACACAGTGATATACAATAATATCCTATCCACCATCTATGCCCAACATCCCCAAACTGGTCATCTTATCCCTAAACCTGTAATGTCTCAAACTAACCCGAGTATTATATAAATAACACATGGGTCAGACTGTACCTAAAATGTGTGTGTCAATATATCATGGTAACATTATAGTATCTCAACGGTATCACGAAATGGTGTAAGGGTACCTCAATGTAGCAGCAAATCACAAAACCATATATAAGCAATATCACCCATATAGAAAGACAAGTCAAATTACATATTAAGAGTATAGTGTCAAATGGATGATACAATCCATTCATCCAAATATCATTAAGTATAAGATAACTGTATAGTACATGCTCTCAGCAGTGCCAAAGATTATCTCTTAGATAATCATAAAGTAGACATACCCGGGGTTCGTCATATTCAATATATATATAAACACATAACAGTCATCCAAATCAAACATACATGCAATACAGAAATGGCATACCCTTGGTAGCCAAGGTCATCTCTCAGATAACCATATAGAAGATAGGTATAGGATCCAACTCCATGCTCTCGGTTTCTCTAACTATCCTCGATAGCGGTATGATCGATGTGTATAGGGTTACACAACATCAAAGACACACACAATCCAATAAATAATCAAAAAGATCTATAATCACGTAATGATCATCTAGGTTTTCAACCTTATAGTAATCTACTTGGCTCTTAGACAATGGAGTAATCATACGATCTCTCGGACCTCTACTAACTTACTCAACTCTCCGTATCATAGATAATCCTTCGGACTCTCAATCTGATGTGCTCTCAACATCATAAATAACTATAACGACATCGGTCTTAACAAATGATCCAATTGGCTCTCAACCGTATATGTAATGATGTCATACAGGTAAATAAGTATGTGTTTATATCAATAATAACTAGATGGGAGATCGAAAGCTCTCAGCCTACTCCATGAGCCCTCCTCACACGCTCTCAGTGCTACTCCTATAGTCATCGGTTACTTCAATGGCCATCGTGACCCAACGTCCATTAAATGAAAGACAATGCTATACAATGGTCATGACCCTGCAAGTGCCCTAATGGTAACTGACTTCTGGCTTAAGTGACATGGTGTAGTGGCTCTCAGCCATATATACATCAAAAAGAGTATCACGGATTCAGGGAGCGACCCTACAACTAGGCCACTAAGATGGATACTAGCCTAATCCGGTTTACTCCACGTCGTATAATTGGAGTACTCACATAATAAATAGATACACTTATGGCTCATTACCTACTTACTCTCAATTCATGTCACCATAAATATAAGACCCCGTAGACTTAACCATATCGAGTGACATATACTTACAGAAAGTAATCAAACAAGTGTCAACACAGGCATCCATACCACCTTCTAGTACTCGAATATTTACTCAATGATTATAAACTACACTTACTGCAAACAATGTCATTCTATATGAAAAGTCTAAGATTAATCGAAAAAGTATTACCGAATGTCTCATACCATACGGTATAACTAATCCGTTTATTTAGATTTTTCGTAATATAGAATTAGCACAACCATAACATACTTATTATTTAAAAAGACAATATAAATAAATTTATTTATAAAATATAACTATCATTAAAAAAAGCATTTATAAATTTTACATAGATAAAATAATTATTTTGTATCCTTTTATAAATCCAAATGGAATTTTAATATTTATAAATTACTTCCGTAAATCCCATTTCTACATTTTAAATCCTTAGAAATAGATTGTAAGACTAAATATTTTCATAACATTCATTTCATAATTTTCTATAATTAATACAAATTTTATATAATTTTATTAAATCCAAATCAATTTCTTTATTTTCAAATCCATAAATCTATTTTCAAAAATTTAGACTATATTAAAAATTCATGAAATATGGCATTGAAATCCATAAAATATTAAGTAGAAATCACTTAATATTTTTTTAGAATTTTATAGGAGCTTTTAAATAATTGCTAACATTAAAAATCTAATTTTCTTTGATAAACGAATATTTAATAATATAATCAATATTCAATTTAAATAAAACTTTTTCTTTAACCAAATATGTATAACATACTTCAATAAAACATGTTTTATTTAATATATATTTATATATTTATTTTATTTTATACTTTTTTTAAAATTAAACATGCAATGGATGTGCAACCGGTGGCACCTCCGGTCGACCGATTGTCCTACTAGTGCAGGCACTGGTCGATCATCTTTTTAATCGATTCAGGCCTCCTCTTCCTTCTTCTTGCCATTATCTCCTCCAATTCAATGCATACACAACCATAACCATCCATATGACAATCCAATCAAACATATACATAAAATTATATGAACTAAACATAGATTTGTGAGTAAAACTTTTTATCTATAAGCATGCTTTCCCTATTTTTCTACTTTTCCTTACTATACATTTCCAAAGCTCTAAATTTTGATCAAAATGAAAACTTCTTCAAAGGTTATGGTGTAGCAAGGTGTTGAGATGCACTTATTCGAATTTGAGAATTCATAAGAATTTATTTGATTTTGTTTTGATTATAGAAGGAAGAGAGTTTTCTAACCTTTTGTTTCAGGAAGTAGAAAATGAAATGGAGGGTGTGAGCATGAATTGGTTAAGTGAAGAATGGAGATAAATCTAGACAAAGAATTGATCGGAAGCAAAATTTGGGCATGGGCCTTAAATTAAAACAAGTATATTCATCTTCTTCTTTTCTTTCTTCTTCAAACTATTTTCTACATAAATTTAAAAAAAATTCAAATTTTCAAATAATAATTATATTTATAACACTCAACATTATGGAATTTTATAGAATTTATTTTCCATAATTTTGTTCAATTCAATTTTTTAATTCAAACTATTGTATTTAAGTTCAACTATTAAATAATTACCAAAACTCCTTATTAAAATAAAACAAAACTTCTTTATTCTTTATAAATATATTTCTAAACTCATTCATATTAATATTAAAGAACATAAAATTATTCATTCACTTTTAACACATTAGAAACCACTTTAAACTTAAAATTATTACTAATAAATTAATTAAATTCCACATTTTATTATTAATTCATAATCTTCAAATTAGTTAACTTCCGAAATACTTCACTCTAATAGCTCTTTAATAATTCTTCCTAAAACAATTTAGGTTTCAACAATTAAGATTTGATTATCCAAATTCCAATATTTACAAATAATTCCAAATCATTCATATTTAATTTTAAAAATCCATTTTAATTAATTAAATCACTATTATTAACTTAATTGATTGCTTCTCAACACTAGGTTGTTGCAGATTCTCCCTCTTAAGAAAATTGTGTCCTCGCAATTTATTCTTAGGGAAAATCTATAACTAAGCCGATAACTCCTAGCTTAACTACACCGTTGCTAGTTTATATTCGAATACAAAATAAACAACCATCAAAACACATAGAGAAACACAAAACAATAATAGGACCTTTCATCGGTGGCTTAACACAGGACTCAAATTTATCTTCCTCGTTCATCACTAAGACCATAGGCTTTGAGTTTAATTTAACTCATATGGAAGATATCAATATTTGCATAGGATCCAAAGACACACACACATACACATCTTATATGTTAGAATTCCCAGGATATTTTGGAATAATCTCTATGGCAAGAAGATGTTCCATGATTCACAACAATATAGACTTTGTTAATATACATCAGTATTATAAAACATTCTATAACTAAAACTAAAACTTTTCTCAAATGACTTTTTCTTTAAAAAAATTACTTCACAATTTGATATAGTACTTTAAAAATACTCCTTCAAACTTACTAAATGTCAATTCATAAAGTTTATCTTTCTCCAAATGATTCATATTTATAATTTTGAAAACTAATCTATACAATTTCCTTCCATATGCTTATAACATAAAGGTCTTTTTCAATTAAAATATTAAACTTCCAAAATACCCAAATATTTAACCTCTTATCAAAACTCTTTCGATGTATCCACGTACTGTAGAGGACATTTTAACATATTTATAAATTTTAACACTTCAAAACTAAAAATATATCTCTTACCAAAACAATTCACAAATAAATATTTCCATCAATAGCATAAACTTTGTTCTTCAAAAAATTTATCACAAAAAATCTATTTTATAAAAGCTTTTTTTCCATACAAAAGATAGATTATTGAAATCCATTCATTTTGAAATTAAAATCAAACAAACTTCATATTCTAGTAATTAGTAATATACCTAACAAAAGAAGTTTTCTTTACCTTAAAAAATATTCTACTACAATGAACCTTAATTTAAATATATTTCTAAAGTTTCCTTTCATACCAAAGTATGATTACCCAAAATCTGGAAACATGATAAAAAGTTATAATCAATACAACATAGTATTAAAGACTCAAACTTCAAAATTCCATCAAAATTTTAGTTCTCTTTAAATTCAATTTCATTCCATTTCAAATAAGTTTGCAAACTTAATTCTATTTGCTACCACATATTTTCCAAATCATAATACTTTTAAAATCCCATTTCACCAAAATAGTATTTAACTTACTTCAAACACAAAACACTTTTCAATATAATTCATAAGCACTAAAAATCCAATTTTTCTCAAAATACCAAATATTTCTTTACTCAAAACTTAATCGTTCACAATTCAAACATATATACCTTTTTAAATAGAAATCAACTTCGATAAAAACCAACAACAATAAAAATACTTCAAAATTCACATTTCATAAACCACTTTTTTTATTACTTCAACAAAAGATTTCCACTAATATTTAAAAATGTTTTTTCACAAAAGTTTTCTTTGAATAATTCTTTCAAACTTAAATTTCAGTTTCCATATGGTAGTTATTTCTAATTAAATTGATATTGTCAAAATTTCCGGGATATTACATTTCTTTTTCTAAAACTTCCATTTTACCACAAAACTCACATAATTGAAACTTTATTCCAAATATTCATAAACTATTTTCTTCTTTTAAAATTACTTCTTCTAATTTTATGAAAATTACTTCAAATATTCTTCGCTTTCCTCTGAAGCCATTCTTTCAAAATACTTATTTATTCACAACATAATTTCTCAAAATGATTGATTTGAAAAACTAGTATAAACTTTCATATCACAATGTGTCATAACACTAATATTTTCATAAAATTCATCCAAGTCACAAACAATCACTCAACATACCAGGCATACAATCACAATATGCCAAACAATTCAAATTCCAACATATCTATAAATATAACAACGAGGCATCGCTGTGAATTTCTAGTGGCTTTCTTTGCTGATTGGTTGCAGTGTTGACCGTGTGATCAGTATTGCATTGCCATCGATTTCAGCTATCCACTAAGATGGCTGCAATCATCATGGGAAATATTTATATATATATATATATAAAATATTAAAATATCTCTATTATTTCCAAAAAAAATTCTGGAACTTTAAAATATTATACATATCTCCATATTACATACTTTACTAAAACATCATCTAAAAACAATATTCCTTTTATCAAAAAAATTTATATTATTTCTTAAATCTTCATCTATATCCTTTATAAAACATAGCCAAAATTATCTCTCAAAAATATAGTTTTCATTTCAAAAATATACTAGAATGTTTCATATCATTTGTGTCAAAATGTCTCGTCCTAGTGTTTAGGAATTCCTATCGAATACATGTGCATCCACATCGACCAGGATTCTTAAAGAACTATACAAACGGATTAACACCAATCTATTTCAAAATTCCTTCAAATATTTATTTATATACCTTATATAGAAAAATCACACTTTATAAAATATTCATTTACTTATAATAAAACTTAATCGGATATCACTTTTATAAATATATATTTTATCAAAAGATTTCTAGTTAAAACATCTTCTTATTTTCATAAAAACATTTTCTAATACTAAGTATATATGAATTTTTTTCTTTTTCTAAAACATAAATTTACTTAGATTGAAATATTTACCAAAGCTTCTTTTCAAATATGTTAAAATAATAAAGCACTTTCATCAACTCAAACATCACACAACATGAAGCAACCACCAATTTTAAACTCATATCACAATTTTAATTAAGTGTATATATAAAGTAATATGTTAGTTTACATAAAATACAATTCTCAAAAATCCTAGAGGGAGCTTCTTAGCTAAAGACATTGCAAGGTCTTAGTATTAATAATTAGTAATTAAATACAAGCAATAATCAACCAATCAAGCATATATAAGAAATATACATCCATTATGTTCGGTAGAGAGCAATTCACCTGTTTCCGCTGCGCATTCTGATCACTAACAGATCAGAATACAATAAATCAATATCAAGCCACCATAGGTCTACTATTCATTAACAAAGCCCAACTCTACTAGTTGGACAATTACTTTTATCTTCGATATCCTCATTGGTTGCTCTATATCACATATAGAGTCCAACTCCTGAAAGATAGAAGAGACAAATCATTTATAATAAGTAAAATATAAACTACGACCCTCGACGATTACCCCGGTAATCACCATATATAAGTGATATATATACTCATATTATCCCGTATTATAGTTGACTACCCAACACATCCAATGAAATATGGGCTCTAAGTCTCATCTAAGGCCTAGATTCATGTCTCTTATACTCTGTATTATTCTACACCTTCTTTAATACCAATTGTAACACCCTACCTCTATACCAATACTACCAAAGAGTAATACTAAGTAATATTATCTGATAATACGAAGAATGAGGCGATATTGGGCTTAGTCACGTGAAGATTCCCTCGGACTAACACTGGTACGTATTTAAAAATTGAATAAATAGCTCACCCATACGTACACAGTATCGGCACAAAGCAATAAACATGTATGTCCAGGATAGAACAATACACAATATATAATAATAAATAAAAGAGAACACAGAGTCATCAACGCAGCGATAATATATAATAGAAATATGTATAAAGCTGAGTGGGATATAAAACAAGTCATACTCCCACTATCACAAAAATATACAGTGTACAAATCCAATGCATACATCTCAACATCATCATTATACATGAGGGAACCCAACGCATAATGATATCAATAATATTCTATCCTCCATCTATTCCTAACATCCCCAAAGTGTTCATCTTGTCCTTGAACCTGTAATGTCTTGGACTCACTCGAGTATTATAGAAATAATACATGGGTTAGACTATGTCTAAAATGTATGTACCAATATATCATGGTAATAACATAGTATCTCAATGGTATCATAAAATGGTACAAGGGTACCTCAATGTAGCAACACATCACAACACCATGTATAAGCAATATCACCCATATAGAAAGACAAGTCAAACTACGTACCAAGAGTATAATGTCAAATGGGTGAAACAATCCATGCATCAAAATATCATTAAGTATAAGATAACTAACTATACAGGACATGCTCTTAACAATGCCCAAGATTATCTCTTAGATAATCTTAAAGCAGAAATACCCAGGGTTCGTCATACTCAATATATGTATATATATATATATAAACACATAACAACCATCCAAATCAAACATACATGCAATAAAGAAAAGGCACATCCTCGGTAGCTAAGGTCATCTCTCATATAACCATATAGAAGATAGGTACAAGGTCCAACTCCATGCTTTTAGCATCTCTAATCATCCTTGATAGCGGTATAATCAATGTGTACGGGGTTACACAACTTTAAAGACACACATAATCCGCCAAATAATCAAAGAGATTTATAATCTCATAATGATCATCTAGACTTTAAATCTCATAGCGATCGACTTGGCTCTCGGCTAATGGAGTAATCATACGATCTCTCAGAACTCTACTAACCTACTCAACTCTCCATATCGTATATAATCCTCTGGTCTCTTGGTCCGATGTGCTCTCAGCATCATAAATAACTATAATGGCATCGGCCTCAACAAATGACCCAATTTCAACCGCAACTATAATGATCTCATATAGGTGAATGAGTATGTGTCTATATCAATAATAACTAGATAGGAGACTAATAGCTCTTAGCCTGTTGCAGGAGCCATCCTCACGCACTCTCAATGCTACTACTATAGTCATCAGTAACCTCGATGGCCATAATGACTTTAATATCCATTATATGTAAGACAATGCAATACAATGGTCACGACCTTGCAAGTACCATAATGGTAATTGACTGCTGGTTTAAGTGACAGGGGGCAGTGGCTCTCAGCAATATATACACCAAAAAGGGTGTTACAGATTCGGGGAGAGACACCGCAATCAGGCCACTAGAATGGATACTAGTCTAATCTAGTTTACTCCATGTCTTATAATAGGAGCATTCACACAATAAATAGTTTAACGACTCAGAATTTTAGACACTTCGTATTTAAATATCCGAATTATTTAAATATTTGAATCTCTGATTTAAATGTTATTAAAATCGATTTAATAAGCTTTTCAACCCCCTTTTACATCATAAGTAATGATGGTAAACTTGTTTTGGAAAAATGTTTACAAAAATAAATACTTTGGAAAAATATCAATAATGTAAGCAAAAATCATTTCACCGATAAACAACTTTTTTCTCAACGAAAGTTGTTCAAACTTTTTGTGCATGTCTAATTAACCATTATGGAGATAATTAGCAACCAAAAATATTTTCATGTGTATGGCTAATTAAATGTGATGACGTCATACATGATGTAATGGAAGGTATTTAGGAAATAAGCTTAAATGGAAAGTCTTAACTCTTAAGAAATGATAAAGGAGAAGTGATGAGAGGTGATCCTTACATGAAAGGAGGTGAGGACAAGCTTATGCTACACCATTTGAAGCCTATATAAGGAGAGGCACAACCTTATTAAATAATCATTAATTCACAAAGATTGAAATGAAGTATGAGAATTAAAAATGGTGGAAGTGCTTAAGCACTAATCCACTAATTCTTTTCTAACTTTTCCAAGTCTTAACCAAATCATCTCCAATCTCTTCTAAACTTTGGCTATAGGTCGAAAACTTCATGGGAAGCATGATTGGCTAGTAAAAAGTGGGAGAATGTGAGAGGAAGAGGGGATCTTGGAGCGGACCGTGAACATAGGAGGAGGAGGAAAGGTGTGGCTTTGGTTTGAAAGTGCTAAAGGTTGGTTCTTTAGGCTTTTGGTGATGGTAGAAGGTGGTTCTTTGTTCTTGTGGCTTTGTGCTTGGGTTTGGCATGGATCTAAGTGAGTTATCTTACTATCTTATAAATATATATTTTGTGTATATATGTTGTGTGCAAAGTATAAAGTTAAAGTGATATTAACTAAGTTAGTTATAAACATTGGACCCATCTTGCTTTTGAAAGCAAATGATAACTTTATATTGTATAACATCACTTTCATTACCCCTTTAAACATGTGATGTGCCTTGGCTTGATGTTTAAATGGTTGTTTAACCTATGTGTTAAATTGAAGTAAGTTTGAAAGTGTTTGAAGTGAGAATAGTCATTATAAGTGCACTTTCGAATCCCTTGTTTTCAAGAATGTTTATAAATAAATGGGAAGATATTATTAGGGGTTTTTTCCATGGTTTTTAAGCACCCTAATGGTAGTAATTTTCAATCCTTAAATCATTTGTTAAAGTGGTTAAAACTAGTTACAAAAGCCATACTTCTCAATGTTGTTTTTAACAAGGACTTTTAATAACATTTATAAATGTTGTAGCAAGGTGCTTATGGTTTTAAGTGTTCAACAATGACATTTAAATTTGGTATTTTTCTCTAATCTTTTTAGAGATTTTTTCAAACATAGTTTGAAGTATTTAAAGTTGGTTTGAAGTTTAAATATATTTTTAATAACTATATATTTATTTTCAAAGTAAAGAGGTTTTATAATATAAACATGTTTTTGATCAAATTATAAATTAGTTATTTTCAAGTAATATTTTACATAGATATTTAAAACCTATGTACAAGTATTTTTAAAGTATATATAAGTTTGGAAAAAGGTAATTGACTAAGCTTAACGCTAAAAGCCGATGAGGTAGACTTCTCTATTTTTGAGAGTTAAGATTAATGTCGAGTAGGGATGGAGCAATAGAGCTTTAACCTAGGCCTTCCCCTTTGAGCGAGAAATAGTGTAACGACCCGCCACTCATTCTACAGAATGACGTATCATTAATAAGAAAGAAAGGGGTAGAAAATAGAAAAGAAGAGAAGAAAGAAAGAAACAACAACAACGATCTCACAGCGGAACGAATAAATTATATTAATAACATAAAGAAACTATTACATAGTATACAACACTTATCAGAGTTTACACAACTATACAACACATACTAGACAGTTATAAACATCTGTCTAGATATTACAACTCAATACAATACAAGACTCTAACACAGATATCAACACAGCGGAATACTATATCTACGAACGCCGAAGCCTCCTGTTCCATTGCTCCTCCAAAATTCGTCAAAGCTAAACCTGAATCCCTTGGCTACTCGTAAAAATTTGAGTACCCAAGAGTTTATAAAACAGAAATAAACAACTTGGGTCAGACATGGGTCTGGTGTGAGTAACAGGTTAAACTTGTTTAACTTCAAAACCTTTTGAAAGAAAAGGTATCACGTAAGACTCCCCACAAATAAACATGGGTAAGTTTTTACCTTACGCTAACCAAAACATTTGATAGGAAATCCGATTGTATTATAATAGGTCTAGGGTTTTCAAATAAATATGAAATAGCTGAAATTGTTACATTATTAAATTCCAGCATACTAGCCAACAAAGTGGGTTATACAATCAAATCCGTTGTCACTTATTGGAGTTTGGATTCCATACGATGGCAGGGCTACCGGGGTACCGCCCGTCACAGTACGGGGCCTAGATCACCGTACCGAGGATCACTCCCAATCCCCTGCAACACAAAGCCGGAACCATCCCTTACTGGATAATTCCGAATAAAATCACCCCACAGATGGCCGTCGCCAACTGCACCACTAAGCCGAAATAAAAGAAGGAACTCTCTAGACAGGGATGACCTTACTCTCAGTGGGTGCTACCCACGAAGCCTTGCTGCACCTCCCCTGTTTTAGCCATTCCCGGTTGATGAGGTTTGAGGTCACGATTACCTTTAATCAGAACACATCACTTAGAATGCTCATCGTCCGCCTGACGATGTGTTGAAAGCATTCAATCCATACAAGTTCGTTCCGGGTTCGAACGAAACCGAAGGCATTATCTCGTTACACTCGTGTTGGAATCACCCTCAGAGTTAACGACAATAACCCTTGCACTTTGAATCTTCATCTTCACTTGACATTCACGATCTATCGTTAATTTGGATCGATGTGGTATTCGGGTCTCCAGACCTGGAATCCCGGTATACGGAAACCCGATCCCGGTCTCATCGAAATCCAAAACGTATCTTTTAAGGGCCAAGTTGTTTTAAGGTTAAAACAATTCAATTCTTATCTATATACACAAAGATAGATAATTCAATAGATAATCTACATTATCATACCAAACAGATAATTCACATTATCATTATAATTCAACCAAACATCCATATCATATATCAGTCATATCTCATCAAAGATATCAAACAATGAAATACATTCAATCTCATTCATCCATTCTTAAGCAATGATTTATATCATCTAATTAATTTAAAGTGAATTAAACTAATTACTTCATTCTATAAATCCTGCTTACTTAATTATTAATTAAACCAATTAATTAATCATTACTCTAAGTATCCATCTTAATTAATCATTCCTGATTAATAATCCTTTAATTACTTTAAGTAATTAATACTTAATTAATTTCACAAATTAATTATCTTAAACCATTCAGTAATTAATCTTTAATTACTTCATTTATTAATTAATGATCCTTAATTACTCTTAATTAATTATCTTATTTGAATTAATTACATTTAATAATTAATTAGTCACATTTATTAATCACCTTTGATTAATCTCATTTAGTGATTAACTTCCCTTAATTACTCCACTTCATAAATTAATTACTCCTTAATTAATTATCTTTTAATTAATCCCTTGATTAATTATACAAAGTAATTAACCTCAAATTACTTTCATTATCTCCATTTAATTACATCCAGTAATTACCTTTAATTACTTTCCTAAGTAACTACACTTCATTAATTACATTTAAGTAATTATACTTATCAAATCACCAAGTGATTATCTTAAATTAATTTAACTAATTAATTTAAACTTATCAAATTTATTTAATTAATTACCTTAAGTAATTAATTCCTTTAATTACTTCCATTAAGTAATTACTTAACCAATTTCATATTAATTAATTAATCTAATTGATTATCAAAATTAATCACATTAATTAATTATCCCTAATTAATGATCTCTCATTAATTATTAACCATTCTTTACTTACATTCCTTAAGTAATTAAACTTAAATCAAACATTATTAATTACAATTTAATTAATTCTCAATTAATAAATCTCTAATTACTTAATTAATTACTTAATTAATCTTTAATCACTTGATTAATTAATTCCTAATCATTTTTATTAATAATCTATACTTATCTAAATAAATGATACTTAATTTCAAATTAATTAACCCTTAATTAATTAACTTATAATCCTAATTATTTAATTAATTAACACCAAATCATTAATTAATTAAATTATTAAATTACTCTTTAATTACCTTATTAATTTAATGAATCCTAAATCATTAAACCTTAATTTATCTTTAAAATAAAGATTAGCCTTTATAACTACTTTAATTATTATTGACAAAAGGCTTGGAAACATTTACTTTGAAATCTTCCTTTTTATTCATTTTAAATTAAAGATTTAAAATAAATTATAAATTTAACTTTAACCAAATTTAAATCTAATTTACAAAACCCTTTTTAAATCTAATTGTTAAAGAAACACTTAACATTTATAAAAGAAATTTATAAGATTTTTAAACCAATTCATTTAAATTCAAACCTTTATAAAAATATACTTTAAATATTTTAAATTTGATAAAACATTATAAATTTTATAAGCTTTATTTATCTCAAATCTAGAATATAATTTATATTTAAACCCATACTTAAAATTTGATTTAAACTTTGTTTTAAATCCTACTCTACATTTTTAAACCTGTTTTAAATTTTAAAACCATGTCTGGTTTTAATCTGTAACCCAAAAATCTACCCGAGCCTCCCCTTTTAAAACCCGAGTCAAAACCCAATATGCTTCGAGTCACTCACGCGTTTAACTCGAGAAAATTCGAGTGCCACTCCTCTGCTAAAACCCCAAACTCACCAGTATCCAATTCATCACCGTGCACATGCACGGTGACGCCGCTCCACTTCGATCACCGCCGATGATCTCCTCAAGTCAACATTCACCTTCATACCCAAACTCGATCACCAGAACCTCAACATCAACTCGAATTCGAAATCGAGTAGCTCAGCACCACCTGGAACCAAAAGCAAAACCTGGAAAAACGCTCGAACTCACTCCTCCGATCACCAGAATGCTTGCGCTTCGAGCCAAAGCTTCGTCAACACCCCAGCTATCATTCCCCAGTGACCGGTGTCACTCGATTCACAAGAGACGCCATGGTGAATCATTTCCTAACCATCGCCAAAACTAGGTCTACAGACTTAAATCGATTATCACTGCCACCATCGTACCTTAATTACCTTCCTGGCATTTTTCCCGAACTCTTCGATCGTTCCACTACGCCAAGATAAGATCACGACTTCTCCGACTGACTAGATCATCAGAAAACACCCAGAATTCAAATTCTGGTCAAACTCAAACTGCTCGTACTATACCCCTCTAAAAATTGTGATTTGAATCTTAAAAATCATGTTTTCAATCAAGGATCCAGATCATATGCCTGAATCAATGAATTAAGAAATTTGAATTTTTAACAACAACTCAAGTTTTCCTGTTCATTTTTATCTCCAGAGCAATTTTTATTTTATTTTAACTTAAATAAAATTTTAAACTCTAATATATGATATAACAAACAATTATTGTTTATAACTTAAATCATAATATTAACTAGGTCAAGAGATACAGAATTTTTAATCAAAACTTAACTTAAAACTGGGAACAGAGAACAGACATGCACACCAATATACTCATATATATACATGCACAGAGATGTACTTAAAAATATACAAACAAACCAAACATATTTGCTTCAGATATTCACATGCAATCAGATTTCATCCTTAAATTTTAAAAGTATTGTTACTCACCAGATTAAAATGAAGAACAGAGCTTCCCTTTTTTAAACAGTTTTTGAAAAGCCTTTGAATATCTTTAAACTGAAATGCCCTTTGATCTTTTAAAAACTTGAATTGCTAGCTTTAGTTTGAAGAGATTGCAGTTGCATGCAGACTGGAGTTTGATTCCAGGTTTACTTGCTTCCAGACTTTGAAGAAGATGTTTACAGGCTAAAGACTTGATTTTGAAATGAATTACAGGGACTTGGTTTTGAAAGTGATTTGCAGGTTTGAAGAATGTATTACAGGCTTTTGTTTTTGGTTTGAGGAGTTGATTATAGATTGTTTTGAGAATTTTGTTTGAGGAATGTTGAATTTGATTTTCTGGTTTTGCTTTTAGAAGAGGAAAACGAATTTCAGATTTTTGAAATGAAGATTAGAAAGAAAGGAAGAGGGTGGAAACATGTTTTATAAGTATAAATGATTTATTTTTAAAATAAAAAGAAAAATTGGAACAAAAATGACACTTGTCTTTCTCATACTCTAATTTTACAACACATGTTATATTAAGCCTTATAAAATTACACTTGTCCTTTTAATTAATTTATATTTATTTTAAATGTAAAAACCTTTTTCTTTATTTATTAAATACTTATCTAAATATATATAAATTACTTTAAAGAAAATAAACCAATTATACTTATAAATAAAAGCTTATACATATATTTTAAAATCCAAATATTTAAATATCTATCTTTGAATTTCAAAACTAATTTACATTCAAATTCAAATTATATTTAAAATCCAATTTAAAGTCAATTTATATACATACATATATAACTACACATTTAATTTGAAAATAACAATCTTATTTTATTAAAGTCTATTTATATCTATAAATAAAACAATACACTATTAATATTGTATTTTAAACTTACCTATATATATATACTCTTAAATCTTATTTATTAAGCAATATCTCAAAAAGAAAATAAAATAACCTTATTATTAATCTTATTTAAAACCATATAGATATTTTGTTTAAATAACTTTGAAAAGCAAATATTAAAATTTCCAAACTATCAATATATATATATTAGAAATTTAAAAACAAGATTTTATTTATTTATTATATTTCAACCCAAAGCTAATCTATTTACAATATATATACTTATATATATACATTATAAATAGAAATCATTTTATTGGTTTTTAAAAGATACATTCACTCAGTAAATATTTATTTAATCAGATTATTAAACCAATTCAAATTTTATTATCAAAAATTTATTAATCAATTTAATTATTTAAACAGATTATTAAATTGATATTGTCCAAAAATTCCGGGATATTACAAATAGCTAAGTTGGAATGCCAAAAACATGTTAGTCTTCTTGTTTACTTACCTGTTTAAAAGGTAATTAACTTTGCTAAACGCTAAAAAGCTGACGAAAAAGGCTTATCTATTTCTGAGTGTTAAGATTGATATCGAGTAGGAACGAAGCAATAGAGCTCTAACTTACCGAGATTCCCTTTTAAATGAGGAATAGTTAAGTCGGGAATGTTGGAAACGGGGTTAATCATTGTTGTTTGTTACTTGTTTATAGAAATCATTAATAATATTATTGACACTAAAAGCTAACAAGTGAACTAGTCTATTTGTGAGATTCAAGAATGAAGTGTCTAGGCAAGGCTTTGATGTAAGCAGTGCTCTAACGTACCTGACTTTACTCTTGAACGAGAAATGTTTAAGTTGAAATGTCGAAAACTAGTTAAGTATACAAATATTAAGTTGTATAAGCAATTGTTTAACTAGATAATCGATTAGTCGGCCATCGAACTTAAGCAAATATTATCTTAGATCTTTATAAGAATGTTTTAAAGATGATATAAGTATGAAATGGTTTTGGATTTGTTGTGATAATGTTTTAATAATATTCGTCTTTAACCCTTGTTTATTATACTTATGAATGTAAATAGAGCTTTAAAACGAATGTTTTAAAGATAAGCATAATTGAAATGGTTTTGGGTTTGTTGTGACAATGTCTTAATAGCATTCATCTTTAACCTTTTTATTATACTTATGAATGTAAATAGATCTTTAAAAAGAATGTTTTAAAGATAAGCATAAGTGAAATAGTTGTGGGTTTTAGTGATAATTTTTATGTAACATTAGTATTAAACCTTTTGAATGGATTTGTGAAAGTACTTAGATCCTTAAAATGGATATTTTGAAGGAAATTACAAGTTATGAATCTTGTGGAAAAAAGACAGAAAAAGCAAAGGTTTAAAGTAAGAAATCTTGTTAATGATTTGTGAATATACTTATACCATTTGAGATAAGGATATGAATACTTTTTAAAGTATTGAAAGAATACATAAGAATAATAGAAACTGATAAAAGATGTTTTATTAAATAAAAGAAGTTTTACTACTAAAAGAGGTTTTAATTAATAAAAGATTAATTAAACAAAATGGGGATTAGAAGTCGCTTACGTGACTTAATCGTGCTTTGTATGTTTACATGTTTACGGAAAACATTTAGTCATATACTTGCACTAAAAGCCGATGAAGTAGGCTTGTCTATCTGTGAGAATTAAGACTGAGGTTTGTGTAGGGATATAAGTAATAGAACTCTAACCTACTAACTTCACTCTTGATCGAGGGATAGTGTGAGATGAAAACATCGAAAACTTGATAAGTATAAGAGACTTGGTTTCCATATGCAATCGCTCCCATTATCATTGAATGACCAAATTCGTTGTTATTCAGTCTTGAAGAGAAGGGGATCGGTAAGTGTTTTACTTATCGAAAATCGCTTCAAGGCTGAGATATGTTTTCTATCTCTTGGAAGTGGATTTGTTTGAGATGCTGCAATCCATGTGTAGTTTCGAGATCTGTTCGAGATGTGGGAATCCAATTGGGGATTTGTGTTCTGCTCGAGTGATGGAGACTCGTTTAAAAGATGCCGAACGTGGTCTCAACATTGGAAATGATAGAAAATAGAGTAGGGGCATAGCTTGGTGTTTGGCTGACCCACAACAAAATATTATCACCCCATATCTAGAGTATGCTCATCGATGTTGCACGAGGGAGGTGATGGCATTTGGGATCGCGTATTTAGACGTGGACTGGCTATGTTTTCCATAATGGTATATTTGATCTAGAGATACACGACACTCGGAGGTAGTTTCTGGCCCTTGTGTAGGAGATTGGATGTGGCGTTGACCGAAGAGATCTCTATGGAAAACCCAATGTGCGAACGTTCCTTACCAGTTTTGATTGTACCCTCTAATATGCTATTGAATGTAATGAATGTAACCATTCTGGCTATGTTATATATTCATATTCTTCACCCTAGACATTATTTATTATATCACCTTATGTACTTATTAGATGGTGGTTCTTTTTAGGCAATAATTTTTATGACATTCCATGCGGTCTCAAAAGTACTGCTATATGCTATACACATATTTCTTGAGTTTTTCATACCAGACTTATATCTAATGCTTGGTTTTTGTTTTCCTTAAATTCCTCGCATACTCTTTCGAGTAGTCTGAGAAAGGCAGGTTTTCGTTGATGCTCTTTGGAGCTCAAGAAGATGAGCTGGATGTTTCACCCACCGTAGTATTCTTATTTTAATTATATTACTATATTTTACATATCAGCATTTGTGATGACAGTTTGTTATAACTATCTAGGCTGATGATAGTACTTAAGTTTTGTAAGTCCAAAATTTCCGTACCGGAGTAACCCTTTGTACTGTTTCTCTGATATTATATATTATTGTTCCGCTAGTGAGATTCTGATGTTATGTTATCTTCTTTCTTGTCTATTTCTTTTTTTATTCTAATAATTCGTCTTTCCAGCACTTGGGTGCTCGGCACGTGAATACCGTGGATGTATGTAATGACTCTAATTTTGAGTAACATTATTTCGAATATTTAATTGGATATATAAAATAAAATAATGTAGATAGTTAAGAGATTGAGATTTGTTAAGTAGGAAGTAGTCGTGCCTTAATGAATGTATTAGCAAAAGAGAACTAATAATAAGCAAGTAGGAGGAATATAGTAACGGTAAAATGAGGTTAGCCTTAATTCCAATACCCTAAACCCTTCTATTCTTCATTTCTCATTCATTTTAACCATCATAAACAAAACTAAAATCCTAATGAAACTCGACCGACCACTATTAAGAGGATTCAAGGAGAAGAAAAGCTAGGATTCAAGTAGAAAGCTTAAGAAAATCAATCAAAAGCCAAATCTCAACATTCTTAACACAAAGCCAAAGTGAATAATTAGTTTACATCTCACTTTAGATAATGATTTCGGTTTCAAGTTAGATCCGAATTATTTTTGCCAGTATCATGCCATGTTTTGATATATTAAATGGATATATATATATATATATGCTTGTTGATGATTTATATGGCTTAATATGGATTTTATGATATGTTTAGATTAGAAAATCTATCAAATGACATCTAAATGATTTGCGTTTTTGATATATGGTCAAAATATTATTTTAGAAGTAGATTTTAAGTTTAATAATTTTCCAAGTAATTATGAATTTTCTAAGTGAGAAAATTGATTTATTTCGGGTTAATTATTTAAAATAATTAAAAGTTGATTTTGGCTCTAAAATTTTATGTGTAGGAAAATAGGTTAAATGTGATTTTACATTATTTTGAGAATTTTTCCTAATTGTTTTACTAAGGCAAATAAATAAATTAAGCCAGAGGGGCTTAATTGTTATTTAATATTTTTAGGCTATTTTGTTAAGTATAAAATATTTTAAATATTCTAATCTATGTGTGCAGCAGTTTTTCAGAAAAGTATGTGATAAAGATTTCATAGCCAATAAAATTTTGACAAATATTGAAGGTTAGGTAAAAAGGAATTACTTTAAAGGCGAAAATACAGTTTTTATTTTAATTACAGCTTCGCCACTTACCCTGCTTGCTTCCGTCACCATACGCAGTAAACCTTTCGCACTCATTCAAAACAATGCACATGGTATCAAGCAATTGGTACGTAGTGTATTGGAGGAAGATGGAAGGAAAGGATGGCGTCGAAAGTATGCTTTCGAAAGAGTTGAAGCTACTTTTATTAGCTTTCGAATCCATTAACTTACCTTTGTTTTTAAAAGGAGCTTTCGATAGGGTTGCGCTTTTGAACCCCTTCGATACCCTAGCTACCGCATTTATACCTTTCGCATTAGTTAGAGGTCGTTTTCTTTATAACCTTAAATCAATGTATTCAAAAGGAAGGCTTTCATCTTCTTAATATTAAAGCCGCCTTCCCAATGCTTTCGAAAGGGGTGTCTTAGCCGCTTTTACCAATTGTTTCAAAGGTAATGGTTTCGAAAGGATGGCTTTCGAATGTGCCCTCTTTTATACTTTGTAGTTTGTTTTGTCTTCAAACCATAGTTTCAATAGTAATACTTTTAATTGGTTTCAAAGCTATGCTTCCATAACTTCTTACTTGAACCCAATGTCTTCAAAAGGTATGTTTTCAAGCCTTCAAAAGGTATGTTTTCAATGCCTTCGAAAGGTACGAGTTTAGTGTTTCGAAAGGTATATTTTTAAGTGTTTCTAAAGGAATATTTCCAATGCTTTCGAAAGGTATGTTTAATGATTTCGAAAGAAGATGTCTAAGATTTTAAGCAATGATTTCGAAAGGAATGCTTTCTATGATTTCGGAAGGGATTGTTTAAGGTTTTAAACAATGGTTTCGAAGGTATTGTTTTGGCTTTATAGCCTAATGTTTTCTAAGTGAAAAGGGGCTTTAACTTATTTCAAAGTGATAGATAATCCTATTGATTTTAAGTTTTCATCAACATTGTTTTATGTAAAAAGCATATATCATGGCATAGGTATTTTGAGTAAAGCAAAGAGTATATTTTCCTTGTTTAAAAGGGTTAAATCAATTTGAAAGAGATGTTTTCAAGGAAAATTGAATAGGATAGTTAACCCTAATTATATGACTCAAATATTAAAAGACCAGATAGGACTAGTGTGGGGTCGCGCCCTATAGTCTAGCTAGTAGCCCCTAGCTAATACAAGTCCAAAATTCTAGTGTGTAGGGCTTTGTCATAGGTAAGACTAAAATGATGTTACACACAGAAAAGAATACACAAGGTAGAGGTAGGTTATTGGTGAGCACGCAAAACCATTAGGATCAGTTGACCCTTGGAGAAGTAAGTAAGGACAGATACTCTAGTATTGTATCTAACAGAAGTTAGTATATTTATTATGTTTGGTAGGCCTGAGTCAGCCAGCGATTAATAGTTAGCCAGATAAAACTATAATGTTCGGACAGATAGTCCATTGATTACCTGATTTATATGCATATATGTTATTGCTATTATTGTTATAATCAGTTTGATTGTAGGATTTTGATTTGCCAAAAATATGATTTTAAAAGGATATTAGTAAGGGGAAACCCATTCTGCTAAGCGGCGTGGTCTCACTTAATATTAGTAAACTGAGATGTAATAGAATTATTCACACCAGGCTTTATGTCTGACTCAAATTTTATGCTTTCCCTTAAACTCTCGGGTGCTCAAAATTAAATTTGACTAGATTGAGAGTTAAGGACTTTTCAGATTTAGTAGGTTGGACGAATAAGCTTTCGAAGACGTGCAGGAGGCAAAGCTAGCTATGTAGGAGTTATTTAGTAGTATTTTCGCTGTGATGTATTTGCGACTAATATGTCTATCTATCTAGTACTCTGATCATCTAAGAGGGCATCTTCATATGTCGCTCTCGGTGTATTTTGTAATAATTATATTTGATCAAAACCTGGGAATCGTTTGGGGATTATGTAATTGAATATGAAATATTGATTTGAAATGTAATCGGAAAAGTTGTTTTTGAAATCTGTGTTGATTTTATTTCATATTCATGTGCTTCTAATATTATGGATACCATTAACATTACCGTATTTTGTCACCAGAAGTTAATACCATAGATGACTACAACATCTCTAGCGCTTAGCTTTGGGCCTCAAAATAGGTTATATTACAATGTGTTAGTGTCGACATTCGAGGGTCGAAAAGTTGAATCGTTACACTTGGTATCAAAGCTAAAGGTTAAGCGAGAACCTTGGCTTGGGTATGACTCATTATGAGATAGGGTAATGGAATGCCCTAGAATGAGTCAAGTTTATTACTCATATAAGAGCGTATTTGTAATTGTTATAAATGTATACCTTAATGGTAATTATAACTGCGAAAATTAAAGATCTTATATAAGGTAGCTTATATAGGTAAATTGTCAAATTATAGTGTAATTAATGTAGGGATTAATGATTTCCATTCATTACCCCTCATTAATTTTTGTAGCCATGTTCGGCCAGTTTATGAGCATTGACTATCATTGTCGATTGTTGATTTATGATCGACCAGTTATGAGTAGTTTTTCCTTTTCATTGCATGGATTGGGTAAACAATATTTGTAAATGCATTGAAATGAATACCTTATGAATCAAGTTTCGCGGTTTGACTATATGGCATTCGGTGAGAATTTTGGGTTAAAATTTAACTTGTATAAAAGTAGAATTTAGTAAGAGATGTCTATTTTAATATGAGAAAGAAAAGATATTTAGTAAATCAACATTTGTGAAAAGAATCCACATAAGAAAGTGATTTTATACAAGTATGGTTTATAAAACATGATTTATAAACAAGAAGGATTTAACTGATGTTTTTGAGAACGCAAATACCGGTATTTTTGAAAATGTTTTTCTAGATTTTGAAAAAATAATAGCAGTATTATTTAGTAAGTATTTAGAAAATTGGTTTATGAAATTGAGATCATGTTACTTAGTAATATTTATGAAGTATTTGATGCCGTTCTAAAATAATTGTGGTTCAGTCCGAAAGGCATGAATTGGATATACAGAACTCACTTATGTTGCTTGAAAATAATTATGGTGATGACTTCAACATCATCGGCATTCATTTTCGAGTTTCTAAGTGGAGAATGCTATAGTGTTGTTTTAGTAAGAAGAATTTTGACTTAATTTCGAAAGAATGATTGGTTATACAAAAGATATACGTATGTGTTATTATTTCAAAATGATTTGTTCTAAAGTTTTCCTTTGGAAAGAAATTTGATATGAACCTTTTATGTAGAAAAGTTTTATATGTATACTATGTAGGGTGCACCAGTGGTAGTGGCATAGCCCATAATAAATGTTGGAACTTTTTATTTTCCCTTTTTGGGTAAAGAGTGTTTAATAAATTATTGAAATTTGTTAAGCTATTTTATGGACACATGTATCTTATGCGTTAGGGTAGTATGGATGTGCATCGTGTCATGATATGTTGTATGGTAGTTTTCATTTGTTAAAATGAGACGAGATTTTCTATAATTTTGGACATTTGGAAACTTCCGAATTGTTATAGAACTTGAAACTAAGTGTTTTTGTGAAAGTATAAAAGTTGAGTTTATATAACGCTTGAATTGAGAAGGTAGTAAGTTAAAACAAGTTTTAAATTTCTTGAACAAACTTGTTAAGTAAAATGAATTTGATGTTTTGTACATACTCTTAGGATGTCATGGAGTATTATACTATTATGAACTTAACTTATAACTGTTTATAAATTTGAAGTTATGTTTTTATGGAAAAAAAATTCATAAATGATTTTACTATTGAATGGGACATACTATTGGATAAAAGAATGTGATAAAAAGGATATTGGTGTAGTTAAGAAACCAATAGTATAAGTACGTAAGTTGTACATAGGTCGTTTTATTCGCATGATTTTTCTTAATCCAGTATTCGAGTACATGATTTCGAGGTGGTTTACACAGATCCTAACAAGAATTTTTCACTAGATTCTTAACAGCAATCACTTGATATAGATTCTAGATATGATCCTGAAGTTTTCTATCATGGTATAATGCTATGTAAGGAGAACGGAGGTTTCTAATCAAGGAACCTGATCGGAGTCCGCAATAGAGAGGTCAAGTTATCTATTCCAGTTGGGAAACGAAATTTATATGATCGAGCAAGTGATCGGATTAGATATTGCGTACGGGTGGTCCATATACATCGTATGGGCTTTAGTATACATTCTAAGTTTTGTTGGCTTATGGGGAGTTTAGGTGATGACTCTTCGATTTGCGATGAGGTAGCATGAATGTCTACTAAGTAATAACCTGAGGCTGTTGAGCGTAACATATGCTTAGTAGGTTGTTTATCATCCTTGTGCGATGAGAGGATTTTGAACTTGAGCAAACCGTGAGTTTTGTTTACTAATGATTGAATGCTATTAAGTATTGCTATGTGGTTGTTTCTTTTTGTTTCTCACATCGGAATTTCGATGACGAAATAATTTAAGTGAGGGAGAATATAAGACTCGAAATTTTGGACACTTCGCATTTAAATATCTGAATTATTTAAATATTTGAATCTTTGATTTAAACATTATTAAAATCAATTTAATAAGGTTTTTAAACCCCTGTTAAATCAAAAGTAATGATGGTAAACTTGTTTTGGAAAAATCTTTACAAAAATAAATACTTTGAAAAAATATCGATAATGTGACCGAAAATCGTTTTATCGATAAATTGCTTTTTTCTCAACGAAAGCTGTTCAAACTTTTTGTGCATGTTTAAATAATCATTATAGAGATGATTAGCAACTAAAAATATTTTCTTGTGCATGGGTAACTAAATATAATGATGCCATACATGTTGTAATGGAAGATATTTAGGAAATGAGCTTAAATGGAAAGTCTTAACTCTTAAGAAATGATAAAGGAGAAGTGATCAGAGGTAATCCTTACATGTTATGAAAGGGGGGTGAAAACAAGCTTATGGTACACAATTTGAAGCCTATATAAAGAGGGGGCACACCCTTGTTAAATAACCACTGATTCATAAAGCTTGAAATAAAGTATGAGAATTAAAAATGGTGGAAGTGCTTAAGCACTAACCCGCTAATTCTTCTCTTACTTTTCGAGTCTTAACTGAATCATCTCCAATCTCTTCTAAAATTTGGCTATAGGTCTAAAACATCATGATAAGCATGATTAGCAAGTAAAAATTAGGAGAAGGTGGGAGGAAGAGGGAGATCTTAGAGCGATCCATGAGCATAGAAGGAGGAGGAGAGGTGTGGTCTTGGTTTGAAAGTGCTAAAGGTTGGATCTTTAGGATTTTAGAGAAGGTGGAAGGTGGTTCTTTGTTCTTGTGGCTTTGTGCTTGGGTTTTGCATGGATCTAAGTGGGTTATCCCACTATCTTATAAGTATATATTGTGTATATATATGTTATGTGCAAAGTATAAAGTTAAAGTGACATTAACTAAGTATTATAAACTTTGGACCCATCTTGCTTTTGGAAGCAAATGATAACTTTATATTATGTAACATCACTTCTATCACCCTCTTAAAAATGTGGTGTGGTCTTGACTTGATATTTAAATGGTTGTTTATCTTGAGTGTTAAATTGAAGTAAGTTTGAAAGTGTCTGAAGCGAGAATAGTCGTTATAAGTACACCTTCGAATCCCTTGTTTTTGGGAATTTTTATAAATAAATGGGAAGATATTCTAAGGGGTTTTTTCCATGGTATTTAAGCACCCTAATGGTAATGCTTACTATAAAATTTCAAGTCTTATATCATTGGTTAAAGTGGTTAAAACTAGTCACAAGGACTTTTAACAGCATTTATAAATGTAGTAAGTTGCTTATGATTTTAAGTGTTAAAAAATGATATTTAAATTTGGTATTTTTCTCTAATCTTTTTAGAGATTTTTTCAAACACATTTTGAAGTATTTAAAGTTGGTTTGAAGTTTAAATAAATTTTTAATAATTATATATGTATTTTTAAAGTAAAGAGGTTTTATAATATAAACATGTTTTTGATCAAATTATAAATTAGTTATCTTCAAGTAATATTTTATAGAGATATTTAAAACATGTTTAAAAGCATTTTTAAAGTATATATAAGTTTGGAAAAAGGTCATTGACTAGGCTTAACACTAAAAGCGGACGAGGTAGACTTCTCTATTTCTAGGAGTTAAGATTTATGTCGAGTAGGGACGAAGCAATAGAGCTCTAACCTACCAGGCTTCCCATTTGAATGAGGAATAGTTAAGTTGGAATGTCGAAAATGTGTCAGTCTTGTTGTTTACTTACTTGTTTAAAAGGTAATTAACTTTGCTTAACGCTAAAAGCCGACAAAATAAACTTATCTATTTTTGAGAGTTAAGATTGATGTCGAGTAGGGACGGAGCAATAGAGTTCTAACTTATCAGGCTTCCTTTTTGAATGAGGAATAGTTAAGTCGAGAATGGCGGATATGGGTTAATCATGTTGTTTGTTACTTGTTTATAGAAATCATTTATATTATACTTAACACTAAAAGCCGACAAGTGAACTAGTCTATTTGTGAGATTTAAAAATGAAGTGTCTAGGCAAGGCTTTAATGCAACCAATGCTCTAACTTACCTAACTTTACTCTTGAACGAAGAATGGTTAAGTTGAAATGTCGGAAACTAGTTAAGTATACAAATATTGAGTTGTATAGAAATTGTTTTAACTAGATAATCGGTAAGTTGAACATCGAACTTAAGCAAATATTATCTTAGATCTTTATAAGAGTGTTTTAAAGATGATATAAGTATAATATGGTTTTGGGTTTGTTATGACAATGTTTTACAACATTTGTCTTTAATTCCTTTTATTATACTTATGAATGTAAATAGATCTTTAAAATGAATGTTTTAAAGATAAGCATAAGTGAAATGGTTTTGGGTTTGTTTTGGCAATGTTTTAATAACATTCATCTTTAACCCTTTTTAATTATATTTATGAATGTAAATAGATCTTTAAAAGGAATGTTTTAAAGATAAGCATAAGTGAAATGTTTTTGGGTTTGTAGTGATAATGTTTAAGTAACATTAGTCTGAAACCCGTTGAATGGATTTTTGAAAGTACTAAATCCTTAAAACAGATATTTTGAAGGAAATTATAAGTTGGGAATCATTTGGAAAAAAGACAGAAAAGCAAAGGTTTAAAGTAAGAAATTTTGTTAAGGATTTGTCCAGGTCGATGATGGTACTTAGGTTTTGTAACTTCGAAATTTTTGTATCGGAGTAACGCTTTGTACTATTCCTTTGATATTATATATTACCGTTCCTCTAGTGAGATTATGATGTTGTGTTCTCTTCTTCCTTATCTATTTCCTTTTATTTTATTCTAACAATTCATCTTTTCGGCACTTGGGTGCTCGGTACATGAATACCGTGGATGTATTAGTGTCAACATTCAGAGGTCGAAAAGTCGAATCGTTGCACTTGGTATTAGATCTAAAGGTTAAGCGAGCGTCTTGACTTTGGTGGGGTATGACTCATTAAGAGATAGGATAATGGAATGTCCTAGCATGGATCAAGTGTATTATACATATGAGAGCGTATTTGTAATTGTTATAAATGTACATCTTAATGGTAATTATAACTGCGAAAATTAAAGGTCTTATATAAGGTAACTTATATAAGTGAATTGTCAAAGTATAGTTTAATTAATGTAGGGGTTAATGATGTCCATTGATTATCCCTCATTAATTTGTTTAGCCATGCTCGGCCAGTTTATGAGTATTGACTATCATTTGTTGATTATTGATTTATGCTCGACTAGTTTATGAGCAGTTTTTCCTTTTGATTGCATGGATTGGTTAGACAGTATTTATAAATGCATTGAAACGAACATCTTATGAATTGAGTTTCACGGTTTGACTATAAGGCGTTCAGTGATAATGTTAGGGTAAAAGTTAACTTGTATAAAGGTTGAATTTAGTAAGAGATGTTTATTTTAATATAAGAAAGGTAAGATATTTAGTAAATAAACATTTATGAAATGAATCTATATAAGAAAGTGGTTTTATATAAGTATGATTTATAAAACATGATTTATAAATGAGAAGGATTTAACTAATATTTTTGAGAACGTAAATCCTAGTATTTTTGAAAATGTTTTTCAAGATTTTGGAAAAATAATAGTAGTATTATTTAGTAAGTATTTGGGAAATTGGTTTATGAAATTGATGTCATGGTATTTAGTAATATCTATGAAGTATTTGATGCCATTTTCAAATGATTACGGTTAAGTCCGAAAGGCATGAATTGGATATACTGAACTCACTTCTGCCGCTTGAAAATAATTATGGTGATGACTTCAACATCATCGGCATTCATTTTTGGGTTTCTAAGTGGGGAATGCTATAGGGTTATTTTAGTAAGAAGGATTTCGATTTAATTTTGGAAGTATGATTGGTTATACAAAGGATATATGTATGTATTATTATTTCAAAATGATTTGAAATAAAAAGCCGATGTTTAGTTCTAAAGTTTTTCTTTGGAATTTTTTTTGATATGAACCTTTTATATAGAAAAGTTTTATATGTATACTATGTAGGGTGCCCAAGTGTAGTGGCATAGCTCGGAATAAATGTTGGAACTTTTCATGTTTTCCATTTTTGGGTAAAGAGTGTTTATAAATTATTGAAATTTGTTAAGCTATTTTATGGACACATGTAGCCTATGCATCGGGGCGGTATGGATGTGTATCATGTTATGATATGTTGTTTGGTAGTTTTCATTTGTTAAAATAAAACGGGATTTTCAACAATTTTGGATAGTTAGAAACATCTGAATTGTTATAGAATTTGAAGCTAAGTATTTTTGTGAAAATATAAAAGTTTAGTTCATATAACACTTAAATTGAGAAGGCAGTAAGTTAAAACAAGTTTTAAATTTGTTGAACAAACTTTTAAGTAAAATGAATTTGATGATTTGTATATACTCTTAGGATGTCATGGAGTATTATACAGGTATGAACTTAAATTATAACTATTTATAAACTTGAAGTTATGTTTAAATGAAGATAATTGGCAACTAAAAATATTTTCATTTGTATAGCTAAATAAATGCGATGATATCTTACATGATGTAATAGAAGATATTTAGGAAATGAGCTTAAATGGAAAGTCTTTAACTCTTAAGAAATG
The DNA here is from genome assembly GCA_030737815.1 of Allium fistulosum. Taxonomy (NCBI): domain Eukaryota; kingdom Viridiplantae; phylum Streptophyta; class Magnoliopsida; order Asparagales; family Amaryllidaceae; genus Allium; species Allium fistulosum. The sequence goes on from CM060908.1 coordinate 331,347,417, forward strand.
ATAAAGGAGAAGAGATGGGAGGTGATCTTACATGTCATGAAAGGGGGTGAGAGCAAGCTTATGCAACACCATTTTAAGCCTATATAAGGAGAGGCACATCTTGTTAAATAGTCACTTATTCACAAAGCTTGAAATGAAGTATGAGAATTAAAAATGGTGGAAGTGCTTAAGCACTAATTCGTTAATTCTTCTCTAACCTTTCAAGTCTTAACCAAATCATCTTTCTTCTAAACTTTGGCTATAGGCCTAAAACATCATGGAAAGCATGATTAGAAAGTAAAAAAGTGGTAGAAGGTGAGAGGAAGAGGGGTATCTTGGTGGGGGCCGTGAGCATAGGAAGGGGCCGTGAGGTGTGGTCTTGGTTTGAAAGCACTAATGGTTGATCTTTAGGCTTTTGGTGAAGGTGGAAGGTGGTTCTTTATTATTATGGCTTTGTGCTTAGGTTTGGCATGGATCTAGGTGAGTGATCTAACTATCTTATAAGTATATATTGTATATATTTGTGATATGTGCAAAGTGTAAAGTTAAAGTGACATTAACTAAATAAAGTTATAAACTTTAGACCCATCTTGCTTTTGAAAGAAAATAATAACTATATGTTGTATAACATCACTTTTATTACCCTTTTAAACATGTGGCGTGGCCTTGACTTGATGTTTAAATGGTTGTTTAACTTGTGTGTTAAATTGAAGTAAGTTTGAAAGTGTTTGAAGCGAGAATAGTCGTTATAAGTGCACTTTCGAATCCCTTGTTTTCAGAAATTTTTATAAATAAATGGGAAGATATTCATAGGTGTATCTTTCCATGGTTTTTGAGCACCCTAATGGTGGTGCTTACTATAAAAATATCAAGTCGTAAATCATTTATTAAAGTGGTTAAAACTAGTCACAAAGATTGTGTTTTTCAATGTTGTTTTTAACAAGGACTTTTAATAGCATTTATAAATGCTGTAATAAATTGATTATGGTTTTAAGTGTTCAAAAATGATATTTAAATTTGATATTTTTATCTAATCTTTTTAAATATATTTTCAAACACATTCTTAAGTATTTGAAAGTTTGGTTTGAAATTTAAATATATTTTTAATAATTATATATGTATTTTCAAAGTAAAGAGGTTTTATAATATAAACATGTTTTTGATCAAATTATAAATTAGTTATTTTGAAAAAATATTTTACATAGATATTTAAAACCTATTTACAAGTATTTTTAAAGTATATATAAGTTTGGAAAAAGGTAATTGACTAGGTTTAACACTAAAATCCCACGAGGTACACTTCTCTATTTCTAAGAGTTAAGATTTATGTTGAGTAGGGACGGAGCAATAGAGCTCTAACCTAGTCTTCTCTCTTGAACGTGGATTTGTTAAGTTAGAATGTTGAAAATGTGTTGGTCTTATTTTTTACTTACTTTTAAAAAAGATAATTAACTTTGCTTAACGGTAAAAGCTGACGAAGTAGGCTTATCTATTTTTGAGAGTTAAGATTGAGGTCGAGTAGAAATGGAGCACAAGAGCTCTAACCTACTAGGCTTCCCTCTTGAATGAGGAATAGTTAAGTCTCACACCACCTGGTATTACTCAAATGTTTATTCAATGCTCGTAAAATACATTCACTGCATACAATATCATTCTATACGACGAGTCTAAAGAATAACCTTAAAAGTATTACCGAAAGTCCCATACTAGACGGTTACTAATCTGTTTATTTAGATTTCTCGTAACATAGAATTAGCACAACCAATACACACATATTATTTAGAAAGAAAATATAAATATATTTATTTGTAAAATATATCTTCATTAATAAAAGCATTTATAAATTTTACATAAATAAAATAATTATTTTTCAACCTTTTATAAATCCAAATAGAACTCTAATATTTATAAATTACTTCCAAAAATCCCATTTCAACATTTTAAATCCTTAGAAATAGATTATAAAGCTAAATATTTCTCATAACATTCATTTCATAATTCTGTATAAATAATATGATTTTTAAATAATTTTTATAATATCCAAATCAATTTATTTATTTTTAAATCCATAAGTATATTTTCTAAAACTTTAAATTATATTCAAAATTCATGAAATATGCGTTGAAATCCATAAAATATTAATCAAAAATCACTTAATATTTTTCTAGAATTTTATAGGACTATTCAAATAATTGCTAAGATTAAAAATCTAATTTTCTTTAATAAACGAATATTTAATAGTATAATTAGTATTCAATTTAAGTAAAACTTTTTCTTTAATCAAATGCATATGACATACCTCAATACAACATGTTTTATTTAATATATATTTATATATTTTTAAAATAAAACATGCAATGGATATGCAACCTGTGGCACATCGCGGCCGACCGGTTTGCTCTACCCGTGCAAGCACTGCCCGATCAATTTTTTGATTGATTCAGGCCTTCTCCTCCTTCGTCTTGCCGTTGTCTCCTCCAATTCAATGCATACACAACCATAACCATCCATACAATGACTCAATCAAACATATACATAGAATTACAGAACTGGACATAGATTTATGAGTAAAACTACTCACTTGTAAGTTTGTTTTCCCTCTTCTTTTAATTTTCCTTTACTATACATTTCCTAAGCTCCAAGACTTGATCAAAATGAAAACTTCTTCAAAGATTATGGTGTAGCAAGGTGTTGATTTGCACATATTCAAATTTGAGAACTTATAGGTTCTATTTGAATTTATTTTGATTATAGAAGGAAGAGGGTTTTCTAATTTTTTATTTCAGGAAATAGAAAATGAAAAGGATGGTGTGAACGTGAGTTGCTTAAGTGAAGAATTGAGATAAATCTAGACAAGAGAACCATTAGGGTATACCCAAGTGGTAAGGTAATTGGTACCAGCATGCAAAGATTCAAATCCTTTTACTCTAGATTATGAAGATCTGAAAGGATTTGTTAAGAACGAGCTAACAACTACAAGGGAAGCGGCTTTATAATCAATGCAAAGAATTGTCTGGAAACGAAAAATAGGCTTGGGCCTTAAATCAAAATAAGTATATTCATTTTCTTCTTTTCTTTCTTCTTCAAACTATTTTCTACACAAATTTAATCAATTTTTAGAATTTCAAAAAATAATTATATTTATAACACTCAACATTATCTAATTTTATAGAATTTTTTTTCATAATTTTTTCATATTAATTATTTAATTCAAACTATTGTACTTAAGTTCAATTATTAAATAATTACCAAAACTCCTTATTAAAATAAAACAAAACTTCTTTATTCTTTAAAAATATATTTCTAAACTCATTCATATTAATTATAAAGAACATAAAATTATTTAATCACTTTTAACACATTAGAAACCACTTTAAATTTAAAGATATTATTAATAAATTAATTAAATTCTACATTTTATTATCAATTCATAATCTTTAAATTAATTAATTTCCAAAATACTTTACTCTAAATGCTCTTTAATAATTCTTCCTAAAATAATATAGATCTCAACAATTAATAGTTTATTACCCAAATTTCAATATTTACAACTAATTCCAAATCATGCCTATTTAATCTTTAAAAATCCATTTTAATTAGCTAAATCACTATTATTAACTTTAAATTAATTTCTTCTCAACACTGGGTTGTTATAGTTGACCCACATGATTATAGAATAAATCCAACAATCCCCATGCCAACTTTCCCATTCTTCCGAATCGAACTCATTCTTCCAACATGAAAATTTAACAAATCATGTAACCTAAATTTGCTTATGACTAATGCCTAGGGTTTGCTGAGTTCAAAGTCGCCTCGATCACACAATGATAATAAGGATAATTTACTAAATATATCACAATGCTTATTGGACCAATCATTAGATAACCACTTAGGAGATTATCCAAGTCAACACAAACTAATTAGGAAGTCCTACTTCGAACTTTCCCTAAGGTTAAATAATCTCAACTTTAATAAATCATCTATAATGAGATATACCTTAATTTGATTTTGTTTGACGGGTAACACTGCGAAGATAGACAACTAACCCTTATGCATCAGTCTATATGAACCATTTAAGACTAAAGTGAGCATTTTTTGAACTGGACCAATGACTATAACATTGTATCCATATAATACCAGATAATTTAGTATTTTCTCTTTACTGTTTATTATTTTAGGCAGTGGAGCGAGGGCCAACACTATCGGTGGTAAAAGGTTACTATAAATTATGGTTGTTGGCGAGATCCGATGGAAGTGATATTTGTGACGACCAGATCTGAAGGCGTCAACGATGATGGAGACGACTAACGGTGGAATGGTGAGGTGTTGGTGAAGACAAAAGGTAAAAGTGGAAGGGGAGAGGAGGAGAAAAGGACGAGGCAGGAGGGAGGGGGTGCGTTGGTGCCTAATACGAATAGGAAGTCTGCGAGTAAGGCTGAGTGGAAAACGTGAAATAATTTAAGCAGGATTTGATGTCGAGGTGGAAAAATCAGAGAAAAGTTTTTCTCCCTCAATTTTGAAATTCATAATCCAAATTTAATACTTTTTCTAAAATTTGCCACTCGCGATATCGAGCGGGGTTGATGGCGAGGATGTTTATGGTTGGAGGGGCAGGGGAGTTGCGCTAGTGCCTAATACGATGAGAAAGGTTACAAGTGATGTTGATCAGAAAATATAAAATAATTTGAGCAGAATTTGATATCAAGAATTAAGAAAATAGTTTGTTTTTATCCCTTAATTTTGAAAACAGTGATCCAACTTAATACTTTTCCTACAGTTTGTCACTCATTCCTCTTTTTAATAAACATCAGGTTTCAAAAAGTAAATAAATTATTATTACGATACATTTTTAGAAGTATTATTGAAATCGACAATGTATGTAAGAGCACAACCAACAACGACTTGTTTAGTTGAAAAACTAGCTACCGAGCAACCAAATGTGGCTTATTCACTTCCCCGTGGCTGGTTTGGAGTGGTCTCGTGGCTAGTTCACTGAACATGAGACTGCTTTTTATAATGGCAAAGTCTTCACCGTTATAATATTACTAGTGTGTAACTCATGCGTTGCATACGGTAATGTTGTTAAAAATAGCATTTACATTTAATTATCGTTAAAAATAATTTTTATTATGTAATATATGATAAATTTATTGTGATACATTAATCATAAACTAAAATGACTTGCGACATTCAGATATAAGATTGAGGGTTCAATACTAGCTAACTACATATCTTTATAAAAATTAATATCCTAACTAACAAAGGTTATAAATTAAAATTGTTAATATTATATATATGTAAATATTTTATGTTATGTGACATATATTTTTTATATGTATGAGTGAATAAGTAATTACACCATTTTGTCAATATGATTGTTGTATGTATATTGAATTGTCATCTTTTTTAAAGGATTTATAACTAGATTAATGAATATTAAATAATTAAATTTATTTGAATTAATGATCAACATAACCAATTAAATGTAAGAAGATAAATGTAAAAAAAGTTGAAGAAAATTTAGAAGAGCTTTGTATAAATTTGTGACTGAGAAAAATATAGATTTTATGGTTCGCTTATCTACATATGAACTTTTTTTAATCAAGCATGTGAACTTTATTCATTATTTAGTTTTCATTTTTAAACAATTTTATCCTTGTAGTTAACCATAGATTTCATGTTCTTGTAGGAAGGTCATACTTGCAATTTTGATAATTACAAAATAATATTATATAGCATTTGATTAAGTTATGAGTTGGGTATGGTTTGATAATACGTTGAAAGTGAGATGTTTATATAATTTAATTTTTACCTCTGTAATCCGTGCCTTCATATCGTAATGTTGTAAAATATAAATCTACCTTTTAAAAGTTGTTAAAAATAAAATTATGTCATGTAATGTATGATAATTTTTTTGAGATAAATGAATTAGAAATTAAAAGAGTTATTATTATTTTGTGTATATTTTATGTTATATGATTTAGATATCTTTATATATCTGAATAAAGAAAAATAATTTTATTATTTTTCTCATATACATGAATATTATATATATTGAAATCCTCGTATTTTTAGGAATTATTAGATGGATTAGTAAGTAGTTAATCGTATTTATTTAAATAGTTTAAATTTAAGATTACATAATTAGTTAAGTATATGGATTTGAATGTAAAATATTAGAAGATAATTGAGAAGAGTTTCTAAGTAATTGTAAAAAATATAAAACTTTAGGTATTTGAAGGTAATAGAATTTTATAGTGTAATGTATGATAAATTCATTTTAGTAAATAAATTATAAAATAAATTTGTTATGATCATTAATGTATATAATTTATGTTATGTGATTTATATATATTTGCATCTAAATGAATTTTTTTATATCAATTTGTTGATGCATCTCTGGTATACATATTAATTTTTTTATCTTTTAGGATTTATTAATAAATATTGGTTGACTAAGTCGATCCATTAGTTTAAATTTTGGATTATGTAATTAATTCAAATGTGTGGACCATAATGTAAAATTTCGAAAGAGAATCGTGAAATATTTGTAAACAATTATAGATTCTTTTAAAAGTAGGTATATGAATGTAAAACAGTGCAAAACGTTTAGTAGAACAATTGTAAAGTAGTATATGATAGGATTTTGAAAATAAAATATCTACTTAAAGAGAATTAAGAAGAATAAAAATAATTTCTATAATCAATGATAGAGCTTCAAATTCTTCTATTTTACTATTATATAACAGGTAACGGGGAAGATTTTGCCGTTATAATAATTAGCCCTTGCTCTTATAAAATATAATGGCGAAGACTTCGCCTTTATAATTAGAAATAATTATAACAGCGAAGTCTTACCGTTATATTCTGATTATTTTTAAATAAACTGTTATGTGGCTGATTCCGCGATTATCTGGATGCACAGTTCGTTCCCCCAATGCAAAAGCAGTAGAGAGAGTGAGGTGAACTGGTTGGATGGTTGATGGTTGGTATGATAATCTAAGCATTTTAAGTCGCTGTGATGCAAATTGCACAGTTATTATGCACCTTAGTTCACATAATATGGGCGAAACTTCTGTTAGCAAATTAGATTTACTGACAAGTATTATATGCAGTTTATAGTTAATTATTAGTACAATTAACCTTCCATCTGTATATATACATTAAACTCACTCTTGCTCTTTCTTATCATTCTTCTCTCGCGATCCCTAACTGAAATATTCCCCCAAAAAAAGCGACAGAAAAGTTCATAATTCTCCCACATTCTACATGAAAGCTTTGGCATTTACATAAATTACGTTGAATACTACCATGAAGAGTTATAGCGCCGCCGCAGCCGGTCATCTTCCGGCAAAGCGGCGGTGGAACTGCTTCACTATCGCCGTCCCTATCATTGTGTTCTTGTCCCTCATCGGAACCGTTTCAGTGCTTCTAGGGCTCCACAGTCGGTTTCCTCCTGGTTAGTAATCAGATCCGGAATGATTTTGCTTAGATCTGAGTAATGTGATTGTTTCATTTTAGATCCGGTTTGTGTTTTGTGCTTTGCAGGGCATAGCAGCGAGGAGAATCCGAATTTGGTGAGATAGTTTTCGGGTTGTATGAATATTTGATTTTTTTTTAGCTGATTCTTACTCGGGCTAATTTGCAATTTAGGGGAATCGGTTTGCGAATGATGAGAAGCGTATTAAGGTTAGTTTGTTTAGCTTGTTTATATTCTATTGCATATTTTATCGTGTATAAGTTTGATGGTTGTATATTATTGTTTGTCATTTTCAGAATGATGAAAAGAGGGTTGACGAACTTGTGGACAAATTTAAGCCGACATTTCCCAAGGTGCTTTTCTATATTCGTGCTTATACTTAGTTTTCTTTTTATTATTTCGGTGCGTTTTAATAACAATGAATTCATCCTTTGTTTAACTTCTACTGATTTGTAGAATATGTAATCGAAGAAAGTACTTTGTGTTAAATGATATATGTTTGTGGGTGTTGGGGGGGGGGGGGGGTGGTGTTTGGGTTCAGAATGTGAGATGCTAAACACGAAGCAGTACTGTAGCAGTGGCTAGATTTCAGTAACAGTTATCTGCTAAGATTTTCAAGTGTCTACGGTAGTTTGTTAGTAAATAATTCGAGTTTAATAAAAGCGTTTCGTCAGTTCTGTGTTACCATCATGCAAATGATTAAATTAAACTCGCGTCATATCTTTTTAATAACTGTTGTTATCATAGCACGAAACATATAGTAAACTTCATTCTTTTCAGATAGTGGTAAATAAAGTGAAACACACCTTTACATACAAAACTAGGAGACGGCCAAGAACTATTACAATTGCGACTGTATTTTTGTCTTGACATATTAGATGTATCTCCCTCAACGTTGTTCGATCACTGGAGACTTGCACTTTAACACTTAACTATTTGGTCGAGCTTAGAATCATGTTATTTTTGTCTATCGTATTTGATATATAGAAAATAGTAGCATCATATCAAGGGGTAGGTTTACATATACAAAGAACTAGTCGCGATGTGTTTACATTATTATGGGTAATACATTTTAGACGGGGCATTTAGAATACTTGTTTATTCCAAAGGAACATTAGGTTTAGAGGTTACAGTCCTGTAACCCATACATAGCAAGAAGCCAAATGCGCTATGTACCGTCTCTTTTATGGCTATTGATCCTCTATTTGTTTTCTCGTTGTTTCTATCTATTTTAGTATAATTCTAGTAATGTGAGGAAATGACAGTTGCATTATATATATATATATATATATATATATATATTAAACCTATGTGATTGGGATGCCTATATTGTTGTTGTTTTGATGTTTTTTTTGTAGAGACGTCCCATCTTTTACTTTGTAAAATTTCACTTGATTTTGTAGGAGCTTGGCTCTACTAAATTGTTTTGGATGCTCTACTAAATTCTTTTGGATGCTCGATTTGTTTGATATGCTTACTGTAAACATTTTTGCTGGATCTAGTACAGTGACAATATATCTCAATATTTAGATGATTATTAAACTGATTGAAGGTAGCACGCGGTAGGAATGAATTTAAATAAAACCTGTGGACCAAAGCTTTTCTATCTTCTTATTAATTATTTTATTATTTGAAAAGATGCAGTTTCAATCAACTTGGTCTAACCAATCTCTATTTTTATTTTCCTTTTAAAACCAACTTACAATCACAGCATCTTTTCATAGAAGCATCAGTTCAAAAATGCTATTTTATTCTTAAATCATACGTTTAACGGTATTGTCCGTGAGCCACATATCACATGTAACATGATCAAAAATAGACATTCAAGTTTTCCATTTTAAGGATGAATCTAATGTTTTATCCGATTCTAAGTTTGAGGATGGTATTTAACGTATAATCATGCGTATGCGTTTATATGTACATATGTATGTGTATCATACAATAACAACAACTAAGCTATTATTCCTAAACAAGTTGGGATCGGCTAAAGATGGAACGCTAAACTATACGATGAAGTTAATTTAAAAGTAACAACAACAACAATAATCATGATAATAATAATAAAATAAAGTAAAATAATTAAAAAAATAATAATGATGATGATTATAATAAATAAATAAGTAAAAATAAAGATAAAAATAAAAATATATAAAAAAACAAAAAAACCTGATGATGATAATAATAATAGTAATTAAACTAATAGTAATATATATCAAAGACCAAACACTACGTCTTAGGCTCTTATTCACTAGTTCTATAATCTAAAACTTATAACACTACCCCTAAACCAACCCCAAGCAAAAAACTTATAGCTCATGGTTCTGATACGTGGATCCCTAAATTTCACGCACATCTATCCGATATCAGCTCTTCGAATATATTTCAATCATTTAAGTCTCTTTTTACTACTTTTTCTCATGTCAATCTTGGTCGAACTCTACCTCTCTTTGAACATTCGATGCATCTTATAATTCCAATGCGCACAGGTGCTTCGGAAGGCATCCCTTGGAGATGTCCAAACCATCTTAAGCGGTGTTGGACTAGCTTCTCCTCAATTGGTGCTACTCCAAGTTTATCACGTATATCGTCATTTCTAATTCGGTCTTCTCCCGCAACTCCATTGCAGCATACACATCTCTGCTACACTCATCTTCTGGGCGTGTTGTCTTTTAATAGATCAACATTCTGCATCATACAACATCGCAAGTCTGATTGCCGTTATGTAGAATTTTTCTTTAAGCTTTTGTGGGACTTTCATGTCACAGAGAATGCCAGGCGCTAGTCGCCATTTCATCCATCCCGCTCGAATTCTAAAACCAATATCTTCATCAATCTTACCATCATACTGCAATATTGATCCTAAATATCGAAAGGATTCCTTAGACACTACTTGTTCGGCCAGAGTGACATCTCCATCCTCTGACCTGACACCGTTGAACTCATAGTTCATATATACTCTGTTTTAATTTTGCTAAGTCTAAAATCCTTTGATTCTAAAGTCTGCCTCCACAACTTCAGTTGTCTATCAACCCTATCTTACTTTCGTCAATTAGCACAACATCATCAGCAAAGAGCATACACCAAGGAATCTCATATTGTATATCCTTCGTAACCTCATCCATCACAATGACAAAATTGTAGGGGCTCAGAGCTGACCCTTGATGTAATATCGTGTTAATGGAAAAGTCACTGGTTTCACCATCGCATGCCCTGACTAGTCACAACGTCATCGTACATATCATTGATTAGGGTAATGTACTTTGTTGGGATTCTCTTCTTTTCTAGAGTCCACCACATAACCTTTCTCTGTACTTTATCATAAGTTTTCTCCAAATCGATAAATACCATGTGTAGATTCTTCTTTTGCCACCTAAATCTCTCCATAAGTTGTCTTATCAAAAAAATCGCCTCAGTGGTCGACCTCTCGGGCATGAAACCGAATTGGCTTGTCATCCTTCTTAATTGATGTTTAATGACTCTCTTCCAAAGTTTCATTGTATGACTCATAAGATAATTTCTCTGTAGTTTGTGCAACTTTAAATATTTCCTTTATTCTTGAAGATTGAAATTAATATGCTTTTTCTTCACTCTTCTGACATCTTATTTGATTTGAAAATATTATTGAACAACTTGTTCAGTCAGGTTATCCCTGCATCTTCAAGGCATCTTCACATCTCAATGGGGATGTCATCAGGTCCCAACGCCTTTCCGCTTTCATCCGTTTTACTGCCTCATTTGCCTCGGACTCTTGAATTCTCCAAACAAAATATCTACCGGTGTCATCAAAAGAGTCGTCTAGCTCGATCGTAGTGCTATCACCTTCTTCATTGAATAGTTTTTTGAAATATTCTCTCCATCTATTTTTTATATCATCGTCCTTCACCAAAAGTCTATTATTGTCATTTTCGATGCAATTAACTTGGTTGAAGTCTCTCGTTTTTCTCTCGCGGGAGCTTAGCTATCCTATAGACTTTTTTTCACTCTTCTTCGTACTTAACTTTTGATATAGATCTTCATATGCCCGACCTCTTGCTTCACTCGCTGCTCTCTTTGTGTTCTTTTTTGCCGCTTTGTACTTTTGCATGTTGTCCTCGCTCCTGTGATGATGCAAACATTTATAGCATTCCTTCTTCTCTTTGATAGCATTTTACACATCACTGTTCCACCACCACGAATCTTTAGGTTCACGTTTATTTTCTTTTTTTATCCCAAACACCTCAGTAGCCACTTTCCGAATGTGCGTTGCCATCTCATCACACATGTCATTTGTTTCTCCTTCCATATTCCATGCCCCTTCTTCCATCACTCTATCCTTAAACACCTGTCAGGCATCTCCTTTAAGCTTCCACCATTTCGTCCGACTAATCTTGGCTCCATGTCGAACATGTATTCGAAGACGAAACTCAAATATCAAAAACTGATGTTGTGAGACGACACATTATCCATGTATGACTTTGCAATCTCCACAAGCTCGTTTGTTATTTCTTCTAGTAAGGATAAAGTCAATCTGGCTAGAGTGTTGGCCACTACTGAAAGTAACTAAATACGACTGTCTCTTTCTAAAGAAGATATTAGCTATCATGAGGTCATAAGCAATAACGAAATTCAATAATTCTTCTCCTTCTTGGTTCCTATCGCCATATCCAAAACCACCATGCACTCTCTCAAACTCCCAACTAGTTCTACCAATATGACCGTTGAAATCACCTCCTATGAAAAGTTTCTCGCTACTAGGCACATCTTTAAGCATGACATCTAGATCTTTCTAGAAATTCCTCTTGGCGGCTCCACTTAGGCCTACTTGTGGGGAATAGACACTAATGATGTTCAAAACCATATCACCAACTATCAGCCTGACTAGGATGATCCTGTCTCCTTGTCTCCTAACGTCGACTACTCCGTTTTTAAGGTTCTTGTCAATTAAGATGCCAACCCCGTTCTTGTTACATTCTTTTTCCGTGTACTATAACTTGAAGTCTGTGTTCTTCACCTCCTTCGTCTTCTGGTCCGTCCATTTGATCTCCTGAACGCATAAGATATTTATACGTCTCCTATTCATAGTATTAACTATCTCTCTTAACTTTCCTGTTAAGAATCCTATATTTCAATTACCTAACCGAATCCTACTTTCACCGACTAGCTTCCTTGCCCCTCGCCCCTCGCATCCCCCGAGTAAAGTGTGAAGATCCTTGCTCATTTATTACTACATCGGGGCACCGATGTAGTACGCCACTAAGAAGTGACGACTCAACCCGGCCCTTATTTATCACCATACCCGAGCCTCGATATGACGCGTCACTAAAGGAGTGACGATCCAGCCCTTGCTTATTTATCACCATATCCGATGTATGTTATCATAATTAGAATCTAATCAAATAGACTGAAATAAAGTTTTTTTTTCTGATGGTAAAGAAGGTTTCAAAAGCTTTGTTCGAATAAAGTTTTTTGGAACATAATATTTGCTTCGATGTTTTTTCTAATAATTAATTCATTCAAAAAATAAAACATTTTAAAAAAGTGCACTCAACTAAAAAAAATAGAGAAAATAATGAACCTTTTGAATTTGCTTAAACAATTTTTTTAAATAAAAACAATAATAAGCTTTTCTCCAAGGTAAAAATAATAATAAAAAATAGTATTTCAAAAAAAAAAAACTAACATTTACAAAAAAAAGCTGCAAATAAAACAACAAACATTTTATATTTGTTTCTATTAAAATTAATTAGCTTACTTATATAAAACATCAAAGGTGTTCGAAAAATCACTTATTTCCATTGAAAGCCTGATTTGTAGCAAGGAGTGATAATACACTCTTTGTTACTAATGTCACTTGCCTTTTCGATTGTTACATCCAATTAATATTTTAAACCAAAGAGATGTGGCATTACTAAATGGAAAGAAAAGTGAGTTTATTTGTCACTTTTTTTATAATTTGATATGCTAAAGTTAAATATATAAATTAAACATAAACATGCATTATTTTTACATACAGTGCACAAAACACTCTTTTGTAACTGATGTTTTAATAATTCATTTTTAAAATAATTTGAAGACATTTCATAAATCAAATATTTCAGAAAATCACATGTTTTCAAAAAAGTCTAGATTGTTCTTTCTTCAAAATATTCAGAATGTATGTTACCTTATCTTACAAAAAGAAAAGAAAAAAACAAAAACAAATACTTACAAAGAAATCTAGAAATCAAATTTTACTAGCGTATTAAATTTTTATCATAGAAGCATTTCAAAATTAAACACATTTTGAAACAACTCAAACAAAACTAATTTATTTTGAAGTTACTGGTTATTTTTTTCAGAATCTGTATAATATTGCCTGTTCTCTTTTTCCATGAATGTCCCTTTTAGTCTAAAATAATTCATGACAGTATACTCACGTTTGTTTTTTTTAGGTACATGCATGCCTAAACCTTGATCTCAATTACTAAAGTGCATATCAGTTGCTGATATGAGACATATCTGAATATGAAAATCACTTGTGCAGAATTTGTCTACAAATTAACATAAGTTTGTTTCACTTCATCATGTTGATGCAAATCTTGCTGAATTAACTTCTTTGGATCATGCAGGAAGGCAGTGGCGACAATAGATCTGCTCCAAATTTTATATCTGATTCAGCATCAAAAATTACTACGTCACCACCCAAACCAGGGGATATGAACTTGAAAGGTAGAGCATGCTGCATATTGTCTTTTTTCATTTAATTATTTTTTCATTGGTAAAAGAATATGTTTATTTTCATTTATATTTCAAAATACTCATCAATTGATAAAAGTTACATGCAGGCCTGCCTAAGTCTCACTTTGTTCCGTCAGAGACTGCTTCTTCAGACTCAAAAGTAAGCTGTATCATAAGTTGCAAAATCCCGCTCTAGTTTATTCTTTGTGGCTGTATCTTTTCTCACTTTCCAGAATAAATTGAAAATTAATATTTTCGGTGCTTAAATTAATATGCTACTGTAATACTGGAATATTTGCACACAAATAGAATATATCATATTTTTTTCCCAGTTAAATCTCACAGCTTGATGTAAAAATAAATTACATAACCAACCCTATTAAATAACAATCTGTAATATATAACATTCACTTGAGACTTAGTTTTTCAACTTTTACCATCATCATCATCATCATTCATCTCGACTCTCGCTTGAGCGAGGTCTGGGTTCTGGAGCAAGCAAGTTATACACAATCAGCCTTACCCCATTTCTGGAAAGATTGTTTTCGATAATTGTCCATTCATCCAAGCGTTCATGAAAACCGAATCCAACGACGCATTCGACATTAAAGCTTACGTTAGGTTTATCTATAAAAAGCAAGCTGTGCTACATGTAACATATATTTTAGTATTTTCAAGAGACGTACAACTATTTAATGTAGATTAGACATAAACACTGATACAAATATATTTTTCACATTATTCAAGCTTAAACTATCGTATACACGTACACAAGTACACATACACCAGAGCATATACCTAGATATACATCTACACACTGACATACACCTACATGTGTATGCTCTACTTATGCATCGTATATATGTAGACGCTCAATGTTTCATATATAAAAGTTTGGGTTTACAACAATTTCTAATAGATATCACTATATGGATCATCTAGAGAAATGAATTCAGTTGAATACTTTTTGTTCATCTCCATTTGCTCGCCGCTGATTTTATTTTAAAGTTTTGGTTTATGACATTTTTTTCATTGTGTAAACCATCTACTCAAAGAGTAGAACCATATGTATATGTATATATATATGTATATGTATATATATATATATGTATATAACTTTTTTGAAATGCCAATCAATATGTGCGTCAATAACTATTATTTTAATTGTTGACTTAAATTGTACTCCGTAGAGGTGATTTTCATCATAACAGGAATATAATACATACAATTTTTTTACTCAATCGAACACTTTTTGATGTGAAAAGAATACGGTAAAAAGTAGAGAATGAAGTCATGATGAAATTATTGCTCACCTGTGTATACTTAAAAATGTTTGCACACACACACACACATATATATATATACATACATGTATGTGTTGTGTGTGTACAAAGAGTAGACTCCCCTTTTAATGACACCCCTTTAACTCTCTTACCATATTTTTTGCTACACAATTTCAAGTGCTACAATATTTTGGGGATATGTTATTATACTCATTTGCGTAAAATTTAGACTCATTTGAATATTTCTAACATAACAAATTGATATTTTAAATCAATGGTTTAAATATAGGTTCCAACGATTCATGTTGACTTATAATTTTGAAGGGGCTAAAAATTTCAGAATTGTCTAATTTTTGTTGAAACTGATATAGATTAAACATCTTCCAAATTTTGCAGTATTTCGAGTAGTATAACTCAAAATATAATAGAGGTGCTAACTGCTAAGGGGTATTACAAAAGAGAGGTGACATTGAACCTTAAATGTATACGTGACATTATATGGTGCAGAAACATAAACAAATACATCAGCATACACTAGTCTTACTTGGTTGAAGACTTGAAGTGGTGTGTGGTCTCTCCCATGAAAGGATCCATCTAAAGATGAAAGGGGAATAGTTTCCCTGTCGATTTTTCTTGGAAAAATAAAAGAATATAAAACACATTTAAGTTTGTTTTGATGATTTTTAATTGTAACATGATAATAAGAAGAACAAGAGAAGTAAATTAATGAAGGACATAAACATATATGAATTTTAATTTATTGCTAATAACATTTGTATCGAATATTGATTATTAGTTTCCGAATATTGATCAGTTTTCATATCAAGAAAATTTCTTTTAGAGTGATTTTGTTGTTTTTTAAATAAAGAAAATATCCTTCTAAGATGAATGTAAAAGTCGGTTACTGTTTTTTGAATTTTGTTATATACTCAATCATTTTTTTCATCAATCTCGCATCATTTAAACACAAAATAATTAATATCTTTTCATAGAAATGTTGGATTGAAATTTGATTTTCTTCAAAAAAATCATAAATTTATGTCCTTTAATAAAAGTTCCATACAAAAAACTATTCAAATTTTGCATATAATATTCGCTAGGGAAAATATTAACCTGTGTGTTAAACAATGCTCGCAAATTATTACATTTTTAGTGAAAATATCTGTACTCGAATATGATACCAAAATTAGGACTTCGATTTGAAATCAATAATATTTGAACGTGATTATGAATATTTGATGAGTACTAAGTTTAGATACGAGTAGAAACAAAAAATAGTTGAGAAAATGGAGCTATTTTCTCCACGATTGAAAACATTGGTTTGTTTATGTCCATAAAACGTATATTATTTTTGTTAGATGTTTTAGTTTTTTCTTTGACTGAAATGCAAACATTTTGCGTTTTTGTGTTAAAGTATGAATAATCACACTTAAGATGCAACATGTTGTAATATTTAAAAAAGTTGCAAATATTTTTCCACCAAACGATACATTATTATCTATTACAACATACAAATATTTGCTCCGATCAACTAAAAGTTTACGTCCTCTATTTCAATGTGCAAGTAAATGTGAATTTTGTATCGTCCGTTCCAAAGCGCTCCAAAGCGCAGGTACTGGGTAGGCCCCGAGCGTCGAGTCCGTCGCCCCAAAAGCAGAGGACGTAGATACGCGTAGAGGGAAAGCCCAGTGTAAGGCGCAGAGTGAACATATCACCCCCCTTTGGTTTAGGGGGGTAGGGGGGTGTTCTTCCCTGGTTAGGAGAGTGGAGGGGGTTCGGGGGAGGAGAGAGGATTTCAACTCGACACCAATTTATATTCACCGTCCAATGACTATTCCAAGAATACCCTGGAGTAGATCCCGTGTATACTAGACAATAGGAGTAAGATAGACGGAGTCGAGGCTTGTGAGACGCAGTCCACTATATGAACCTGACCAGAGGCCAGTTTGTTTTAAGAAAAACGAGAGGCAAATATGCATTGAATAATTAAAATTTTACAGGGTCTATTTTAGAGTGTAGATATATGCAAATATTTGCACTGAATCAATATTTTACACTGTCTATTTCAATGAGCAAATATTTGCACTAATAAGAATTATATAAATTTTGTCTATTTTTATATGTGATATACAAATCTTGTTGGAAAAAGCCTAAAATTTGTGATTTAATGGTTGAAACGAAATATCATTCTATTGTTTTGCAAGAAGAAACCATCTTTTTATGTTTTCATTAATAGCAAATATAAAATTGAGGAAAGTGCAAGTTTATAGAATGAGTGACTATGTCAAAGTAGGGATCAAGAAAGTATTTCTGATATGGGGATGATCTTTTGTAAATTAATTTTCATTTCAATAATGTCAACCAAAGTTCTATTTCCTATTACCATACCTAGTGATTAGTGCCATATCTGTTAAAACTGTTTTTTCTCCATAATAAAATATATATTTTATATTGTCAAATCAATAACTTTTGCGATAACTAATGTTAGAATAAGAAAAGTACACTTCATATTTATGCAATTCTTAATTTATCAAATATTATAGAGCAAAACGTAACTTTGAAAAATTATCACATGCTGACTATATTAGCAATTCTATTCTGTTTCTTAATTGATATTTCATCTTGAACTGTAAATTTTGAAGTTTTTAAAGGGAACTTTTGTAAAACGCGTTCAAGTTTCAAAATACAGTAATACACAGTCCTCAGAAAACCTATTATTTGAAACACCCTTGGTTTTTTAGTTTCAGCGATGCTGCAAATACTTGCAGTTTCTAAACTACAAATATTTGCTGTGAAAACTGCAAACATTTGCAATTGCAGTTAAAAAGAAAATTTGTTCACAAAAAGTGCATATTTGGTTTTCGAGAAAAAATGAAAATTTTTTTATTGAATATAATTTGAGGCTGTAATTTAAAACATATTTTTGAGGAGGGTTTTTCTTGTATCAAACTTGAAAATAGGGGACGAATTCGAATTTGCATTCTTTTAAATTTGATAGAAAACGATCATAAGTAATTGAAGATAAAAGCGAAATAATATAAAAAAAATTCGTTTATATGATAGTTGATTTATCAGTTCATATAATTTGTGTTCTAAAAGCATACCATGATTTGTGACACAATTTATATATAATCGCATGTTCTTCGTTTGTTGGTAGAATTATTTTAGTTTTTGATATTGTGTCCCTCCTCACTTAAAAATCCTGGGTCCGATCTGGATTCCAGTCATTTAGACTTAAATACAATTGCTATATTTTTTCCTTTTTGACAAGATTCTAGTCTATAGATGATTACCATTTTTTGCAAATTACTTGTATTAACATGGATTTTTAACAAACAGTTTGTATATAAATATATTAAGTATTAAAGAGGGTTTCATGCAACTTAAAAATGCATTGATCAAGATTTTTGTAGTTATGCGGTCCACAAAATGCATTGTTGACTTAACTATATAGAAATCTATTTTACAACTGTACAGCTTTTGTAATGTAGCAATTTAGCAATTACCTAATAGTTGCAAGCTAGTGTGTAGCAGTTCCAAATCATGTGAGCTCAGTTGCCTTAGTTGGTAGTAAAGCTAGAAATGCATAAAATTAGGATTTTGTTTGAAACCCAAATTGTAATAAAGGTTAAGCTTGTTGAGCACAATTAGTTGGAATGCATGTTATGTTAGGATGGATTTTCATTGTACATCATGTGTATTTTGACAAGTTTTAAATAATTGGTTCCTGGCTTTAATTTCAGCTAACGCAACCAAATTCAATCAACCATCTCATTTACTTCAATTGAGTCCATAGATTAGATATCCCCAATAAGAGTTAATTTCTCTTCAATGTTTCGTTCATTAATTACATTCACTCCAGGATGAACAGGAAGCAGGAAAGAATAATATTCCCAAAGGTTCAGCTGCTGATGCAAATGTGAAGTCTTGTCAGCTTGAATTTGGAAGCTACTGCCTATGGTCCAAGGAACATAAACAAGTGATGAAAGACTCCCTTGTGAAGCGACTAAAAGATCAGGTCTTTTTGGCTAGAGCTTACTATCCAACAATTGCAAAGCTGAAGGGACAAGAAAAGTTTGCACGACAAATGAAGCAGAATATTCAAGATCATGAGAAAATGCTTAGTGATGCAATTTCTGACCCTGATTTACCGTCATTGTAAGTGATTCACTTCAGTATAAGGGCAGTTTTGTTCTTTAAGGCTAGTGCGGATATTGATATGTAACAAAGTCATTTTATTTGTCATATTATATCCACTAGTATGTTAATTTGAACTTGCTGAGACTGCAAAGTTGTCATTTACCCTTTCTAAATAGAAGAGGGAGGGGTTTACAAATTATCACGTGGCCACCATTGAACTTTTAAAGTGAAAAATTAACTATCCAAAAGAAAATTATGCTGATAGGAATATAGATTTGATTTATACATGTTTATGAAGCTTACCAATTAGTCTGAGGCACCCTGTACACTTTGCTCATACTGGGACATGGTAGCCAAGTCAGTTTACAGTATGAGCAAAATAGAGATTCTGTTTTCAAACAGTCTTATGTTGTCTAGATTATCAAACATCTATAATTTATAGCAATACAAGTTTTATTCTTATTATGACATCATCGGTATTTATGCACGTGTAGCACGCATGCTTTATGTTATGCATCCATTGTGTCAAAGAATAACTATCAATTACCACATTCTATGATATAAAGGGCAAAATTATCATTATTAAGATATCAATAAATTTAATTTGAAAATCTATGGTTTGGTTGTAATGTCCCAAAAAGCATTATCGAACAACGTTTTATCATCATAATATATTAAAATGCATATTTTTTCAGTATATACACCTGCATTCCTGGCTTGTGTATGGCCTCTTGGAATACTATATATTTCTAGGTATGGCGTAAGGCTAGTTAAAAATAGATATCTATCAGACCTTTGTATTGCAAAGAACCTTGTGTGTTTTTAGCTTTACCCTCTTGTTTAGATGAACATAACATGCCAATGATATTAAAGAGCCTGGGATGATGACATTTATTGGTGTTAAAAGATCAGTGGCTATGATATTGAAATGGGTGCGCGCGCGTGTGCACTCTGTTGATTGTCGATTCATACGTGTTGTGTTTACTGAACAACTATTCTTTCCTTCCCAGCTTTATAGTTCTCTCTACATTTGACTCCTGACACAGGTTTTATCCAATTTGTATTACCTCCCATTATTGCTGCATTAATTATTAAGGAGTCATTAGCATTTAACTGGAATATTATCTGGTTTTGACCACAAATAGACGAATGACTTCCGCGGTTATTTTCATAAGGAATTTGCAATCAACATAATTCTGAGCAGTTTGCACATGATTGTTTGGTTATGCTATACTTTGATATATTATGTGTAGTTATACCAGTTTACATATTATGTGGTAAACAAATTGAATTTATTTTCATTACACTCAGCGTTCAAATGAAGATTGAGAAGATGGATCAAACTATTGCCAAAGCGAAGTCATATCCTGTAGATTGCCATAATGTTGACAAAAAACTTGCACAAATTCTGTATCTTACTGAAGACGAAGCTCATTTCCACATGAAACAAAGTGCATTCTTGTATCATCTTGGTGTCCAAACAATACCTAAAAGTCATCATTGCTTGATAATGCGGTTAACAGTAGAATATTTCAAAGCCCCTCCTGCTGACATTGAACAGTTACATGCTCATAAACTTGATAACCCAGAGTTTCAACAATACGTTATTTTCTCCCAAAGTGTACTTTCTACATCTGTTACCATCAACTCAACCGTGTCAAGTTCTCAGGTAGATCATTTAATTTAAAATGACAACATAAAATGGCATGTTTAACTAGACATATTGACGTCGTTTCTACATGTCCAGGAAACAAGAAATATGGTTTTTAATGTAATCACCGATGCACAAAATTTCTATGCTATGAAACTCTGGTTCAGTATGAACTCGTACGAGGGGGCCTTTGTTCATGTAGTTAATGCAGAAGAGTTGAATCTAAATGATTTTTATGGCAAAGGCTTAGTGAAGCTATCACCTTTAGAGGAATTCCGTGTTTCTATTCATGATGTTAATCAACAGACACCAAGCCAGACAAGAACAGAATACTTATCACTTTTTGGTCATTCGGTTTTCCTTATACCAGAGATATTTAAGAATTCAAAAAAAGTTGTGGTTTTGGCTGATGATGTTGTAGTTCAAAAGGATATTTCTGCATTGTGGGATATTGATTTGCATGGAAAAGTGAACGGTGCTGTGGAGTTTTGTGGAGTGAAGTTAGGTCAGATTAGATCTTATCTGGGCAATAGCTACACTGCTGATTCATGTGCCTGGATGTCTGGATTGAATGTTTTAGATTTGGAGAAGTGGAGAGAAGTTAACATTACTGGAAAATACCAACAATCTTTACGCAAGGTATGTAGTTTTATCCTTTATTTTTTTCACAATAAAAAATAAAAGGAAGATAGGGAGGCTGTTTGTGCTTCTCCTTTATTTTTCTTATGAGCATAATCTTTTTATAGCCAATGTCCTCCTTTATCCTTTATTTTTTGTATGTTAGTGTGGATAAGCTAATTATATAGTAATGACGATTCAACTTAAAATGACAATATCAATAATAATAGGAGACATAAATTATCTTTCTGCATTAACTCAACAGATTTTGAGTTGATTGAATATGATAACACTCTTTGCAACTTATAATTAGAATATGAATATAATTTCCATTCGAGTTG
The DNA here is from genome assembly GCA_030737815.1 of Allium fistulosum. Classification (NCBI taxonomy): domain Eukaryota; kingdom Viridiplantae; phylum Streptophyta; class Magnoliopsida; order Asparagales; family Amaryllidaceae; genus Allium; species Allium fistulosum. The sequence continues at coordinate 331,369,605 of CM060908.1, forward strand.
GAAACGGAGTTGGATGAAAAGTGGATAATGATGGATTTGAGACTTTAAAAAATTGAATGTGAATGCTTAAATACTTTAGTAATCTCTTATACTTTTATAGTTGCTGAACTGTATTAGATAGTTCCAACTTGGTTTTTGTGTGCCAGCATTACTGGGAAAGCTGGTAAATCTGACTGATACAAACACTAAAGGTGGAACCCAGTACATGAGGCTCTCGCACGATAGTGGACTCCGAGGAGGTGAAAGTGTACGCAACTTTTCCTCGCATTGCGAAGAGGTTGTTTCCGAACTCGAACCTGGACGTCCAGATCACCATGCGAGTGACCTAACCGTTGTGCCAAGGCTCCACCTTTGCGGATAAATATTTAAGTCTGTCGAAAGCCGTTTGCAGCCGTATCCCAAAAAGGAAAAAACATCCGAAATCAATAAAAATGAAACACATGCGGATACGATGGAATCCGCATTTAAAAATTATCCATTTAGATGATAGTTTATAATGTGTTTTGCTATATCGAATGATAGATATCCACTCTTTTATCAACGTAATAATTTATATCACTAGTACAAGTCGCGCGTACCGACATCTAATAGCTAGAGATATTTAGGTGGTGTTTGGTTTAAAAACGAATTTTGTGTTTCGATTTTCAATATGTATCTCAAATGAGAAGAATAGAGAGACGGCGGAAGGGATGACAACAAGACGGATGAGAGGACGAAGGGGATAGATGGACGATGGAAAAATGGATTGTTTCACGTGTTTATGTTATTTTTCAAAACGCGGAAAATAAAAAAAAGTTGTTTTCTATTTTCTACGTTAACTCCGTTTTCTAAATTGGTCGTTTTCGACAATATAAATGCGTCGTGTGCATTTTTGTATGGATGAAAACCCAAAACTAAAAATAACAAACTAAACACTACCTTACTTTTTATTTAATACAAAATTAATGAACGAATGTTACAAGTGCAAAAAATTTGATGGTCACAATACTTATTTCAAGCAGTTTGTTAGTGGTGTCAGTTGCAAATCAATAGTGAAATACTGTCGATGGATGATTGGTAAGATGATGGTGGTGGATGTTCCAAACCGATGGAGAGATTCCATTGATGTGTTATGGTATTTTCGGAATTCTCTTTATTAATAGTAGAGATGTGTGCATAGCTGATTATTCGTTGCTCAAAACTAACTTTTAATCATCATATTTCTTGTTTCTTATATTTTTATAAGCATTAGTACTAAAAAAGTTTTATGTTGAACAAAAAATTTCTATGCTTGAAAATATATTAATTGCGAGCGAATAAAATCTGATATTCGTCCAGATCTGCAGATGCAGATACGACACTATCTGCATCCGAAAGTATCCGTTAACGGGTAAGAAATTGCCACCTGTATCGGATTTGAATTGTCCAGCCTTAGATAACTATTTGAATCACATTGTTTCTGTTTACACCCTTATTTTTTGCTTCTTTTTCGTACTTCTTATTGCATCGAATTTTTATCCTTTATTAGTTTTACAATGGAAGCGAAACATCATGGAGAACATCAACTCTACCTGCAAGCTTGCTTACTTTTCAAGATCAAGTACACCATTTAGACCAATCATGGCTTCTCTCTGGGCTTGGTTATAATTATGCAACCGATGTCGACACAGTAAAGAATGTCAAAGTCTTGCACTATAATGGTAACATGAAACCTTGGCTAGACATCGGGATACCAAAATTCAGGATTTACTGGAAAAAGTTCCTTGCGCAAGGCAACCAATTTATGGATGAGTGCAATGTAAACCATTAGTTTAGTTTCACAATCGTAGAGATTCTTTTTACATGGATAATTCAATATTGGGGCTGGAACTATACCTATCACCACTTTTAAGAAAAATTACTGGAATTCACCAACAATCTAATCTCTATCATGAAGCAAATTGACTGCTTGCAGTAAAAGAGCACAAGGCCCCTGGTACATTTGTTACATATATTACATTTCTATCATGGGTTGATTGGGAGACTTATTATTCAATTGCACCATTCATTTGTGATATAGTTTGAATGATTATTATTTGGTTGGCATATCAAATGTGCCATCCCGAAATGTAGATGTATTTAATTATTGTTTTTTCTTTTATTCTTAGGCCCTTGTTGTTCCATTTTGCTGCACAATAAGGGTGCATGCCTAATTTTCTCCCTTTTTCTATTTATTTGTAATTGCTGCAATATCAAATGTAATATGATTTCTAAGGTTGACTTTGTTCCTGAAGGGGTGTATACTGCTTATTTGTGATAGTATGCTGCTTGGTTTTTTAATTTTGTAATAGTTGATATGGGATGAATGTTGTAATAGTTTTGTGCACGTTTGCTGTCGCTATTGAAGTATTAGCTTTCAGTTTTTTACTGTATTTTTGTGATGAATTCTGTTACTATGACTGTTGTTATAGTCGATGACCGATAATTTAGTTGTAAAACTCTATAATGTGTGCCCAAAGGTTTTCGGTTCAAAGTCAATTACCCTCATCTTTTAAACAAAATGGTGTAATAAGCTTAATTTCTTTCGTATTTTCTCTGCATAGAGATTATTGGTGGAAGTTCAGTGACACTAGTTGTGCATATACAGCACTTGCATGACGTCAATATTTGGAAGGACAAGATCCGTAGAAAAAAGTCGGTGGACCCAAATCACGCCATTATTCAGTAAAACGAAAGAGATTGCGCACCTAAAATTCAACCGTTGTTGGTACACATCATGGCTGCAAAGACACTAAAGACGAACATGATCTGTACTACTATCATTATGCTCATTCACGAAAGTTGGAAAATGAATTAATTACCCCTTTTTAAAACAGTGTGCCTGTTAACCGATATTGTAAGAAAGTGTGTTGCTAAAAGCACACAGAAAAATGCTGCCTAATACCATTGCTAAAGAACACAATAAATAATTAACATATATACTGTTTACTACCGTGAAAAATAAACACAAACAAAAACTAGCACCCAACCCTAATTCTCATTCTATATATTCTTCAAAATTTCGAAACTCATTCTTTTTAAGTTCAAATTTTTGAAAATTTGATGCACTAATTTTTCAAAATTTAATGCAGTAATTTGTAATTTGTGAAAATTAATGTTTAGAACTTTTTTGAAAAACTATACTTCTAGAAACTACATTATAATAATGCAGTTTTTAAATGTATTTCTTAAATGCAGTTAAAAACTACAGCACAGTGTGTTAGATCAGCAAATACAGTAAAAAACTGCATTATTATAATGCATCTTTAACTGCACCATGTGCGGTTTTTTTTACTGTATTACTAAAATGTCGTTAAAAACTGTATTTTTGTTAACCTGCCTTTTAGCAAAGCATATTTCAACTGGATTTAGAAGATTTAACTTGAAAAACTCGAAGACATTTAAAATGACTAGAGAATCGAGCTCAAGAAATTTGAACGAAAAATACACTAAGGAAAGAGGTCACCACCGGCCTCTCTTGTTAACTTCATCAATGTTGCGACAATTTTGCGACATCTCCACATGGAATTAGAAGAGTGCTGCAAAAGAGTACAAGTCATTTTGAGCTAAGGAAAAAAGTCACTACCGACCTCTTAGAAAATATGCTGATATTGAGCTGTTTTGGAGAGATGTAGGTACCGACTTGTTTCGGATGACCAGCGATCGATGGAAATAGCACGAGACACCTTAAAATGAAGTAAGAAGAAGGATGCGAGGAGTTTGAAGTGATTCGAACTACAAATATAAGTCATCACCGACTTGAGAGGTCGTTTCGACCTCTGTGGTTAACTCAGGAGATTTTACAACTTTGCACTATACTTCGGGCCAATATTTGGACTGCTCCAGGTGGATTGCTGATCTAACACGACTGTTTCCCTTATAAATACAAGTCATAGAGCAACCAAAATAGGGGTTGAATTCTCTGACCGCGAAGATTATACCATTTCTTCACCTTTAATCTCTCCTCCATTAGAGTCACATAAGAAATAACTATTTGATGTTCTAGGACTTAGATCAACAAATCCTTAGTAATAGTGATTCTAATCCTCATTGTAAATTTAGGATCCACTAGATGGTGATCAAATATGATATAATTCATTGTAATCCGGAGAGAAGACAATAAATAACAAACTATAAAGTGGACGTAGGTCAGAGATTGTCAAACCACTATAAAAATTCTTATGTGTTCTTTACTTTTCTGCTATCTTTACTTGCTTGATTTAGGAATTTTACTGCTTTTTGTTTGTTTAATCTGAACTGATGCTTTCAACTGATTTTTGGATGTGGATCCATTTTTTGGGTTAATATTTTGGTGCTTTCACCAAGAACAAAGCTAGATCTGAAAACTTGAAGCTTGAATATGAGATTTGGAGAAGATGAAGAGGCCTAATATTATATCTAAAACTAGAGCGTCAACCAGAGCCTGGGGGTAACCAGGAGGTGTCCTCAAATTCTCATCAATCCATCTACATGACCAGAGAAGAGATGGAGAGAATGATGAAGGAGATGCAGGATGGAGTGATAACTAGATAACTACTTGAAGGATTCTTCCAAAGGATGAGACAACAAAGAATAATTAGAGTAGCCGAAATTCAGAACCAAGGGCAATGAGCTAATGCAGGAGCATCTGGGATTGGAGGGGAGCAAACTAGAATAATGGCCCCATAAACAGAACAACTTGATACCAACTTAAATCAACTAAGTACCGAGAGAACTACAATGAGGGGCAATGTTGATGTGACTGCTGGAATGTTGGGAATGGCGGGAATGGATAATGCTAGAATTGGAAACGAAAATTAGAATGTGAATGCACAACAACCGGAGGAAATATGTGCCAGAGTTACCTCGTAAGAACGGAGGACATAATGAAACTAAAGGAGCAGGATAGAACCGTAATGTGCAGCCAGTGAAGTACATGCCAGAGTATGCGCCGGGATTCCTCGACAGGAGTAGGGGCAGAATATCACCATTGGGCAAAGACCTTCATTGGACGGTGAAAACTGAATTACTGAGTTGGTAAGAATAATAGTTAGAGGAGAACCCCCAAATTAGGGTTTGGAGGATGTGAATAGAAATTCATTCACTTCTAATATCCGGAATGCAAGAAATCCTCCCGATTTCAAGCTTTCAATGTTGGAAATGTACGATGGAAAGACAGATCCGACGGTTCATCTGATGAGATACATCCAACGTATGGAGGTGTTGGGTGCTTCTAAGAAGGTAATGGGGGTGGTGTTTCCTATTGTACTCAAAGGACTTGGCAGCAATGTGGTTTAGGTAGATGGAAAATATTTCCATTAGCACATGGATCGAATTGATAAGCGGATTCTTAAGACAGTTCAGAGTTCATGTCTCACGATCAAAGAATACGATGACACTATCAAGCATAAAACAAAGGCCTGGAGAGACCTTGAGAAGCTATTTGATAAGATTCAATGCAGCAGCAGCTGCAGTTGATAAGCTGGATCCATCATTAATCCTAATAGCGATGGTATCTGGAGTTGCAAGCAAGACCGACTTCAAAGCTGCACTGGAAAGGGATCTTCCTATGGATCTTATAGAATTCTACTATGAATCTGAAAGATATTTTCGTCAAGAAGATGTTGAAGCCGAGGATGATGAAGTTAATTCCGTGGACGATAGAGGACTGTCCGAAGCAAAAATAGGAAAGGAAAAAGGGAAATGAAGAATTAATAATGACTTTGGAGAACCAAAATGACAAAGGAGGAAGCCAAAATTCTCTTCCTACACTGATTTGACTGAGACATCGGAGAGGATATATCTAGACACCAGGGGACAAATTCCCTATTGGAAGCCCGTAGGAAGAGAACCTACCGATCGAAAGAAAAGATCTGGAAAGGTTTGCATTTTCAATGAGATGGATAGACATGAAACGAACGAGTGTCGACACCTTCGTGACCTAATAGAAGAACTAGTTCGGAGCAATCAGTTTCTATAGTACGTGAGGAACCAAACTGCAATGGTATGGCCGGAGCAACGACCATCTGCAGCAAATGCATCAAGGAACAACCAGGGATCTAGTCCAAGACTTGAAATCCCATAATCGGGATAAACGAGAGTCGAATTCGATTCCCACACTTAAGCAATAAAGACAATAATAACCTCGGGCCACTTACACGTGTACGAGCTCTTAAACGGTTTCTAGGCATGCTCCAAGTTGGATGCCTGAAATGACTATTTAAGATAATAATAACCCCATACCATTTAAACTTGCACAAAACCTAGGTTAGTCCCTAGTCACGCTCTAAGTCGGATGTCTAAGATGAACACTTAGGATTTCTATTTGTTTGCTTTGATTTGATTTGAATATTTGAAAAACCTACATTGAATGTGATGATTGATATTGGTCGCTTTATGTCCAGTTTGGAGATACGGGACCGGAGTGCAAGGTGCAATCTCCCTTGCTGGAGAGCGAGTGGATGGGCTTGTACAAAAAGTAAATTCCTTCAGTAGAGAGTGAGCAGATGGGCTTGCTTGGTCGTTGAGTTCCTTTGCCGAAGAGCAAGCGGACTTAGCAAAGATCTAGAGAGATTGAAACCCTTGATTGGACGATAAACGGTCTGGAGATATCGTCTCCCTTAAATTAAATATTAAAGGATCCAAAGAGATCGTCCTCTTAACTTAAACAATAAATGATTCGAAAAGATTGCACATTTAATTAAATGAAAAATGATCCGGAGAGATCGAACCTTAGAACGGAAACAGGCTTGATAAAAGGATTTGAACACCTTGTAATTAGAATAAAACTAATAAACCCCGGATAAAAATGGGATGATTTTGGATATGTAATGTAATAACTTCGAACGAAATCAGATATGTGATGTAATAAGAGATATGTGATGTAATAACTCCGAATGAAATCAGGATGATTATGATGTATAAATTACACTTAGGCAAAGTTTAAAGTTGACAAGAGAATCTGAAGGAACTGCACGATTCACTAAGATTGAAGTAGCCGAAGAGCTCAACTATCGAAGACTGATTACTGGAACTTGTTCTTAAGCAAAGCACACTTTATATTCGAAAGGCATACTTTGGAGGGCAAGTGCTAACCCACTTTTTAGCAAGGCAGATTTCAACTGAACTTAGAAAATTCAAACGAGGACGAAATGACTTGGAAACTTAGAGGCCCACTTAAAATAAATAAAGAATTGAGCTCAAAAAATTTGGATGAAAAATACACCAAGGAGAGAGGTCACCACTGACCTCTCAATTAGGTACCGACCTCTCTTGTTAACTCCGTAGATGTTGCGACCACTTTGGGACACCTTCAGATGGAATTAGAAGAGTGCTGCAAGAGAGTACAAGTCAATTTAAGCTAATGAAAAAAGTCACTACCGAGCTCTTAGGAAAAAGGCTAATACTGAGCTGTTTTGGAGAAAGGTAGGTACCGACTTGTTTTGGAAGACTAACGATTGATGGAAATAGCATGGGACACCTTAAAATGAAGTAAGAAGAAGGATGCAAGAATGTTCAAAGTGATTCAAACTATAGAGAGAAGTCATCACCGACTTGAGAGGTCGGTACCGACCTTTGTGGTTAACTTGGAAGATCCTGCAACTTTGCAAACTACTTCGAGCTGATATTTGGACTCTGGCCCAGGTGGATTTCTGGCCCAACGTGACTGTTTCCCCTATAAATACAAGCCATAAAGCAACCAAAGTAAGGGCTTTATTGTCTGACCTCGGAGACTCTACCATTTCTTCACCTCTAATCTCTCCTCCATTAGAGTCACATAGGAAACAACTATTTGTTGTTCTAGGACTTAGATCAGCAAATCCTTAGTACCATGACTTACAAACACTCTTAATCCTCATTGTAAATCTGGGATCCACTAGATGGTGTCCAGATCTGATATAATTCATTGTAATCCGAAGAGAAGACAACGAATAACAAACTATAAAGTGGAGCAGGCCAAAGATTGTCGAACCGCTATAAAATTCTTGTGTGTTCTTTACTTTTCTGCTATCTTTACTTGCTTCATTTGGAATTTCTACTGTTTTTCTATTTATTTAATCTGAATTGGTGCTTTCATCTAATTTCTGGGCATTGATACATTTTTTGGGTTAACAATTTTAGTAGCGTAGTTTTTAACTGCATTTTAGAAATATGGTTAAAAACTGCACCAATTAAATACAGTTTTTAACTACATTACAAAAAGTCGGCTAAAAACTACATTTTAATGGTGTTAAAATGTAGTTTTTAACTGCATATTTTTAATGCAGTTAAAAACTACACTATTAAAAATGCAGTTAAAAACTGCTATATAAAATTATTATTTTTTAAAATTTTATTTTTAGGTACCAACAATGGATATCATTGGAAAGTTCATTAAATTTTTGATTTAATAGTGAGAAACGATTCTTAAATTCGATTAATCTAGAATGAGTTATTGCATTTTAAAGATTGAAAATAAATGAGTTAGCGAAAGATAGTAATTGTCGGGTGTGATGTTAGAGTAGTAGGGACCTAATTTATATAATTAATGACAAAGAGACCCACTTTATAATTCAATTATGAAATAGGGACCTGAGATTAATAGTCAAGATACTTATCCAGTTATCCTCCCATTAAATCCTCCCAATTCTCAAATTAAAAACTCATAACTGAAAATCGTCGCTAATCAGTTTCGTCTTCAGTGCCGCTTAGTCCAAAACCATAATTCCTAGGTCGCAAATCATTTTCAATACATAGGTCTTTCAGGTCACACAATTTAAGCAAATAAATATCACCAAATAGATCTTCCAGGCTATGGAAGAAAGATCCCTTAAAACCAAGGCCGCAAATCAACTTTAGAAAGGTTGTGTCGTGGACAGGCCACTGCCTTTAAAGCGATTTTCGACATAACTAAGGTGCAATCATTAATTGTCGTTCGTTCATCATGGTTCATACAAGAATCTTCAATCTTATACACTCAAGGTTAAAGAATTTGGAAGGGTGTAAAAAGACAATCAATTAGTAGTTTTTGAGAGAATTTCAGAAGATGAATTGGAATTTTTCCTTGTCCGTTTTCCATCAAAATGAACAACAATAAATAGGTGCAGATGCAAAAAACTAAAGTTTAGAACTCAAAAAGTGATAAATTTGAACACTTGGGGGGTAACGAAGAGACAATTCTTTTAATATAGCCATAATTTATATCGATTACAATTGTAATAAATAAGCAGATAAAATGATTTGTCTTTTCAGTTTGAGAACTAAATGAATAATAGAAAAAAAGGAAGAGTAACGAAGAATCAAGCATATTCCATTGCAATGAGCCATCAAAACGCGACCTATGCCATTTCACCAATGCTGCACGCTTATACGTGCGCGAGCATGCCTAGTAATCCATACTTCATATGCCTACTTAATTAGTAGAGGAAATAAAGATTTATAAAGAGGAGCATAACAAAATATATGCGGTTTGAGACTAAAGTTTTTCTTGTAGTTATTTGACCATCATTTTGAATTGCTGAAATTAAAGAGGATTCAAAACCTAGAAATTTATCAACGATTCATTCTTTTAATATTCCAATTGTACGTGTCGTGGTTAATTTTTTTTTAAAACAAATTATTTTAAGAAATTAAGCACAAGGACACGCACCTTTTTTTCTACAAGGACAGGCCTAAAGCTTATTACGAATATATCATTTCCCCTACCTTTCTATTTCCTTCCATTGGACACTTTCCTTCAATTTCAAACTTTCTCTTCGATTCCAAAAGTGCAACTCCAAACTCAATTCCTCCTAAACCAGTTCATAGCTTCCCTCCCTAACCCTCTTTAAATTACACCCAAATCCAAACCCAAAACCCAAATCAAATCTCTTCAATTTCATGCAAATCATTCGAAAAATCTCACACCAACAATAGAATCAAAGCTCAGTCGAAGAAGAAAGAAATGGTCTAGAGCTTCGATAATGAAATCGAAACTAAAGACATGTCAACTAAGAAGAAGATTAATAATCATATAGAAGGAAGAGAGGAAGGAGAGTGGTTAAGAAGAAGAAGGATGAATTGGTAATGGCTTCTTTTGCTATGTTAATGGAAATCGATAATGTGCTTCAGATTCAGGTGATTTTTGATGTTGCTAGAGTTATCTTATATAACTGTTTGTATATGTATCATTATTTTCAACTTTGTGGAAGGAGATTATGTAATTCTTTATAGGTTGAAATTGGTCCATGCTACATGGAGATGGAAATGCATAATATTACAATATATCTTGTTCAAATGTTTGATATCCTATGAATTCATTACTAATATCAAATATATTATTTTTTCTACTAAAATTGATACCTACTGACAACAAAATTGATACTAGAACTGAAACTAATAGTAATACTGAAATGATAATTACTTAATATTCAGAACTTGTTATGTGTTTGCATTATGATCTTTTACGTAAAGTACTATACATCTTTATATGCCTAGTACATTGAATTGAATCGATTGTACACAAGCTATTTTCTTTCAATTCAATAAACATTTTCTTCCGATCAAAATTGATACCTACAGGCACAAAAACTGATACCTACAGGAACAAAAACTAATACCTATAGATGCAAAAGCTGATACTAAAACTGTATATAATTAATATAGAAATAAAACAATTATCATGGATCTTAAAAACGATACCTACAGGCACTAAAACTTATACTAAAACTAATGTTAACATTGTACTGATGCTAACATTGATACTAAAACTGTTAATTATTTCATTTTAAAGCATACGAGCTATTTGCACCATTATCTCTTACATACAATGTTATATATTTGTTATATACCTGATACTACAAGTGATGCAAATTGATACTAATAATATATTTTGCTTTAAATAGGGTTGATTCTGAAGTATATGTCATGATATTTTTCATATCACTGAACAAAAGCCAACTTCCGATCAAGATAAAACCTGAACATATATTGCAAACCAGAGTAAGAATTGTGTTAGAGATATTGACAAACATCGATCATTGTTGGAATTTATTCACTTTTTTGTCAAGAGTGGAAGAAAAAGAACATATAAAGAATTAAATTTGTTGTGAAAATTGCTTTGATGTTCAGTTCAACTAATATACATTTGTGATGTTATGTTAGAACTAATTGAATTTAGCTTTGTTTAATGTAGATATAAACACTTATCGAAATTTTGTTACTTTGTTGTAAAAACAATGATCTTATTTCTGATGTTGTAAACATTAGCTTTATTTAACTTTACCTACATGTGATACTATGTTATGACTATATTTTATTTCCTGTTATACCCGATACCGATACTAATAGTATGTAAAAACCAATAACATTTTTTCTTATACCTCAAACTGATACTATATTTTGCTATAATTGAAACTGATACTAATAGTACGTAAAAACCGATACTATATTTTGTCGTACCTGAAACTAATACTGATACTGATAGAATGCAAAAACCAATAACATATTTTGTTATACTTGAAACTTGTACTGATACTAATAGCATGCAATAACTAATACCATATTTTGTTATATCTAGAACTGATACTAATAGCATGAAAAAACCGATACCATACTTTGTAATACCTTAAACGATACTAATATCATGCCAAAATTGATACTAGTACCTAAAACCGATATTAGTAATATGCAAAAACCGATACAAAAAAACTAATATTGAATGAACTAACCAACATCACCATGCAATAACTCACCGCTTGCCATGCCATTTATATCTGCTATCTATTTACAACATAGTTGATCATCTTATCGTGCTTACCAAGCTTCAATTAATGCAAAAATAGCAACAGGTAAATAAATCATACTATACATCAATTAATTGAGTACGAATGGAAACCAATCTATACCCGAGATATATTATTTAACCGAGCATACCACTGAATGCAAAAGCTAACAGGATGTCAAACCTAATTGGATATGTATTGTTGCAAAAGCTATCCAAAATGTCAAACCTAATCGGGTACATATTGATGCAAAAACTAGCCGAATGCCAAATCTAATTGGGTATGTATTGATGGAAAAGCTAACCGTATGTCAAACCTAATTGGGCATGTATGGATGCAAAAACTAAATGGATGCCAAACCTAATCAGGTACATATTAGTGCAAAAACTAATCGAATGTCAAATCTAATTGGGTACGTATTGATGTAAATGCTAACCGAATGCCAAACCTAATCAGGTACAAATGGAAACCAATCTATACCTGAGATATATTATTTAACCGAGCATACCATCAAACACAAAAGCTTGCCGGATGCCAAACCTAATCGGGTATATATTGATGCAAAAGCTAACCAGATGTCAAACCTAATTGGGTATGTATTGATGTAAAAGCTAACTGAATGTCAAACCTAATCAAGTATAGATGAAAACCAATCTATACCCGAGATATATTGTTTAACCGAGCATGCCATGGAATGCAAAAGCTAACCAGATGCCAAACCTAATCGGGTTTGTATAGTTGCAAAAGTTAACCGAATGCCAAACCTAATCAGGTACGTATTGGTGCAAAAGCTAACTGGATGTCAAACCTAATTGGGTATGTATTGATGCAAATGCTAACCAGATGCCAAACCTAATGGGGGTACAAATGGAAACCAATCTATACCCAAGGTATATTGTTTAACCGAGCATACCATTAAATACAAAAGTTACCTGGATGTCAAATTTAATCGGGTATACACTAATGCAAAAACTAACCGGATGTCAAACTTAATTGGGTATGTATTGATGTAAAAGCTAACTGAACACCAAACCTAATCAGGTACAGATGAAAACTAATTTATACCCAATATATTGTTTAACCGAGCATACAACGGAATGCAAAAGCTAATCGAATGCCAAACCTAATCGGGTATGTATAGTTGCAAAAACTAACCGAATGCCAAACCTAATTGGGTATGTATTAATGCAAAAGCTAACCGAATGCCATACCTAATCGGGTATAGATGTAAAACAATCTATACTCAAAATATATTGTATAACTGAGCATACCTTCGAATGCAAAGCTAATCGGATGTCAAACTTAATCGGGTACGTATGAATGGAAAAGCTAAACGGGTGCCAAACCTAATCGGGTACGTATTGGTGCAAAAGCTAACCAGATGCCAAAACTAATCGAGTACATATTGATGCAAAAACTACTTGGGAGCACAACTTCACATCTAAAAGAATACTGCAAAATGATAATACAAAATGATCAAATTATACTACAACCTAATTGGCTACATATGAATGCAAAAGCTAACCGAATACACTACAAAATGACATTTCAAAATGATATAATCATATTACAAAAAACTAATACCTGACTTAATCAAGAAAACAAATAAATAATAAACTGATACCGATTATACTACAAAACTGATACTGAAAGTACAACTAATATTATATAAACTACAAACAAATAAATAATAAAACTGATAATAGTTACACTTCAAAGCTGATACTGAAACTACAAATGATACTATATAACCTACAAATAAATAAATATTAAAATTGATATTGGTTATACTACAAACTGATACTGAAACTGCAAATGACACTATATAACCTATAAACAAATAAATATTAAAACTGATACCGCTTTATCTACAAAATTGATACTGAAATTGAAATTACAAATGATACTATATAACTGATTCCAATTACAAACACCAAATAAATGTCAAATTAAAAATACGCTAAAACAAATATACTCTTATAACTAGGTTCAATTACAAAAAATTGCCAAAAAAAGTCATATAACTAAGTATAAATCTCGACAAATTCATAACAACATGAAAAACAAATCAAATATTCTTAGAAGCTTGACAATTACGCTTATTATAATAAATTGCTTGCATATACCACATCTATTTTCCTTGAAAGTACGAAAATCCTCCTTTGCGTTTGATAGAAGACTACTAGCACCACATTTCTCCTTAGGTGGCTTAATAACATCTTCAACACTAGCACCAGCAATAGGCTTATCAAAATTAGGATTATGATTTATAGCATTAGCATAAGAAGAACGATAAACATATTGTCACCATCGCAAAAAAAAACATCAATAAAAAAATGTTTGCTTTAGATTGCCATTTTATTCTAGTGCAATAATTTTCCTTATACAACAAAAATAGAAACAAATAAACAAAACAGTATAAAAAAATGATACCCACCGACAACAAAAATGATACCTAAAATCCGATACTCAAACTGATAGTAAAAAAATACTCAAACGTACTTCATTGAAGAAGGATGAAGAAGAGAATAAAAAATAAAAAATGATGAACAAGAGAATAGAGAAGGATGAAGGATATTCATGCACTAGAATAGAATTGAGTGTTGAAATTAATAAGAGGAAAAAATTCGCGCACGAGAATAGAGAAGGATGAAGAAGAGAATTAAATTTTCAACGTGAAAATTTGAAGAAGAAGAAGAAGAAGGAGAACGAGCTCGAAGAAAAAGAAGAAAGATCGTTGCAGTTAGGACTCGAACATAAATTTGAAGTTTCGTCCTTGGACAAATATTAGTGGGTTGTCCTTTATTATAAAAAAGCCTTTAAATTTGTGCTTGAGAGCATTTTACTATTTAATTATTTTCACTGATTAAGTTGCTTTATTTTATATTCTATTTTTCCTCCATGGTCTACTAACTTGGTAACATTTATGTTTAAAATTCAATATTAGCGATAACAAACATGGTTCTTCCTATATTAGGTAGATATATACATTGTTAATAGTTAACACTAACTTGCTTTCTCATTCATGAATCTTGATCTTACCAGTGAAATGGAATGTTGATGGTTATTATCATGTTTTCTGTCCGTGATTAGAAATACATTAAATGATGAAGGGAACATGTAATGATGAGATGTAACATACCAATTTGTTTTCTATTTTTTCGATGATTGTCAATGTCATGCTTCTTGAGTTTGATTTACCTTAAATTACCATGTAGATGTAGTTTGTTTTTGTCAAAAATAAAAATATTCATGTGAATGTTCTATGAGCATATGGTGCAGCGGTTACTTCTAAATCACAAACAAATAAGTACCTGAACAATTGTAAATATGTTTCAAATTTTTTATAAAGCATTCATCAAACTCACTTGAAATTATTATCTTGCATTTGGTAATAGATTTCTGGCAACTGTCATTATTTTTGGGTTTAGTCATCCAATATTCTGCATATATTTGTCTTAGGCAAATCTTGCTTTTAGTGCTATAAAGTATCAAAAAGTCGTTGGAAAAGTAATGCTTCTTATTAAAAGCTCGGATGGAATGAAATCCAAGACGTAAATATTGTTTTATCCATAAGAATTCCTAAATAAAATAAGGATTTCAACCAACAATAATACTAGCAATATTAAAGAAAACAAAATAAAATATTATTACGAAGCCTTCAATTTTGTAGAAAAAGTATTTTATTAAGTTTTATCCAAAAGAAAATGTAAACATGTTCCCACTCACGTATTGATATTTATTTAATCACCAAAATGTTAACCAGTAGTGCAAATAGTGTAGCATGGAAATCAGGAGGCTAATGGGGCGTTGTCCTGTTTGGGGTGTCATTGAAAGCTTCTCTCTCTATGTATGTGTGTATTTATGTATATACTCAAAATGACTGTTAGGGAGATTGCATACTGTAAGGAGTCAAAATAATTTAGTGAAATCGTTAAATGTTATTTTGAATCGTTTTCTATGCTAACCTTTTCCATGATCAGATAATTATGACAAATATAATAACATGCATCGTCTTGATTTAAATATATTACCTTTACCGGACAAAGATGAGGAACCATTTCAAGATCATTTCAAAGATATGCACGTGGTATCAACATCAATTGAAATAGCCCACCTCTATACGCATACTATCCAAGCTATCAGAAAATACAGAGAACGAAGCTATATAAGGCACATACATGAATATTCTCTTGGGCTAATACTGGTATGTATTTAAACATCGAATAAATAACTCATCTATACGTACACAATACCGGCACAAAACAATAAACATATGTGCCTTCGGGATAGAACAATACACAATATATAGTAAATATCATAGATTACATAGTTAATCGCCGCGATAATATAAAATACAAAAATACAAGGTATGTCCAATATACAATACAAGGATGTGGATATATATATATATATATATATAAACACACACACACACATGAAACTACATAACACTCAGATGATATACAACAATACAACATATTAGTCTCCTCTATGCCTAAAACACAAGCTGGTCTCACTGTCACTGAACTTGAAATGTCTCGGATTGACCCTAGCATTATGTAAATAACATACATACCAGACTATATCTAAATTTAGAGGTCAACACACATATATAGATATAGAATATGCATATAATAATATTGATGATATACAAACAATAATATAACAAAATAACAACCACGAAAACCAAGCATAAAGACGTCATCATCCATGTAAAACCACACCAAATATTATCTAATCGAAACAATACCAATGGTTTGAATCATCCATATCCAGAATTATAATCAAAGTCCAGAAATCATCAGATATGAGATATCATTAAGTATAGTTAGGCTAGCTCTCAGCAATGCCTAAGTACATCTCTCAATCTCAAGTAACAAAATACCAACATCGGTATAAAATAGGCCATCTATCAAAGAAATCATATGCAATAAAAGATATGGGAATCCACTATACTATGGACACCTATTCAGATATAATCTCATCTCCTCATATATGAATAAGTCAGAATAAATCATGATGGGAAATGACTGTACGATAGACATGAAGTACGAAGTTGAGTCATATATACATCAATATGTAGGTCACCTAACCCTTGGTCGCCTAATCCATATCTAAACTTAGGTGAGGTGTATCAATAATATATACCGATCTACCACTTCGTTAGAACAAGAAGGGAGATTGATGGCCATATGCCTGCTCTAGGAGCCCAGGGTCATTTAACTGGATCTGCTCCTGCAGTCTTTTGTTACCTCGACGAACATTGTGACACATATCCATTAGTGGCTCCTCTACGCGTAGCCTCAGTCATGACTCTACTTTGCCCTTATAGGTAATAGACTATTGGCTTATGTGACACAAGGGGCTATAGGGCACCTACCCTATGGGTCACCTAACCCAAGTCTCGTGATGCACATCAAATATAATATCCAATAAAGGTGTTGCAGATCTAGGACACGACCCCACGATCAGGCCGTTAGGACATCTGGTCCTCTCCCACCATAATCTAGGACTACATCACAATATCAATAGATATAAGGGCACCTACACTGCTCACACCTATGAGCATCACCTCACTTAAGTACAATCCCATAATACAATTCCCGTCACGTGAGTGTCATCTACTTACAATAAATAACTGAATAAATATCATAACATCATCCCATACCACTACGTGGTGCTTAAATGTTTATTCACTGCTCATGAATTACAAACAATCTGCATAGTATTCTATGACGAGTCCAAAGAATAACCGGAGAAATATTACCGAAAGTCTCATACCAGACGAAATTCCATTTATTTAAATTCTTTGTCACACAAAGTTAAATATCACGAAATCATATAGAAGGATGTCATCACCGTATGAAATCACATTAAGAGCAAATAATCAAATCAATACCTAACGACGAATCATTCATAACAACAAAAATCAATGTGGAAGAAATAAGAAATCATAAAAGTGTAGTAAAATATCATTTAAACAAATATGTAGAATAAACATCCTATACTTTTAATTATTTTTATTGATTATAAAATAACTTTTAAAATTCCTATCATGTTAGGTAGAAAATAATTCTTATTTTTAGAAATTATATAAACTTCTTAAATAACCATTTAAAACCAATTATAACTTTCTTTTCAATAAATCAATAATTTTAGATAAAACTTTTCTTCAATCAATTTTATATTCTAGAACTAATAAAACTAGTAAAAAATTTATGTATTAAATAATTTCACCTCATTCATATAATATCAAAAATAACGATTTAACACTATAATTTACCTTCAAATCCTTGTTTATATACATATAAAACATTCATAATCACTTTACCAATTAAATGTAACTTATAGAGATTACCATAATGAAATTATATTTTGAAATAAATTTATAAACATCCAAAGTAAATATAAAATATAATTCAAAATCTTTACTTTATACTAATTAGAATTAAAGCATTGTTCCTTTAAATTATACCATATCCGAAATTCTCATATTATAAAAAGAGATTCTTATTTATTCAAAACATATCCAAATCATTTAATTATTTCATAAAAAGAATTCTATATATTTTTTAGGTTTGAAATCTCTTTCAGTAATATCTAAATAACTTTTACAATAAAATTTTTTTTAAAATAATATAATCGTTTTCATAATATATTTTATAAAATAACATTATATTCTATTTTTCCTTTAAAACAATTCCAAACCTATAATATACTATAATATTGATTTTAAAAAGGGTTTTATAACCAAAAGAAAACTATATTTATATTTACAATTAAAAATATATTTTTAAATTTGAATAATAACTAAATAAAATAAAATTTAGTAAAATATTTATTAAATACTTGTAATAAAATTTAAAATCCTTAATTTTTTTTTCAAAGCTTTCCAAACTTCTTTTTAAATAAGAAAATAAATAATTATCTAAATTTAAAATTTATGGAATATAATTACCCCACAACCATATCAAATAACATCACTATGAATATATACATCGAGATACAAATATATATACTTCAATTCGTAATCGAATAGAGTTTCATTTGCAAATTAACAATTCCAGTCAACACAATCGACTAACATCCATAAATAATCAATTCCAAACAAACAATTTAACAAGTCGATTCAACCAATTTACGGAGCAAACACACATCTAGCAATATGATCCAAATATAGTTGTGAGTTTAAAAACTCATCAAAGCGATGCTTGAATTCCAAATTGACGGCTACCCTCAGCACATCACCATCGTTACCAACCTGCTTCCTTGCATCGTCCCTCGGCCAAACTCATGTGGTCTCACGAATGCACTTCCATCCTAGACCCCCCCTAATCGTAGCAGCTAACACCAACACTCACACGCACGCCTACTTCAAGTCGCTAACCTTCACAAACGTACCTCCTTCCCATCGTGACATCACCAGGCCGCACAATAGCACTAAGATGCGGCTTCCAACTCAAGCGCAAGCCCTCCTTGACGTCACCTTTAAGCCGCGTGTCGTTGCCAGAATTGTTTGCAATTCCATGCATCCTTTTTTGATTATTCGAAAATCATTAGGGCTGAAGATGGGAACATGAAAATGGGGTTACGGGCTTGATTTGGGTAGAGAGGAGTTTTCTAGAAAGAAGAGAAAATAGTGAGTTTAAATGGGCTTTGGGCTCTAATTTGAATTAACAAATTTTCTTTTTCTTTTCTTCTCTTTCCCTTTAATTTTAATAAAATATATTATTTTATTTGTAAATAAAATTCCAATAATATAAATTGATTTACACATTATTCGAATAACTACCCAATTTCATTCAACTCAATATTGTTTCACTATATTTAATTATTCAATATATTATTCGAAAAGAATTTATTAATTTATTTCAATTTACTAAAAAATCTTTAATTAATAACCTTCAATTAAAAAAATATTTACTTTCAAAAATAATAATTATCGAATATTAAATCCAAATAGTCTTATTATTATTATTTAAATTTATTTAATTTACGCCGTAGAAATTTGGGTTGTTACATCAATCTTTGATATAGTAACCGTTATCTTTTTCATTATTAACTTTTTATTACTTAATGTTTTATTCTTAAAATGTATTATGATAAGACTTGTAGTATAAAAATAATAATTGATTATTTTCTTTTTGAATATTTATAAGTTTATTTTGTTTTGATATACTTATTATTATAAAATATCTAGATGCCGAGAAAAATAATAGATGAACCTATTATTTGTATTTATAGGTTTATTTTTTT
This sequence comes from Allium fistulosum, assembly GCA_030737815.1. Classification (NCBI taxonomy): domain Eukaryota; kingdom Viridiplantae; phylum Streptophyta; class Magnoliopsida; order Asparagales; family Amaryllidaceae; genus Allium; species Allium fistulosum. Next base: position 331,389,581 of record CM060908.1, read on the forward strand.
TAAGTACTTAGTCTAAAAGATATGTTAATTTTGATTTGAGTCAACCCGAATCACTCCCAAATGCTATCAAAGATGAATCTGAACCCGATGATGGTATAAGCATTGATATAGAAGAAAATCAACATGAAGAATGGATGATAGTAGCGACAATGGGACCTATTTTTTTAGGAGGGGAGAAAAAAAAAGCTTATGAGATTTCAATACTTCACCTAATTGGAATAAAGCACTTTAGCGATATCCTAGTATCAATATTGAACGTAAGTTTTGCCATACCAAATTATGTTCTACCATGAAATATGCAAATGAGGCTATAAATAATTCCACTGTTGTTCCTTTAGAGAGTTTGTCTATAGATCAAAAAACTGCACATAATATGTTATATAATACCATATTAAAAGGAAAATAAATTGAATGATCATATGTGGTGGAGTTGGTCTAGGAAAATAAACTCTTGTAAATGTCATTGTTCGAACGATTGTTGCTCATTTTGTAACCAGTAAAGTAGTTCAGATTATGAATCAAACTAGAGTGGCTGCATTTAACATTAGTGCCTGCACAATCCATCATGAGCAATCAATCTCTATAGAAAGAAAATCATCCTATATAAGTGAATTTCAAGAGAGCAAGTCATCATATAAAAGATGATTTTAAAGACACAAAGTTGATTATAATTTATGAATATAATAATATGCTTGGTACAACAATGATGGAAAATGTTGATTTATGTTGCCATGATATTTATCCAATAAACGACTTGTTCGGTGGTGCTTTTATTGTCTTAGTTGGTGATATGCGATAACTGCCTCCTATGTGTAATAGTTCATTATACTTGAAAGGTGGAAATCTCTTACAACAACATGGAGGACTTGTATATATGTGTTTCGATAGGTGTGTAAGACTATCATATAAATTTTATCAAGCTAGGGAGAAGTAAGCATCTTTACGAGAAACTTTAGAAAGATTAAGTAGAGGTGCATCTAGTTTATACGATTGGAAACTTTTCAAAACCAGAGATTGGTAAATATCATCCAACGAAGTGAAGGAAACTTTTAAGAATTCTCTTTATCATTTTCCAACAAGGATGAGTGCTAATGAACATAACAAAAACCATTTGATTCAACTTGGAAACCTATTGCACGCATTCTTTCTTTCAGTAATTGTGAAACTACATCTCTTGCTTCTTTTGATTATGTAAAAGGTTTAGAAAAATGTATATATCTTTCTATAGGTTCTTGAGAGTATACTGCGATCTAATATTCAAATGCTAAATGGGTTGGTTAATGGTGTAAAGGTACCATTGTGGATATTATGTATTCACAATCATCAAGCTTTCCTAATGATCTACCGTAGCAATGATGGTTAATTTTGATATATCATGGTACTTGATTTCGTCAGGGAACAAACATTATTCTAATAACTCCATGAATATAAATTGAAAAACTTCTTTTGGTACGATATTTAGTTCTATGTTAAGGAATAACAATACATAAAAGTCAAAGGCTAACACTTGATCAAGCAATCATTAATATTGGAAATCGGGAAAGTCTAGGTTTAGCGTTTGGTGTAGTATCAAGAACCAGAAAATTGGAGAACCTTGTTTTCAATCCTATTTTTACATTCGAAAGACTTGCACAAATTGGAAAATCTAAAGGTCTACTTCTAGATTATTAGTGAAAGAACTTTTGAATGCAATGTCTCGTGGATAAATAGTAAATAAAAACACTATATTTTTGGAAAAAACTTCTTGTTTTATTTTATTTACACAAAATAAACAAATGATAGTCTAACAAAAAGTGTGTTATTTGATGATGAATAGTTTTACTTACCTATGTATACTCACCAAAACAAAGGTATTATTTATTGTTGATAAAATATGCTTATTTTTTTCCATAATATTTCAATTGCAAAATCAAATGTATTTAGCTATTCATTTAAGTCAAATCAAAATGTATAACAAAAAGTGTGTTATTTGATCATATATCATTGTGTGCATGTTCATTTTCATCAAATCAAATGTTTTGTGATAAGAGGTGTGATGTATATGTAGCGAGCCGTAATTTCGATACTTCGTCTTTGAATACTGGAACATTTGAAATATGGTTGGTTAAGTGTTATAAAAGTGATTTTATAACCTTGTAAACCCCTTTTAATTAATAACTAATGATAAAGAAACTTGTTTTTGAAATTTATTTACAAAAATAAATATTTTAAAGAAATATCGATAATGTGGGCGAAAATTGTTTTATCGATAAACGGATTTTTATTTAATATAAGTTGCTCAAGCTTTGTGTACATGTCTAAATAACATAAGGGGTCATTTGTGACGACCCGGGATTTTTGCAATATTATTTTAATAAGCATCTAATCTAATTTATTAAAATACAAACTGATCATTTTAAAAAAATAGATAAGATTTTAGCCTTTACCATTTATTTATATATATTCATTTTTGAAAGAAGTTATGATTTGGAAATTGAAAATAAAAACTCTCAAATAATTAAATTTAAGTTATACTTTATTAACATTTGATCTAAATATATATATGAATGTAATCTAGATAATAATACTTGAAATAAAATAAATCTTATCAACACTAAATATAAGTATAAAAATATATAAATATAAATTAAGTGTTTGATAGTTTAAGCTTAAAATAGGAATAAAAATAAGGATTTATGTTAGAAATAGAAATAAACATGTAAGGTAAATTATATGGTTATATAAAAAGATAAAGTAAGCACTTAAGATCATTCTAGTAATATATAAACTATAGGAATACATGTATATGCAAGAAAAAATAATATATATGTTCATATAAAAATCAATGGGATAAGTATGTAAACATGAAAAGGGACAATTGCATTTAATGCTATCAATTCAAAGGCCACAAGAGAGTCATTTCGAAATGTATATGAATCATTTCATTTTTTCCACAAAAATCTTGTCTGGTCAAAGAAGGAAAGAAAATATCTGACCAAAGAAAAGAAAAAAAAGGAGAATGTTCCAGCAAATACAAATCTCATGTAACCTCTTTTCTATATATACATCTCTTCTTGTTCCATTTTCGTTCATCAAAATTTAGCATACCAGAAAATAATATTACAACTGAAATTTAAAACAACAACTAAACCAACTAAACACAAAGCAAGGAGATTAAAGAAGATCAGGCTGATAACTTTTCAAAGCCAGAAAGCTGCTCTCTGATCAAACTTTGTTTTTTCAGGTGAGTAAACAAACTATTTTAAGATCTAAGTATAATTTATATCTGTGTATATAATATAACATTGTGTCTTATTTGTGCAATCTCTTTAGGTTTGTAACTCTGTATCTATTTATGTGTTTGTGCTGTGTATTCTTTTCTTCTCTGTTTTGATTACAGGGTGGAAAATCACCAAGAAAATTCAATACCACTTCATTTAATCATTATTAGGTTTACAGTTTAAAACAAAACAAGCTGTTTAAACATAAACCAAGATCTAAAAAAATTTGTTTTAAACATGTTGGTGAAGTATCACAGCTAGAAAACTTGTTTACAGAGCAACATGTAATTATATGTTGAATTCGAATGTTATAAATCGCTAAATCAATTACATAACTTGAATCATCATTCGAAAATAGGATTTTTAAAACAAAAATGGTGATTTTTAGTGGTGTAAATTAGGAGTAGCTCGTAGTTGATCGAAAAATGGACTTTTAGCAAATTTCGACGATGGGTGAAGTTTTGGAAGTCGGGTCTTTGACTGGAGGAGAAGGAAGGCATGGCGAGGTCGGGAAAAATGGTTGCACGTGTTCTAGTTCGTCGTGACATCGACCGGAGGGAAGAATAGGGTTTAAGGACAGTGAAATGAGTGTTTGGGTTTTGGGCTCGTTCGCACTCGTCGATGCATCGAATGTGGCCAGATTTGGAGGGGTTGTTCCTGAGTTGTAGACGAAGGCGTGGACGGAGGCGCGGCGATTCTGGTGGTCGGGATGGCCGTGTCGAGGTGGATTTCGGCGAGGATGGAGTTCGAGTGTTCGAACTAGAAGTTCGATTTCGCTGTGGGTTGGTAATCGTCGAATTGACTTTTGCATTTGGGTGTCGCGACGTTTTATGGCATGTAGGAGATGGTGGAGATCGCCGAAGTGTCGGCGAGGCGCACGTGCACGACATCAATTTGGTGTTAGGAGTTTAGGTGGTGAGCGACTCGAGTGGATGCACGGGTAGATGAAGGAGTTGCTTAGGGTTGGAACGCGGGATTCTCAAGCCTGAACAACAGTTTATTAAGTTTAAAAACTTAAACTTTAATATATATATATATATATACATGAGAAAGGAGAAGAGGGACTCGGGGAAATGGGGTAAAACACTCGGGTTGGACTCGAGTAAAACTGAGATTTTTCTCGAGTCTTGTTTTCAAAATGTTAAGCCTAATAAAAATTTAAGTTAATTCATCTTAGGCAATTTAAGTTAACATTAAAGCCTTTAAGTTAATAACTGATTTATTTAAAGTTATTAAGGAAGATTTTAAATTGTAAGATAAATGGTTTTTATTTAATTTATATTGTAAGGTAATTAGGAATGTTAATTAATTGATAATTGAAATTAACTAAGTGAATTGAGATTTATAAATTAGTAATTAAAGATTGAGTAATAAATGAGTAATTATTTAATTAATTTGAAATTAAGAAGTTTAAATTAGTTAATTAAAGTTAATTAATATATGAATAGTAGTTAACTAATTAAGTAACTTAATTAAGAATTAGTAATTGATTACTTAAGTAATTAATTAAGTAATTAGTAATTAATAAATGGGTAATTAAGTTTTATTAATTAATAATTAAGGTTATTAATTAATAGTTAAAGGATAATTAATTTATTTATATAAAAATTAATTAATTGATTATGAGGGAATTAATTAATTAAATGATTAAAATTAATTGATTAAGCAGGATTAGCGATTAATTCTTAAGTAATTAATTCAATGTAAGTTAATTAAATTAATTATGTTATGGATTAATAATTCCTGTTTAGGGATGTTATATGAGTAGAATATCTGGATTTGTGATATCTATTAGGTGATATTATGAGATACTCTGTGATATGTTTTGGATATATCTATGATGATTGAGTATGATTTATTGGTGGTATATGCTATGTGAATTTTAAAGTGTTGAATTGAATTGTTTAAACTATTAAACAACTTGGCCTTTAAAACACGTTTGGATTTCGATGAGATCGGGATCGGGAATCAATTAGGATTATCCGAAAACCACATCGATCCAAGTTAAACGTTAGGTCGTGATATCTTAATTGAAGATCGAGATGGAGTTTCAGAATGCAAGGGTTATTGTCGTTAACTCTGAGGGTGATTCCAAAACGAGTGTAGCGAGATAATGCCTTCGGTTTTGTTCGAACCTGGAACGAACTTATATGGATTGAATGCTTTCAACACATCGTCCGGTGGATGATGAGCATTCTAAGAGATGTGTTCTATAAAGGTAATCGTAGCCTCAAGCCTCATCAATCGGGAATGGCTAAAACAGGGGAGGTGCAGCAAGGTTAAGTGGGTAGCACCCAAGTAGGACGAGATATACCCCTGTCTAGATGTCCCTTGTATTTCAGCTATGTGGGCAGTTGTTGGCCACAACTGCGGGGTTATCTTATTCGGGACTGTCCAGTAAGGGATGGTTCCGGCCTTGTGTTGCAGGAGGTCGGGCGTGATCCTCGGTACTCTGATCTAGGCCAAGTACTGTGACGGGCGGTACCCCAGTAGCCCTGCCATTGTATGGAATCCAATCTCCAATAAGTGCCCTCGGATTTGATTTTAAACCTATGTTTGCTGGAATTTAATAGATGTAACAATTTCAGCTATGTGATTATTTACTTGAAAACCCTAGACACTATTATAATATCACTGGATTTCCTATAAAATGTTTTGGTTAGCGTAAGGTAAAAACTTACCCAGTTTATGTGTGGGAAGTCTTACGTGATACTTTTATTTCAAATGGTTTTCAAAGCTAAGCAACTTTAACCTGTTTACTCACACCGGACCCATGTCTGACCCGGAGTTTATTCTGTTTTTCTTAAACTCTTGGGTACTCAAATTTTTATGAGTAGCCAAGTGATCAGGTCTTGGATTGTTGAAGTCTGGAGGAGCTTGAAGCAGAAGTCCAGACGTATATATCTATCTATCTAGTTCCGCTGTGTTAGTGATGTATGTTGTATTTTGGGATGTATGAAATGACACACACACACACACAGATATTTATATATATATGACTGTCTTGTTTGAATGATGTTGTGTATCTCTGATATATGTAAGACTATGTAATAGTTATGTGATGTATTATATTTTGTTCCATTTCCGCTGTGAGATTCTGAATTGTGTTGTTCTTTCTTCTTTCCTTTCTATTTCTACCTATTTCTTTCTTTAAGATGATATGTCTTTCTGTATATGAAAGGCGGGTCATCACAGTTGGTATCAGAGCATAGGTTGAGTGAATACCTAGGCTTTGGAATAGTATCCATCTTGAGGGTGCGTATTTGTAATTTTTATATAACTATATACCTATCTAAATTTGTTGGGTAACTTGTCCTGGTTGTCAACATGAGTACCAGAGGAAGGAGAGGCAGAGGTACGAGTAGCATGACAACCACAAATGGAAGGGGCCCAAATGTTGAAGGTGGAGAGTTACTGTCGAGGCTGTGACCCTAATACCGCCTCGGGTGAACTTTGCAACGCTATGCAAAGACTTTGCAAATCTTGGAGGAAAGCCTTTTAAAGGATCAGAGTCCATAATTGAGGTTCAAGCTTGGCTACGCTCATGCGAGCGGATCTTTAAGAGTCTTGAATTCTCTGATGAACAGAAGAGGGTAATGGCATCGTGGCAATTACAAGGAGGTGCTGCAACTTGGTGGGATGCAGTTACAGCGGATGTTTCAGAAGATGATATTTCTTGGAGTAGATTTAAGGAACTATTTGAGGAGCAATTCATGCCAACAGCAGGGAAAACTCGTCTGTACCGGGATTTTCTGAATTTGAAGCAGGGAAGCATGACTATAGCTGAATATGAGTCCAAATTCAATGAGCCATCTCGCTATGGTCCAGGACTCATTGACACTTCCCTCAAAAAGAATGAGATGTTTGTGCTGGAAATGAGGCCAGAATTTCATGAAAAGATGACAACACATTTGAAAGGATCTTTTGTAGAGTTAATTGATATGGCTCTGAGGTATGAGGATTTGATGAGTAAGAAACCAGTGGCACCTGTAACAACATCTGGAGGGAATTCTTCCAATCCAAATAAGAGGAAATTCAATCCACATTGGAAAAAGCAAGGCAAAGGGAAGAAACCAGAAGGGAGCAACGGACCTCGCAAGTGTTATATTTGTCAGCAAGAGGGTCACTTGGCTAATTAATATCCCAGGAGAGGATCTCAGCAACAGCATCAGAGTGGTCCGGGTTCAGCTTTGGTTCAGAAATCGCTGTGTTTCAACTGTCACCAACCAGGCCACATGATCAATGATTGCCCGCTTCTTCAAAAAGTCCAGCCGCATAAGGTATTTGCTTTGGAAGGTGCACCATCAACCTCTTATAAGGGCAAGGGAGTTTTGGAAGGTACTTTGCTTATAAATGGCATTTATGTTAAAGTATTATTTGATTCTGGCGCTTCTCTTAGCTTTATTTCTTTGGAGATGGTAGTAAAATTTCACCTTATCCCTAGTGTCATGGAAAATTCTATTGGCGTCTCTAATCCTATAGGGGGAGTAACCCGACTTAATATGATTTGTAAAGGCTTGCGAATTACTTATCTTTCCCATAGTTTTTCGTGTGAGCCTTATGTATTAGATTTCAAAGGGTTTGACCTCATTCTGGGAATGGATTGGCTTGATAAGCATAAAGTTGTCCTGAATTGTGAAGAGAGAACAGTTTCGTTGGAAACTGATCTGGGTAGAATTGCTAAAGTGACGTGTGATAGTTCTGGAGTTCACTTGAGTAGTCTTTTACATGGAGTTGAGACTTCTCAAGAGAAGGGAGGTGATACTGTTGTGGTTAAAGATTTTCCTGATGTATTCGAGGAAGTCAAGTGTTTACCTCCACATTGAGAGATAGAATTTCGGATTGATCTGATTCCGGGAGCAGTACCTGTTGTTCAGCCCAGTAGAAGGATGGCACCAAGGGAGAGAGAAGAGTTGGTGAAGCAGACCCAAGATTTCTTAGAGAAAGGTTTGATCCGGCCTAGTTTTTCCAGTTGGGGTTCTGCCGTTGTCTTTGTAACAAAGTCGGATGGATCGCTAAGGTTCTGTGTGGATTATAGAGAATTGAACAAAGTGACTATCCGAAATAAATATCCATTGCTTCGTATTGATGATCTCTTTGATCAATTGCATGGAGCTTCAGTTTTCTCCCAGTTGGATTTAGCATCAGGTTTCCATCAATTAAGGGTAGCTGAGGACAGTATTCCCTTGACTGCGTTTCGAGGACCTAACTGTTTCTATGTGTGGTTGGTTATGCCTTTCGGGTTAACCAACGCTCCAGCCTATTTTGTTGACCTGATGAATTGAGTTTTTAGAGATGTGTTGAATAAGTTTGTTCTGGTGTTCATCGATGATATTCTGGTTTATTCCAAGTCTAAAGAAGAGCACAAGCAGCATTTAGAGATAGTTTTGGAGACTCTGAGGAGGCATGTTCTGAAGGCGAAATTCTCCAAATGTCATTTCTGGAAATCAGAAGTCGAATTTTTGGGGCACATTGTTTCTGGTGAGGGCATTTCGGTAGATCCAGCCAAGGTAGCTACTATTCTGGAGTGGAAGCAACCGAAGACTCCGACTGAAGTCCGTAGTTTTCTGGATTTAGCTGGCTACTATAGGAAGTTCATCAAGGACTATTCCAAGATCTCTTCGCACATAACCAAGTTAACTCAGAAGGGAGAAAAGTTTAAGTGGACACCCCAGTGTGAAGAGGCTTTTCAAGAGTTGAAGACAAGGCTAACCAGTGCACATGTGCTAGCTATTCCGGATGGGAAAAGCAAGTTTGAGGTTTATACAGATGCCTGTATTGTTGGACTGGGAGCAGTTCTGATGCAAAATGGGAGAGTAATTGCGTATGCGAGTCAGCAATTGAAGCCACATGAAAAGAACTACGCTACGCATGATCTAGAGTTGTTGGCCATTGTTTTTGCTTTGAAGATCTGGAGACACTATCTTTTAGGAGAGAAGTTTGAGCTTTTTACGGATCACAAACCGTTGAAGTATCTTTTCTCTCAGAAGGATCTGAATTTGAGACAGCAACGATGGGTTGAGTTTTTAGCATCCTATGACTTGGATATTCTATATACACCAGGGAAAGGGAATGTGGTAGCTGATGCTCTGAGTAGGAATGCGATTCTGTCTATGTTGGAAATTGTTCCATCGCTACAAGAAAAGATCATAAGCAAGCAGATGGAGGATAAGATTTTAAAGAATATTAGTCAAGGGACCAAAGAGGGTAGACACTCAGATTTCGAGATTGACGATCAAGGAACTTTAAGGGTAAATGGTCGTCTATGTGTGCCTAATGTGAATGGATTGAGGCAGGAAGTATTGTTGGAGGGTCATCGCTCCAGATTGAATATACACCCAGGAATTTCAAAGATGTATAAAGATATGAAGAGAGTTTTCTGGTGGCCGAGTATGAAGAAGGATGTTGCTGCTTTCGTGAATAGATGTGCTATATGCCAACAGGTGAAGGGTGATCAACAAAAGACAGCCGGATTGTTGCGGCCTTTAGAAGTCCCGATGTGGAAGTGGGTGATGATCTCTATGGATTTCATCGACGGTTTACCAAGGACCAAGAGAGGAAATAAAGGAATATGGGTTATAGTGGACCAGTTAACTAAGAGCGCCCATTTCATTCCAGTTATGGCAACCCGTACTGCAGCATCGTTGGCCGAGATTTTCTTGAAGGAGATAGTCAGGTTACATGGAGTCCCTGTCAGCATAGTAAGTGACCGAGATCCTATCTTCACCAGCAAGTTTTAGGAGGCTTTGCAATCAGCTATGGGCACGAGATTGAGTTTGAGTACAGCCTATCATCCCCAGACCGACGGACAGATGAAAAGACTGAATCGTATTCTAGAGGATATGCTGAGAGCTTGTGTTTTGGATTTTGGTGGATCTTGGGAAGACCATCTTCATTTAGTGGAATTCTCCTACAATAATAGTTACCAGGCGAGTATCAAGATGGCACCTTATGAAGCTTTATATGGAAGACCTTGTAGATCCCATCCTGTAGGATAGAGTCGAGAGATCGTCTTGTGCTTGGACCAGATTTGATTCGTGAAGCATCTGCGAAAGTTGAGCTTATCAAGAAGAGAATGAAAGCTGCTCAAGACCGTCAGAAGAAATACGCAGATAAGAGAAGGAGGCAAGTGGAATTTGAGATTGGAGATTTAGTCTTTGTCAAAATTTCCCCGATTAAAGGAGCAGTAAGATTTGGAAAGACGGGAAAACTTGCCCCGAGATATATTGGGCCATTCCGAGTGCTGGAAAGGATTGGTGCTGTGGCCTACAGAATTGAATTTCCAGAATGGATGTCTGGAATTCATAATGTATTTCATGTATCCCATCTAAGGAAGTTTGTCCATGATCCATCACTGGTTGTAGAACCAGCAGTCCAGGAAGATTTGAAGTCGAGCCAAACTTGACTGTAGTCAGGAATCCAGTCCAGATTGTAGATCGGGATGAGAAGCAGCTCAGGAATAAGGTTGTGAAACTAGTCAAGGTGTAGTGGAGCGAGGATCCTAGAGACTGTACTTGGGAAATTCTGGATAGATTTAGGAAAGCTTATCCGGATTTGTGTCCGGATAACTAGTGATGTTTGTTTGGATAAATTATTTGGTTGGTTGTTAATGTATGAATGATTTGTATGTTTGGGTTGTTAATATAAAAGCTTTTGGATTATCTTTTGCTTTAAATTTCGGGGACGAAATTCTTTTAAGGGGGGAAGAATGTGACGACCCGGGATTTTTGCAATATTATTTTAATAAGCATCTAATCTAATTTATTAAAATACAAACTGATCGTTTTAAAAAAATAGATAAGATTTTAGCCTTTACCATTTATTTATATATATTCATTTTTGAAAGAAGTTATGATTTGGAAATTGAAAATAAAAACTTTCAAATAATTAAATTTAAGTTCTACTTTATTAACATTTGATCTAAATATATATATGAATGTAATCTTGATAATAATGCTTGAAATAAAATAAATCTTATCAACACTAAATATAAGTATAAAAATATATAAATATAAATTAAGTGTTTGATAGTTTAAGCTTAAAATAGGAATAAAAATAAGGATTTATGTTAGAAATAGAAATAAATATGTAAGGTAAATTATATGGTTATATAAAAACATAAAGTAAACACTTAAGATCATTCTAGTAATATATAAACTATAGGAATACATGTATATGCAAGAAAAAATAATATATATGTTCATACAAAAATCAAAGGGGATAAGTATGTAAACATGAAAAGGGACAATTGCATTTAATGCTATCAATTCAAAGCCCACAAGAGAGTCATTTCGAAATGTATATGAATCATTTCATTTTTTCCACAAAAATCTTGTCTGGTCAAAGAAGGAAAGAAAATATCTGACCAAAGAAAAGAAAAAAAAGGAGAATGTTCCAGCAAATACAAATCTCCTGTAACCTCTTTTCTATATATACATCTCTTCTTGTTCCATTTTCATTCATCAAAATTTAGCATACCAGAAAATAATATTACAACTAAAATTTAAAACAACAATTAAACCAACTCAACACAAAGCAAGGAGATTAAAGAAGATCAGGCTGATAACTTTTCAAAGCCAGAAAGCTGCTCTCTGATCAAACTTTGTTTTTCAAGTGAGTAAACAAACTATTTTGAGATCTAAGTATAATTTATATCTGTGTATATAATATAACATTGTGTCTTATTTGTGCAATCTCTTTAGGTTTGTAACTCTGTATCTATTTATGTGTTTGTGCTGTGTATTCTTTTCTTCTCTGTTTTGACTACAGGGTGGAAAATTACCAAGAAAATTCAATACCACTTCATTTAATCATTATTAGGTTTACAGTTTAAAACAAAACAAGCTGTTTAGACATAAATCAAGATCTAAAAAAATTTGTTTTAAACATGTTGGTGAAGTATCACAGCTAGAAAACTTGTTTTACAGAGCAACATGTAATTATATGTTGAATTCGAATGTTATAAATCGCTAAATCAATTACATAACTTGAATCATCATTCGAAAATAGGATTTTTAAAACAAAAATGGTGATTTTTAGTGGTGTAAATTAGGAGCAATTCGTAGTTGATCGAAAAATGGACTTTTAGCAAATTTCGGCGATGGGTGAAGTTTTGGAAATCGGGTCTTTGACTGGAGGAGAAAGAAGGCACGGCGAGGTCGGGAAAAATGGTTGCACGTGTTCTAGTTCGTCGTGATGTCGACCGGAGGGAAGAATAGGGTTTAAGGATAGTGAAATGAGTGTTTGGGTTTTGGGCTCGTTTGCACTCGTCGATGCATCGAGTGTGGCCAAATTTGGAGGGGGTGTTCTTGAGTCGTAGACGAAGGCATCGACGGAGGCGCGGCGATTCTGGTGGTCGGGATGGCCGTGTCGAGGTGGATTTCGGCGAGGATGGAGTTCGAGTGTTCGAACTAGAAGTTCGATTTCGCTGTGGGTTGGTAATCGTCGAATTGACTTTTGCATTTGGGTGTCGCGATGTTTTGTGGCATGTCGGAGATGGTGGAGATCGCCGGAGTGTCGGCGAGGCGATGTGCACGTGCACGACATCGATTTGGTGTCAGGAATTTAGGTGGTGAGCGACTCGAGTGGATGCACGGGTAGATGAAGGAGTTGCTTCGGGTTGGAACGCGGGATTCTCGAGCCTGAACAACAGTTTATTAAGTTTAAAAACTTAAACTTTAATATATATATATATATAGACACATACATACGTGAGAAAGGAGAAGAGGTACTCGGGGAAATGGGGTAAAACACTCGGGTTGGACTCGAGTAAAACTGAGATTTTTCTCGAGTCTTGTTTTCAAAATGTTAAGCCTAATAAAAATTTAAGTTAATTCATCTTAGACAATTTAAGTTAAGATTAAAGCTTTTAAGTTAATAACTGATTTATTTAAAGTTATTAAGGAAGATTTTAAATTGTAAGATAAATGGTTTTTATTTAATTTATATTGTAAGGTAATTAGGAATGTTAATTAATTGATAATTGAAATTAACTAAGTGAATTGAGATTTATAAATTAGTAATTAAAGATTGAGTAATAAATGTGTAAGTGTTTAATTAATTTGAAATTAAGAAGTTTAAATTAGTTAATTAAAGTTAATTAATATATAAATAGTAGTTAACTAATTAAGTAACTTAATTAAGAATTAATAATTGATTACTTAAGTAATTAATTAAGTAATTAGTAATTAATAAATGGGTAATTAAGTTTTATTAATTAATAGTTAAAGGATAATTAATTTATTTATATAAAAATTAATTAATTGATTATGAGGGAATTAATTAATTAAATGATTAAAATTAATTGATTAAGCAGGATTAGCGATTAATTCTTAAGTAATTAATTCAATGTAAGTTAATTAAATTAATTATGTTATGGATTAATAATTCCTGTTTAGGGATGTTATATGAGTAGAATATCTGGATTTGTGATATCTATTAGGTGATATTCTGAGATACTCTGTGATATGTTTTGGATATATCTATGATGATTGAGTATGATTTATTGGTGGTATATGCTATGTGAATTTTAAAGTGTTGAATTGAATTGTTTAAACTATTAAACAACTTGGCCTTTAAAACACGTTTGGATTTCGATGAGATCGGGATCGGGAATCAATTAGGATTATCCGAAAACCACATCGATCCAAGTTAAACGTTAGGTCGTGATATCTTAATTGAAGATCGAGATGGAGTTTCAGAATGCAAGGGTTATTGTCGTTAACTCTGAGGGTGATTCCAAAACGAGTGTAGCGAGATAATGCTTTCGGTTTCGTTCGAACCCGGAACGAACTTGTATGGATTGAATGCTTTCAGCACATCGTCAGGTGGATGATGAGCATTCTAAGAGATGTGTTCTATAAAGGTAATCGTAGCCTCAAGCCTCATCAACTGGGAATGGCTAAAACAGGGGAGGTGCAGCAAGGTTAAGTGGGTAGCACCCAAGTAGGATGAGATATACCCCTGTCTAGATGTCCCTTTTATTTCGGCTGTGTGGGCAGTTGTTGGCCACAACTACGGGGTTATCTTGTTCGGGACTGTCCAGTAAGGGATGGTTCCGGCCTTGTGTTGTAGGGGGTTGCGCGTGATCCTCGGTACTCTGATCTAGGCCAGGTACTATGACGGGCGGTACCCCAGTAGCCCTGCCATTGTATGGAATCCAATCTCCAATAAGTGCCCTCGGATTTGATTGTAAACCTATGTATGATAAAATTTAATAGATGTAACAATTTCAGCTATATGATTATTTACTTGAAAACCCTAGACACTATTATAATATCACCGGATTTCCTATAAAATGTTTTGGTTAGCGTAAGGTAAAAACTTACCCATGTTTATGTGTGGGAAGTCTTACGTGATACCTTTATTTCAAATGGTTTTCAAAGCTAAGCAACTTTAACCCGTTTACTCACACCGGACCCATGTCTGACCCGGAGTTTATTCTGTTTTTCTTAAACTCTTGGGTACTCAAATTTTTATGAGTAGCCAAGTGATCAGGTCTTGGATTGTTGAAGTCTGGAGGAGCTTGAAGCAGAAGTCCAGACGTATATATCTATCTATCTAGTTCCGCTGTGTTAGTGATGTATGTTGTATTTTGGGATGTATGAAATGACACACACACACACACACAGATATATATATATATATATATATATATATATATATGACTGTCGTGTTTGAATGATGTTGTGTAACTCTGATATATGTAAGACTATGTAATAGTTATGTGATGTATTATATTTTTTTCCGTTTCCGCTGTGAGATTCTGAATTGTGTTGTTCTTTCTTCTTTCCTTTCTATTTCTACCTATTTCTTTCTTTAAGATGATACATCTTTCTGTATATGAAAGGCGGGTCGTCACATCATTAATTGCTAATAAAAATAATTTGTGTTAATATGGTTAACTAAATTATTCCTAAATGCTTCTAGATGGTCAAAGGTAGAAGATATTTTAGGCTAGATATTTCTTTTGGCTTATGAGGTGGAAAGCAAGTCACATGAGCGGGGTGAGGATGGTTGGGCCGGCTAGAAGAGTGCGTGTAGAGGTTATAGTAACCCCCTGTGCTTCTATATAAAGGACCCTATAGCACATAGAAACACTTTCAAAAATTTTAAGCAATAAAAGAAAGCCCTTCATCTTCTACTTTCTTCTATTTTAACTTTCTAAAACATAAAGCAAATCAACCCAACTCTTCACCAAACTCTTGCTATAAGCCATAAATATACAACACTAAACTAAATGTATATGATACAATTTCAATAATACACTTATAAGAGAAATCGAATATCCACTGGACGCACTTTATTACATACCAATCTCAAATACTATAAATCTTCCAATGCACAACTATGATGAAATAGACATCAACATAATTTCCTGCAAACTTAGTAAACATGTCATGCAGAATAAAATAGTATACTTGAAGATACATCAACACATGATAAATAACATATACCGAACACGAAAATGTTGATACAAGACATGGAAAAATTAATCTACTTATTGGATTTGATCACCAACATAACGACTGCCTACACCTGCCCAAGTCAAGTGCACCTAATTTGGGACAAGATCAAATCCAAATGTAGTCTTTTAGCCAAACCAGGGCTAATAAACTCCAAAGGAGTTTACGGTACATCCAACAAATATGCAATAAACAAACAACATAACAAAAATATAGTAAATAGGTGAAAAGAACAAACATAAATAAGTAAACAAGCAGAACAAACATAATATAATATAATATGAAAATGCAGGTAAAGATATACCAAGATATCAACAAAATAACCCATAACCTATAAGACAAATATTATGAAAATAAAAAGGGAAGATTAACATTGAGGACAGCCTAACACACTTCTCGATGTAATGGAAAATGAATCGACTCAAAGGATCGAATCAAAACAAAGAGAAAGAATATTTCCAACAATGACTAGGAGGATGCGCCCCCTTGTCGAAAGTATACTTCTAGAAAATATAATTGAGAACTCCGATGGCTCGTAGAAACCTCCAAGTTGGACCTCACAAACCTTACCAAGAATTCGAGTATTTCACATCTCTGCGCACATACAACCGAAACCAATCTAGAGTAGATGTCAAAATAGCCAAATGGGAGCAACCCCACATTGCTTGGCCCCCACTCTCTCATTATTTAGTTATTTTTGATAAAGGATATCAATGCTCCAAATGAGCAACAAATCGTCTTAAATCGATGAAATAAGAAGACAAAGAGATATAGTTAAACATGGGTGTGATACCCTTTTAACCCAAAAAGAAACTAAGAGGGGTGAAGTTTTCGTTTAATCGAATGAGACAGCTAAAAGGGGTGTTATTTCCTTTTAATTACTAAGTCATCAATGTCAACCTAATTAATAGGTGGTGTAAGTTCATTTTAACTAAATGTCAAGGTTAAACGTTGTGATTTCCTTTTAACCAAAATATGTTATACACACACATACATAGACACACACTCAAATTTTACTAAGAGTATTTCTAATTAATTAGTGATTTAATCCTTATTAAAACCTTTTTGAAATAATTTAACTATCCTTTTCAAATTACAACCTTTACAAATTTATTTGAAAAGTTAATCTTTGGTTTGACATCATTTGTAAGGAGATTAAAAACAAGAGCTGCTAAAGTAAATGTTACAATGAGCCTCCTTATTAACATTTACTAATGATTTTCATATAAAAATTAATTTTAAATTATACCTAAATAAGGTATAAGTGTTTCATAAGAGTAGTGTGGAAAAGTCATTCACTTAGAAATAATTTTAGCACTTTTTAAAACAAGTGTTTATAAATGTTGTGCCAAAGTGCTGTAGAAAGTCTAAGATAAATGCTATTCTTTT
The DNA here is from genome assembly GCA_030737815.1 of Allium fistulosum. Taxonomy (NCBI): domain Eukaryota; kingdom Viridiplantae; phylum Streptophyta; class Magnoliopsida; order Asparagales; family Amaryllidaceae; genus Allium; species Allium fistulosum. The sequence continues at coordinate 331,406,694 of CM060908.1, forward strand.
TATTTAGTTATGAAAGTAAACTAATACTTCAAAAGCTATTTCTAAAATCAATTTACAATTCTTTACGTATTTTAAACAACACTAATTATTATAACTAACTTTTTATAAATTTAAAACAACATTAATTATTTTAAAAGATAATAATCAAATTTATAACTCTTTTTATAGACTGAAAATAACATTATTATCCCAAAAGATAATTAATCAAATTTCTAACTCTTTTTATAAATTTAAAACAACATTAATTATCCCAAAAGATAGTTAATCAAATTTATAACTCCTTTTATAAATTTAAACGACATTTTATGTAAATTAACTCAAATTCCAGGGTTGAAATATTTACAAATATTATGTAAACAATTTCTTTTATGAAAAATCACCTTTCAAACAACTTCATTAAATTATAAGTTCCATTACTTAATATTAAATTATTATAACTAATTATAATAATTTAGAAACCAATATTATCGCTAAATACTTTATAGTCAAATTGTAAAATTAATCACAAGGTGTTAACTTACAATTGTTTTCTACCCAACCCATGCCAATTAAAAAGGTATTACTCATAAGCTGATCGAGCATAGTTCAACAATCAATAAATCATGATAAAAACATTTTTACCAACAACTGTAATGAACAATAACACTTAAATCAAAATTAACTAACAGTTATATAATAAATGACCAAAGTAATATAATAGCTAAACGGTATTTTATTCTGTAAATAAGATGTCCAGAATAATCTAGTCAATTTAAAATAGCAGAACGATGTTTTATTCTGCCAAAAAGATATCACAAACAAAGTATAATTTATTTAGCTATGTTATTATTTAAATCAACGTAATAATATTTAATCACTATTATTTCATCATTAATTTATACTTTAATAAAACTTTCAACTATTATACCATAATATTGTACTTGTTAATACGAGTCTAATGCCAGAAATCGGGGGTCAATCAGATTCTGAACGAAGGAGTTATGACATTTTAAAATTTGGGATATTCAATAGCAATTCAAATTTAAATTAAATAAAATAAAACTCTCACCCAACAAGGCCTAAGTCCAAACTCCACAACCCAATCCGCCTTCAATAGTGCCATCTTCCCCAAATTCTTCCCTCCCTATACATGCACCAAGCACCCACCCAAAGCCATGTACGCTCATTACTGACACGGAGCTACACTCCACGAATCAAACGCCGCTTGCGCCAACAAACTTCTCTTTCCAAGTTCGACCTATCGACACCCTCATCATCAAGCTTGAAACACCCCAGGCCAACGCTACTGGACACCCTCCCTCACTGCAGCAAAATAGCACACCTCCACATAGCGCCGCAGCACAAACGCCCACACAAGCTCCCCTTCGCACGAACAACTTAGCACCACCGACGCCATGGCCACTCTCCACCTCAATTGCCATCAAACCTTAACCCTAGTTTTGAACAATTGCCATCAACCATCACCAAACACCACCAAAACTTCACCAAAAATTCGTCATCACACCACGAAACCAATGCAGCAGATGACGTCTTCGAATTCGAAGATGAATGAGAATATTTGATTTTCGAAGCCTATAGCAAACTTTCTCCAATTACTGTCATCGAGCAACCATGACCATGTCGCTTGATGAAAATTCAAACGCTTATTTTAATAAAACATTAGGGATGATAACAAACAACTTTCATGTTTACACTTTTGGCTGCTTGATGATGGATTGAGAGTTCTTGATTTTTGAAGAGAAGAGGTGGAGTGTTTTAATTTACAGGGAAAAAGAAAAGAAGAAGAAGATGGGTGTTCTAATGAAGCCATTGTGTGGTTGTGTTGATGTGGGCATATATATAAAAAAACTAACTAGATTATTTCAAAGCAAAGCAAACCAAAGCTTCCAAGCAAAGCAATCCAAAAGTCATGACATGAATCCGATCACCCTAAAATCAAATCAAGATCCATTATTCATGCCACAAAACTAGGAGCACGATGCACAAGAAAATATATTGCTTGGTTTAGAAATGAAAAGTGGACGTATTGATTTCCGGTACTTAACTACACAATGTCACATTCGCATATGAACCCTGAACGATAGAAATTAAAATACGATCGCACACAACAATGCGACACTATCACAGAACATCATAAAAACATACTGGTTATCTAATTCTGTAAAGTTTCAAAAATAATAACGTTTGCCGCAAAATGCTTCAAACGGAAATTTAATTATTTTTCAAATTAAAAATTATGAAAAAATCCTATAAATTCATTTAAAAAAAGGCACTAAAAATCGGACAGTTATTTGAAATATAGATTTTATTATATTTCAAATTCGAATATTTGAATAAATTGAATATTCAATTCGAAGACTTAAAACTTACGGGTCGTTGCAATCAACAACTAAACTTTAAATGTTTCCTCTCTGTTTTTTCCCAAGATGCATAATCTAAACACTTCTAAGAAGCCTTTGAAAACCCACGGCTAAACATTTCCGCACAGCGACACCTCAACTTTACCAAGTGAGTTATACAATAGTTCTATCATTGGACTTTATGCATATCAAACATATGCATAGCCTTTACTGTATCATTACATGGTTTCACATATCATGCTTTCAAATAGTTGAGATCTTATGTTCCTAAATCATATTCTTTTCATTTGTCCGTCTCATCCATTTTATTTCATTAAACAAATGATTTACTATACATATACATATATACACACACACACTACACACACACACACATACATACATATATATGTATGTATGTATGTATGTATGTATGTATATGCGTGTGTATATATAGTGTGTGTGTATATACGTATGTATATGTGTGTATATATAGTTTTTGGTTAAGTGATGAATGTATATAGTGCATGGTTTACTTCATTAAAACTTTGTATATGCGTGTGTAGTTTTTGGGCAAGTGGTGAATGTATAAAGTACATAGTTTACTTCATTAAAACTTTAGTTTACCTTTGTATACATGTACATTCACATTCTATTTCTTTTATTAAACATGTAATAAAAAACTTGAAGTTATAGTAATTTTTTGTGCTTTCCAAAAGGTTATATATTTTTCCGTTTCCAATTTCTTACCATAATCGAATGGTTTGTAGACGAGTTCTAAAATTGTATAGATAAGCTGTTAGTTAATACAGTTTAATTTTTGGAAGGTATTTTGTTTTTTCTCCTTTGGTTAACAAATACAAGAAAAGAGTCACAGGTCCCTACTTTTGATGCTGTTATAGGAAAAGTCCCTGTAAAAATAAATATGTAAATTTGGTCCCTATTTTTGAAAAATAAAAAACGCAATGTGCCTTGCACTTATCTGATAGAAAATGCAAGGTAACTTGCACTTTTTTGTTTCTGAAATCTTTTTCGAAATTTTCAAAATTTTAAAAAGTGCAAGTTATCTTGCACTTTCTATCAGGAAAGCGCAAGCTGGTTTGCGCTTTCTAATTTTGAATTTTTCTTTTAAATTGTTGAAAATTTTGAAATTTTTGAAAAGTATCAGGAAAACGCAAGCTAGTTTGCGCTTTCTGATTTTGAAATTTTTCTAAATTTTTTGAAATTTTTAGAAAGCGCAAGCTAAGTTGCACTTTCTGATTTAGAAAAAACAGGGACCTGATTTACATACTTATTTCTACAGGGAGTTTTCTTGTAACAACATCAGAAATAGGGACCTTTCTTGCAAAGCCCCTAACAAATATGTTTCGCATGTATTACATTTTTATCAAAGTCCCCGTTATCATAATATGCTTCTATACAATGCAGGTGCTGGTAAGTTTGATCCAAAAACAAGGATGCAATCAAAAGCCAAACCCCAACTTCATCCTACACGCAGTACTTTGCTAAATCAATAATCAAAGCAGCAAAATCTAATAAAAAAATCGTCGACATACATGCAGCGATGGGTGATGAAACATGCCTCAATTATTTTCAAAAGAAATTTCTAGAAAAATGCTTCGTAGTGGGTATATGTGAGCAACATGCAGTCAATTTTGTTGCTAGTTAACCCATTGGAGGACTCAAGCCTTATTGCATGATTTATTCATCATTTCTTCAAAAAGGGTATGGTTAGGTATATAACAATATCGATATTTTGTCAATAATTATGATAATAGTGGTAGAACATTTATCTCTATTTGAAATTTTCATTCCACCAATATCTTTTTAAAGTTTCCGATTATGTGAGCTCGTGCTTGTGAGTTTTTGAAGCCTTTTAAACTTGTATTATTACCATTTGATTGAATATTGTGATCATAATCAACATTCTTTTCTAATTTTATTATTGTAATCAAGTTTGGTGGTTCTATCATACCGCATTGGCAATTTATTGTTTCACTCATGTTTATTGTCGGTACATATGTGATTTGCTTCTTAGTACGATAAGTAGTACATTATAAATTTAAAGAAGTTCGGTTCCTAGAGTTAAAAATGTCGCTTCATAATTCAATTGACAACCATTGCCATGATTATTATTCATGATGAATAATATCTACTTTAAAGTGCTTTATGCTATTGAATTAAAGTTATGTTACTTATTTTTCAAACCTAGAATTTTCTTTTCCTTTTACATTTATCATCCTGGTAGAAAGATCAAACTCCAGTTTCAATCAATGCCCTTATTTTTAATTATCTACAAAGGAGGAAAACACGAATGAAAAAAGGAAAAAAAATCACTGTTCTGTCTCACCCTAAGATTAATGATCTGAATCAAGTTTTTTGTTGGAAGAAATTGTTGAACAATAACGCTACAAAGGTGTTAGGAAACTGTTTGCAAGAATTGTTAACAGCAACGTTAGAAAGGTGTTACAAAACTGTTTGCAAGGATTGTTAACAACAACGTTAGAAAGATGTTACGAAACTGTTACAACTATGTTGCAAAATTGCAACAACAAAACTGTCACAACTATGTTGCAAAACTGTTATGAATAGAACTGTATAATTAATAAATAATGTAGTAAATATAATACCAACTAGATTATCCGAGTCCTGTGAATTGTTGTTTCCTTGAAACAATATTGCTTCCTCTACGGCGCTTAAGGATATCGAGCAATTATTTTCCAAGATGAAACAGACCTTCTCTGTGATGCTGCGCAACAACCACAGAGCAACTACGAACTCAGGAGAGTTTATTTAAGAACAAAGTGTTGTGGAGAGAAAGAGAATGCAGAAAAAGTTAAGTTAGTATTCTGTTTTTCTTCTGCCTATATATAGGCGCGGGGAGGTGCACCTATTCGGTAATAAGTGCCCGTTCGAAGGGTTGCAACTGTTGGAAAGGTTGCGACCCTTTACCAGCTGGTGTGACTGTTTTAGTTTGAATGGACAAAAGCAAAAAAACTGTTCGGTTTGAACAACCATGCCAAGCTAACTGCCAACTGCTAAGTGCTAAGTGCCTCTAATACGCCTTAAACCCCCATTCGCCCGCACCGCGGATGCGGGTACGGGTGTGGGTTCGGGCTTGGGCACGGGCGCGCGCGTGCAGGGTGGTGCGTTGCACCATCTGTTATAGCTTGTGTCTCTCTTTGTCTCATAGGAATTATAATAGTATCCACATCTTAGTATATAAACACAAACAGTTTATTTTATTCTAAGATGTAGGACTATTCATTTCTCAAGGCATTAAATGCCTTCACATTCCCCAATGCTCATTCATTTCTAACAATCCCCCACATAAATGAGTAATTGCTCAATTTGTTCTTAAAATTTTACGAAACATTTATCATATCGGTTAAAGTAGCACATTGGCCTTGAACTTTCCTAATGTTTATCCTTTTGACCTACTGGTGAATCAGTGGACTAAGATTGACTTTGAACTGTAAGCCTTTTGTGTAAATCTAAAATAAACAACATGCAATAAGTGTTTCTAATCCTCCTTGGTTCTCTGTTTGTGTTCGTTTTTTCCATAAACACCAGCTTGGTCTCATGAGTGCTTTGGAGAATTTGGCCTTACAATTCTTCTTGAAGCGGCGCCTTTGCACTCACGTACGTGAGTCTATAATGGGTATTTTTACAATACTCTACTTGGTTCTTAATATTACCAAGTATAGACATCATTAAAAGTATCAAAACTTATCCTATTCTCTGGCGAGTAGTGCACTGACTTATCATAGGAATGGTTTGAATATCTACAATGCTATCAAGTTTATCTAAACGTAGTTGTCCCTTTGAACCTAGATCTTGGGATCTCCAGTCAGCTAGGTGGGGTTTCCGTTTAAATAAACTTTTTAATTTATGGGCCTTAACCCTATTCCCATCGATAAGATATTAACCTTCTCTCTAGGTAAACATTTTGTTAGTGGATCCACAATGATATCATTTGATCTTACATAATCAATTGTGATAACCCCATTGGAGAGAAGTTGTCCAACAGTTTTATGTCTACGACGAATATGTCTAGACTTGCCATTATAAAGCTTACCATTGGCCCTTCCAATAGCTGATTGGCTGTCGCAATGTATGCTTATTGGAGGTACATGTTTTTCCCAATTCGGAATACCTTCTAGAAAACCTCGAAGCCAATCCGCTTCTTCTGCGGCTTTGTCTAAGGCAATAAATTATGATTCCATGGTCGGTCTTGCTATACAAGTTTGTTTAGAGGATCTTCAAGATATCGCCCCACTAGCTAAGGTAAACACATATCCACTAGTGGATTTTGTATCTGATGAACCAATTATCCAGTTTGCATCACAAAACCCTTCTATTACAAATGGGTATCTATCATAATGTAGTCCATGACTTTGTGTATACCTTAGGTATCCTAGTACTCGAATTATAGCTTTTCTGGGTTGCTAGTATATTTGCTGAGTTTACTTACAGGATATGCTGTATCAGGTCTAGTGCAGTTCATTACGTAAATAATGATGCCTCGTATACAAGAGTACTCAAGTTGATAGATACTATCACCTCTATATTTAACCCAATTTTGGTTCAAATCTACGGGCGATTTTGCTGATATTATATTGTGTTGTTTAAAATTTTCAAATATTTTCCCAATGTAGTGTGATTGGGACAACACATATCCTTGGTTGGTTTTATGTATTTTTACACCAAGTATCGTATCAGCGATTTCTGGACCTTTTATGTCAAATCTGGCGGAGAGCATATCTTTTGTAGATTTTATTATCTCCTTGTTGCTTCCAAATATTAGTAAACCATCTACATATAGACATACAATGACATTTCCCACATTTGTATGTTTAGAATAGACACATTTGTCACATTAATTTATATGAAATCCATTTAGTATCATATTTTCATCAAAATTTTCATGCCATTGTTTAGGCGCTTGTTTAAGCCCATACAGTGATTTTCTTAATCTACAAACCTTACTTTCATTTTCAGTTTTTAGGAAACCTTCAGGTTGTTTCATGTATATTTCTTCTTCCAGTTCACCATTTAAAAATGCTCTCTTTACATCCATTTGATGTATTTCTAAATCAAGTGTGGATACGATTGCTATCAGCATTTTTATTGATGTTATTCTAGCTACTGGAGAGTATGTATCAAAATAGTCCAGATCTTCTTTTTGTTTGAAACCTTGAACCACAAGTTGAGCTTTATACTTGTCTATTGAACCATCAGGTTTCAATTTCTTTTTAAATATCCATTTATTACCCAAAGTGTCGCATCCCTGATGTAAATCAACTAACTCCCATGTATGGTTTTCCATAATGGATTCAATTTCAATGTTAATAGCCTCCTTCCAATAAGGGGCATCGGTGGAGGACATAACTTGTTTGTATGTTAATGGATTGTCTTCTAACATAAACATGTAGAAGTCTGGTCCAAAGGTTTTTGATGTCCTTGATCCTTTTCTTCTCCTTGGTTCCTCCATTTGTTGATTACCACTGTTTTGCTAATCATTATCAATATTATGTTCAGCATTCTCAAGAGAATTCGAGATTTCAGTTTCCCTTGGTCTCTTTTGAGGATAATTTTGAGTACCCTGTTTTAAAGGGTATACATTTTTGAAAAATCTAGCATTTCTCGACTCAATGATGGTATTTACGTAAATATCGTCAATTTCGGATTTGTGTACCAAAAACCGATAATCGATACTGTTTTGTGCATATCCAATGAATACACAATCAATTCTTTTTTGTCCAATTTTGACTTTCTTTGGTTTAGATACCTCTACTTTCACAAGACACTCTCATACTTTTAAGTATTTGTAGGATGGTGATCTATTTTTCCAAAGTTCATGGGGAGATTTATATGTTTTCTTTCGTGGTATCTTATTCAAAATATGATTTACAGAAAGAATAGCTTCTTTCCAGAAGTTATATGGCAAGCCAGAACTAATTAGTAAGGCATTCATCATTTCTTTAAGAGTTCTATTTTTCCGTTCGGCTATGTCGTTGGATTGAGGTGAATACGGTGCTGTAGTTTGGTGTATAATACCATGTTTGGCGAAGAATTCCTCAAAGGGGAATTCATATTCTCCTCCTCTATCACTTCTTAAAGCTTTTATTTTCTTGTTGAGTTGATTTTCAACTTCTATTTTATACTATTTAAACATATCGAATGCTTCATCCTTGCTTCTAAGGAGATACACGTAACAGTACCTTGTACAATCATCAATGAAGATAATGAAATACCTTTTTCCACCTCTAGTTTGACACATTTTTAAGTCACATACATCTGTGTGTATTAGGTCTAGAAGTTCAGTTTCTCGTTCAACATGGTGAAACGAGGTTCTTATAGATTTTGCTTCAGCACAAACTTGACATTTATAGTTGGGATCTATTCTGCAATTTGGTATAAAATCTAGATCAATCAATTTTCGCAAGGTATCAAAATTTTGCATGACCTAATCTAGAATGCCATATGTTAGAAGAGCCAACAATATAAGCAGAAAATTCAATTTTATTCATATCATTGTTTGGTACAATAGTGTTTACATTTGCTTTAAATAAACCATCACAAACATATCCTCTTCCTATATACACTTCATTCTTTGACAACACAAAACTTATCAGATACAAAGGTGAGTTTGAAGCCATGCTTGCTAAGCAGTGATTCGGAAATCAGGTTCTTGCGGATCTCTGGAATATGAAGAATATCTGCCAAAGTTTGTTCTTTTGCAGAAGTCATTTTCAGTACAATCTTTCCCTTGCCTTCAACTTTTGATGCGGATGAATTACCTATAAAAAGTTGTTCATCCTCAGTAGCAGTTTTGTAGGTTGTAAACATCTACTTATTTGCACATATATGTCGCGTGGCTCTTATGTTTACAAACCATTCCTTCGAGTCACCAACAAGGTTGCATTCGGACACTACTGCACATAAGTCCATATAAGACACGCCTTCTGAGATGTCAGCCATGTTTGCTTCTAATTTTTTTTCTTGGGTGCGTGACATTCGACTGCTTTGTGTCATTTCTTTCCGCAATTATGGCATGAACCCTGAAATTTCTTTGATTGCTTAGGAGCATGCTCATGTTTCCTTTTGTTGGGTTTCTCTGACTTGACTATAGTTGCCTTGGCAATCATAGTATGCAAAGTCTTCTTCATAGATTTCCTGTTATCTTCCTCAATCCTTAATCGGATTACAAGTTCATCCATTGTCATCTCCTTGCGCTTGTGCTTAAGGTAGTTTTTGGAATCTTTCCATGATGGAGGAAGCTTTTCAATTGCAGCGACAACCTGAAAGGATTCGTTTAGAGTCATTCCTTCATCGTGCAGTTAGTGAATGATGACTTGTAACTCTTGAATCTGGTTGATAGCGGTCTTCGCATCAATCATTTTGAAGTCAAGGAATTTCCCTGTCATGAATTTCTTCATGCCCGCATCTTCGGTTATGTACTTTTTCTCTAATGCCGTCCAAATTTCTTAGGAAGTTCAAGCAGTACTGTATACATTGTATAGGTTGTTGTTGAGCCCATTTAATATGTAGTTCTTGCACAAAAAGTCAAAACTCTTCCAGACATTCAAGGTTTCAACTTTTGTTGCATCGGGTTCCAATTCTTCGACTATGGGAGCATCTTCTGTAAGTAACTTTGCAAGGCCTAAAGTTGTCAAGTAAAACATCATTTTTTGCTGCCAACGTTTGAAGTCCATCTCTGTGAACTTTTCCGTCCGTTCTCCATGAGACAGCGCCATCGTTGGAACCATAGTTGTAGACTGAGTAGTAATCACAGTCTGTGTTGGTGCAGAAGTGTTGCTTTTATGAGACATTGTCATCTACAAAAGCAGCCAACACTAAATCAATATTGTTTCAAAATTGTTAAACAGTAACATTACAAATGTATTAGGAAACTGTTTGCAAGGATTGTTAACAACAACGTTACAAATGTGTTACGAAACTGTTTGCAAGGATTGCTAACAACAACTTTACAAAGTTGTACGAAACTGGTACAACTATGTTGCAAAATTGCGACAACAAAACTATGTTACGAATAAAACTGTGTAGTTAACAAATAATGCAATAAATATAATACCGATTAGATTGTACAACCATAGAGAGCTTGTGTCTCTCTTTATCTCATAGGAATTATAATAGTGTCTATATCTTAGTATATAAATACAAATAGTTTATTTTATTATAAGACGTGAGACAATTCATTTCTCAAGGCCTTCACATTCCCCAATGATCATTCATTTCTAACAGAAATATCAAAACGTCAGAGAAGAAAATTTAGTTATTTCTTTTTTAGATTTTAACAATGGTATTTTAGGTGATTTATGTCAATAATGTAATTTAAAGCGACGACTTAGTTTTTTTTAATATTATATAGGATCTTGTTTATATACTCCCCGATGCGGGCCTTTTTATTTTCATTAGATATACAATCTTAAGGTATATCTCAATAAATATAAAATATCAATGCACTTATTGTCTTTTAAACAAACCATATCAATATCCTAATAAATTAATATACCGTATCACTTATTCGATCAAAATTGACGGATACTGGTATAAATTTCATGGAACTTAGTATATTATTAGCAAGGTAATATACTGGTCTAAATCATCTCATCCCTTTTTCTTTAAATCCTAAATGTTAAAAATGTTATTCTGACATTGGCCTTTTTGCATGCACAGACTCCTAGAAGAAAACCCCCAATAAGTGAAAGATCAACACCTACAAAGGAGGAAAACAAGAGTCATACTCCTTTGCGAAGAAGAGTAATGTGAATGTGAAGCCTGATGATGTTGATAAACAGTCTAAACATAGATCACCATCAATTAGAAGTAAATAGGGTTATGACAACAGATATGTCTCGACCATCAGATATTACTTCATCCTGTGGCTATGATTGCTTATACATAAGAGATGCGGATAGCTAATTATATGGGCCTAGCCCACTCAGTTCTTTGTATTATAAATACTGTACAAGCTATCTGTTGTATCATTATTCAATCTATCAATACAATTACATTTTTCTATACAATCTTCTTTATGGTATCAGAGCCAAATTGTCAAACGACTGATCATCAGAATTAGCTCTGTGATCATCATTGAGCCATCCAGAAAGAAAGATTCTCAAATCCATCTTTCGGTTGCTCTCAGTTTTACAGAGCATTTCATCATTTGATTCCTGCCTTGTTTCCCTCTCTTGTATCTGTTCTTATTTTCTTTTCAAGATTCCCAAACTCATCTTTCGGTTGCTTTCAGCTTTACAGAGCATTACTTCATCTGATTCCCAAATCAGAGAATATCTTTTCAAGATTCATTTTCTTGAATCTACGTCTGGCTGCAAATAAAAATCTGCCTCGCCAGTTCTTGTTGTCGATCTCATCATGACTGAAGAAAGTGAAACGGTTGCAACATCAGGATTCAAACCCAATAATGCTGCTATCTTCTCTGGAATAATAAAGTTAAAAGGTCAGACAGCAGTACAATTAGATGAAAGCAACTATATCATGTGGAAATATCAAATTGAAACAGCCATTAAAGGCCATGGACTAGAAGAATATATTAATGGTACTCTGATCATCCCACCAAAAACAGTGACAGATAGTCAAGAAAAGGTAATTCCTAATCAAGAATTCATATTCTATCAGAGACAAGATAATCTTCTTGCAACTTGGCTAATGTCATCTATTAGCACAAGCATCTTATCTCACATTGTTGGATGCAAAACTTCATAAGAAATCTGGGAAGCAATTGATCAATTCTTCAATTCACAATCTTCTGCAAGAATTATACATTATAAAAGACAGCTACAGAACTTAAGAAAGAATGATATGTCAATGAGAGAATACTTAACAAAGGCCAAGAATTACTGTGATCTCCTTAGTTCTACAGGATATAAAGTATCTGAAACTGAGCAGATACTCACAATTCTAAGTGGATTAGATGAAGACTACGAATCCATAGTAGCTGTCATTTCAGCTAAAAGGAATCTACCAAGCATTCAATATGTACATTCAACTCTCCTTGCTCATGAAGGAAGAATTGATCAAAAGAAAACTCAAATTTCTGACTACTCTATCAATTATGCCTCTGTCAATAAAAAGAAGAGTCAAGAAATACCTCAAAACTCAAACAGAAATCAGACAGGAGGCTCTAGAGGAGGAAATCAAAGTAACAGAGGTAGAGGAAGAGGCAGATGGAACAACCTCAATAGACCAAAGTGTCAGATTTGTGAGAGAATGGGGCATACAGCATCAAAATGTTATTTCAGATTTGATCAGAACTATTCCCTCAACAACAACAACAACAATCAGAAATCAATCACTCCAAATGTCAACATAGCACACACAGGATTGGATACCAGCAATCAAAATACTGCACAACACTCAAAGAATGAGGATGCAGCATATGAAGAATGGTACCCAGATTCAGGAGCCACAAATCACATTACCAACAATTTGGAAAATTTGAATCTAGGAAACAAAGAATACAAAGGTACGCAATCAATCCTTTTAGGTAATGGTAAATCTATAGGTATCACACACACTGGTAGTGCAAAAATCTTTGGCAAAAGAGAATTGCACTTAAATAACCTACTTAGAGTTCCTCAAATTAAGAAAAATATCATAAGTGTTTCTCAATTTGCCAAAGATAATCAAGTATACTTGGAATTTTATCCAAAACTTTGTCTAGTTAGAGATATATCAACTAGAGCAATTTTACTGCAGGGTAATGTGAAAAATGGCCTATACTCATTCAATCTCAGGCAGCACAATAGGGTAATCAATTCTGGAAAATGGTGCAACAATGTTGAAAATATTGAAAATGATATCAAAAATAACAAAGTATTTGATCATTGGCATTGTAAATTGGGTCATCCTAGTATTAATACTGTAAAATCTGTATTGAAGAGTAATAAGATCAATGTTAATGATATATCTCTACCCTATATATGTTCTGCTTGTCAAATAGGAAAGAATCATAAATTACCCTTTCTTGACTCATCAACTAAATATACCAAACCATTAGAAATGGTAGCTATAGATTTATGGGGACCAGCCCCAATAAACTCTGATTTTGGATTCAAGTATTACATTTCCTTTGTTGATTCCTTTTCAAGGTTTACTTGGATATATTTTCTAAAAACTAAAGCAGAAACACATAGGGCAGTTATTCAATTTATTACTCAAGTTGAAAGACAACTAAATCATCAACTAAAAATAATGCAAACTGATGGAGGAGCCGAATTCAAACCATTAAAAGATTATTTCTTAGAAAAAGGAATAATACATAGAACTACCTGTCCCTATACCTCTGAGCAAAATGGGTTAGTTGAGAGAAAGCATAGGCACATTGTTGATACTGGCATCACTCTCTTGACACATGCTTCAATACCACTCAAGTTCTGGCCTGATGCATTCAACTCAGCTGTTCATCTCATCAACAGAATGCCAACCAAGGTACTACATAATAAAACTCCTTTAGAATCACTGTTTAATACTGTACCATATTATAATGCTCTCAAAACATATGGCTGTCTCTGTTTTCCCTATATGAGACCTTATAATTCTCATAAACTAAGCAATAGATCAACATCTTGTACCTTTATTGGTTACACCACCAATCAGAAAGGATATAAATGCTTGACTAGTGATGGAAAAATTATAATATCCAGACATGTTGGATTTAATGAATCTATATTTCCATTTGCTAGTGCAAAAATCAAAACAACTACAAAGGTCTACAGTACAAAAAATGTTATACCTGAAATACCCATTTTGTCTCATAACAAAATTGTTGAAGCTACAAATCAGAGTCCACTTGAACCTCAACTCATAGTATCAGGTGAAGAATCAGGTCAAGATTCAAATAACTCCAATAATGACAGCAACAACAATAATGAGTCCAGCACCAATGATATCTTTACTCAAGAAAATCAAAGCTATACCACTCCTCATCAAGACAATCTCAATGAGGAGGGAACAGGTCATCACATGATAACTAGATCTAAACATGGCATTTTCAAACCCAAAGCATATCATATCATCAACAGCTCTTCTGAACCTGTTTGCTTCAATGAAGCCCTACAGGATAAAAAATGGAAAGCTGCAATGGATGATGAATACAATGCTCTCATCAAAAATGAAACATGGAATCTTGTTCCTGCACCAAAAAATAAAAATATCATTGGATGTAGATGGACATATAAAGTCAAGAGAAATTCTGAAGGTAATATTGACAAATATAAAGCCAGACTTGTGGCTAAGGGTTACTCTCAACAATATGGGATAGATTTCAGTGAAACCTTCTCACCAGTCGTCAAACCCACAACTATAAGAGTCATCCTCACCATTGCTCTTCACAATAAGTGGGAAATAAAACAACTAGATGTCAATAACGCTTTTTTAAATGGTGAACTTCATGAAGAAGTCTATTTGCAACAACCTTCAGGGTATATACAAGGTGACAAGAAGGACTGGGTATGCAAACTTAGCAAAGCTATATATGGACTTAAACAAGCTCCACGTGTCTGGTATGAAAAGCTCAAATCTACTCTTACTGATCTCAACTATCATCCCACTAAATCTGATAATTCCTTGTATGTTAAAAATTATAACAATATTACTGTATTCATACTTGTTTATGTGGATGACATTATAATCACAGGAAACAGCATGAAGGAAATCAGGTATGTCACTGATCACTTAAACAATAAATTTTCTCTGAAAGACTTAGGCAATTTAAAATATTTTCTAGGCATTGAAGTCATAAGAAAATCTGAACACGAACTTATTCTTTGTCAAAGGAAATACATATCTGAAGTTTTAAATAGAGCTAAAATGAGTGCTGCAAAGCCCATGCCTACCCCTATGTCTACCAATTTACACTTGTCTAAGGACAAAGGGGAAAACTTCGATAATGAAAAACTTTACAGAAGTATCGTAGGGGCTTTACAGTACATCACTATTACTAGACCTGAGTTATCATTCGCTGTTAATAAAGTTTGCCAATTTATGCAGAAACCCTTAGATCTCCACTAGAAAGCAGTTAAACACATCCTAAGATATTTGAAAGGATCTATCAATCAAGGTCTAAAGCTACAAACATGTAAAGACTTATCTATCAAAGGGTTTGCTGACGCTGACTGGGCATTAGACTCAGATGACAGAAGATCAACAACGGGTTACTGCATCTATCTTGGAAGCAACCCAGTATCGTGGTGCTCAAAGAAGCAACCCACTGTATCTCGCTCCAGCACCGAAGCTGAATATCGAAGCGTGGCAAGCACGGCAGCCGAAATCATTTGGCTCAGATCTCTTCTCAAGGAAATCAAAGTTGATTCCTTTAATCAACCAGTGATATGGTGTGATAATTCCGGAGCTGTTTCCATCTCAGCGAATCCTGTCCTCCATTCTCGAACGAAACACATAGAAATCGACTTGTATTTCGTTCGAGAACAAGTTATCAGAAGAGAACTTGTGGTTAATCATATTCCAACAAGTCACCAAATCGCCGATATCATGACTAAAGCCCTATCGAAGCACAACTTTGAAAGATTCAAAGCTAGTTTGATGATTGATGATATCGGGAGCAGATTTGGGATAAAGGAAGAAAAGAATAAAACCCTAGGTCAAACTGAAGGCGGCAATTAGAAGTAAATAGGGTTATGACAACAGATATGTCTCGACCATCAGATATTACTTCATCCTGTGGCTATGATTGCTTATACATAAGAGATGCGGATAGATAATTATATGGGCCTAGCCCACTCAGTTCTTTGTATTATAAATACTGTACAAGCTATCTGTTGTATCATTATTCAATCTATCGATACAATTACATTTTTCTATACAATCTTCTTTACCATCAATAGCTCTAAAAAGAACACCAGAATTGAGTAATAATCCAACTCTTGGAAACTTAACCAAGTATGTTCCTAACAGGAAATTGACCACTGGCAATACTTCTCGGTCATTGCTTCCTTCATCTCTTGCAAAGCTTGGAAAGGTATAGCTAATACATTAGATAAATTTCTATTGTTGGTTTAATTTTCAACAATAAGCTTCTAATTTTATGAACATTGACTTGATGTTATCTATGTTTTATTTCATACATACGAAGTGATGAAATATAGAGATTCTGCACAGTAAGCTATCACCGAGGCAATGCAAGAGGCTTTGGTTGGAGAAAGCCTGATAGGCTGCTTAAGGTGATCCTTATATTATTCTTGAACTTTTAAATGTCATTTTTTGAACCTTAGAAGTTATATCTTCATCCCTCATATCATAACATGCACTGGGATCAAATGACAATTATTTCATAAAATAAAATAAGAAGGACAATTATTTCATGATACCCAATTTGACGATTGTTTTGTAGCCAAAAATTTGTTTCCAAATCGATACAATTAGGCCTGTTTAATTGCTGCCTTTTCTATTCCCTGTAGAATTGGTTGTTACATGTGTGTATAATTTGAAATAGACTTTATGAAACAAATGGAAAAAGATTGTAGAAAGAAGGAACACTTCAAAGTGGAACAAGGTGTGGACAAGAAGAATGAAAAAACTGGAGTGCCAATTTCTTTACCTAAATATTAGGATGAGAAAAGATAAAGAGAATTACAAACAAAAAAAGTTTGAAAACTAACACCGTGCACAAAGGCAGTGTGGATATTTAATAACTAATTTAGCCTTATGCTCTTTGTATTAGGCTACATGTTAATATTTTTCTTTCAAGAAAACATATAATAAAAACCTTTCTTCAAATATGATTTTTCAGTTCTTATCATACTAATGCACATGACAATGCACATGCAGAAGGCTTTGTTTTCTATGAATATGATAATGCACATGTGTTGGTACATGTTAAATCTCCCATTGTCCAAAATTTGGATATGATAAAGTTCACCCTAATGCGTAAGCCCCATTTGCACAAACTGAATGTTCTAGATCTTAAAATCTAGCTGTTCATTGTGTCACTATTGCTAATTCGTCATCTGGAGCATCGTATGATGCCTACTCTCTGTTAAAATATTGTATACAAAAGATCTAATCTTCTTTAGTTTTATTTGTATTTCAGTTGAGAATAGAGCATCCTTTAAACTGTAATTATGATATACCTTTACTGTTTGTTATTAAACGCACTTCCAGTGTCAGATCTATTCAAATGAATAGTGAGAGTGTAGTAGACGAGCCATAGTAGGTAAAAATAAGTTTGAACGTGTGTTTCTTTGCAGTGTGAAATGAGAGGGAACCATATATTTGTTCAGCATAAAGCATAGGTAATGCTATTTTTGGAACTGTGTGGTTTTAATAGGACTTAACTTCAGTTATTATTTATATTTTTACTGTTAGGAATAATTGAAGCAGATTTTCATGGATGTTGTATGAGTATTCATTATTTGTTCTTTCCATTTGTTGAGTTGTAGAATCCAAGGGATTTGGATATAAGTATGCTTTATAGAAAAACAACAAGGTTAATTAATGAATATATTGTTATTTCCTTTAGTAATTCTCTACTCATCTTGTTCATGGCTATTTTATTTAGTTTGAATTTTCTAACCTAGCTTAGACTTATTGAGGTCTTCTACCCCTACTGGATGAGCATCTCCTTCACATGTGAGAAGATGATGAATATGCAATGTATTTGTCATGTTTATATTTCAAATACATGTTAAATGAATGAAATCCTAAAGCATATATACCTACCTCCAACCTATATTTGGATATGACAAAAGGATTTTTCTTTTTATACTACCACCATGATTCAAACTTTGCAGCTTCCTCTCTACACTTTAGTGTCTTAAGCACCCGTCGTTGGCTATTTCTAATTCATATTTGTGATATATAAATGTTTTTATTTAAAACTATACTGTTGGAAAATTTTAACATGTGGGTCACATATGTAAAATAAAATGCGTCGTACTTTTTTGGTGTAAAGCCTAATTAAAGTAATCAAATTATGAATTAAAGTTAAAAGATTTATATGTATAATTGTCATGATATTAATGTGTAAATACCGGGGCAATTCTAATTTGTTGAAGAACCAAATTAAAAAATACCAACATTATAAATAAGGGGTTACGGCCCCTCAAATTACATGAGCTTTGGTTATTTTCCTAATCTTTTCTACGGAAATAATTCAAATTTAGGGTGTATGTCAATTTGGAAAGTCGGATCCAACTCTTATATTTTAAATCTGTCTCTTTCTCTTAATCAGTTCATGAAAGTAGCAACTATGAATTCAGATCTAATATAAGATCTACGGCTGTTGTCAATATGGAAAATAAAAGCAAATTTACTTTTTGAATCAGCAACTATAGATTCAGATATGGTTTTCGCTAATTCATTTACCTTCCACTGATTTATTCTCAGTCAAATCAACATGGGCCACCTATTCAGATCTAGGCTTTAATGATTAATCTATCATACAATATACTGAAATACCAACAAATGGTGTCAGAACCACCCATCATTTATTTCATTGAGAAATTTTTATGTTTTTTAATTATGAGTAAGTTTTGAATTAAACTTCATTTAAAAGTTATTAAATTCCACTTAAATTTCATATCTGCTTGATCTATATATCAATGATTATGGATTTGGTTTAGTATAATTATATATATATATATATATATATTAAATTGAAAGGCTGATTTGCAAAACTGTTTTGGTGTAGAAATATAGATCTAAATGATCTGTATGTTATTTATGAAATAAGACAGAATTTTGAGACCAATAAATTTTTGGGAAATAATCTAAATTTCACTAAATTTTAGAAACAACTTATGTTGATTAAAACATATATGTTTATTCATGTATATATTGTAAATAAGTTGTGAATTTTAAGTAAGGAATACTTTGGATCTGATATGTACAATCATTTTCTTTAATGTTTATAAACGGTATGGATAGATATATATAATTTAGAACCATTTATGCAAATAATATAAATCCGGTTCTATGATTATTTTACCTTAATCAACTTTTGATTAAGTGTGTGTGTGTGTGTGTGTGTATATATATAAGGTATTTTGACTATTTTAGAAAATTAGAGATAAAAGATGCTCCGTGTTTATGTTTATTTTGTGATAGAAATAAATTTTAACATGATAATAATTTACATTTTGGATCACTTAACGGTCAATTGTATTTATTTTTATCATAACTGCATAAAATATGGTTCTTATGGTAATAAATTAATTAACTTATTATCATAAATGCACTAAATGTGTCAGTTGCAATAAATTTAATGATGCAACATGTTTGTATTTGGAATAAGAAAAGACAAATTATTTATTATTTGATGCATTTATGTTTGATAGATACGAATATTTTATATTATGACCCACTCATTGAAAATATGTTTCACTTTCATGCTTTGGTTATCATGAAATAAAAGGAGCAGCAAATTTCATTCTTTCCCAAAATGCATGGTTACTGACACTATTAGAAAAGGCTGAAATACCAACAGCAGTTGGTGATGGCCTACGACGGCCAATTTTCGACGGACCGTCGGCGGCCATCGAAAACCGTCAGAAATTCGCGAATTTCAGGCCTCTATCGAGACCTTTCTTCCTCATTTCTTAGTACGAAAACAAAAAAACTCCTAAAACCCAATTTCTTGCTTCCAGTCCCCAAATTCAAGTTTCCAGATCCTTCATGGCTGCCTAATCACACTCTATTGCTTTATAATCTCTTATTTTCGCGAAAAATCTAATTTTTATCCTAAATCTAGATTTGCATAAGTTGATAAATTAGGATTCTAATTGTTTCTAATTGCCTAATAATGGTTTATAGTATCTCATGATATACCTATTTCATTTGTTAGCGTGAAATTGTAAAGAGAAGGTATAATTTGTGATTTTGTGTGTATGTGCAAACCATTATATATGTGTTGTTTCTACCATTGTCTTGTGTTAATTGGAATAAGCGATAGAACTTGAAAACAAGTTACTTATCGAAAAACAGAGATACATTCTACTTCAGTTGGAGTTAGAATCATCCATGTCCATTGCTTTTAAATATCTTGACTTGTATATAAATGAATGCACGTGTCTCAAAAAGAAATTGATTGCATTGGAAAATGACAACAATATTGAAGCAACCTTATTCGATAAAATACGCGGAATAATGTGGTAAATTAATAATTTTTTGAAATATACAAAATTAGTAAATCTTCAACCGTTTACAAACAATAATATATTACATAATAAATAAGAAGACAAACTATAAAACTTCCACTTTTTGTATAAACTACCTTTTTATTACGTCCCTTAGAGAGTTTTTGGCTCCGTCCGAGAAGTGTTGTATATGATCGTTATATAAATATTCGTTTTTGTCACAAAATAGACATTTATATTCATCTAGTACAATAATTATTGGATTTATCCCTGTATTGGACAAGTTATAAACACAGTAAACAATTACATTTCGTACATTATTTCATTTTAAACGGTTCACCAAATTTCACCGTCACTTTTCTTTTTTGTTTCCTGTGTACACGCATTTGTGTACAATGTAGAAAACAAAGGGAAAGTGTTGCCGAAATTTTGTTGAATCATTTAAAACGAAATAATGTACGAAATATAAGTGTTTACTGTGTTTGTAATGGGAAGTAGGATGACTGACCAGCAAAAAAAAAACCATAATCCAATATTTCAATATTGTATTCTTAAGTGGGGTAAAATTGCGTATTAATTTATGTATCAATACATTGAAAAATAAAATGTCAATTCGTAAAATGACCAATATTTATTTTTGAATTTGTGACATATTTTTTTAAATAGGAAAAATGATCGATTATTTTGTTGTTCAGAGGAGATGTATGTATCAAAGAAGGGGATTGAGAGGCTCAATAAAAAAATATATTTATAATGGTATAAACGTATTTGTTAAATTCGCTTTAAGTAATAACAGAAACAATGTAGAAATTCGTTGTCCGTGTAGTAGGTGTAAACATTTGAAGTATTTGTTACTCGATATTGTGAAAGTTCATTTGTGCAAAAACGGTTTCATGCCGGAGTATTATGTTTGGGATCGTCATGGAGAAGTTGTAGCACATATTTCTGCAGAGTCTGAATTAGAGATTACTGGTAATGAAATTGTTATGACGAACCATATAGAAAATATGGTTGAAGATGCAGCACGATCAATGTTCCCTAGGTTGAAGTTGATGACGACGATGTAAATGTTGAAGAACCAAATATTGAAGCAAAAATAATTTATAATTTATTGGATGCTGCTAAGAAACCTCTTTGGGAAGGTTGTAAAAGCGGCACTCAGCTATCAGCAACCGCAGAATACATTGCGATGAAGTCAAAATACAACATCACCGAAGCCGGATTTACAACTGTTGTACAAGTTGCAAAATGACATATGCCCCCCGATAATTTAATGTGTGAAAATCACTATGAAGTTAAAAAACTTATGTCGGCTTTTGGTTTACCTTACCAAATAATAGATATATGTTTAAATGGTTGCATGTTGTTGTGGAAAGAGGACATCACTCTTAGGAAGTGTAGAATATGTAACGAGAAAAGGTACAAACCAAGAAAAAAGAAGGGGAAGAAAGTTCCATACAAACGTATGTATTTTTTCCCATCACTCCTAGGCTTCAAAGATTATACACATCTTCTATAACTGCACCTCATATGAGATGACATAGTGTGAGAATAGAGGAAGAAGGTACGTTGACACATCCAGCCGATGGAGAAGCATGGAAGCATTTCGACAAAACTTATCCCAATTTTGCAGTGGAGAGTCTAATGTTAGACTTGGACTATGTACAGATGGTTTTTTTACCATTTTCTCAATTCGGTGCTAAATATTCATCTTGGCCCATTATCATCACACCTTATAATTTACCTCCATGGATATGTATGAAAACGTAGTATATGTTTCTTACTGTTGTCGTTCCTGGCCCCAACGATCCGACACAAGGAATCGATGTTTATTTACAACCGTTGATTGAGGAGTTAAAAACACCGTGGAACGAAGGTGTAGAAACATACGATGTCTCAAAGAAAAAAAAATTCGTATGTTTTCTTCTTTGTTATAGACTATAAGTGATTTTCCTGCCTATGCAATGCTTTTCAGGATGGAGTACATCTAGTCGTATAGCTTGTCCTTATTGCATGGAATAAACACGAGCATTTTTTTTACCGAATGGTAAGAAAATTTCATGGTTTGACTACCATCAATGTTTTCTCCATGTCAATCATCCCTTTAGAGGAGATAAAAAAACTTTTTAGCTAATAGAGTAGAAACCAGATAATCACCAACGATATGGTCAAGCGAAGACATATACGAACTTGTAAGGGACAATCCAAAGATACATGAAACTAGAGTGCAAACAGAAATTACAGGTAAATCGACTATTCATAATTGGTGCTAACAAAGTATATTTTGGGAGTTGCCTTATTGGAAAGATCTTCTACTTCGTCATAATATTGGTGTGATGCACAATTAACATAATTTTTAATGTCAAGAGGAAGATTAAGGACGATTTGAAATCAAGACGTGATATAAAAGAATTATGCAAACGTCCTGAGCTTCATATGAAACCAAATGACAGTAAAAATCCAAAAGCGTGTTCTGGGTTGGATAATAATCAAGTTAAAGTTGTGTTAAAATGGTGGAAGGATTAAGATTTCCTGATGGAATTTCATTAAATCTTCGTAGATGTGTTGACTTTAAAAACGGTAGATTGAGTGAAATGAAAAGCCATGACTGTTACATAATGATGGAAAATTTATTACCCACCATTGTATTCAAAGAACTATTGCCCTTAAAAGTTTGGAAAGTAATAACGGAACTTAGTTTGTTTTACCAAGAGCTTTGTTCGACTACGTTAAAAGTGCAACGTTTACGTAAACTTGAAGAAGATATTCCTATATTGCTCTACAAATTGAAGAAAATATTTCTACCAGGTTTTTTAATGTAATGGAACATTTACCTATTCATCTCCCATTTGAAGCACGACTTCGAGGTCCTGTGCAATATGGATGGATGTATCCATTCGAGAGATATGAAATATATTACCTATTAATTTAATTACATTCGGAAGTTAAAGTTAATGTAAATTAATTTTTCATAGATACTTGAATCATCTAAAGAAAAAAATGAGTCAAAAAGCACGAGTTGAAGGTTCAATATGTAAATCTTACATCGAAGAAGAAGCTTCGTTCTTTTTCTCTCACTATTTCAGCGACCATGTGAACATATCATTTGAAAGTGTTCCATGTAATGATGAAGGCGACGAACAAGAGTCCTCTCAAATAATGTTATCTATTTTTAGACAACATGGTCGACCTTCTGGAAAATGTATAGAAGTATGGTTAGACGATAAAGACCTTCATGTAGCACACACTTATATTCTTCTTAATTGTGCTGAGATTGCACCATTTGTTAGGTAGTATGAAATAATAATTTTTGATTTATTCATTTCAATAATGCATGCACGTGTAGAATTTAATGCAATATTTTATTCATATATGCAGTATTTATGAAAGTGAACATCCACAAGGAGATCTCAGTAAAGAATTTTCTGATTGGTTTTCAAAGTATGTTTATGAACCGAGAAATTGTGTGGTCAATGAGGGATTGAAACATCTTGCATTGGGACAAAAAAGAAATGTCAAGACATATCCAATATATTCCGTCAATGGATATAAATTTACAGGTGTATTTGTTAAAGGTAGTGATGATCCAGAAAATCACATAAATGATTTTTATGGCGTTTTAACTCAAATTTGGCAGCTAACATATTTCTCACGACCTGTGGAGGATGTTTTTCTGTTTAGATGCAATTGATTCAGCAATGTTTTAAGTTGTGGAATTAATGTGCACAGTATTATAATCTTATTGAAATAAAGCACACATCGCATTATCACAAAGTACGATCTTTTTGTACTAGCCAAACAAGCATTGCAAGTTTATTACACTCCTTATCCATCTCTAAAAAGAGATAAAGCAGATTGGTCAACAGTTTTTAAAACAAGGCAAGATTTACATTGGATGGGAAGAATATTTCAGACGAACAAGCTTATCAGGCAGATCTTGTGCAAAACAACGAAATAATAATAACAGACGATCGTACTGATTTTGGACCTCCGAACGATGAATCAAACGTTTTGGTAGAAGCATTTGAGAGTAGGGAGGAAAATAACGTAGAATATGAGATCGAATCTGAATCAGAACACTGTAAGTTTATAGGGTGGATTGTATAGTGTATATGCAAGTATATGTGACAGATTATATGATGCAACTAAGATAAAATTAATCTAGGTAAATATAGAATAAGCACACCAGGATTTTATACTGGTTCGGACCTCCCATCCTACGTCCAGTCCCGAAGCTCCCCTTCGGAATTCGACTATCAAACACCCTCACTTCGCCCGGAGGAATAGGCTTGGTTACAAT
Source organism: Allium fistulosum (assembly GCA_030737815.1). Classification (NCBI taxonomy): domain Eukaryota; kingdom Viridiplantae; phylum Streptophyta; class Magnoliopsida; order Asparagales; family Amaryllidaceae; genus Allium; species Allium fistulosum. Next base: position 331,431,473 of record CM060908.1, read on the forward strand.
AGCTTGTTCTTGTCAAGTATGTGTTCTATAACACGGATATTGACTATTAAGTACAAATGCTTCCAATATATATATCTAGAGAATATTGATTGAGGAAATTTGAATATATGGAAGAATGAAATACAAGTATAGATTGCTCTAGATCAAGAATATATCAGAGTATGAAAGTAAAGAGCGCAAGTAAGTTAGGTGAAGTCTTCTCTTTAATTCTTGATGTTATTTATAGTGGTAGAGAGATTCCTTGAGTAGTTGCATCCATTAACAAGTGTTCTATGGTCGCTTCTGATGGTAATGAAGAGTTGAAGCGAAGAAAAGCGAAGATGTCTTTTCAAATGCGGCAGTTGTAATTTGAATTTTCAAATCCGTGTTCAGCACCAGACATTTGGTAATCATTTTAGACGTCTGGATATTTTTTTTGTGTGTAGTAGCCTTTCAGACGTCTGAGTACATTAACCAGACGTCTGATCCTTTCTGTTTTAAATTCCAGAGGATTTCTTCAGACGTTTGGCTAGTGCATCCAGACGTCTGAAACCTGTGCATGATGAATTTGTGCATCTGTTTCATTGCTCCATTGATCCTATCGACTTGTAGTCTTTTGTAATGTTCTTTGAGCCTTGTTCTTGTCTCTCTAGTGATGTTACTTTAGCAATTACCTATAAATAGAAATAGATATACATATACGATTTCCATTGTATAGTTGTTGTCATCGAAACCGTAGATTTGATTTCCTAACAATCTCCCCCTTTTTGATGATGTAAAATATACAATGTACTTATATATAATTTATAAAACTCCCCTTGAATATTAATTTTTTTATATATACTTATATTTCTCCCCCTTTGGCATTATCAAAAAGAAATATTAGCCGATCGTCAAAGATAACACACAAAATGATAATTTCATTAATAATTTTAAATTGAGTACATTCATAGATATTGTCAAGTTTACAAAAGATGATATACCAAAATCTATGAGTCTTTTGGAGAAACTTTTTCTTGATCATCTCCTTTGTCTTTTGTTTGGGAAGAGCTAGGTTGCTTCGTAGGAGATGTCGAAGCTTGCTTTAGAGGTTCGTCCTCAAAAAGTTTGGAATATTTTGAGGGAGGAGAAGGTACTGGGTTGGAAAATCTTCAGAAGGAGGTGTCGGACCGCGAACCCTTTGAAGTACCTCTTTGAGAACCGATAAGACAGTTGAAAGTGATTCTTCAACTGTTGCTAGGCATGTGGCAAAAGATGTTTCAAAGTTGTCAATACGCTTAGCCAAAACTTTTTTATTTTGAGACAATATATGTTGATTTTTAAGAGTGAGATCTCGAACGCTTTCATTTGGATTTGTTTCTGTTCGAGTTTCCAAAATCTCATCCTGGTTTGTATAGTCAAATGGTGCAGGAGGAGGAGGAGTTGTCTCGCGATGTTGTTCCTCTTGTGTTGGTTCATGGTGTGGTTGAGGTGGAGGCCCAACTTGTCCTGCTTGTCAATTTTGCGTCCAATCTTCAAAAGATATATATTCCGGAGGAATTTCTGGTAAGTGCATTAGTGAGAAAAACTTTGTGGAAGCGTATTTTGGAGAAATTTCTTCAAAAGTGGACAAGTATGAGGGGATGTTGTGAGCACGGAGAAGTTTCATGATGTATGTAGGGTAGATAATTGATGGCCGTGATCGAGTCCAAAAATGTTTGAGCTCGTCAAATATAAATTTGGCCCAATTCACCCTTGTGCCGCTAAATAGAGCATATAAAGCTTTATGTTCTAGCTCGGTTATCTGCTCATGACTCCCCAAACGTGGAACGATGGTATTGATGATCATTCGAGTAAGAAGTCTTGCTTTTGGTCGTAGATATTTAGAGGCAAATTTAGGCATTTCATCCTCCCAAATTTGATGTGTTATACTATTCCTTGGTTTGAAGCGCATATTGGGAATATTATGTAAATCTTCGCCCATGTTAGAACATCTTAGAGTTCTACCTATTATTCCAGAAGTGAGTCTAATCGTGTTGCCATACACGCTAGATCATAGCCAATTGTCTTCATCTTCAGTGTTCCATACTGATGTGCTATCCAAATTTGCGAAAAAAAGAAATATAGCCAATTAATCGATTTGGATGTCATTTGAAGTAAACGATATCAATGTTTCTAGACCGGCATTCTCACACATTTCATCCGAATCATACATTGGAAACTTAAGTAGGTTATAAAATGGACCTGTGTGAAGTCTCTTCTTTTGTATATCCTCATATCTCTTGATTGAATGTGGTGCTCGATTCATCCATCTTTCGATTTGATCATCCGAGAAAACTTGAGGATTTGAGGATGTAGGTTGGTCTTGTTTTCTTTTGGTTATCTTAGGGTTTTTAGTTCTAGGAGGCATTGTAATCGAATGATTGTAAGAAGAAGCGATGGTTCAGAGAAGAAAATCGTCAATGGATAATACGCAGTTGAAAATTGAAATGAAGGTAAAAAAATGACGTTATCTGGATGCTTTTAAAGCGTCGATTGAATTTCAGACGTCTGGATGCGAATTCAGACATCTGGTTTACCCTAATTCGAAGATAGTAGATAATTTAAGACGTCTGGTTTGGTCGAATTTTAAAAATGTGATAACCAGAGGGATTTTTCAGACGTCTGAGTAACATATCAGACGTCTGAAATAGGTTTAGTTTTAAAAATTTAATGGTAGAGACTTAACTCAAACGTCTGGATTAAAGTTCAGAGGTCTGAAATAGTCTGATATCTATTTCAAGGAGGCAGAGCAAATTTTCAGACGTCTGGAGGGTTATAACAGACGTCTGACATATACACAGTGATAAAAAATTCGAGGTATATCAGAGTGTAAGACGTCTGAGGTCCATATCCAGACGTCTGAAATAGGCAATTTTTCTAATAATAGCCTAAATTTTAATGGATTTGCTTATTTCTCGATTCTCTATTGTTTGAAACGAAATGTAGTATTATTTGTGTGAAACAAAATTAAAAATAAACATAGACATGCATACAATAAAAAATATAATCTATTTAGATGGAGATGGAGTTTTGCGATCTTCTGACTTGTTATCCCTCCATGGTTTAAGTGGAGACCATATATTTCCACATTCGTGGGTTCTCGGGGAGCCAGAGAATCGTCTTGGTGAAGGGTCCGAAGGGGTACGATACAAGGAAGAGGGATCCAAGGAACTACAATGTTTCGGAAGTTGTTCATGGACATCTTTCTTCCGTGAAGTACAAAACTTCATCGCTACTTGCTCCAAAAAGCTTAGCCGACGTGCTGTAACTTTTTGTTCGAAATATAGTTCTCATTGTAGATCTATTTGTTGTTTTTGATATGATGGATTTCATTAATTTTCTCCTTTGTGTTAGGAGAGACAAATAAAGATCGTTTGGTCTTCTTGCTATCGGGAGTGAATCCCGTGTGATATGAGGACCACCTATACATTGGTTCCTGATTTGGTGTGGGTGTAGGAAGCCGTTGTGGTGTATCAGCCGAACTATCCGTTGTAGGAGTCGAGAAGGATAGATGAGAATTTTCAGAAGACATATTGTAAAAATATGAAATGTATATATTCTTTATTTTTAAAGATTTATACATGGTTGTGAAAAAGTTATTTATAGATAATTTAAGAAAACAACCACCTAAAATTTTTAAAGTAAATGAATTATCACTTTTAGTTTGTGGATAAAAACACTTTTGGCTAAAAATATAAAATAAATGATGATGTGGTGTTAAGTTAGAAGATCATTAAGGGAGCATATTCCTAAGTCACGTCACAATTTAACAAATGTTTGTTCGTTTAGTGGTTTTATGAAAATATCTGCTATTTGATTTTCGGTATTTACGTATTCTAATGTAATAATCCCTTTTTCGACATTGTCATGTAAGGAATGATGTCGTATATCTATATGTTTAGTGTGTGAGTGATTTACAGGGTTTTTTGATAGATTTATTGCACTTGTATTATCGCAATATATTGGTGACTTATCAATAATTTTTCCGAAATCCTTAAGCGTTTGTTGCATATATATTACTTGTGCACATGCTAATGCCGCTGAAATATATTCGGCCTCGCAAGTGGATAAGGATACACAGTTATGCTTTTTGCTAAACCATGAAACTAATGATTGTCCGATAAAGTGACATGTTCCACTAGTACTTTTACGATCCGTTTTACAACCACCGAAATCCGCATCACTATATGAAACAAGTTCAAACGATGATCCCTTAGGATAAAACAAACCGTAATTTCTTGTACTAGATAGATATCGTAAGATACGCTTAACGCTTCTTTTGTGAGATTCTTTCGGTTTTGCTTGAAATCGGGCACAAAGATACACACTCATCATAATATCGGGTCAACTTGCTGTTAAATAAATTAAGGAGCCAATCATACTACGATATAATTTTTCATCAAAATCTTTTCCATTATCATCTCTTTCTAAGTGAACACAAGTACTCATCAGTGTTGGTTTGCTTGAAATTTTATCCATTCCAAAGCGTCGTAATAAATCGTTACAATATTTTTCTTGATGAATAAAAATACCATTTTCAAGTTGTTTTATTTGTAAACCCAAGAAGAAATTTAATTCTCCCATGTGAGACATTTCAAATTCATTTTTCATAATATTTGAGAATTGATTACAAAGATTTTCATTAGTTGAACCAAAAATAACATCGTCTACGTAAATTTGCACAACTAAAATATCGTTATTTTCTCGTTTAATAAATAAAGTTGTATCGATTTTACCTATTTGAAAACCAGATGTAATTTAAGTGATTTTTAAGACGTTCGTACCAAGCCCGGGGAGCTTGTTTTAAACCATATAAAGCTTTTTGTAATTTAAAAACATGATCATGATATTTTTCGTGAATAAATAATGGAGGTTGTTCAACATATACGTTTTCTTTAATAAAACCATTTAAGAAAGCACTTTTGACATCCATTTGAAATAGTTTAAAATTGTGATGATTTGCAAAAGCGAGTAATGTACGATTGGCCTCTAATCTTGCTACTGGAGCAAAGGTTTCGTCATAGTCGGTGCCTTCTTCTTGATTATAGCCTTGAGCAAGTAAACGTGCTTTATTTCTAACAATATTTCCGTTTTCATCTGCTTTGTTTTTAAATACCCATTTTGTTCCTATAACCGATTGATCTTCTGGTCTTGGTACTAATTCCCAAACATTATTACGTTCAAATTGATTTAATTCTTCTTGCATAGCTATTATCCAAAAATTATCATTTGAAGCTTCTTTATAATTTTTTGGTTCAAAATTTGGCACAAATGCTACATGGCTTATTTGATTAAGTTGATGTCTAGTTACTCTAGAATTGAGATCTCTAATGATATTATCTTTTGGATGATTCTTAAGAATTCTAGGGGATGATATCAAAGTGTTATTTTGCACATTTGTATTATTATTAATAGAGTTTGTTGTATTTATTGAAATTATTTCTTCATCATCATTAGTATGATGGTTAAGAAGATTTTCATCGAATGAAACATGTAAACTTTCTTCAATAGTATTATTTCGTTTATTAAAAATTCTATAAGCTTTGCTGCGATCCGAATATCCAACAAAGATTCCTTCATCGGCCTTCGGGTCAAATTTTCCTTAATTATCTTTTGTATTTAATATAAACCATTTTGATCCGAAAGTTTTAAAGTATGATACTTTAGGTTTTTTTCCAAAAAATATTTCAAAACAAGTTTGTTTAGTCAAAGGACGTATGGTTACTTGATTCAACACATAACAAGCTGTGGCAATAGCTTCTGCCCAAAAATGTTTTGGTAGACCACTACTATTTAGTAGTGTTCGTGCAAATTCTTGTAACGTACGATTTTTTCTTTCTACTATACTATTTTGTTGAGGTGTGCGGGGAAAAGAAAAATTATGACTTATTCCTTTTTTATTACAGAAGTTAGTAAAAAGATCATTTTCAAATTCTCCACCGTGATCACTTCGAATATTTTTAATTTTCAAATCCATTTGTGTTTTAATTCTTTTAGCAAATATTTTAAACATACCAAAGGTATCACTTTTATGTTTTAAAAATAAAGTCCATGTATATCTCGAAAAATCATCAACTATTACGAAAACATATTTGTTGTGATTTATAGATCGTACTTGTGTTGGACCAAATAAATCTAAATGTAATAATTCTAATGGTTGTTTTGTAGAAATATTATTTTTAGATTTAAAAGAGCTTTTCTTTAGTTTTCCAATTTGACAATCGCCACATAAATTTTCTACTTTGTAATTTATTTTAGGTAAACCTCTAACTAGCTCATATTTTGCTAGTTTATTAATATATTTAAAATTGATATGACAAAATCGTTTATGCCATAACCATGGATCGTCATGTTTGGCGGTTAAACACAAATTTGAATTTTTATTTATATTCATGTTTAAGACATAAATATTTTTGTTTTTAAAACCTTCAAATATAAGTTGTTTGTTATTATCGAAAATATTACATCTATCTTTTTCGAAATTGATTTGAAAACCTTTATCACACAATTAACTAATACTTAGTAGGTTATGTTATAGATTTTCTACTAATAAAGCATTTGTAATAATAGGAGAGTTAGAAATACCAGAGTTGATGACTTCTCCAATGCCCACGACATATCCTTTTGAGTTATCTCCAAAGGTTACCGTTCTACCATCGATGTATGTTATATTTGATAACATTTTTGAATATCCGGTCATATGCTTGGAGCATCCGCTATCTAGTATCCATTTCTCCTTATTTTTTATTTTGGGTACCTGCAAAATAAAAGATGTTTTAATTGTTACCCATATACTTTGTTAGGGTCCTAGATGTTAGAAGAAGTAGGTAGCCATACCAAGATGGTTTGGTACCTTTATAAATATAATTTTTATTATAGACTACATTCTCTAAGAAATTATTAATATTTTTTCGTCTAATCAAATTATTATTTGTCTTAGGAATCCAAATTTTCATATTCTTGGTATTCATATTAGACTTAGGTGAACAGTTAGTCTTTTTATAATTCTTAACATCATTTCCTCTTTGTTTAGGAGTATTTTTAAATCCTATTCCATTTCTATTACCTGATGGTTTTGAAGTTTTGATAAGATTTTCTAAATCTTGTTTTCCTTTATTAAATTTTGAAACATTATTTGTAATTTTATCTAATTTTTCTTTTAATTCGAAATTTTCAATTTCTAATATTTCAATATTACTCTTCAAGTTGACATTTTCTTTTAACAAATTATCCTTTATTATTTTAGTCTTATCAAAATCAATAGCAATAGCCTTATTTTCGACCAAATTATTTTTAATTTTTTCTTGAGATAATTCAAGTTCCTCTTCTAAGATAATTTTTTCATCTTTTAACATTCCTACTTCAAGTTCTAATCTATTTATTTTGGCTATAAGTTCTTTGTTTAATTTTTTAATTTGTCAATTTATTATCTAATTCCATGCTAAGTTCTAATAATTCGTCATAGCTAAGTTCGGGACATACCTCATCAGTTTGTGCCATAAAACATACATTAACTTGTTCTCCGTCACTATCGCTATCACTATCAGATGATGAGGAATCTGAATCATCCCATGTTACTTTGAAAGCCTTCTTCTTTTTGAACTTTTCAAATTTGTTCTTCTTTTTATCATTATTGAGCTTGGGACAGTCTTTCTTCATATGTCTAAATTGATCACATTCATAGCATTTGATTGATGTTTGATTTGTTGAGCTTGATTTTCCTCCTTTCTGAAATTTAGTCATTTTCCTAAACTTCTTGAATTTGTTGTAATTTTTGGCAATAAATACAATTTCTTCTTCGTCTAAGTCGGAGTCTTCATTTGTTGTTGGGAATGCTATGTTCTTCTTTTCTGAATTTAATTCTTTTCGTGCCTACAAATTAGCTTCATAGGACATTAAATTTCCTATCAACTCTTCAACCTTGAGAGTAGAAAGATCAGCTTCTTCAATAGCTAAAACCTTTCTTTCCCAATCTGATGTTAAGGAGTTGAGTATTCGAGAGACTAAATCAAAATCAGTAAACTTAACTCCTAATGCCATAAGATCATGTTGAATAGTTTGAAATCTAGAATACATGTCAATAATAGTTTCATTTTGTTTCATTTTGAATGAAGAAAACTGGTTTTGCAAAATTGAGATCTTAGTTTGTTTGCCTTTGTTATACCTTCGTGTGTGATTTATAAGGTACGCCAAATGTCAAATGCAGTGGTACATAACATAACACGTGAAAATTCATTTTTATCTAGAGAGCAAAATAAAACATTCATAGCTTTGGCATTATTAGAAGCTGCTGTTTTTTGTGCATCGGTCCATGCATTCATATCAGTAGTAGGTGCTTCATATTTATCTTGAGTGGCTAACCAAATTTCTAGACCATTAGCTTCCATAAAAATTCTCATACGTGTTGACCAATATGCATAGTTAGAGCCATTAAAAAGTGGGGGTCGTGCTGTGGATTGTCCTTCTTGAAAAATACTTGCCATATTAAAGTGATTCAAAAACGTGTTACTGTATTTTGATCAAACCTTGCTCTGATACCAATTGTAAGTTTATAGGGTGGATCGTATAGTGTATATGCAAGTATATGTGACAGATTATATGATGCAGCTAAGATAAAATTAATCTAGGTAAATATAGAATAATCACACCAGAATTTTATACTGGTTCGGACCTCCCGTCCTACGTCCAGTCCCGAAGCTCCCCTTCGGAATTCGACTATCAAACACCCTCACTTCGCCCGGAGGAATAGGCTTGGTTACAATAGCTTGTTCTTGTCAAGTATGTGTTCTATAACACGGATATTGACTATTAAGTACAAATGCTTCCAATATATATATCTAGAGAATATTGATTGAGGAAATATGAATATATGGAAGAATGAAATACAAGTATAGATTGCTAGAGATCAAGAATATATCAGAGTATGAAAGTAAAGAGCGCAAGTAAGTTAGGTGAAGTCTTCTCTTTGATTCTTGATGTTATTTATAGTGGTAGAGAGATTCCTTGAGTAGTTGCATCCATTAACAAGTGTTCTTTGGTCGCTTCTGATGGTGATGAAGAGTTGCAGCGAAGAGAAGCGAAGATGTCTTTTCAAATGCGGCAGCTGTAATTTGAATTTTCAAATTCGAGTTCAGCACCAGACGTCTGGTAATCATTTCAGACGTCTGGATTTTTTTTTGTGTGTAGTAGCCTTTCAGACGTCTGAGTACATTAACCAGACAACTGATCCTTTATGTTTTAAATTCCAAAGGATTTCTTCAGACGTCTGGCTAGTGCATCCAGACGTCTGAAACCTGTGCATGTTGAATTTGTGCATCTGTGTCATTGCTCCATTGATCCTATCCACTTGTAGTCTTTTGTAACGTTCTTTGAGCCTTGTTCTTGTTTCTCTAGTGATGTTACTTTAGCAATTACCTGTACATAGAAATATATATACATTTATGATTTCCATTGTATAGTTGTTGTCATCGAAACCGTAGATTTGATTTCCTAACAAAGACGATGAGGATTGATATAAATATTATGTTGAATTCTTATGTATTATGCAATTTATGTAATTGATGAGATTTATTTTGCAAGTTATGTAATTTATGTCATTTATGAAACTGAATCCGCTTATCATCATTTACATCATTTATGTCATTACCATTTCTGCTATTTATTTAGCAATTTATGCTAAAAATGCAATGTATTCTGCTTATCGTCGGAATATGAGATCCAATCTGAATTTGATATATTTTGCACTTTATGTACTTTATGTCATTTAAAATATATTTCATTATTATGCTATTATTCTCTTTTAAAATGATGTGTCTGTGACAGGTATCATGTCATCTAGAAGGAGGAGTCTTCCTATTTATCAGGAGGCGATGGCAATGGCCCATCGCAACCGCCACAGCGTCCCGCTGTGTATCTGGTACCTAGAGCGGAGGGGTAAGTATTAAACTTTTTTCAGCATCTTAAATATTTTGTGTACGATATAATAATCTGTATCATATTTAACACTGGGGGTTTGACCTACAACCATCAGCTATAGTTCTATCATTTTCGAGATGTTCGTACAAGAGTATGATGACGGCTTGTTGGCCAAAGTGGGATAATATCCCTTCTCACATTATGGAGTGTATATGGCAGGATTTCATTGTAAGTATAATCTTCTGTTTTTCATTCTTAATTTTATTATCGCTTATTTATTATTTACCTTTTATTGCTTGTTTATTATGAAACATAGGCCGTAGTTGACGTACAATCAGATGACCTGTAGCTGGTACGACACTACTAGATGCGAAAGATGAGGAAGAATTATCGGGATTCTATGTAAGCTATGAAGCATAAAGGGGAGAAGCCGAACTGGATGGGAGCGAGTGTGTGGGAAAGGTGGCTGGCGCATTGGGATAGTGATGAACCGAAGGTAAGTGTACTAAACTTTTATTAATTATTTGATCGATACGTAAATATAAAGAAATATTTGGTAAGTAAATAATGTATTGTTTATTTAAATGTCCATGCAGAGTCGCAAAGAAACTCTGCAAATAGGAATAAAAATCCTGTCACTCATCGTGGAGGGTCCAAGTCGTTCCAACAATATTGCCAGGTGTTGGTATATTTATTAAATGTGAATTGTAAATAGTTATTATGCTGTATAATTTTGAATATACAATAATAGTACATAATAATCAATTTCAGGAAGTTGAGGCGCAGGGTCTCGTATCATACATGGATGTATTTACCCGTACTCATGCCGTCGAGCATGTAAATCCAAACGAGATTGTTTCATATATATGGCATGACGATAAATCACGGGCGAGCCATGTAAGCATATTTTAGTTTATATATTATTAGTAATTGTTTTAATTATTAAATTATAATGAATTAAGATACCATGCTATTAATTTCAAATGTATTTTTATTTATTAGTGCAGGCAAGGTTTATGGAACAATGGCATAAACTCCTGGAGGAAACCGGTTGAGACCAATTGACTACGACGAGGATGATGTTATTTTTGAGTCAGTCATGGATCCACCTTCATGGAACATGCGTTACGGCTTTGGCAATCAAGTGGTAATGAATAATATATTAAGATACAACAATTTAGTAATCTTTGAGTTCTAAAGAACTTTACATCGCTTTAGTTTCAATAATTTATAGATATAACAATTAACATATTATGTTGTAGCTTTGATAGTAAGATTATAGTAATTGAACTTTTAGTAAATTAAGTAAGTATTGCAGGGTAGACAGAGGAGAGCCAACCAAATTAGAGCTTAGATCGATCTAGCAGAGATCAAAGAGTTGAGAGCTAGGGTGGCACAATTGGAGGAGCAGAACCGTCGGCAGGCCATTGAGATGACACAGCTGTTGTACCAGCGTATTGCTGAGTACATGCAGTAGTATGGTGGCCGCTTTCCATCTTCAGCTGGTTCCGGAGGTTCTGGAGGTGATTGACAAGAGTGATAGGTATGTTTTTTTGTTTTGCGTCATTGTTTAGTAATTTTGGATGATACATTAAGTTGGTGGAGTTGAATACTTTGAAATGTTGTGTACATTATTTGATGATACATTTGGTGATGGTAATTTTGACATTTGGGAGTTGATGGTGGGGAGTTGATGTTCCACGGTGTATATTTTGTACAATGAGATGTATGTACATTATGTTAATGAAATGTTGGTTTGATTTTATATGAGTTATGCTTGGTTTATTTCTTTATGTGATTTGATTGTATTTGTTTGATTTGATATTATATTGAATATCTAAATTGGATATGTGCTTGTGTGTGAATATATTATGTTTCTGGATTGTGTATGGTAGGCTAGAATGCAACATTAAAATGCAGAAAATAGCTTCAGCATTCCGACGGCTTCCGATGGCTGGCGACGGCCCATAGGTCGAAATTTTGCGAGCTTTATTCCAACGGTTTTTTGCACTCCCGTGATCGTCCACATATCTTCGACGGCAGTCTGGAGCCGTCGGTCTGTTTGTTGGTAGCCGTCGGAAATATTACGACGGACGTTGTTGGAAGCCGTCGGAAAAACCGTACGGCGACGGGTATAGTTGCGACGGCTTTTTGCATCGGTTTCCGACGGCTTTCGACGGTGCCGGCCATCGAAAACTGTACGTTTTCTTGTAGTGTTATCTTTTTTTTAAGTATTCAAATAATAAATTAAAGATAAAGTGATACAGTAGCATTCTATATAGCTATATTTTGCTTAGAAATACATTATAGCTACTTCATTTATTCATGTTATTTAGTACGACATTTACTATGTCATTTATGTAATTTTGGTGTTCATCTATGATATTTGTTATATGATTTATTTATGATGCCTTTTATCATATTTACTTAGGGAATGTCATGAATGTAACCACATACTTAAAGTAAAAGATTATAACAGCTTTGATTAAAACATATTGTGCCATGGTTATAATTTGAGATTTTCATGTGTCATATAGACCTAAAGTATTTTTAGGAGTGTTTTATAACACTCGAAATATATTATATATACACTAAGAAATAAATTCAAATTTTTTTGGTGTCTCTTTGAAAACTAAATGTAAATATCCTACATTCCAAGTGAAATAACACATCACCAAAGTGACCTCTCTTATTTTAGTCATTCATTAAAATGTTTGATATTTGTGTGTATTTATTCATGCGGATATTAGCTGATCCAACGAATGACTAACATTTGCCCGAATCACTTACACATGTGTGATGATAAATATGTGACAATTATAAGGTTTTAAAAGTGAACAATTAATCGGTCCAAAGGAAGATTATTATTTGACTTGAATTTATTGTCAATATTTGATCATTACACCAAGAGTACAACTTACAATTAATATTACTATCTAAAGACTTGATATTAATGTTATACTAGGTATCTTGAGAAAAGACTTACCAATTATTTGAATTTACTATGGTTGATATTTGGATATGAGCATAAACGGTCAGTCTTTTTATTTTTATTCAATTTTCAACTAATTTGACTAAAGCTTCTACCAATTTTGATAATATTCTCATCTGGTTTGGGGCTAACTCTAAAGATTAGTAAGAGAACATGTTGTTTGATCTTGACTTAGTGGATCTAGATCTTGCAATTATGAGGGTCTCAACTACCCCTATTATAGTTGAATGTTATTATAATATTATGAAGACCATTAAGAGGTGGGATAATTCAAACAGTAAGAGTCAAAAGATCATAAGGTAAAATATTTTAAAAGCTTTCAAGGATGTGGTTTCCATAAGGATAACCAATTTTAATGAGTTATTTACTAAAAATGAAAAGCATTTTGTCAAACGATAAGGGGAAACAAATATGTTTTGCAGTGCTTGATTCTATAAAGTCAAAATAAAAGAAACTTAAATGAGTACTATATGAAAAATGTTGCTTCAAAATTTAATGCACTCAAGTTATTTTTTTAGTACTCTCTTTATTCACAGTATAACCATTTTAAGATTATTATTAATTATTTTTTTAAAGAATAAAATGACCTCTTATTGAGCTCATTTAGTGTGGTAAGAAGAAGAGAGGTTAAAGCTTGTAAGATTGAAAGTACTCATTTAACATACATTGTAAATAAATATATAAATAAAGATAAAAAAGTCGCCAAGAATCTAGAAGAAAGAAATAACATACAAATATATTTATAGTTGTATCTTTATTGAGATGTACAAACATATAAAATAAAGTATACTAGATATTTTTAAGTTATTATTGAGATTTTAGATTTGTTTGATATTTTTGTTATGCTGTCGTTTAGATAGATTTCAGTTTTCTATTTCTAATATGAACAAATTAGGTTATTGCTATTCACATAGAAATAATAAGTTTGATTTATGAATAAATTCAAATATTGTTAGAATTAAAGCTCCTAATGTTTAAAATATAACTTATACCTACTTATGCTAAATATCTTTCATAATGAAGTCTCAAATTTTGATTTGGTGATTAATATGATTATTTGTTTCAACTTACTAAATAATTCTAGATTGAGGCACCAAAGATATCAAATACTTTATTGATATTCTAAGCGAATTAAAAGCAACAAGTTTTATAAACCCAAACTAAGGAAAATTTTTAAGATGGGAAATGCTACAATTTTTGAGGATATTGAGTTTGGGGGGAGAAATAAAGTACGGATCATTGTCTTTACGGAAAATCATTATCTTCGATTCAACTACGGTTACTTCTTCGAATAATGTATATGATTTGTTTCCTTTCATTAACAAGAAGTCAATTAAGAGCCATAATAAGACAATGTTACACAAAATTTTAAGGTATGTATCATTGTCTTTAAGGAGAATCATTATTTTTGATTCAACTACAGTTACTTCTTCAGATAATTATAAGATTTGTCTCCTTTCGTTAACAAGAAGTAAATTAAGAACCATAATAAGATGATGTCAAACAAAATTCTCTTTAAGTTAAGTTTACTATTTCAAGAAAACAAATTCAACAACTTCAAAGTACAATGTCACTAAGAAAATCCACTTGGAAAGGAAGAAATACCATTCCAAATGACTATGTAGTATTTCTCCATAAATACATGAAGATGATTCTTTGGACTTATATCAATCCATACAAGGTACTAATTTGAAATATGGATTTAAGGTATGAATATTATACAATGTAAATCTAAAAGGACAACAAAGTTCGACACCACCTTAAGGTAACAAAATCATTGGTCATGAATAACTATTCAAAATAAAAAGGGATCAAGTGGGTAATGTGGAAAGGAATAAGGCTCATTATAGAAAAGACTATACTAAAAAAGAAAACAATGTTTTATTTTTAACGAGACTTTCTCTTTGGTTTTACTGAAAGATTCTTTAGAATTATTTTAAAACTTGTTGTACATTATGATTTTAAACAGTATTGAAAGGATATTAAAGTCATGTTTCTCAATGGAGACATTGATGAAACAATTTAAGAAAACCACTTATGGATTACCCTTTTGTATTACAGATTCAAATACACCATTATTATTCATAAGGTGATATTTGGATTATCACAAAAGGGTTAGGAAAATAAGGCTTAAAAAATGGGTTTGGTATGCAAACTGCGAATCAATCGATTATCTTTTGCCAAAATAGGAAAATGTTGTCTTATATAGTAATATAAGAACATCCTTGAAGCTAAAGAAATACAAAAGATTCCTCATGCATTTGTGATGTGGAGTCTAATGCATGCTAAGGCATATATACATATGGGTATTGCATGTATTATTTAGAAGATGTCTTACTAACATTGAAAGTGGATCAATGGTTAGTAACCAAAATGGTTACGAGATATCTTTAAGGAACAAAAGGATTATATGCTCAAGATAAAAGATCAGATTGGTTGGAAATCATAAGGAATTATAATCCGAATACTTTGGATGCCAACAGTACAAAAGATCCACTTCAGATAATAATAATAATATAATTATTGTTGTTAGTTTTTTGGATGAAGCTGTATCAGGAAGTTTGTCATATAGACACTTACAGCATTCTTTACTATTTTCTATTATGGGGCATCTAACGATGGAAAATAATTGTAAAATTTTGTCACAAAGTTATGGACTATTGAATAAAGAAACTAAAGACCATTAAAGTAATATTGCGACAATAAACAACATATTATTTTCTAATAATGGGAGAGTGCAAAATAGATTGTAATTCATAGAGCATATTGTGACAAACTCCATTGTGGCGGATCTGCTTACAAAAGGATTATCATCCAAGCTCTTTCATGAACATCTTGCTCAATTGGTGTAACTTTTATGTAAGAATATTTTGGTTTAGAGGGAGTTTGTATTTGGTACTACCATATGACACATTGCTCTATACTTTGTTTACAGATATATATCAATTTCTTTTTTCCGATCAGAAATAAAGTAATAAAGTTTTATTTGCATTCAAAGTTGTTCAAATATGGAACGTTTTAATCTTAATAAAGTAGAACCAGTTGGAAATAGACATATATATCACATCTCATGTAATTTCCATGCTACACATCGATGATTGATCTATGTCATTTGATCGTCTTGGTATATGTGGCCATTGATGGGTTTAGTTACGCTAAAAGTAACGAAAGCCGCTTTGATCCTTTGCCAGCATAGTTAATGGATGAGATTGTTTTGGAAACACCTTATATTATAAATAGAAAATTTTGTAGCTCATAAAGTTATACACATTTATAAGGTTATTATATATATGGCCCAGTGGGAGGTTGTTGGAAAATTCTGACATGTGGGCCACAAATGTAAAATAAAATGTGTTGTGCTATTTTGTGTGTAAAGCCTAATTAAAGTGATCAAATTATGAATTAAAATTAAAAGGCTTACAGTATAATTGTCATGGTATTAATGTGTAGATACCGGGCAATTCTAATTTTTTGAAGGGCCAAATTAGAAAATGGCAACATTATAAATAAGGGGTTATGGTCCCCAAAGTACATAAGCTTTGGTTATTCTTCTATTCTCTTCTATGGAAATAATTCAAATCTAGGGTTTATGTCAATTTGGAAGATCGAATCCAACTCTTTTCTTTTAGATCTGTCTCTTTCTCTTAATCAGTTCATCAAAGCAGCAACTATTAATTTAGATTTAATATAAGATCTAGGGTTGGTGTCAATATGGAAAATCAAACCAAATTTACTTTTCTAATCAGAAACTACGGATTCAGGTGCGCCTTCCGCTAATTCATTTACTTTTCTCTGATTTCTTCTCAATCAAATCAATATGGGTCACCTATTCAGATCTAGGGTTTCATGATTAATCTATCCTAGTATATTGAAATCCTAACATATAGAACTAAACGACCGATTTTCCACCATTGTAGGGTTGTACCAGTACAATTGTTTGCTTTAAAACCTGAATGTAATGACTTATTAGATTCCTCAATCAAGAAACACTCACTATATAAATGAACATGTCTTGCTTCTCACTTAAAACTAGGCGTATGCAAATGGTTTGAAACTGATTAAAAATACAATAAATCAAAATCGAACCCGACCAAATCAAACCGAAATTTTTCAAAACTGAACCAACCAAACCAAAAAAACAGTTTGATTTGGTTGCTTTAATCAAATTGCAAGCGATAAATGCACAAAGAAAAAACATGATATCCATTAACACAAAGGAAGCATTCATGCAGGAATTTAACGAAATCATTGACATGAATAGAGATGAGCAACAATTTTAAAGCTTGAGATTCCAAAATATCTAGTGTTATGCATATGGTTGTAAAAGGCACTTTGTAAGAAACTACCATTAAAATAAGAGATTTATAGAAGGTAACGAAACATATGATTCAATAACGTTGATAAATTATGAGATATTTTGACACCTTTAATAATGAAAGAGGAAACATGTCAAGGACCACTAGCTCTACTGACCAGCAGTACGATGTTATAGGCTGAGCTCTTAGAGATCAAGAGTTCGAACCTCCTTGACATCAAAACAAGTGATCTGCTTGAATAAATTATCACTCTTATTATTAAAAAAATGTAAGAAGAAACATATTCTATTACACTCCAACTAGTGCTGCTACTCCTCGTCAAACCATATTACTAAAGATGCCCGTGAAGAAGAAGGAATAAAGCTGCTACAAGAAGGTGGAAGGAAATTGGTCAATAGTTATTAGGCATTATGTAATTGGGCTAGATTATAAGGTCCATTATTGGGTATATAAATACTATTGTAATGGGCTGGTGAAGCTTAATCTGAATAAGAAAAGTATTTCATTTCCTTCCCTCCAAAACTTCTTCTCATTCAAATTCACTTCTATGGTCTCCTCAAAAACCTCTCCTCTTCTTCAATTTCAAACCCGATCCATGCCTCTAAAGATGAACAAGGAAAATCTGCTCCCATAGATGGTATCAGGTTCGAAAAATGATCATAGTAATGATGAGAATTCATAGGAGAAGCTGGAAATATAGTTGCCAAAAAAAGTTGAATACTCAATTCTCACATCAAATTGCTTCCAATAACGGTAGACTGCACTCTTCTATTCAAGAATTCCAGTCGTCATTACACCTAATTTTTCAAGACTAAAAAGATTTGAGACAAACCAGGGATATTCCATCTCAATCTGCATATATGAACCATATTTCAGTTGGTAATCTTGGATCAAATCCAACTGAAGGTATCGTATCTAGCTCTATAAATCCTTAACTAGTTACTGAAATTCTTTTGCTTAAGCAGGATAAAAAACATTAGCAAAACTTACACGTACGAAAGCTCTCTCATGCAAATACTCGCAATTCATCACCATTTCTGCATCAAAAATAAATGAAACTCAAGGCAACTTGTCTAGCGTTCTCCATAAGATAAATCCAAAACTCAATCTCTCTGGGGTGGAAGACCGATAACCTCGAAAAATGGATAAACTCAACTATTGACACTGAATCTAACTCATCATGTGACAGATTTAATGAATATAGGTAACTCAACATAACTAAACCTCTAGGATCACAATAAACCTCTAGATTGTGTCCATTATAAGTACCCAAACGAAAAACCTTCCCATCACAATCTAAGACCGCCCCATACATGGTCATTCGGTCCATATCCAAAATAAAACCAAACCCATAAAATCCTAAGACAAAAGCATCACAATCGAACTCGACTCCTAAAATAAATAATTTCAAATCCCTACATATCAAAGATAAATAAACTGATCCTCCAATAGGGTTTGATACAACTATTGGGTCTGTAACTATGCTAGTGTCTAAGTGTAACTCATCTACAAATCTACTCGAGATAAAGAGTGTGATTTCACAGTGTCAAATAAGGTATGAACAGATAAATCATACTTTCGGAATTTAAAACAAATTTTTTACCAAGACAACTATGAAGCAAAACTACTATGGTATCATTCCTCACTTAGAAACTCCAAAATAAATGCCGGTGATGCTGCAGTCATCACCAGAATTATTTTCAAGTGATAGAAATGAGTTTAGTGCTTTCTATCCCTTTTAAAAATATTTCTATTCATAAATACTTTCAAATAATAATAATAATATTATTATTTCCAAAACTTTGAAAAACAACTTTCATAACACCGGAATTTAAGTTCTCAGATTCTCAGTTTTAAATCATTTTTATCTGTAAACAATATTTATAAACCATACTTATACAAATATACTTTCTTATATAAAATCATTTCACAATTGTTTATCTTTGTTTAGATTATAATAAACATATTAAAATTATATTTTAACCCCACATTATCATCGAACGCCTTATAGTCAAACTACAAAACTTAATTCATAAGATGTTCGTATTTAGTATAATCAAACGATAAATGCCAATAAACTAGTTGATCATAATTCAGAAATTAATAAACAATAGTCAATGCTCCTAAACTGGCTAAGCACAACTAATCAAACAATAAATAATTATAATTGAATATTATCATTTTCTAACAAACAAACACATCATAAATAACTATATCAGTTTTTATGAAAATTATTCCTTTTTATATATAAAATATAAAATCTAGGTAAAATTATTTCATTTACCAAATTTGAAAATAATACCGTGTCGGTTCGTCTTGTCCAAGTGTATAAAAATCCATATCGATACGGTTGTTCCTTCTGTATCGACCAAAATTTTTAAACCACTCAACACAACATAAAACATTTTTATAGCACTAACAAATACGCTCTCGTATTTGTCTCACATCAGTAATAATTGTTGTAAAGTGGTACGACCACTATAATTGTAACAACCCGAATTTTTGGGTTGATTAAATAAAATTAAATAATGATTTAAATTGAAGAATTTAAATCATTAATTTGGTGTTTGTATTCTTTGTATAAACAAAAATTTGTTTTAAAATGGTGAATTCTAAATAATTGTGAGATTGAGTAATATTAGTATTTGTGAAACATTGAAATTATAGAATTTAGAATTTAAGTTGAAAAGAAGATAATTAATTGATTTGAATCTTCTATTTTAAATAAAAGAAAATTTGAGATTTTTAGACTTCTTTTAGAAAATAAGCTATTTATGTACTTAAATTCTTTGAGAAGTTGTTTTTCTCAGTTGGGCTAAAATAGTGTTTTAAACACTTAACCTTTTATTTCATAAAAATCAAGTTGTTAGATAAATAAAAAGAGAAAGTGTTCCTTTAAAATAAATAAGATTTTATTTTCTTATTGGGTTTGTTTCTAAACCCAAGCCCATTTAGTTTAAGAAAAAATTCTCCTTCTCATTGCTTGGTACGTTCATTTTAGTGAACTTATAGAAACCAAAAAGAAAAACTATGTTTCCTCTTTCAAACCTAGAAGCTAAATCAACAAATAAGAATAGGACAAAATTGCTAGTAAATCCGGTAAAAATTAAGGTAAAGTTTTCAAACCCTATTCTATCATCTAGACTAGTTGATTTCATTCTATGGTATTTGATTTTAGTTATTCTTTGTTTAGGGCTGAGATGTTTTCTAAGGTTGCTGCTTCTAATTTTAGGATGCTGTTGGTGTTATGGTTGCCTAGTTGCAAGGAGAAGAGGTGAGTTAAACCTCACAAGATCTATCCCTAAATTTCTTATAGCATGCTTTTAATTTTCTTAGAATGATTGTGAATTTCTTTCGATGAGATTTGGTTAAACGCTTGCAATTTCTTTACTGAGAATACGATTAGAACATTGACCTTAATTTCCTACTGTACATTAGTTTTCTCATCTTATTTCAATGATATGAATGTATGCAATGTGTGAAATTGGATGTGTGGATGATTACTGAAAATATATTAGGAATGCGCTGAAGTAAAACAACGATAACTTGCAAGTTTCTATTCCTTTTGAGGTCAATATTTTCAGGTTAGAAACTAGGTTCAATGGAAAAATATTTCTCTTCTGGTTACTTTTTGAGATTTCACCGTTCAATTGACCTGAAATAGAATTGAAAGTAAAAGCACAATTCTGTCATTAACAAAATTTTCTAAGTTTGAACCTGAAATTGATTTGGCCATATCGTTTTCATTTATAATCGGAATTCGATAATTTTAGATGTTCTGGAAAGTTTAGACTCTGTGCTACAAGGTTTTATGTTTTGAATTTTGAAAAATTCTAAATTTAAAATGGTCTAAATTGCAATTCTTTGTTGCTATCCTGAGAATAAACGACAACGATAATGAATTTAAAACCTGAGAATTATTTTGACAATATTTTTTGAACCGTAAGTCCAATTTTGATGATAATTTTCTTGTTTGAAATCTTAGATTATTATCTAAAACTTTTATGTTTTGAATTTTGCAAAATTAAGGTTTATATACTCGAAATTATATTTCTTTGTCGCTGCCCTGAAAATAAACAAACGACAATGAATTTAAAACCTGAGAATTGTTTTGGCCATAACTTTTGAACCAGAAGTCCAAATTTGATTATCTTTTTCTTGTTTGAAAGATTAGACTATTATCTAAAACTTTCATGTTTTGAGTTTTGTAAATTTTTAGGTTTATCCGGTCGAAATGCCCTGAGAATAAACAACAGAGTTAATAAATTTTATGTCTATATGCGTGTCTCGTTTTGCTTGATTGCCTTGTGCTTTTCTTTGTGAGCATCTATTCTGATTTCATTAGTTTTTTCCAGTTGAGTTCTTTTTTTTCTTGAGTTTCGATTTCTCTAATTCTTGGCTTGAGATGACTTGAATATTCTTTTAGGATTGTCATAGTTTATGCAAGTATATATATATATATTTGTATATGTAAGTCTAGTATTTCATTTTATAGATCTACACTTTAAGGAAGCATTATATGTATTTTATTTCCGTTCCGACATTAGATTCTATGTTGTATATTATATAGTGTATTTTTTTGAATTAAACTAAACCACTATATTATTTTTTGCTCCTGGATTAGATATGTTGAATTATCTTTTATAAGAAAAGAAAAAAATGTATATAGTGACATTATTCGACGTATTGATACTCGCCCAAAGCAATTTTACGAATGGTCGCTCCTAACCAACCGTATTCTCCGTAATACTCAACAATATTTCTTATAATATTCTTGGGTAATATAGGCATAAAGATGGGGCGTTATAATAATCTGGCTTGTTTGTGCAAAATAACAATATTTTGTTTTGCTTGAAAAAAAAAAATACGCTTTCGTATATATAGCACACTCAACTCATTCTAGGGTGTTACAAACCCTATCTCTAATCAGTCTACCCCGGCAAAGTTAATGTGTTTGCTCAACCTATGCTACGATACCATGCTATAATGGCTAGCCTTTACGAGCCTAAAAAAGTCAACACTAATACATCAACAATATTCACGTGCCAAACATTCGAGTGCCAAAAAGACAGATTGTTGGGGTGAAGAAAGAAAAGACAGAATAGAATCTCACATCGTGACAAGTAATATATAATATACCACAGATCTATAGAAAAGGAAAGTTTTATATACAAACATCAATCAGAGTAAACTAACCTAGCATCAGCCTGGACAGTTATAACTACCTATCCTTACAAATGTTGATAAATACAAAACAACAAATGCAGTGGAAATAAAAGACATGCGAATACGTCTTGGAGGCATTCAACCCGTCTCTTGAAGCTCCAAAGCATCTATAACAAAATCTAGAAATATGCTCGGGCTGACCCGAGCATTGTAAGAAAATAACACCTGGATCAGTCTGGTAAACCAGCGTGAGAAACACAAATCATATGGATTTTTAATGTTATAAAACCCTTCAAAATAAAGGTATCTCATAAGACCACGCTGCACATAAACACAGATGGGTTTTTACCTTACGATAACCAAAGCATTTTATAGGAAGTCTTGTGATATTATAATAATGTATAGGGTTTAAATAAATATTAAATCATAGCCGGAATGGTTACATTAATTACATTCGACAGCATACATAGTACATAACTAAGTCCGTAAAGGCACGTAGTGGAAAATGGATTCCATATAATAACAAGGCACAGGGGTACCGCCTGTCATAGTACATCTCTAGAAAAATGTACTGAGGGCCTCACATGGACCCCCGCCAACACAAGACCGGCCCATCCCTTCCTGAATAGTACCGAATATGTCATCACCCCGGTTGCTGACCAACAACTGTACCGAGTCACTAGCATACATAAATAGGTCAATATCGATCTAGATCGGGTGATGACCATACCCTAATTATAGCAAACCACATAGCCCTGCTGCATATCCCCTATTTTAGTCATTACCGGGTGCGAGGTTTAAGGCTACATTTTACCTTCTTAGCAAATCCCACTTGGAATGCTAACACCGACCTTTAGGAAATAATGCAATGCCAGCATTCATCCATATAAGTTGTTTAGGAAATGAACAAACCGAAGGCATTACTTCAACTACATCCTCAGGATTAGTAGCTAGTAACCCTTGCATTTTAAAGAACCGCGTCTTCGATCATCTTCCATATTTCTCCAATTCGAACGCTTATGCTAGTTCGAAGTGGTTTTTGGATAACAAATTTGATCCCGGCCTCTTCAAAACGATAATGATAATTTCAAAACTGACCAAGATTTGATAGTCGGTTATTCAACCATCAAATAAACAAACAATCAAATCGGAGATTTAACTTCATATGGAAACCAAGCATGATTAAGCACGTGACATTAAGCCTGTTTAATTAATTCTTTCATCAATTAAAAGTCACTTTGTAAATATTTTTATTGAAATACCTTTACAAAGATATATTCACAAATCTTCTCTACTCTTTTCAATACTTGAAAATTGTTCATGTACTTTTTTAGTAAGGCTAACCGGCTTTATAGTGGGCCATATAGACCTCGAGAACTTGAAAAAGAACATAGATATGTCCATATAGACCTGAAGCCCACCTTTAATCTGCCAAACTTTGCCACAGTGATCTTTGACTATAGAGTAAGCTGGGTTATAATCCAAGAAAAATCCAACCAGATAATTCGACCAATAGTCTGTCCCTGCCTGAATCATCTCAGCTACAGAATTCATAATTCCATCATTTTCGATCATCTCAAAAGTGCAAGGCATGAATTCATCTACGTTCATCGGCAATGTATTAAATAAAGAGGACTGCTTAACAACCTTAACAGGCACATGTCCTGTAGGTAGAGCAACAACAACAACTGAAGGTTGAATAATAGGCTTAACAGCAGGAGAGGATAAGGAGAAAATATTGGGGAACTTGGTGTCAACATCAACCTCGACATCCACTAGCCGTATAATATCCTCTGCCTCTACACTAACATGAGCAACTGTTTGAGACAGTAAACTGTCTTTTGACTCGACCTCAAAACACAGTTTCACCTAAAGAAATACCCAGACCAACATTTGCTTCGTTCTAACAATTTTCAATATTAGTTGTTGCCAATAGAGGAGATAGCGGGTTCTTACCAATAGAGGACCAACGGTCTTTAGCAGGAGCAGCACCATCCGAGCATCAATGTCTTCACATAAGGCTAGAAGGGGATTGTCATATACTTGACGACCTTAGGTAGGCATAGAAGGATTTCCAAAGGAAGCACCTAAAGCCGAATAGTGCGAGTCAGACAAGGCGAACGCTTGAACATTGAATTCGAGATATAGGATCAGACAAAGCACTAAAGGGGACAATCGAAGATCAGACCTCAACCACAGCAGCGTCGTGAGCCAGAGATGCACGAGTTAGAGCTGAAATGCTAGCCACATCTCATCAAAGAGGCATTGCAATCCAGATCTAAGGCTGGTCTAAGCTTGAACTTCTTTTTCTTCGGCATTAGAAGGCTAGGCGAGGCTGGCGGAAGGAAAAGAGGGGGGACAGAGGAAGGGGAATGGAGGTGGCGAGATGAGGTCAGACGAAATGAAATAAAGAGAAAGGGATGAAGGCAGACACCATTAAGTATTATTGAAAATGTTCGTATAATTATCTCAACCGTATAAGTATACTCACAACCATTTCACTTTCAATATTTGGAAATTATTTTTATACTTATCTCAACGGTATAAGTATATTCACAAAACAATACACTTTCAATACTAGGAGAAGTATTTATATACTTATCTCAACTGTATAAGTATACTCACAAACCATTTCACTTCCAATACTTGAAAAAGTATTTATATATTTATCTCAATGTTATAAGTATATTCACAAAACAATAAACTTTCGATACTTTGAAAAGTATTTATATACTTATCTCAACTGTATAAGTATATTCACAAATCTTAAGATAGGTTTCATTTCTAAAACCAAACATTGGTAACAATAAACCTAATACACTTTCGTTTTGGTGTATCTAAATGGATCGTATGTAAATTAGGCCAAATATACTTACCAGCACTTCCCGATTTCAAACTTGTTCTATCCCTCGATTAACGATGAAGTCGAATAAGTTAGCGTACTATCCTTGCCTCGACATACATTCTTAATTCTTAGGATAGGGACGAGTTTTACTACCTCGGAATTTGGTGTTACATATGAAATAATACTTTCCATACCACCATAATTTAAAATGATCATTTATAGATATCAAATCTCATTTCTTTTATAAAACCCCTTTTAATAAATCTCTTTCATATTTATTAAACTTCTTTTATAAATCTTCAAATATAATTATAAAATTTCTTTTATAAATATCCAAATTTATTTATAAAATTCCTTTTATAAATCTCCAAATATAATTATAAAACTCCCTTTATAAATCTCTAAATTTAGATATAAAACTTCTTTTATAAGTCTCCAATTTTTTTTATGAAACTCCTTTTATAGATCTCGTTTACCTATCACAAAAATTTAGTTTCAAGATAGAACCAAATACTTTTCATAAAACGATCATTCCATATATTACTATAAATCCACAAATGTGATTAATTATACCAAATTATAAAAATGATATCATTTTCCTTTTTATAAAATATCATTTTTAAATCTATTCTTTTATTTATAAAATACCGTTTACAAATCTCTCTTTTATTTATAAAATACCATTTATAAATCTCTTTTTCTATACACCATTTTATACAAAACGTTTCACCAATATTTATTGCAAAATATTGCTATCTTCTTTTAAAACAAAATTACTTTATTACAAAAGACCTTTATTTTCCTGTACAATAAATAGTTCCTAAAATATTTTTAAAACATTTCCATATAAATTAGAAAAGATTAACAGAAAGGTTAAAATAAATATGAAGTTCAAAAACCATTTCTAAATAAAATACCATATAAAATTCCCAAAATCACTTCAAAAATCATCATCCGAATCTAAACCATTTTCAAATCAAAACAATAAACCATTATATTTTGAAATACTATAATGAGACCAATAGCTAATAGAGCACTTAACCAATGCTATTCTACCTTTATCACTAAAAAGAGTTCATATTTTAACATATATCAATGTCATATCCAATATGGTCAATTACCAAACTTTTAACATTCAACAATTTATACAAGTATATAACTAAAATTTAAAATCAACAATGATGAGGAATCCGGATTCCTCTACAAAATTCCATGTATTTCATTTTATATGTCATTCGTCTTTTAAAGAGGAAATTCAAACAAACCAAACCAATAAATCATTCAAGCATAAAAACAATAATTTATATTTACTTATATCATATAGTATTCATCCAAATGTGAGATAACTCATTAAAATTCTAGTTGATGCTTACGCGTTCCAGTTTGATCTAAAATCGAACAGTGTTTGATTTCAGCTCAAAATTCCACTTGCTCCAAACCTAATGAAATCAATTCCAGTGCGTAGATAATGCTTCTACGAGCGCAACGCAAAAGAGCGCGTCTCGATTGGACCTTGTATGAAAAAGTTATTCATTTTATAAATTTCATGTTAATTAAATTAAATAATTATCATTAACAACTTAATTACCATTTTAATCACTATTCCCTTTCTTCCCCGTTCAAAACATGTACATGACTGTGCATACTATTGTCGTGCATTCATCCACCCTATCTCCCTCCATGGACAATGAATTGACAAATCGTTCGCTCCCGTCAACATCTCTTCACGCTCTCTATGCGATGGACCCAAAATCAAGAAGCTCAGCCCATCATCGACGAATGCGACCTAGGCACGCTCCTTCACTTTTCAGAATGACGCGACCTCCCCTAAGCGACCACACGCTACCAAACTCCCACCGCCGATGCTCCTTCGTCCGAGAAACACGTTGCCACCCACACCATGGCCAATCTCCTCCGAATCACCCACAAAGTGTAATCCTAGTTCGACATCATCTAGACGAACTCGGCTAAAGTCGACCGCAACCATCCATGAACCCATAGATGAGAAGACTCACTCACACGAAGTCAACAAATCTAATTTTATGATTTTTAATGATCTACAGCTTTTGATTTATAATTTTAAAGAAAGAGGCTAGGGTTTAAGTATTTAAAGTAAACGTGAAAAAAGTGAAGAGGGAAAGAAGTGATGAAAAATGAGAATTGTTTGACTATGGGTGTTAGTTTATGTTACAATTTCCGACACTTCGCTACACAGATTTTCATTCTCGTACGAACCGTGAATGACATAAATAAAAATACGATCATGCACAACAATGCGACACAATCACAAAACAACAATAAAACAAACTGGTTATCTTATTTTGTGAAATTTCAAAAATACCAACGTTTGCCAAAAAATACGTCAAACGATAATTTAAATAATTTCCAAATTAAAAATTATGGAAAAATACAATAAATTCATTTAAAAATACGTCATTAAAATTGAGCTATTTTATTAAACAAATATAATTTTCTTATTATTTAGTACATTCGAACCAAATTTGAATATTTAAATAAATTAAATATTTTCATTCGAAACGTCAAAAATTGCGAGTCATTACAAATCAATCCAAAAATCCTCTCACAAGTGCGGATCCTTGCTTTCGAGTCCACATAAGACTATGTCCCCACGTATGGTTTCCCTTCTAAACTCACAAAGTCCTTACATAACTTAGCAAAATCGATGGCAGGTGGGTGGACAGGAATTACAACTAGTGTCTGCTTTATGGGCCCCTTATTAGGGTTAAGCTCGACTAGTCCTCTCGCTTGCAGATACTGACGGAACCAAATCGAGATGTCCACACCCGAAATCTCAGCTGCGGCGCCTGAGTCACAACCAGCAGAATCGCTAATCCTCAATATCCGTGACTTAGGGATTGTTAGCTACTTTTCCACATATAGTATTGGAAAGAATAAGTGATAGCATTTTTTATACTTATATATATATAACATTTGCAAAACTTTTTTCCATACATATATATACTTTTAGAAACCCATTTTGAAGAACTGCTTTGAAATTTTTTCAAGTACGTTCTCTTAATATGCCCTGAACTCCTACGGAATTTTAAACCTATGCTCTGATACCAAATGTGATAACCCATACCTCCAGACACACCGATCCAAAGCCAGGGTGACTTTCAGACTCGCGTCGTGCCAAGAAGTATGAGCTATATATCGTGTTTTTAAACATTACAAAGACTAAGAATATAAGAATATAATCTAAGACATTCTACACTTTCAGATCTCACAGCGGAAGGCAGAAAATATAAATATAGAAAACAATCATCTTAGAAAATATTTTAGAAAATACAGTCTCAAAACATATATAGTCACAATCCAAAGTTTGCAGAAATACAACATAAAGTTTGATAAATACTAAGTATGATAAGTGGTTACATGAAGGGTAATGAAAAGTAATAAGAAATGCCAATGCTTAGCTCGCCTCTCCATGTAATAGATCTAGGCCAATCACCTGCTGTCCTGTCCTTCTATGGTGAAAAGAAAAGAGTGGGTCAGACAAAAGTCCAATGAATGAGTTATATCATTAATATATGATGATCACATGCAATTGACTTCATTATTACTCTATGAGACTTAGGGTGTTCTACCTATGTTTGTGAACTACTTGCTAAGGTAGGTTTTGTTAACCTAAGGGTATAATTCTAAATACATCTACACCCAACATCTTGTGAAGGTTTATACTTAGGGTGGAGCAACTAATCGAACCTTAACACAACTACAGATCGGCCAATAACCTCTAAAACTATTCCAACATAAGATCTTCTACAGTATCAACCTTGGGACTAATTTCCTAAATTATGACTACACATATCATATTTATGCAATGAGGAGGAGCCTGTAATGCCAATTCGCACCAAAGATGTCTTAGGGTCCGCTGCATCCATGTCCACTCTCATTGGTAACGTAACGCCACTTATTGCATAGCATCAAACATCCACAACAATACCACATCTTATTTCATTGGTGTCGGGCCACACACTTCTCCAGGCATCCTTGTTAGTGTTGCACGTACACTGTAGAACCTCCTATGAGTAAATTTTACGATCGAATCGCCCATGTCGAATATCGACTACGCCAAATAAATAGTGTCTAGGCCTAATTTCCAGCGTACACATCTATCTAGTCCCGTAATGTCCAAGGGTCGTAAACTTAAGGAACGAGTTTCTCTATTAATAAACTAACATCCATATAATATATATATATATATATGTATATGTATGTATATGTATATGCATATGTATGTATGTATGTGTGTGTAGTGTGTCTGTGTCAATATATATACATATACATACACACACACACACATATAAACTTATAACCTGGACCTTATGTCGAGGTTCAGATGGTGCCTAAAACCAATAACCGGTCGACCGCTAGTCACTAGAGCGGTCGACTGGTTCCACCGAGCCTCTCGACCGTTCGGAGTTGTTTTATTATTGTTATTTTATTTTCTTCATTCTGTTGTGTATGGATTATCATTCTCTATAGCTTATCTTTCTCTGTTAATTACAGTAAATCCTAGTTTGTAACATATAATCCCCAGTGCTCTCAATTTCAATTTCTAATTATTCAATGATTTTATAACATTGTTTGTCATCAATTCCAATTAACTTAGGTTTAGAACCAACACGGTATGGATATATCAATCTATATTCAATTTAGCAAAAATAGTGTGTTCAACCTAAATCAACTTTTATCCAACTAATTTTCCTTTAATCAAATTTAGATTAAAAAAAGGGATCATATTCATATGGGTTAAATTATTATCAAATTCCCAATTCACTACATTTATTAGATAAACATTGAATTAAACATTTTTAGATCAAATAGGGTATAAAAAGACTTAATTACATATAAATTATCATATTAATTATAAACCCACCCACCTCTATAAAACTGTCCCTTTTTTAGTTCGCTTGGAATCGCATCCGCTTGGTTTGTAGAACTCTCCTTGATTTATTTAATTTCTCCTTCTTCGATCTATTGAATTTAATTTTTGTTTTGTTTTTGAAGAAATTAGATCTTGAGAGAAAGAGGGTTAAGTTTTGTTATGACCAATATGAAATTAGGGTTCTCTGTATTATATTAGGGTTCTATTTATATGGGTTCAAATCGTCATCAACCGTTAGATCGATTTATATAAAATCCAGGCCGTTCGGCCTACTCAAACCTTTGAAAGTACCCCTTTTGAATCCATTGAAAGTACCCTTTTCGAAACCAAGTAAAACCCTTCTTTTACCTAGGCCGAAAGGCCAAAACATTCCTTTTGAAACCATTCATAATCTTCCTTTCAAAAACGTTGAAAAACCATTCCTTCGAAAGCATTAAAGCCTTAGACATCCTTCTTCAAAACCTTTAAACATTACCTTTCAAATACATTAGAAAACCTTTCCTTTCAAACCTTTCGAAACCATTTGGGAACCACCCCTTCGAAACCATTCTTTAAAATCTTTCGAAAGCAATAAAATTTCAAACCTTTCGAAAGCCTTTGGGTTCAAGTAAAACATGTGGAACACCTTTCAAAACCATTAAAAATTAACTACTTCGAAACCATTTGGGTTCTACCTTCAACAGAGCAAAAGGGTCATAAAACATTTAAGTCGAAAGAACTCTTTTGAAAGCATTTCCTAAGAAAATAATTGATTGTGTCGAAAACAAACTTCCGAAAGTTTTGGAGAAGCGGCCAAGTTTTAAATGCAAAGTAAACCTTTCGAAACCATTGGCGTCGAAAGGTAGATAAGCGGCAGCTAAGGGCTTCGACCTAGTCGGAAGCATATACTTAAAACAAAGGTGCAACCTCTTTAAAACCATTCTTGTAAAACCATTGACCTACTCGAAAGCAAACCAAGTCGAAAGCTAAAGCAAAGCAGACATATTTTTATATAAAATAAAGCAGCGCTTCGGCCCCTTCGGAACCACTGGTTTCGACCTCATACCTTCCACCTTCTATCCAATTCGTTGCGCACCAAGTCTTTGATGCCATGCGCATTGGTTTCGATGGCGATGGAGGCGGAGGAACAAAGTCGAAAGCCATCTAAGTCGGAAGCAGGGTGCCGAAAGTGGCAAAACATACATTTTGCATGTAAAACTGATTTTTAACATTTTTAAGTAATCTTTTTAACTAACCTGCCTTATTTGTCAAAATCTTATTGGTTGCAAAATTTCTTTTCTAAAAGCACTACCAAAATTTCAGAACTAAACAATTTAATTTATTTACAAAATACCCCTTCTCCTTTTATAAATATATAAAACATTTAAGTCCCATACGTTAAATAATTTTATATATTCATCAAAACAAAGAGGAAAATTCTATGAAAATTCCAAAAAATCATTTTTAATATGCTTTCTAACATATATTAATTCCAGACCCAAAGTATTAATTATTTAGCCGTAAATAATTTAAAACCCAAATAATCATTTTCTACACTATAAAATTAATATAAAATCCAAATTAATTTAAGAAAATTATAAAAATTGAAACCCATCTCTAAAATATCATTTCTAATATATATGTAAAATCTCAAGGCATTTGGATATCATTAAATAGGGTTTTCACATTAAAACATATCATAAAATCTATATGATTAAGCATAAATCATCAACAAACATATATAAACAATTAATCATTTAAAAACATAGCATAATCATGCAAAATACTTCGGTTCATCTTTAAACCGAAAATAATTAGAAAAATGAGATGTAATCATTATTCACCTTAGCTTTTGGGATTAAAGAGTTTGAGATTTGAATGGATTTAGGTTGATTAAGCTCCCGCTTGATTCTTTTATCTCCCTCTAGTTGCTTCTAATGGTGGTCGGCCTTTTTGTTTAATTTTTGAAAATGATTTGAATGTGAGGATACACGGCTAAGGGTTTAGGGTATTAGAATGCTAATTTTCCTATTTTGCCCTCACTTATTATACTTAACCACTTTATTTTAGTTCATTTGTTATTAAGGCACGGCTACCCTTATGAATTACATCTCAATCCCTTAATCATCATATTTTTTATTTAATTTAGCTAATTAAATATCCTAAATAATGTTACTAAAAATATGGGGTGTTACAAGGGACTAAAGCAAGTGTTCCTCATTCATCTTGGGATCATAATGTTTTCTTCGATGGGAAGGAATCTCTGGTTCTATCAGAATCATAGTCTCGGCTTTGTAGGCTAAAACGAATGGAATATGTGCAGTTATGGACTTATGGGTCATTCGATAAGCCTATAATGCTATTGGTAATTCACCGACCTAGTTCCTCTTGGCTTCTGTCATTCTTCAGGAGGGATTTGATGATTTTATTCACTACCTCCACTTATCCATCCGCTTGTATGTGCTACTATCGAGAAGCTCTTCTCAATTTTATACCGATTGTAGAGGTCCTTGAAATCAGTACCCTTGAATTGAGTTCCATTGTCATTTATAATTTTTTGCAAAAATCCAGCTCTACACGTGATGTTCTTCATCACAAAGTTTATGACTTTATTCATAGTGATCATGGCTAGCGGTTCCGCATCCCACTTTATAAAGTAGTCCATAAATACAATAGCAAACTTTGTTTCATCTTTCGACATCGGTAGCACACCGGTTATATCAATTCCTCAAACCGTAAATGGCCACGGGCTAACCATTTGCGTAAACTTGGTAGATAGGGCTCTTGGAATCTTCATAAACCTCTAGCATCTATCACACTATCTGGTGCAATCAACAACATCTCGGTTAATCGTCGACCAGAAGTATCAATAGCAAAGAACTTTCTTTGCTAATGTCTACTCCCGATGTGATCACCGCAGCTTCTTTCATGTAATTCCATAAGGATTTTTCTAGCCTCATCCTTAGTGACACATCGCAGCAAAGGGTTGAGAAGCCAGTCCTATACAACATTCCTTCTTGCATTATAAATCACGACATTCTACGAGTATATTCATTTCGTCCATTCGGGAGAGTTCCCTTTAACAAATAGTTTTTGATTGGAGTCATCCGTGACTCCCTTTCCTCTTCGGTCTCCAAGATCTAATCAACATCCATAAGATCGATGCTCGGAGGTGATAAAATTTCAACTGGAACCAATTCCATCAACTGTGCATCCCCAGAGTTAGCTAGCATGGCCAGTGAATCGGCCTTTGTGTTTTTCTCTTTAGGAATGTACTTTATTGTGTAGTGTTCAATATCATTCAACTGTTCCAGCATCTTTATCAGGTAAGGGGAAATTCTTGCTCCCTTAGCTTGAACTTCCTTTTTTACTTGGCAGACCACCAATTGTGAGTCGTTGTATACATACAATGTCCTGATTCACAGTTCCTTAACTATCTTGAGTATGGCTATCAATACTTCATACTTAGCTTTGTTGTTCATCGCTAGGAACTCTAACTTTAGTGTGTAGCAAATCATTCGTCCTTCTGGGGTTATAAGAACCACTCCTGCCCCAGAATGACGTTCGTTGGAAGCTCCGTCTATGTACAACTTCTACTGCAAAACTCGAACCATATCATCCTCCTCCTCTCCATCCTAAATGGTGAATTCAACGATGAAATCAACTAATATCCATTCTTATATTGCCCTTCTAGGATGGTAAGTTATGTCGTATTAGCTTTGCTCAATATTCCACTTCAACAATCTTCCCAAGATCTCTGATCGATGTAATAATTGCTTTAAGGGCCAATATGTCAGCACCTTTATCAGGTGAGCTTGAAAATATGGTTGTAGTTTCCTTGAAGCAATCAATAAGAAGTATGCTAGCTTTTCCAACTTCGGGTAGTTCTTTTCTACTCTAATAGATCGCTTAGTGATATAGTATACATGCCTTTAGATCTTTATCTCCTCACATACCAAGGGTGCACTCGATGTGTGAGTAGATACTGCTAAATATATAAATAGATCTTCATCTTTCAAAGGCTTCTATAGGATCTGTTGTAACGACCCCGAAATTTAAATTTATTTAAATTAATAATTAAATGAAATTTTGAGTTAAATTTATGATTAAATAAATTTTTGAATAAAAATTGTGAAATTAAATTGATTAAATGGAGCGAGTTTCCCCGATATCCAAGTATATTCTGTATAAATCATTTGAGATTAAAATATTGTAAATAGTGTATATGTGTGTATATTGAATGTATATATATATTTAGGTATATACGAGCAAATTTAATATATATATTTGAATTGATGGTTAAAGATGGTTTGAGTTTATAAAATAAATATAAGACAATAAATATTAAGTAAATAATGATAATGAATATTTGAACTAGAAATTGAAATTAATATAAGGTAAGTTTTAATAAAAAAATAGAAGTAGGATATTTGTTAAAAATCTAACAACAATTTAGAATAGAAATTTATTTACATTTCAAAGTAGTAAGATAAATAGAGAAAACAAATAAACATAGAAATTGTCATTTTTATTCTTGATAGATATATCTCTAGCATACAAAAAGTATACCATAGCCTACAACACTTAGAAAACAAAAACAAATACAAGTATGCAAAACAAAGTAAATTAATGAAACAAAGAAAAGCTTAAAGAAAATATAAGACATCACCTGTTCTAGCATCATCTTCTCAGCCGAAATGCAATGTATAAAGTAAAGTAATAAAATAAAATAAAAACATCATTTCCACCGCCATAACAAAATCATTTCAGCCTATAAACAAAGAAGCATCAACCTGGAAAAGCAAATAAGTATAAACAATATCTCATATTTTTGGTACAGCCGAGACTAAAGAAAAGAAAAGAAAAATTTATAAATGAGGTATGGTACAAAGCAAATAAAATAAGGTAATATGGTACATGGTAATTTAATGCAAGCCAGAGTTTTATCACCTCAGCCCCCAAACGCAAATATCCCTGCCAAACTATTGTGCAAATATATTACTTTGTATTGTACAAATATCATCATCAACCTGTAATCTTCTTTATACATCAAGCTTCCTCATTTCATTTCGTTCCAAACCAAACTGTGAAAGCAAATATAGCAAACCAGAGAAAAGGAAATAAACATCACCACTTACAAGAATTCAAATATCACTCAAGATCAAAAGTCAGGCAATTTGAAAACTTAAATCATAAATCAAACTTCAACCTAATCAAGTTGGAATCTGGAAATTCAAGCCTGGGCTTAGTTAAAGAAGATTTCTGTTTTGGAAGCAAAACAACTCAGGAAATTATTTACAGGTGAGCAAACTTCATTTTTGAAACCATTCTCATGATTCTAATATCTGTGGTGATGAATGCCAAGACAAATGATAAATGTATGTGTACATCAGCAAGTATAACTGTATCTATATGGGAGAATCTGTCTGTGCATATCGGTATAAACAGATACATATGTCTCTGTTTAGTCCACAGGCTTTAATTTGATTTAGAAATTCAAATTTCTTCCTCTAATTCTCTATAGACTTTGATGTCTAAACCAAACTTGATTGTTTTACCTTAAGCTTTAATTTAAAATTTCATTTAAGTTAAAAACACTTTAAATTTTATCTGGAAACCCAAATTATCAGGATAAACTTAAGATGAGCAAATTTTCGAATCTCTTCATTTTTAAGTTCAAGTATACGAATGGAATCTATATGCTAAAACTTGATTTTTAAAATAAGAATCGTAAATTTTAATAGAGGGAGTAGGGTGCAGTTCGTGTTCGACTGTTTTAGGCGTTTTGGGTTGCCGTGGACGATCTCGTCGTCTGGAGTTGTGGAGTTTTGGTCTGGAGATGGAGTGATGATCGTAGTCTATGGGAAAAATGGTGCGGTGGTGGTTCGTCAACGGTGGAGGCGACGGCGTCAAATTTGTTTTCGTAGACCTAGTTTTAGGCGCAGTGATGTTTTCGTCTCGTACGACGTCAGGGGTTGATCGAGTGCAGCGAGCCTATGGGGTTTGGTAGAGGGGTTGTAGACGTAGCGGTGGCTGGAATTTCGTGGGCTCCGGTGGACGAGGCAGTGGGGACGGCGGTGTTCCCAGGGATGGTGGTGTTCCTGGTTTACGTTCCAGGTTTAGTGATCGAACTCGAATTCGATCTCGAGTTGGAATTGTTGATAGGAGGCTGGGGATAGGGTGTCGAGGTGGTCGTCGTGATGTAGGGTTGGTCGTGGTCGACCGGAGAGGGCTGATGGAAGCGTGCACGTGCACGCGAGGGACCGGTATCAGTTGCTGGATTGGGGAAGATGAAGTACAGGGGCTCGAATTATCTCGTGATATACTCGGGGAAACTGCGTGACGAACTCGAAGAACATGTAGGGGGACTCGAGTAGAATGATGGAATAGCAGGTCGAAATACTTAGACAAAATTTTAAGTTGGAAATTTTGGCACTCGGGTTGATTTTTGATATAACCCGAAGCAAACAAGCAAATTTCTCGGGTATGACTCGAAGCAGATCTCGGGTCTTTAAATTTCCAGATTTTAAAAAAAAAAA
Organism: Allium fistulosum; assembly: GCA_030737815.1. Taxonomy (NCBI): domain Eukaryota; kingdom Viridiplantae; phylum Streptophyta; class Magnoliopsida; order Asparagales; family Amaryllidaceae; genus Allium; species Allium fistulosum. The sequence goes on from CM060908.1 coordinate 331,468,137, forward strand.
ATTGAACAAATTGAAATCAATTTAATTTGTAAACTTATTTTTCCTTAAATAATTTTTGTTAAGAACAAATATCAATTGGTGTTGACAGATTTTGAAATAAGATTATTCTTTTAAAATTAATTAAGTTTAAACTAAAATGTTTTAAACTCATGTTAAAGAAAAAAAGAGAGGTTATTTTAAATAAAACTTAATTAAGTAATTAAGAGTTGATTTGATATTTTAATTTGTTAACTTAAAAGTTAAGTTAATTTATATGGGTTTTATAATTAACTAAGATCAATAAATTATTAATTTAAAACTAATTAATTTAAAATTAAAAATAATAATTTAAATGGTGAGTAATTAAGGGATAATTTATCTATTGAAGATAATTCATTTAATAGTGAATTAAATAATTTAAAGATTTATTATTTAATAATTTAAGGCTAATTAATTTATTATTAATGATTAATTTATGAATGATTAAAGAAAAATTAATCAAAATAATTTATAATTTATAAAAAAATTAATTAACCAGAATTTGAAATAAATTCATAAGAAATAAATCTGATTGAATTTATCAGATAATTTACCGACCTTACTTATGAATGTTTAAATTCTATTGGATGATTTGATTTGTTTGATATCCCTGATATATGATGCCTTGTGATATACCCTGATTTGAGTTGTGACCTGTGATGTAATTTATCATCTGTGATATTTATCTGTGATCTGTGAAAATACGATAAGCGTTATACTTTATATCGCTTATCAACTATATCCTGTATTTTGTTATGTGATGATTGATGTTGCACTATTGTGTGTTAAACCCCTGGACTACACTGTTACACACACAAATATGGATTTCACGTGGAAAACGGTTAAGTCACAGATAATTTAAATTTGATATTTTTGAAATTGAAATTTTTAATTTCAATTGATTTTGAAATTTGAAATTCGGGTTTAAACTGAAAAGCTTTTGAAATGGAATTTCAAAGATAAAAGTTATTTCGAATAACTTAACCGAGTTTTGAAAATTTAAATAGTTAGATTTAAATTTGGATTCAAGTTTGAAATTGAATCATATGATTTGAAATTAGGGATTAAAAATGATATAAATGTGTTTGTATGAATCTAAACCATTTAAAAGTATAAGTTGGGAATTTGAATTAAACCAAGGATTTCAACTCGTATGAATGAATCAGATTTCCAAATTGAAAACTGTTGTTTTCGAATGATAAAAGCTTTTAGATAAGAAAAGAAATTCCAGTTTAAATTAAAGGAATTTCAAGTGAATTGAAAAATGGATTTTCCAAGTTATGAATTGTTTTGAAAGCTATGAATCAAATCTGTTATTTTTAACAGATTTAAAATGATGATTTATTTAAACCATTTGAAATGGAATTGTTTTGAAAGCTATTAGTTAAATCTTTGATTTAAAGATTTAACGAATTAATTAAACTGAAATGGAAATCGATTTGGAAAATCTATGAATGAGTCTTTGTGAAATTAAGTGAACTTTGTGAATTGAATCTTTTTGTTTAAAAAGATTAAAATGGTAATTTGTTAAACCATTTGAAAAGAAAGTTTGGGTTTAAGTTGTGACTTAATTGAAATCCCAATATCCATATGTTTTTAAATATTTCGCTCACTATTCGGGTTAGCCGGGAAAGGACCTTTGGGTCGTATAACTCATTCCGAATAGTGATACGTCGTTTATGGATAGCATTTGAAGACCGGTGTTGAAGACCGGATATTTTTCGAAAATGAAAGGACAACCTGTCGAATGTCTCTGCACTGAGTCGCGCCGGTATAGAGATTTATATCACTCTTTTGTGACGGGAAGTCCGGACGTGATTGAGAATTATCCGGATTTGCAAGGGCTTCGTGAGAAGTGCCTTCGGTTCTGTTCGATCCCGGAACAGACTTGTATGGATACATGTCTGACATTACACTTTGAGATATAAAACTGATTTCTTTCAAATACATTTCTGTTGGTGGCGGAGAATTTATTCTCTTAGCTTAACACCCTTCTCTGAGACGTACGAGCTCAGAGGTTATGTAGTTGAAATTTATCAGCGATATATCCCAATTTGGTAATGTGGCATGCTGAGTGTTGCTGTGTGATGATCAGTGTTTGATCATTTGTGATATGATCATTTGTTTGATCTTATATCTTTGTGATCATAGGTTGATCATTTGTTTGACCCGAAGCATGGCTTTGTGAACAAAGCGTAGCTTTGTGGACGAGACTTCGTCGAGCCTCACACCCCGGAAATGGTCAAAACAGGAAGGATGCAGCAAGGTTCTAGGGAGTAGCGCCCCTTAGTGTATGTCATTCCTTCTGGATAAAGGTGGTATCATGGTATGGAGCCCAGATACTTAACCTCTGTGGTTGCTGCAAATTTATTACTTTGTGGTTGTTGGAAATCGGGGATCCTCGGGAAGATCGGTGACGATCGGGGGATGGCATACGCGTGTCAGTAGTTACCTATTTTTGCAGAGGTAACCCGGCCTTGTGTTGGCAGAGATCCGGTTAGGTTCTCGGGTCGTCTATTCCAGGGACGTACCCATCGTGGATAGGAAGTTCCTTAGCCTGACCATTTGTTGGAAATCCATCTTCCAATACGAACCGTGTACGGTTTTAGTTGTAGAACCTGCCATTTACGTACGGTGGTCACCACTGTTTAGATGGTAGCTATAGTAGGCATACGATACTGGTCGTATGTTGGCTAAGATTAATATTATACTTTCGAAATGATTTCTACACTATGCACTAATGATAATATCAAAAAGATTTGATTTTTGCGTAGTAAGCATCTTTGACTATCATAAGAAGAAATCTCCTCCAATTCTGCGTTTGCATTGTGTGTGTGGTGGGAGGTCTTATGGTAGTTTCATTTTCCAAAAGCATTGCGAATTGACTTTAAAATTCTCTGCTATTTGTTTTTAAAGATAAACTGTTTTTGTTGCTCACACCAGTCCCATGACTGATCCGGAGTTTATTGTTCCCTTCCTAAACTCTGGGTGCCCACCATTTTCCACACGGGCAGTCTAGAGTTTGGTTTTTCAGATATTCAGGTTTAGTAGATTATCTGGAGCTAGTTCAGTTCTTGGAGTTCATGGACTGACGTTGCTTATCTTGGAGCATTCTATTGGAGACATTCTATTCCGCTGCTGGTGTTATCTATTTTCTTTTCCGCTGCTATTTGTTGTATCATATCTCTGATGTATATAGATATTTATTGTATCATCATTGTATCTGGATATTGTATCAGATGTTGTATATCTGTATTATTCTTTTCTTCCGCTGTGTTATACTTAACTGTGTTATAAGCTCCCGAGAACCAGATTCGGCATTTGAATCTAAGGCATTTTGAGTACAAGTGAAGTACGGGTGCCGATTTTCGAAGGTCGATTTTTGGGTCTTGACAAGTGGTATCAGAGCTAAGGTTGAACTTTAGCTCAGGAGTATAACACGTTAAGTAGCTCATTAGAGATAGAGTGAAGTAAACTCTAGACTGAGTACTCTCTAAGATATCCGTCTGAACGTCTCAGTAAATTCTCTTACTATCCACTGGTAGTGAGTATGAGTGCAAGAAGAGGACGAGATAGGGGACACGGGAATACGACTATAAATAGTCAATACTCTGTAACAACAAGGAAACATTTTTTTCTCTATCAATCTCTTTCGTTCAACATCTCTTCTCAACTCTTTGATGGTTCTTGGTAGATCCAGGAAGAAGATTCGATATATTAATATGGGACATAAACTCCTGATAAGCCAAAATTGTTTGTTTGGATGAATTGTTTGCATTGGTTGCTATGGTTGATAGGTATATTTTAGTTCTAAACTAGAAAGTTTTGAAATTGTATCCACATATCTGTCTATTCTTTGGGTCCCAGTATATTCTACGAATGGTTAGTTATTCCTTCGAACTAACCGATGCCCTTGTATATTTTGTAGATCTGGATAACCCGAGTATCTTGTGAAGTTTTAAACAGATTCGTTCTTATATCTGTCATTGATATTCTGATTTGGTGAGCCAAATGCAGAATAAATGTTCAGTTTGAGTTGATGAAATATTTTTCATCCATCTTTTTGTCTCCTTGGTAATTTCGAGGATGAAATTCTTTTAAGGGGGGAAGTTTGTAACGACCCCGAAATTTAAATTTATTTAAATTAATAATTAAATGAAATTTTGAGTTAAATTTATGATTAAATAAATTTTTGAATAAAAATTGTGAAATTAAATTGATTAAATGGAGCGAGTTTCCCCGATATCCAAGTATATTCTGTATAAATCATTTGAGATTAAAATATTGTAAATAGTGTATATGTGTGTATATTGAATGTATATATATATTTAGGTATATACGAGCAAATTTAATATATATATTTGAATTGATGGTTAAAGATGGTTTGAGTTTATAAAATAAATATAAGACAATAAATATTAAGTAAATAATGATAATGAATATTTGAACTAGAAATTGAAATTAATATAAGGTAAGTTTTAATAAAAAAATAGAAGTAGGATATTTGTTAAAAATCTAACAACAATTTAGAATAGAAATTTATTTACATTTCAAAGTAGTAAGATAAATAGAGAAAACAAATAAACATAGAAATTGTCATTTTTATTCTTGATAGATATATCTCTAGCATACAAAAAGTATACCATAGCCTACAACACTTAGAAAACAAAAACAAATACAAGTATGCAAAACAAAGTAAATTAATGAAACAAAGAAAAGCTTAAAGAAAATATAAGACATCACCTGTTCTAGCATCATCTTCTCAGCCGAAATGCAATGTATAAAGTAAAGTAATAAAATAAAATAAAAACATCATTTCCACCGCCATAACAAAATCATTTCAGCCTATAAACAAAGAAGCATCAACCTGGAAAAGCAAATAAGTATAAACAATATCTCATATTTTTGGTACAGCCGAGACTAAAGAAAAGAAAAGAAAAATTTATAAATGAGGTATGGTACAAAGCAAATAAAATAAGGTAATATGGTACATGGTAATTTAATGCAAGCCAGAGTTTTATCACCTCAGCCCCCAAACGCAAATATCCCTGCCAAACTATTGTGCAAATATATTACTTTGTATTGTACAAATATCATCATCAACCTGTAATCTTCTTTATACATCAAGCTTCCTCATTTCATTTCGTTCCAAACCAAACTGTGAAAGCAAATATAGCAAACCAGAGAAAAGGAAATAAACATCACCACTTACAAGAATTCAAATATCACTCAAGATCAAAAGTCAGGCAATTTGAAAACTTAAATCATAAATCAAACTTCAACCTAATCAAGTTGGAATCTGGAAATTCAAGCCTGGGCTTAGTTAAAGAAGATTTCTGTTTTGGAAGCAAAACAACTCAGGAAATTATTTACAGGTGAGCAAACTTCATTTTTGAAACCATTCTCATGATTCTAATATCTGTGGTGATGAATGCCAAGACAAATGATAAATGTATGTGTACATCAGCAAGTATAACTGTATCTATATGGGAGAATCTGTCTGTGCATATCGGTATAAACAGATACATATGTCTCTGTTTAGTCCACAGGCTTTAATTTGATTTAGAAATTCAAATTTCTTCCTCTAATTCTCTATAGACTTTGATGTCTAAACCAAACTTGATTGTTTTACCTTAAGCTTTAATTTAAAATTTCATTTAAGTTAAAAACACTTTAAATTTTATCTGGAAACCCAAATTATCAGGATAAACTTAAGATGAGCAAATTTTCGAATCTCTTCATTTTTAAGTTCAAGTATACGAATGGAATCTATATGCTAAAACTTGATTTTTAAAATAAGAATCGTAAATTTTAATAGAGGGAGTAGGGTGCAGTTCGTGTTCGACTGTTTTAGGCGTTTTGGGTTGCCGTGGACGATCTCGTCGTCTGGAGTTGTGGAGTTTTGGTCTGGAGATGGAGTGATGATCGTAGTCTATGGGAAAAATGGTGCGGTGGTGGTTCGTCAACGGTGGAGGCGACGGCGTCAAATTTGTTTTCGTAGACCTAGTTTTAGGCGCAGTGATGTTTTCGTCTCGTACGACGTCAGGGGTTGATCGAGTGCAGCGAGCCTATGGGGTTTGGTAGAGGGGTTGTAGACGTAGCGGTGGCTGGAATTTCGTGGGCTCCGGTGGACGAGGCAGTGGGGACGGCGGTGTTCCCAGGGATGGTGGTGTTCCTGGTTTACGTTCCAGGTTTAGTGATCGAACTCGAATTCGATCTCGAGTTGGAATTGTTGATAGGAGGCTGGGGATAGGGTGTCGAGGTGGTCGTCGTGATGTAGGGTTGGTCGTGGTCGACCGGAGAGGGCTGATGGAAGCGTGCACGTGCACGCGAGGGACCGGTATCAGTTGCTGGATTGGGGAAGATGAAGTACAGGGGCTCGAATTATCTCGTGATATACTCGGGGAAACTGCGTGACGAACTCGAAGAACATGTAGGGGGACTCGAGTAGAATGATGGAATAGCAGGTCGAAATACTTAGACAAAATTTTAAGTTGGAAATTTTGGCACTCGGGTTGATTTTTGATATAACCCGAAGCAAACAAGCAAATTTCTCGGGTATGACTCGAAGCAGATCTCGGGTCTTTAAATTTCCAGATTTTAAAAAAAAAAAATTGAACAAATTGAAATCAATTTAATTTGTAAACTTATTTTTCCTTAAATAATTTTTGTTAAGAACAAATATCAATTGGTGTTGACAGATTTTGAAATAAGATTATTCTTTTAAAATTAATTAAGTTTAAACTAAAATGTTTTAAACTCATGTTAAAGAAAAAAAGAGAGGTTATTTTAAATAAAACTTAATTAAGTAATTAAGAGTTGATTTGATATTTTAATTTGTTAACTTAAAAGTTAAGTTAATTTATATGGGTTTTATAATTAACTAAGATCAATAAATTATTAATTTAAAACTAATTAATTTAAAATTAAAAATAATAATTTAAATGGTGAGTAATTAAGGGATAATTTATCTATTGAAGATAATTCATTTAATAGTGAATTAAATAATTTAAAGATTTATTATTTAATAATTTAAGGCTAATTAATTTATTATTAATGATTAATTTATGAATGATTAAAGAAAAATTAATCAAAATAATTTATAATTTATAAAAAAATTAATTAACCAGAATTTGAAATAAATTCATAAGAAATAAATCTGATTGAATTTATCAGATAATTTACCGACCTTACTTATGAATGTTTAAATTCTATTGGATGATTTGATTTGTTTGATATCCCTGATATATGATGCCTTGTGATATACCCTGATTTGAGTTGTGACCTGTGATGTAATTTATCATCTGTGATATTTATCTGTGATCTGTGAAAATACGATAAGCGTTATACTTTATATCGCTTATCAACTATATCCTGTATTTTGTTATGTGATGATTGATGTTGCACTATTGTGTGTTAAACCCCTGGACTACACTGTTACACACACAAATATGGATTTCACGTGGAAAACGGTTAAGTCACAGATAATTTAAATTTGATATTTTTGAAATTGAAATTTTTAATTTCAATTGATTTTGAAATTTGAAATTCGGGTTTAAACTGAAAAGCTTTTGAAATGGAATTTCAAAGATAAAAGTTATTTCGAATAACTTAACCGAGTTTTGAAAATTTAAATAGTTAGATTTAAATTTGGATTCAAGTTTGAAATTGAATCATATGATTTGAAATTAGGGATTAAAAATGATATAAATGTGTTTGTATGAATCTAAACCATTTAAAAGTATAAGTTGGGAATTTGAATTAAACCAAGGATTTCAACTCGTATGAATGAATCAGATTTCCAAATTGAAAACTGTTGTTTTCGAATGATAAAAGCTTTTAGATAAGAAAAGAAATTCCAGTTTAAATTAAAGGAATTTCAAGTGAATTGAAAAATGGATTTTCCAAGTTATGAATTGTTTTGAAAGCTATGAATCAAATCTGTTATTTTTAACAGATTTAAAATGATGATTTATTTAAACCATTTGAAATGGAATTGTTTTGAAAGCTATTAGTTAAATCTTTGATTTAAAGATTTAACGAATTAATTAAACTGAAATGGAAATCGATTTGGAAAATCTATGAATGAGTCTTTGTGAAATTAAGTGAACTTTGTGAATTGAATCTTTTTGTTTAAAAAGATTAAAATGGTAATTTGTTAAACCATTTGAAAAGAAAGTTTGGGTTTAAGTTGTGACTTAATTGAAATCCCAATATCCATATGTTTTTAAATATTTCGCTCACTATTCGGGTTAGCCGGGAAAGGACCTTTGGGTCGTATAACTCATTCCGAATAGTGATACGTCGTTTATGGATAGCATTTGAAGACCGGTGTTGAAGACCGGATATTTTTCGAAAATGAAAGGACAACCTGTCGAATGTCTCTGCACTGAGTCGCGCCGGTATAGAGATTTATATCACTCTTTTGTGACGGGAAGTCCGGACGTGATTGAGAATTATCCGGATTTGCAAGGGCTTCGTGAGAAGTGCCTTCGGTTCTGTTCGATCCCGGAACAGACTTGTATGGATACATGTCTGACATTACACTTTGAGATATAAAACTGATTTCTTTCAAATACATTTCTGTTGGTGGCGGAGAATTTATTCTCTTAGCTTAACACCCTTCTCTGAGACGTACGAGCTCAGAGGTTATGTAGTTGAAATTTATCAGCGATATATCCCAATTTGGTAATGTGGCATGCTGAGTGTTGCTGTGTGATGATCAGTGTTTGATCATTTGTGATATGATCATTTGTTTGATCTTATATCTTTGTGATCATAGGTTGATCATTTGTTTGACCCGAAGCATGGCTTTGTGAACAAAGCGTAGCTTTGTGGACGAGACTTCGTCGAGCCTCACACCCCGGAAATGGTCAAAACAGGAAGGATGCAGCAAGGTTCTAGGGAGTAGCGCCCCTTAGTGTATGTCATTCCTTCTGGATAAAGGTGGTATCATGGTATGGAGCCCAGATACTTAACCTCTGTGGTTGCTGCAAATTTATTACTTTGTGGTTGTTGGAAATCGGGGATCCTCGGGAAGATCGGTGACGATCGGGGGATGGCATACGCGTGTCAGTAGTTACCTATTTTTGCAGAGGTAACCCGGCCTTGTGTTGGCAGAGATCCGGTTAGGTTCTCGGGTCGTCTATTCCAGGGACGTACCCATCGTGGATAGGAAGTTCCTTAGCCTGACCATTTGTTGGAAATCCATCTTCCAATACGAACCGTGTACGGTTTTAGTTGTAGAACCTGCCATTTACGTACGGTGGTCACCACTGTTTAGATGGTAGCTATAGTAGGCATACGATACTGGTCGTATGTTGGCTAAGATTAATATTATACTTTCGAAATGATTTCTACACTATGCACTAATGATAATATCAAAAAGATTTGATTTTTGCGTAGTAAGCATCTTTGACTATCATAAGAAGAAATCTCCTCCAATTCTGCGTTTGCATTGTGTGTGTGGTGGGAGGTCTTATGGTAGTTTCATTTTCCAAAAGCATTGCGAATTGACTTTAAAATTCTCTGCTATTTGTTTTTAAAGATAAACTGTTTTTGTTGCTCACACCAGTCCCATGACTGATCCGGAGTTTATTGTTCCCTTCCTAAACTCTGGGTGCCCACCATTTTCCACACGGGCAGTCTAGAGTTTGGTTTTTCAGATATTCAGGTTTAGTAGATTATCTGGAGCTAGTTCAGTTCTTGGAGTTCATGGACTGACGTTGCTTATCTTGGAGCATTCTATTGGAGACATTCTATTCCGCTGCTGGTGTTATCTATTTTCTTTTCCGCTGCTATTTGTTGTATCATATCTCTGATGTATATAGATATTTATTGTATCATCATTGTATCTGGATATTGTATCAGATGTTGTATATCTGTATTATTCTTTTCTTCCGCTGTGTTATACTTAACTGTGTTATAAGCTCCCGAGAACCAGATTCGGCATTTGAATCTAAGGCATTTTGAGTACAAGTGAAGTACGGGTGCCGATTTTCGAAGGTCGATTTTTGGGTCTTGACATCTGTGGTCTCTCCATATACTTTAGCAATTCCTAAAAAGCATCCTAGCATTCCTTTGTCTAAACTAACTTTCCCTTTTTCTTTTTGAGGGCATTGAAGAATGGGATACACCTATCAGTCGGTTTTGTGATGAATCGGCTCAGAGCAACTTTCTTATTCAAGCTTTGTATTCCCTCCTTGTCTTTAGGGTAGCTACATTCTTCAAAGCATTGATTTGCTCTATATTAGCCTTAATGCCCCTTGAATTCACAATAAAACCCAGGAATTTTCCCGAAGCAACTTTGACGGAATATATCAATGGATTCAACTTCATTCCATACCTCTGCAACACATCGAACATTTCAGAAAGATCATCTATGTGGTTCATTGATAGCTGTGACTTGACAAACATATCATCCACATACACTTCCATAGTCTGGCCGATTTTATTTTCAAACATCCTATTTACCGATCACTGGTAGGTACCTTCATCATTCTTCAAACCGAATGACATAATTTGATAGCAGTACAAGCATAAATCGATGATGGAACTCATATGCTCCTAATCTTGAATGTGTATTGCTATATGATTGTAGCCAAAATAAGCATACATAAAGGTTAACAGTTTGTGTCCGACCATTGAGTTCACAAGCTGGTTTTCGACGGTGGAAAACTATCCTTTGGGCATGCTTTATTCAAATCTAAATAACTGATTAATGTCCACCATTTTCTATTTGGCTTACTGAGCAACACAAGATTTGATACCCATTTAGAGTACAAGGCAGCACGGATAAAGCCACTTGCCTTCATCTTACCCACTTCTTCTTTCAACATAGCGGATAGCTACGGACCCAGAATGAATGTCTTCTGCTTCACAGGAGGGCACTTCTAGTCTGTGTAGTTAATGCCCCGCCATTATCCCGCTATAACCCTGCTATATCTCATAGCGGATTTCTACCGCTATGATTTTTTCATATAGCCCCAAATATAACCATTCTGCTTTAAGCCCCGCTATTTCTGCTATATCCCGTTATTCCCACTATATTCCACTATTTTCGCTAAATCTTCTATAAAAGAAATGAATTGAAAAATGACATTTATATATTATAAAAATTATGAAATTAATTTATTTAATTGAATTTTTAATATATTTTCAAAAATGAAAACAATCTAATATTCTACTAAATTCAATTATGTTATATAACAGTTTGACGTTTATTTACGGTATATTCACACATGTTTTAATTTAAAATTATTTATGTATTAATTATAATTCAATTAAATGTTAATTTTGTAGGATCGATTTCACCCTAGAGGGAGGGTGAATAGGGTGATACTATCAATTATAAAAATTATTGTGGAAGTTTATATAAAATAATTTCAACACAGATCACAGAATAATAGCAGCACAGATAATAGCAGAATAATAAATGCAGAATTAGAACAGCACAAAATTTACCCAGCTTCGGCAAAACCCTGCCTACGTGCTGCCCCCAAGGTTTCTACTAGAAATTAAGTAGTCAGACGCTTACACACGTAAACTCGCGACACCCGCTATCGACTAACCTAACTCTACGCTCAAAACCCTGCCATAACTCAGCCACTGAGTTGCGAATTCTCAAACTACGCCACGTAGTTTGCACCCTAGTCACACGACTAGAAAATACAACGGTTTAAAATAAAAATACAAATTTAAAAAAAATTAAACAATAAAACCCTAATTTAAACTAAAGCCTTTATATAATTAAAACAAGAATAAAAACAAGGCCGGCCTCCTTTTGCTTCCTTTTATATTATTCGGCCCGCTTTCTCCTTGTTTGTGAAAAATGGCTTCTTCAATATTTTTTCGTTCCTCTCTGATAAAATTAGGGCTTCGTGAAATTTCGAAGAAGCCGATTTATTGTTGATCGATTACAATTGGTGTTCTTCTGATTTGCTTCGGCAATCGATCGTCTCCTCGATTTGAACATAGCTCCTTCGATTTTGATCGAGTTCGACTATGAATTCGGTATGTAATTTATGCCTTTTTCTTTTTCTAATTTTCTTGCTTGAACTCCATTCTTTTTACGCCGATGATGATACGGGTTAAATAGGAATCGAATTCCTATATTTTCGTTCGTATGAATTCATTTGAATTCGTCAATACTTTTGCTCGACCGTTCGATGTTGCTTGGATGTTGATGATGATTTCTGACTTTGTCACTTTGTATATATTTTGATTTCTTGTTTCTCACGGCTTAATTTCTTTCGTGGCCACCACGGCTTCGATTTCTGACTTGTTCGACTTCAGCACTGACTTGTTCAATATCGGCATTGAAACTGCTGTTGACATTATTTGATTCTTATTCGAACTGACTACCACCGTTTTGATTCTCCGACATTTTTTGACTTTGGTCATTCGATCACTGTCTTGCATTGCACTGACCACTGCCATTTGGATCTGAGGTTGCTTTAAGCTCTGGGTTGCAATGTTTGTTGGTTTTTTGTCTTTGTGCCATGCTGTTCGTTTTAATCTTTTGACATCAGCATGTCTGTTCATGTACAGTTTGTCATATGCATATTTATGTATACAAGTGTGTATGTGTTTGCATTGACTTCATGTAGTCTTCACATTGATTCCATGTTGCCAGGCTTGAAGTCTTGATAGTATTGAGCTCTGTAGCTTTTGGGTTGCATCTTGTAACTGAATCTGCTTTGTACTTGTATTCTTCACTGTAACCACATTGTCACTGTATGTTGTGTTGTCTGGTCTTCGACATTTCACTGGTGCATTTGTAGTTGAAGTGGCATTGTATTTTAGTCTGGACATGTGGTTCATTGTGTAGCCTGGTTTTGGTTTCTTGATGCAGTCTTGTTGACTTTGTTCGCTGCCTAGTCGACATGTATATATGCATGGACTGTCTAGTCTCTATTTTCATGTGAACGACTTGAACTTTGGTTGAGGCTTGATTTTTGTGTCTTGACCATTTCATTTGAATTTGCACCTGTGTTGAATCCAGCTTATAGCTCGGGTTTGACCTTGTGTTGATATCGTGACTTAATATTTACTTCACTTGAGTTGAACCCGGCTTTTGATTGGGTTTGACCTTGTGCTCACCTGTCCCTGTAATTTTATCAAGTGTATATTGGTGTGCACAGCCTTGTGGCATGTACAGTGACACACTGTGCATGTCACAAGTTGTTCGTGTAGATGAATTCAAAAATAAATGATGATGAACAACCCAAATAACTGTGGAAAATAATATTTTCAAAATACATTTTATTTTACACTGCAAAAATATTTCCTTTTCAATTTTACTGCGTCAATGTGTATTTTTGCAGATAGCTCAAATGCTGGATTCAATCTGGAATAGAGTTGAAGAACAAATACAAGTGTATGAGTGAAATGTAGTGAAGAGAACATTGTAAATGAAAATTGTGATGTAGTCAAAATTGTATTGTAATTGAAATTGTGTATATATAGTGAGAGCTCAAATTTGTACTATTCAAAATTGTAATAAATATTTGTTTGAATAAAATATCTGTTTGAATTTAAATTCTGTGTTATTTATTTTATTCAGCAAATATTTATTTAATTCTATGAAAATAAAATAGTACATTAACAAATACATTTAAATGAATATATATATATATATATGTTTATTATCATCAAACAAAAATCATATACTCGCATATTCAACAATCTCCTCCTTTTGATGATAACAAACATATATTTAAGATTTTGAGTTTATTAAATGTATTTTATTATACAATTTGCTCCCCCTATTTAAATGCTCCCTCTCTACACAAAGCTCCCTCTTCATATATGCATGAAAATAAATAAAAATATGCAAATGAGCCTAGATGCAAATAGAAAATACCAATTAAAATATTTGACCTTTATTTTTCAAAATCTTAACTTTTCTCTCTCCCTTTTGTTATCAGCAAAAGAGTAATAGTGTTAGAAAAATAGAGATAAAGTGATAGACATTAATACAACATTAATACTCAATCAGGTATAAATACTAAATTTCAATAAAAAATCAAACAAAAATCATAAATACTCTATTTGATGCATATTCCACTTTAGAATGATAAGGATAATGTCATCATATAAAACCATATAGTTGTGTCTATTTATGGTATATTTATATCAGGAATTTGAATATCTACTAACCATGCATAACCGTTAGGACTTTTAAATGAGATTAGTAGTATTCCAAATTTAAAAATAAATAAATGAATTCAAGTATCTTCTAACCACGCATAACCGTGAGAACTTTTAAATGGGATTAGAATCAACTTGTCTATTAATCAATCAATTTTGATATGCGTTCCATACATGCATAACCATGAGGACTTATAAATGAGCATGGAAGCACATAATCAAAAATTCCAAGTAGTTCACCCATGCATAATCGTGAGGACATTTAAATGAGAGTGAATACTTTGGATGTTTTTATTGCTAAAAATATAATAAAATGAAAAACGAATGATTTCCCATTTAAAATACCACATCTTGACATACTATATTGGATTTTGATGAGTGATAGTCGATAGAAATATGATAGAAATAGAAAGGGTCACGGAATTTTTATCAAAAAAAAGTTTTTATAACTCTTGTTTAAAATTCTAAAGAAATTTACTAAATATACTGTCTCAAGTTATAATATATGATTAATATCAACACCCATCACTTTTTCAATCACTATTTATCTTTTTGATAATCATTAGGGAGTCAGATTAGTTAATGTAGTCATTAAAATCAAATCCAAAAATAATTATAGAATCAAATTTCCTAAAATGACTAATCTGAAATAAGGTCAACAAAATTGATTTTCTAGAAGGGGTTTTATAAGAAAAATGTTTTCTATTTGAAAATTATTTGAAATGAAAAAATATGCAGATATTTTCTTTGAAAAATGATGCAGCTATTGAATGTCTCAACATAAATCACATTCCACTAGTAATTTTTCTATCAACTAGATTACCAGTGTAATCTGCATCTGAATTTTTCTTTCACTCGAGATTATCATTAGTTTGATTGTTATAGACCAGACCGTGATGTTTTCAACAAAATATCTTAAAATCATTTAATAGATTTTGAATGAATTTCTTTTGAATTTGAATTGAGGCCGTGTAAATAAATAAGCAGTGAACATAGTGTTAGATAAGATAAACCAATATATCCACTTGTAGCATGAGTAATCGGCAATCAACAAAACACCATCATTTGACCAAACAAATTTATATGAAATAGTTCAAAGATGATTGGTCAACATTTTGAATAAGTTAGAATCAAAATCATCATTCATCTCTTTATAACATAACTGGATTATTTAAATTCAAATTATGGTGCAGATTATCACATTTAATATATCGTTCAAGATGAATATACCATTACATGTTTTACCTTTACCGACAATATTTTGTTGTTGCCCATTGTGATTCTGCCACCTTTATACTAGGCTAAGGAACTTTGACGTCCGTTGTGTTTCTAGAACAGTCAGAATCCAGATAACACTGTTGTTGTTCCTTAGCCTGCCACCACACCTACACGAGAAAATATTTTTGTGACCTATTTGTTTTTATAGGTCCATGGTTATTAATGGCAATAGATTTTGAAATGTAAGTATGTGGAGCCCCAAAACTATTTATATATGTTCCTTTCGGCACCCAGATTTTTTTAATTTTAAGCGATTTATATCCGTGCCTTTGGGAACCCAAATTGGTATAGTTTTCATATGTTTGGGTATCTCACATTTCCCTTTAACAGTGTTATTAGTTGTTTGTCCATATTTTGACACTTTTGAAAATCCAAATACATTCCTTTTATTCTCGAAGAGTTGATTTTCTAAGAGTATATTAAATGATTTATCTCTAGTCAAATTTTTTTGAGTAACCAACTCAAGTTTATTAACTTTGGATTTTAAAAGTTTATTTTCATTTATTAACTTCGAACAACAACTAATGGGACCTTTTCTCTTTTCAAAATTTTTCATTTTCAAGTCCATATTTTCGTTTTTAAGCTCTCTAATTTTATTCTTAATTTCAAGCATCTCGGTTTCAAAGAGTTGGAGTTTTTTAAATTCAATCTTTTCAAAATCCTTAATTTTTTCAATCTCTTTTTCAAATTCGCGATTTAATTGAATAATTTCATATTTTCTCAAAATCACGTTTTCTTTTTCAAGGGTTTTGAAATTTTCGTTGATCTCATTTAAATTCTTTTCAAAAATCACACATTTAGAAATTTTTGACTTCTTAAAGCTATCCAACTCTTTTTGCAAAATTTTGTTTTTACAAATCAACTCTGTTTTGTTTTTCTCTCGAATTAAAATTTTGTTTTCCAACTTTTGAATTTTTTTAGGAAAACATGCAAATTCTTTTTCATGATTCAAACACCTTTTGCAATTAGAATTTTTATTTTTAAGCTCATTTTCCAAATCATTATTTTTCTGATGAAGTTTAGCTTGTTCCCTTTCCAACTTATTAATTTCCAACTTAAGAGCTTTATTAATTTCGATTAATTTTTGGCACAAGAGAATTAAATCATTGATTGGAAAATCACTTATCTCATCGGCTATTGAATCTTCATCATTGCTGCATTTTGCCAGTCCTATCAAGCATGTTTCTGAGTCGATTGTGGAGAACTTCTCATTGCTGTTGACTTTGTACCATATATTGCATCAAAAGTATTCCAGATTTCCTGTGCACTTTCATAATGAGAAATAAAGTTAAAATTATCTTGATTAATATGAGAATATAATATAGGGACAGTTTGGCACAGGTCCCTAATAAGTTTCAAAATACACAAAAACCCCAGTAAAATAAAGTTTGTAAATTAGGTCCCTAGAATTAAGTTACTGAATAATGACATACACTTATGCAATTATTCAGTGAATAATTGCAGACATTTATGCAATTATATCAAAAAATTGCGGAAAATTCCGCAATTATTCATCCAAAAAATTACGGAAATTTACGCAATTTTTTCAAAAAATTGCGGAAAATTCCGCAATTATTCACCCAAAAAATTGCGGAAATTTACGCAATTTTTTCAAAAAGTTGCGGAAAATTCCGCAATTATTCACCAAAAAAATTGCATAACTATATGCAATTACTTAGTAACTTAATTCTAGGGACCTAATTTACACACTTTTTTATACTGGGGTTTTTGTGTATTTTGAAACTTACTAGGGACCTGAGCCTAATATTCACTATAATATATGCATAGCAAGAGCATTAATCGAAGTAATTTTCTCATCTGTTATATCACATCCATTTTCAATAATATCCCAACATTTAACATTAACATATTTTAAATAAAATTCCATTTTTTATTTCGAATTCAAAAAATCTGTTCCATCAAAAACTGGAGGAATAATATTGGACCGCCCCTCAGTAAAAGTTATTAAAAGAAGCCATGTTAAAAGTTCAAATTTAAAAAAAATTGGTTTTTGAAAAATCAAATTTTTAAAACAAAAATGGCTTTTGAACCTCGCTCTGATACCACTTGTAGGATCGATTTCACCCTAGAGGAGGGGGGAGGGTGAATAGGGTGATACTATCAAATATAAAAATTATTGTGGAAGTTTATATAAAATAATTTCAACATAGATCACAGAATAATAGAAGCATAGATAATAGCAGAATAATAAATGCAGAAATAGAACAACATAGAATTTACCCAGCTTCGGCAAAACCCTGCCTACGTGCTGCCCCCAAGGTTTCTACTAAAAATTAAGTAGATAGATGCTTACACACGTAAACTTGCGACACCTGCTATCGACTAATCTAACTCTACGCTTAAAACCCTACCACAACTCAGCCACTGAGTTGCGAATTCTCAAACTACGCCACGTAGTTTGCACCCTAGTCACACGACTAGAAATTACAACGGTTTAAAATAAAAATACAAATTTAAAAACAATTTAAACAATAAAACCCTAATTTAAACTAAAGCCTTTATATAATTAAAACAAGAATAAAAACAAGGCCGGCCTCCTTTTGCTTCCTTTTATATTATTCGGCCCGCTTTCTCCTTGTTTGTGAAAAATGGCTTCTTCAATATTTTTTCGTTCCTCTCCGATAAAATTAGGGCTTCGTGAAATTTCGAAGAAGCCGATTTACTGTTGATCAATTAAAATGGGTGTTCTTATGATTTGCTTCGGCAATCGATCATCTCCTCGATTCGAACACAACTCCTTCGATATTGATCGAGTTCGACTATGAATTCGGTATGTAATTTATGCCTTTTGCTTTTTCTGATTTGCTTGCTTGAACTCCATTCTTTTTACGCCGACGATGATATGGGTTAAATAGGAATCAAATTCCTATATTTTCGTTCGTATGAATTCATCTGAATTCGTCAATACTTTTGCTCGGCCGTTCGATGTTGCTTGGATGTTGATGATGATTTCTGACTTTGTCACTTTGTATATATTTTGATTTCTTGTTTCTCACGGCTTAATTTCTTTCGTGGCCACCACAGCTTCGATTTCTGACTTGTTCGACTTTGGCACTGACTTGTTCAATATCAGCTTTGAAACTGTTGTTGACATTATTTGATTCTTATTCGAACTGACTACCACCGTTTTGATTCTCTGACATTTTTTGACTTTGGTCATTCGATCACTGTCTTGCATTACACTGACCACTGCCATTTGGATCTGAGGTTGCTTTAAGCTCTGGGTTGCAATGTTTGTTGGTTTTTTGTCTTTGTGCCATGCTGTTCGTTTTAACCTTTTGACTTCAGCATGTATGTTCATGTACATTTTTTCATACGCATATTTATGTATACAAGTGTGTATGTGTTTGCATTGACTTCATGTAGTCTTCACTTTGATTCCATGTTGCCAGGCTTGAAGTCTTGATAGTATTGAGCTCTGTAGCTTCTGGGTTGCATCTTGTAACTGAGTCTGCTTTGTACTTGTATTCTTCACTGCAACCACAATGTCACTGTATGTTGTGTTGTCTGGTCTTTGACATTTCACTGGTGCATTTGTAGTTGAAGTGGCATTGTATTTTAGTCTGGACATGTGGTTCATTGTGTAGCCTGGTTTTGGTTTCTTGATGCAGTCTTGTTGACTTTGTTCGCTGCCTGGTCGACATGTATATATGCATGGACTGTCTAGTCTCTGTTTTCATGTGAAAGACTTGAACTTTGGTCGAGGCTTGATTTTTGTGTATTGACCATTTCATTAGAATTTGCACCTGTGTTGAATCTAGCTTATAGCTCGGGTTTGACCTTGTGTTGATATTGTGACTTAATATTTATTTCACTTGAGTTGAACCCGGCTTTTGATTGGGTTTGACCTTGTGCTCACCTGTCCTTGTAATTTTATCAAGTGTATATCGGTGTGCACGGCCTTGTAGCATGTACAGTGACACACTGTGCATGTCACAAGTTGTTCGTGTAGATGAATTCAAAAATAAATGATGACGGACAACCCAAATAACTGAGGCAAATAATATTTTCAAAATACATTTTATTTTACACTGCAAAAATATTTCCTTTTCAATTTTACTGCGTCAGTGTGTATTTTTGCAGATAACTCAGATGCTGGATTCAATCTGGAATAGAGTTGAAGAAAAAATACAAGTGTATGAGTGAACTGTAGTGAAGAGAACATTGTAAATGAAAATTGTGATGTAGTCAAAATTGTATTGTAATTGAAATTGTTTATATATAGTGATAGCTCAAATTTGTACTATTTAAAATTGTAATAAATATTTGTTTGAATAAAATATCTGTTTGAATTTAAATTCTGTATTATTGATTTTATTCAGCAAATATTTATTTAATTCTATGAAAATAAAATAGTACATTAACAAATACATTTAAATGAATATCTATATGTTTATTATCATCAAACAAAAATCATACACTCGCATATTCAACAAAATTTTCATTTAATTACCATTTATATATTTGTAAAAATATTAAGTATGAGTTTTATATGCTATTTTAGAGTCATCCGCTATATCCTCGCTGTATCCCCACTATGACTTTTTGCACCTCCGCCGCGTTGAATCTGCCAAGCGCTTTAACTGCATAGCTTCTAGTTCACAATCAATATCTGGCACACTATCTTCAGCGATATATCACATATGTCTGAATGTGTCTAGGTAAGGATATCATGGTTCACCCGAAGAAATCCAACCAACTCCTTTCTCAACTTGTGTTAAGTTGAGATCCGATCTTAAGGACCTGAATAGGATTATGCATATCGAACGAGATGATGATCGTTTGCTCTTCAGGCGCTGCCCATGCATCCTCTGGATGCTTCAAGGGATCCATTAACTCGAAGAATTTGATATGGCACCAGAGCTAAGGCTTGGGCAGTAATTGTTATGCATGTAGGGTCTTGATGTTGAGAGCTTTCTCTTTACCCTTTCCTTTCTCTTGTTGCTTAGCCACTCTGAGCTCAACAACATAGCATTCGCGACCTACAGCTTGGTCGCCTTGAATAGAGCCAACTCCATTCTTTGTTGGAAAATTTATCATCAAGCACCAAGGAGCCAGTGCTATTCTAAAATAGGCAAGGGCGGATCAACCCAAAAAGGAATTGTAAGCCGAAAACTCATTAACAATGACAAATGTTTGCATCTGCATAATCTTGTGGTCTCCTTCCCCTAATTACACTGATAGGTTAATAGTTCTGCTAGGCTCCTTTCCCTCTTTGTTAAATCCATGAATCTTACATTTAGTTGACCTGTGGTCCTTCAGACTAATTTTCATCTGATTAAAAGCCTTATTGAATAAAATGTTAACCGAGCTTTAATCATCAATCAACACTCGATGTACAGTAGCTGGCCCAACAATGATCATAATTACAGTATCATCTCTGTCACGAAACACAATATCATCCTTCATTATGCTCAATGGTTTTGTCGAAGCTCCATCTTTGACATCAAAATAGCTCTCCTATGGCACATGCTTCAATGAAGTTCGATACCCTTCCATCTTATTCCAGTCGTTCTTCACCACATAAGTTCCTCCAGTTATCATATTAATCGCAATTCTACCATTTGATAGCCTAGGCCCTTCTCGGTTGGGCCTAGGCATCCCTTTAGGTGTACTGACCCGGAGGTCTAGCATTCTTTCTGCTCTCCTAAGAGGATCCCTTTCCTACTACTGTAACTTTTTCTTTCGTGTTGATTCTTTAATCACGTCTCTCAAGTAATGATATTCATTGGCATTGTATCCATGAGTGTCATGGAAGCAGCAGTACTTCCTAGGGCGTCATTCAACTTTTGTTACCTCTCTTTGAGGCAGCTTTTTATACCTTTTCGTTCCTTGTGTAGCGAGGTATATATTCTCCATAGTATCATTCAAAGGATTTTACTCCTCGAGTCTCAAATGTCTCTGGCATTTTTTGGCACCATTTCTTCTACCACCTACGCCCTGATTTCTATTCTTTTGACCATGATTATTATTATTTCCCATTATTACTGCAACATTACCAGTGCTCTAAATGGTTTGCTTTATACTCCCGTTAATTTGCATAACCTCTTTTAGTGGTTCATTACCAACCTTCCCAGCAACCATATCTACCTCTTCCAAGTGTAGATATTTGTTGGCCTTTCGATAGCACTCCTCCATGGTAGGTGGTTGTTTCATCTTCAACCATTTACCAAAGTCTCCTAAATTAATGCCATTAGCATGATATTTTCTTTTGGGTTATTCTCTTCTGCCACAGCAATATTGAATCTACTTAAAAATCCCTTCAAAGTCTCTTGGTGGCCTTAATTGACATTCAACAAGGACATCACACCCTTTGGTCAGGCAGTGTGAAGCCTAAACTACTCCATAAACTTCTTCGCTAGCACATCAAATGTTGATACGGATCATGGTGTGAGCCGGGTGAACCGCATCAAAGCCACTTTGTAATACCCCGTAATTTGGCGTGAGTTATTTAATTAGTTAGTTAGTTAATTAGGCTCTGAAAATGAAATTTGTGCAAACGATGGAATTTGACCATGAAACTTGAATCATTGCATTCGTGACAAAATTCTGAGAAACTATTATATTTGGAGTTTTGCGATCGGAATCCAAACGAAGAAGTTATGGACGAAAAACGAATTTGGAACGAAAATAAATAAATAAGAATTTTTTTTTAATTATTTAGCTAGGACCCATAGGTTGACCCACATATTGGATCGGTCGACCAGGGACGGTCGACCCCAAGGGAGGAGGAGGTCGACCGCTTCATGTGTGGTGACTCCAGTAAACTAGGCCATGTACGATCCGAATTTAATATATTTTGATCTAACGGTTCTGGTTGATTCTAACGCCTATAAATTCGGGCCTATCCCTCCCTTCTCTTCTCATATTTTTCTAAAGGCAGTAGCGTAGCTCTACAATTTCTTATTTTCCACTTTCTTTCTAAATTATAAAAACAATATATTTATATCTATATTCATACAAATTGGAGAAGAATAGAAATCCAATAAAAAGGAGAAGAGAAGAGAATCAGCCATATGCGTATTTGAGGGAATTTATATAATTGTATCTATTTTCTCTTCCAATCCCAAATCACTTCTCAGATCTGTAATTCTAATGTATGTATGTACCCTTTTACACATATTTCTTGGATTAAAAAGGATTTGGAGATGAATTAAAGGTTCTACTTCAGATTTGGAGATTTGGATCGCTTTTAAAAGGTGAGTGGGAAATTTTATAGATTTTTATAATATGAAAATTATCCCATTGGTGTTTATTTGATTTTTATGCCTAACTAGAATATATCTGATAAAAGTAGATATTTGTATGTAATTTACTATGCTTATAATAATAAAACTTAGCTAATAACGATGCTACACACATAATATTCGTGTTTAGGATAATTAATTAATGGGAAAGGAATTTAAAAGGTTTTTACTCCAATAAATGGGAAATAAATGGTAATAAATATGGGAGTTGCAAAAATTTGATAGGGTAAATGAATTAATAGGACTGATAAAATTGGAATAGATATAAAAGGTTACTAATTTGAAATTAGTAATCACACATAAACATCTTAGGAAATTTCCGTTATGAATTTATGGATAAATTGACATTTATGAGCATTAAAAGGGGATTTATGGGTATGTAAGTATTTAAGTAAATCTTATTGCCTTAAACAAAAAGGGAATTAGTAAGTTAAGTCCAATGTCCACCTAAGATAATATAAGTAAGGACTTAGGATGGTTAATTGGATTTAGTAGGTTAGTGATGCGAGGTCAGTAAAGTGACTCGACGGAAGACTGCCCTTCACTTTGAGGCTAATTAGTCGGGTGCACTTACTACTAAGATGAGAAATCACTAATCCTAGGACCCATGATGACGTGAGAGATTGGGCCTGCTTTCTTAATTAAAAAGTATTAAATGGTCCAAATTTGAAATTAGGAGCGGTGAGGGATATTTCTATAGGGATTCGCTTCTGGTTTGAGGTATTAAGTGGCTATAGGGTCCTCCTCTCTCCTAAATGGAGGTATTAAGTAACCTAATGAGATTCCAAATAAATAAGGATGTCTCTAAAAGATTTTACCTCAGTGTTGAGGGATTAAGTGGCTGTAGGGCCCGCCTCCCTACCGAAGGAAGCAACCTAATGAGATTCCATATTTATAATTAAGAGTGATAGTGGATATCTCGGAAAGGGTTCACTTCAGATTTGGGATATTAAGTGACTGTAGGGTCCGCATCTTTCCTATAAAAGAAGTATTGAGTAACCCAGTGAGATTTCCAAGCAATGTCAGCTAGATAGTACCATGGAAGAGTCCTCCTTGTGGTTAGGTATTAAATAACGGGGTCTGCCTAGTCCTTATTAATGAGGTATTAAGTGGCTTGGGTACAGTCTATCACATTGCTAAGGTCGTAATAACAATAGTACCAGTGAGGAGTCCGCTTGGGGACCTTCCTAGAATATAGGTATTAAATGGTTAGAAATCCGCTTAGTCCTTTTAAAGGTATTAAGTGGCTTGGGTACTGTCTATTAACATGACTATGATTTTATCGGTGATAGATGCGGTAATAGTTAGACATTAAATGTCGGTAGCCTTAAATAGTGGTTAGAGGTCTTTGTAGCTAGGACCTACCGACCATTGACACCATTGTTAGGAAACCACCTTAGGAATAGGTCTTAAATGACGAGGTTTACCTTGATTTAGGTCTTAAATGACAGAGTCTACCTTGATTGGGGTCTTAAATGGCAGAGTCTACCTATTTTGTTTTTAGAAAATATTTTAGAAACCCACTTCATTTTTAGAAGTATTTAGTGGCAAATGGATGTGGAAGTATTGGGGTTTGATAAGGCTTCGTCAGTATTTTATACCTTAGGAAGGGGTAAGTATGTAATCGTGTGTGCAATGCAAGGTTGGATTAGAATTGCTAACCTTAATGGACACAACTATTAAATGGAAACCAATCGGTATAAATTTATTTTATGGACAGTTTTTAGATTTTCCAGTCATTGGCAACGTTGTTCTAACCCCTTCCTTATTATAACACACATGATAGATTTAGAGGAATAGGTCATTGGAGCCGGATGTGCTTTATTGTTGGAGAAGTCTTCTTTTTCTCTCATGCTCGATGCTGATGTGACAATCTGCTACCCAAGGAATACCATTAATTTCAAGGTAGTAGTCACAATCTGTATTCTTATCCTATTATTGTATTCGCTGTGAGGTTAGGTTTCTATCAATCTCTGATAATGCTCACGCTTATCTGCAGGTACCAAATCCAACGATCTATGCTTTGATGGACTTGGGTTTTGATTTTTGTCGAAATTTAGGACCATGTAGGTACGAGTTGTTACATTTGGTATCAGATCCTAGGTTAGTAGATCAGAGGAATTATGATAAATTAAGAGAACGTATTCGTACTTTCCTATCTAGTAATATTATATTATTATGCTAGATTCTAGGAGTTTCGACTGCAGAAGTAGTTGTAGTTCCACTCCGAGGGAATGGGCAAAGCAACTAGGGATTGGAAACATCTTAGAGTTAAAATTTTCAGGCCGACTCTAAAATACCCCATGGAGTGCTGGCGATGCGTAAAGCGCTGTTGATGATGAGCATGAGCATGAGATATGGCCGAATCTCGGATACTGGAGGTGTTTGACTTGATGGTTGAGATTCTATCTACCCCGTGATTTTGGATTTTGAGTTCCAGTCGGAGACACACATTTATTCTAGATGGGTGGAAAATTAGAGTCTGTATGTCGCAATTATCCAGAAGCAAGTTTTTGCTGGGTGCATTCATTGATCACCACTTAGACGGAAAACCAGATTTTTATTTGAATAATTAATGTCAATTCTTAGTCTAAAACCAATGAGAAATTTTTATAAATTATATTTTGGAAATGCCTTAGATTTTGGAAAAAAGGGGTTTCCAATGGATTTTTTTCCAAAGATTTATTTTGGAAATTTTATTTTGGGAAGTTTTGAAATTTTAATTGTTAAAGAAACACGTATACTACTAAGTTGGTCGTGTTAAGTAGTTTATAAAAGATTAATTTTTGAAATCCTTAAATATATATATATATATCAGTAAAGGCTTGAATTGATTTTTGGCAAGAAAATAGTTTTCCAATTTGGGAAATTTGTGTTTTAAAAAGAAGTTTTTGGAAACCCTAAAATATTTATATATCTATATAAGTTTGATTTTTAAAGGGAAGTTTGGTATGAAATAGTTTCTATTATTTAGAAACAAGTATAAAGGAGTATATATTTAGCTTAGTGGTTTTTCGGTTTATAAAATTAAGGTTTTTAAATCTTCTCTCTTTAAGGTATAGACAAAATAGGAATGATATTCAATTTTATTGGGGTATGTAGTTTGAAGTGTTGTTGTACCCACCAGCTATTGAAAGATTATTTCCGTGCGTAGGCAGGAAATAGCAGCTGAAATATTTTTGGGTTTTTGGAATTGTTGTTGGTCCCAGCAGTTTTGTTGGGACCACTGTGTATTGCTGGAGCATGATTTGGGACTAGGCAGTAGGCTTTGACACCACCATGATGAGGACATGAATTTTTTGGATCGTGTCGAATCGAAGGAGACAGCACAAAATGATTATTATTATTTAATTCGACCCTAATTGGGCCTAGGTTCAATTAACACCCAAAGCCCGTCTAGCGGTTGACCACCTAGCGGTAAACTTATAGTAGCCTACAAGTTAACGAGTTTTGGCACAACTTGAACCTGGAACAAGACTATAAAAGTTGCGTTCGAATTTCTCTAGTTCCCTTCTTTCATTCCTCCTTTCTCAACAAGCCAAACCCAATCTCCATCCCCCTCCTCATCCAAGTATCAGCCTCTCTCTTCTGTTGCTTCCCTAGGCAACGCCGTTTTTTCCTAGGAGCAACAGTCTCACCTCCCTTTCGTGTTGGTTTTGCACGTTAGATCTCGCCCCTCCACCACTCCAGATCTAAACCTTATTTCCCCCCTCCGACTACTTCTTAGCCCAAGACACCTTTCTACACTACCGGTTTTTCCTCGCACCATTATGGTCTCAACCCTTTAGAGGCCACTTGGCTGGACCGGAATGAGCAGAAGGTTTCACTGCTTTTGGGCTGGTAGAGCTATTTGTCATGGTATGATTTGTACCGATCCTCTGCTTCGAGACCTTTGAGCGGGAATGTTACCCATGCTGCATCTGCCTTTTCGATGAAGGCAATAGTTTGATTCGTTCGGAGGTGAAGGGTATCTTGATTGAGCTGATTAATGATGATCTCGCTGAGATTTTGAAGACCTCTATGAAAGACGCAGACTTGGATGATTTTAAAGTGACCGACTCAAAGATTTTGCGGCAGATCTTTTCCCAGGATGTCGGTGTTTGGAAGATGGATAATCTACGTCCGACTGTCTGTCTGATTGTGTTCATCATTCGGCACAACGTCATCCCTAAGACGGAAGGTTACGACCGGATTTATCCCATGGTGCGGAAGTCCACCTATGCTAGTATTGGCGGCATTGCCACCAATTGGACCCGCACCCTTTTAATTCGATTTGTTATTAGCACTCCACAGAGTCACTTTCCATATTTTCACATATCCACTCTCGTCTTTATGTAATACGGGTGAATCTCCATGGAGAGGTAGTTTAGTAGAAGGTCCCTTCTGCCATCATTAGATCCTTTCTTAAGAAGGTGTCAATTCTGAAGCCGTCAGCAACACTAGCGCCAGCGACATGAGATTGGGTGCATAGCCGCCATGCTACGACTATTCAAGGGTCGTATGAATGGATTGAGCTCCAACTGCAGAGTAAGGCATCTCATAGTCCGTAGGCATTATTCTAGGATTTATGGTGTTGTTGTCTTTTCCCTTTCAGCATTTGTTCTTTTCTTTTAGGTTGTTTGAGTTGTAACTGTTAGTTGTCCCTTATAAAAGACACACACAATATTATGAGTTTCTATTTATTTACTGTGTTATTATTTGTAGACATACGAAATGCTCCTATATATGCATAGTAAAGAAGCTGTATAAATATGGGAATCTCATAAAGACATTTAACTAACAGTAAATGAAATATAAGACTGGAAGTTTAGAATAGTTGGGAAATTTTAGCGAAGGACATGATAAAGTTGTTTTGATATAACGGGTCACTGCTCATGTTCCTTAAAAGCTAATTTTTTTGAATAATAGATGTGATGACATTTTTAAATGAAATGTCAAGTTTATGGGTAAAGGTAAGTTGTAGAATTATGGACTGAGATTGGTTGAATTTTTTGAACTAAAGTTGATTCGAATTGATTTGTGAAATTGGAAGAAACAATTCTAATTTGAAACTATTTTGATAAACTCTTTTAAATCTATAACTATTTTGATATAAACTCTTTTAAATCTATAAACTATTTTAGTATATATTATTTTAAATTTTTAAACAATTTTAATATATATTTTTAATATATAAACTATTTTAATATATAAACTATTGTGTGGTTATGATTTTGGAAATGAATATGATTTAAAGTGAATATGATTTCGAAAGTGATCTGATTTAAATGAATATGATATTTTGATATGAAGTATGAACTGTTTGAAATAAAAATGATCACGGTGTGAAATAAGCATTTGGTTGTTAAAGAGACCGAGATCGGATATTGTCATACTCTTTGACAATACCGAAAACCACTTTAACAATTGTGTACGTGGTGGAGATTCCAGAACGAAGTAGGATGGTTTGGTGAACGATTCTATATGAGGTATTAGCGCAACCCTGACTCCCGCGAGTCAGCTTGATGTGGCTAAAACAGGAGCTATACCGGGCCAAGTGAGGTCGCACCTCCGATCGAGCATGCTTCTTCGATACCATTCTATTACTTTGTTATTTGATTGGGTGCACCTTTTATTTGGGAGTGTGTCTCGAGGCGGTAGTAGCTTCTATACGTTACCACCAGTCCAGAAGTGCAAAACGATAGTATCCTACCCTGGGCATTGCCTCGCGTGCCTTATCACATGCCTTATCGCACCTACTACGAGTTTGGTTTGCACCGTACCTATGGAGTGCCCTCTGATAGCCCTACAGTTTACGGAGGAATTACGGTACTGTATAGAGTACGGGAATATATAAAAATGTGTTAAGGGGGATATGGGTAACGCCTTAACGCTATTTTAATAGTTTACTTTACTATAGACATTATCTATGTAGCGTATTGTACTATATATGTAGATAGTTTAACGGATCCTTAGAGGATGGGTATCCCAAACATCCTTTAAGTTATATTGCATTTCATTTAGACATTTCACTTGAGTTGATTTACTAGCATAAGATTGTTAATCCTGACTCGAGTGTTTTATGTTTTTCTTTATGCTCGGGTCAGACTGAGTGTCACAGCATTTGAGACTCACCTTTGGAGCTTGGAGCTTTGCTTGGACATTTTTTATCTATTCAGCTTTCAGTTTTTAGTTGTTTCCAGTTTTATATTCAGACTCGTCATTTTCTGTTGTACTTGAGATTACTGTGTCTTTGAGATTTCTGTTGTATCTTGTTTTAGACTCTGATGTTTATAGTAGCTTCATGAACTACTATTTATCTATTCCGCTGCTTATTGTTATATTACTCTGTGTTTGTGATTCTGTGATTGATTTATTTACTGTATATGCTAAGTTTTGCCAAATATAAATTAACAATCTGTTGTTTTGAGCAATTAAAGTCTGACATGTGTGGATGATTGTCGATTTGAATGGTTTGAAATGTCAGGTCATTATACTCATGCTCGATGCTGATGTGACAATCTGATATCCAAGGAATACCATTAATTCCAAGGTAGTAGTCATGTCGGTATTCTTATACTATTACTGTTTCCGCTATGAGCTTGGTTTTTATTAACCTCTGATAATGCTTATGCTTATCTGCAGGTACCAAATCTAACGGTCTGTGCTTTGATGGACTTGGGTTTTGATTTTTGTCAAAATTTAGGCCCATGGAGGTACAGCTTGTTACACACTCCATCTAAGAAGATAGGAAAACACCTACATCTTACCACATCGGTTGGTCTGGCACCATCCATGTTACATTCACACTTAAATAGATACTGCCTAGGATCCATTGTTCTATTATACGATGGCATTGTATTCGTTACGATCTTCATAGGATGCTCCTCCCGTAAAATATTTTCTATGAATGGATTTTTGCTATGTGTAGAACCCCATCTTCATTCTTTCTCCACTAATTTTCATTCATTAATCGCTTCACCATATAAACAATATATTCCTCACTGGACTAATGATCCAAAAATGAACGTTAGGAGCAGCTCTGAGTGTTTGACTTGGCAAATGATCTTGGTTCGCTTGATGACATCTATGCTCTCCTATCTTTGGGAGGGCCACTCCTCTTGATCTTCTATGATGTCTGGCTAGTTTAATGGTGGTCATTTGAGCACCAGCATTCTGCATTCAAACATTCTGCTCAACGTCATTGCCAGTGTCCTACAAATCAGCTTCACTGTTTGACAAGTTGACAACATCAGGTATCTAAACTCCAGGACCACCGTCATTTTGATCGGTGCTGAATAGATTTTGATTGGTACCGATCACTCCAACTATTTCCAAAAACTAGCCACTTCCTCCTGTGGTCTTCCTTGATGCTCCAACAGTCTTTTCCTTATTTTTGCTTTTCGTCCTTTTAGTTCTAATCAGATGAAGATGAATTATCTTCCCCAGAACTAGAAGATGACATATCTCTTTGGCTTTTCCTATGCCTTTGAGATTGGTGGGTCTACAAGGCAACACTTGCATTCATTCTACCAAGGAGGGCTTTCTGGCTATCCACCATCCCGTAGCTCAATTCAGCCATCATCCTGTCAAATTCAACATTTGTCACCATCTTTGGTAGGGCGAATACTCCTAGCAAAGCAGTCATCAGTTGGTTAGTCTCATTATTATGGTTAGAGGCTTTGCCTTCTCCACGTACTATAGCTCCAGATCTTCTAGATCTCCTAAGTGCCATTACTTCAGATCCGTGACAACAAAAGTTCAGGATCTAACTTCTAGACGCTCTAATCCACAATACTAAGCTAGATCTACTCCTAAGTTCAATTCTCAGTGAACGCACCAAAAATGTTGAACCAAAAGTTGGCACAACACCCCAAATTTACTAGAAACAAGTTGGATCTAATTCAAACAACAGAAAAAGGTAACACGAAGGATTTTATAGTGGTTTGGCAAAATCTTTTGCCTACGTCTAGTTTAATCTTATGAGAGATTGGTTGTCACAAGTACAAGAGCTTTGCAATTTGTTTTCAGACCTAAAACAACAAAAGTATATTCAAAAGTGACAAAGTACCATATAGAGTAGAAGATAAAGAAGATGGAGGCTGAAAGTCCTTTCTAAGTTGTCATAGTACTTCTATTTATAACAGAATCGTCCAGTAGGGTCGCTAGATCATGAAATTCCAAGCCAGACAACAGATGAACAAAGTTAGGGAGGAAGATGAAGTCTTTCTATACTAATAATCATATCAGTACCAATCATAAATTTGATCAGTACCGATCATGTTGGCCAAGTGTCAATGTGCCACTCACTATATACAACTTCTTTACTATCTTCTAGCATGTCCACACATCAAGAATAATCTTGATGCCCATGTGATTTGTCTCATTTGGGGCTTGTCTTCTTCTACACAGCTTCAGAGTTGTTCACCTACTCTTTCAGAAATAACCTCCACATTAAAAATCAACTTGGTGCCGATATAGTTATTATAATACTTCACTCTTTAATCACATTACAAGTTACCAAGGAGGCAAGTCAATTGCCTAATGAAGATCATGTCGGTACCGATCACAATTATAATCGGTACTGATTAAACTCCCTTATTCAAATATGCTCCAAACTTCTAGGGCCCTCTTCTCTTATTACTTCGAGCATTCCTCCAAGTTCTTCAGCCGTTTTGTCTTTGTTTGGACGTCTAGATTCACTTGAAAGCTGCTCGGTTAAAATATCAGATAACAATTTCATTTCAAATTGGGCCAAGCTCATTTAAAATTAAAATTTTGATTTGTAAAAATAAGAGTATCCGACTTTGATTTAGATAAACAAATCCATGGGACAGATCGGAAAAATGAGATGGTCGCAATTACGCAAATTTCATCTTTAAATTTAAATGTTTTAAATAGGACAATTTTGCTCTTATGGTCAGTATTATCAAATTTATTTAATTTTATAAATATGGTTTATTACGATCGCTCCCATGTTTCCAAGTAGTCATAATTATTATTTTTGCAGGCAAGATATCATCAAGAATACAGCATATCCCCGAAGAAGCTTACTCAAGAAATTAGGTCACCTGCCTTCCCCTTTTTGGTGGGAAGAGATAATGAAAGACATCCCGATGAGGATAGACATCAAGATAAAAGGAATGATCATGCAGATCAATAATACACATCATGTCGCAAGCACACACGCTCTCTCCATAAACCACAAGCACAACCAGAAAATCTATCATGATTCCAAGGGTCATACAGAACGTTAAGGTCAAAATTCACTGAAATAACGAGTCTTCTCCAAATACATCTCTTCCTAAAAGAAATTTATTCATCCAATCCAATCACCAGTAGCTGGACCAAGAATCTTCCTATTTATATACATACAAAGAACGCTCTTGTTTCCCAGTCCATCATCTCTATGGTGACTTATACCATCATAGCCAGCACTACCACAGTTGATCAGGCCTCGATTGAAGTCTCACCTTGTTGGAAGAATGTCAAACTTTTTTCACCGTTGTTGTATTCCACTGTGGAGTGGTGGAGAGATGCACGTTGTGACCTTTAGAAGCAATACGATACTACTAACAGAACTACCAAAGAGCCATTGTCAGGTATAATGAGAACGACTGGATTATAAATGCTCTTTAGGCATAAACTATACCAAATGACGAGGAAGCCAAAAATCTCTATGAGGTAATGATTGAGAATGGGATTCAGCATACGATGAGTAAAGAAATCATTTCTAGCTAATAAGCCAAGATTCAGAGCATGAAGATTGGGCTGGTAATAATATAAAATTGTATATGACCAAATGCAGTATATGTATAATATTTCCATCACATAACCCCGTTAGGAAGTCTTGACATAGTCCTTAAACTTTATGAAGTTTTATTCTTCGTATTAAGACACCTACAAATATACAATAACAACAAGAGATACAGTTAGGATATAATTATTGATATTTGTAGATTCTTGTAGGATCACATCAAATTCAGTTGACAATTATTGTTCGATTTGTTTAACTTATATTCTTAATTATCAAATCTATTGGACTTATGTCATACAAATATATACTTTTTATTATGAAGTTAGTTACATGCTTGTCATTTATGGTCTTTGTACATTTATTTATATGTTTAAATTAAAGAGTGGATCACTCTTTTATTTCACTTCTTAGATCAAATATCGATCATACAATATTTCAATAATATAGTTCCTAAATAAGTAGGTTTCGAATTTTGACATGCTCTAAGGTTCTTTGACTCTTGGCGTGCAACTAATACGTGACTTGTACAACTGATATCCATTATGTGAACTATAAGGCTGATATGACATTTTCAAAGCAATTTTGGTGTGCTCTGAATTTGCATATAATTCAACATTAAGCTTATTATTTTGTGCCAACGTTAGGCTATGAGTTCTAAAACAAAATCACAATATAAGTTTAGGCACTAAGTTAAATCGTGTTTCGTTTAGTAACTAACTTTGACATAAACATGTTTAACATGCATGACATGTGATAATGGCTTAATGTCATATGTATACATCATTTCAAAAAATGTGAAGATTCTTATAGCTTAATTATAAAGTGATAATTTTATTAGGAATTTAGAATCTTTCTTTCAAAATTTCTTTTTTCCATCATAATTTACAGACATTTATATGTATGAATTTAAAAAAACTAATTTCCAAAAATAGACATGTTAAATATATAGTTTATCTACTTAAATAGCTTTAAGAGCATATCGAATAGGTGATTACGATTACAAAATATAATATGCAACCCCTAAACTCCTTCCAATAGAGGTTTAGTTGGTTATATTTTCATCGGGGAATGGTTCAGGATCCATAATCATGTTGGGCGCTAATTGCAAAATTGTCCAGCACCAGACATTTTGTTGAACATGCAACTAGTATCAGGCGTTGTTCAATAGATGTCTGGTGCTGCTGGGCAACTATTGAACAAGATGTCATTTGTTGAGCATCAAATGCATGTTCAACAAACGCCTCATACCTGGATGTCTGTTGAACAAGAGCATGAGCTCAGGTACCTATTAACATCTAGGCATCTGTTCAATTGACACATGAATTACTAAACCACTAAAAAATGAACTAGGTTACATTTTTTAATCTGTGAAGATGTAATATCCAACCAACAAACTACTAGAGATGCTCCATGAACAAGCTCGAATTCCTGAATAGTTCTGTTTTCTAACCATTGGATACATTATTTTTTAGACTTTGATAATTCCTCTTAACACATCAGATTTGATTCTTATTGCTCTATTACATTATGTTGCTTTTATTCAGGAAGGAATATATTTAAGATCTAAGTTACCATCCAGTATTATTTTGAACATCTAAATAATGTTTTTAGACGAAGGAAGTTTAATAGAATTATACCAACTATAATGGAAAATTCGATTTGAAAACTTATTTACTTATCATTCTCCTATAATAAAATATTGTACGAATTTTTGCAAAAGATTATACCAACAGTATAGCAGAGCCCAGCAACCCTTGTACTCAGCCCTTAGTGCCAACCTATAATAGCCCATGGACTCTTACTTTCGACCTTTTCACACCCGTTCCATCCGAGTTACTATGAGCATGTATTCAATACTACCAATAATGGGAGTATAGTGATCACCTCGTCTAGGGATAAATCAAAAGCTTCTAGCACTTAATATAGGCGACAATTCAGAAGCCTTTGCATACTCTACCAACAATAGTTCTATTGTCCGAAGCCTTTAAGGCTCCCAAGAACTTCAAACTAGGTGCACAAGTGTGCTCTCATATCCCATCTTCCAAAACACCGCTTTATTAGGATTTCTAAATCCTTCCATCATTTGGTCCCACAGGGGGCCCCAAAATATCTCTCCCCGGTAACAATCTGCGAATCAAATGATAAAGATCATCCTCATAACCATCACAACCCTATAAAAAATCTTTAACTTGGTCGTTATAGGATAGCCTTCCCTATTTAAACCAATCGTTACTCCTCCTTTACTTCCAGTTATAATAGCTGCCATTACATGCATTTTCATATCAACTGCTGATAAGATATATAACAAGAACACAATGTTATAGATCGCCATGTCAGCACCACATCAACGTAGTTACATTAGAATCCCTTCTCTATAAATAACCCTATCTTGCAAAGAAGAATGAACCATGTTTTAGAATCATGGTAGCATTATAAATAAAGAAAACAAAATTTGTATTCACCATTGAACAATACTTTCATAGTGGATGTAGATACACAAGGATCGAACTAATCAAATGCTATGCTTGTTTTACTCAACTGCTCTATATTTTAATTCCAACACTATGTACACATAATTAATCCTTTGATTGAAAACAAAACCTGATTTTTGAACAAAATCATTGTGATATCAAGGTTGATAATACCATTTAGGGCCAAAAGGAGGGCCCACCTACTCGCCTTACCAACAACATAACAACCACATTATTGGCTCTTAACCACCATAGCCATAATAGGAGACTTCTCTAACATCTATTATGATAATGCTAACCCTAATATGCCTTCATCCTACTACGAGAGATAAGGCCCAAGCCTTGGGCTTCGTTGGCACATCGGCTGAAAGGAATCATAATAATTTATTATGATGTCCAGAATCTGATGGCTCCCTTCGATTATTAGTAAATAGCTAAACCACGTGTAAAGTAGTAAAAACTAGAATAATCCGATGCACCAGGCACAATCTTATGCTGTAACGACCCACACTTTTACAATGAAATATGAACAGAAAATATAATTAACACATCTAAATGACCTTATTTTTAGCTAAAAATTTGTATGAATGTATATGTTACCATTTTTGAATTTTAAGTAAAATTGTGTAAATATTTTTGACTGTAACACCATTTTTGCTGTAAATTTTGATTGAACCAGAATTAGGAG
Source organism: Allium fistulosum (assembly GCA_030737815.1). Classification (NCBI taxonomy): domain Eukaryota; kingdom Viridiplantae; phylum Streptophyta; class Magnoliopsida; order Asparagales; family Amaryllidaceae; genus Allium; species Allium fistulosum. The sequence goes on from CM060908.1 coordinate 331,503,747, forward strand.
ACGATTCCTGTCCTAAATGAAAGAACATGTCAATTTCCTATCCTTAGAGTGGTTGTTATATCGGTTTGTTCCAATCATTTAAAAGTTATGAGTATTATAATTTAGTATGTAAAGTCAGCAAGTATTAGGTAATTATTTTAGGCACACTAGCTATTTTGGAATTAGCCACCCTAACTATGTTTTACACCAACCAAAAATCATTTATATCATTTACAAAATATTTCCTAATTCTATCCTCCATTCAAACATCTTAAATCAATTAATTTGAGTCTGATAGGAGTTGTTCGCTGGGTGGAATTTATGTGGGTGATTTGATGATTTTCTAGAGGATTAATGCTTATATTTGGTGAGTGCTTTATAACCCCTTAATACATGATTATTCTTTGTTATTTAGATTTTTAAAAGTATCTTTAAATTGATGGTTTGATGAATTGATATGAATTAGAATTTAGAATATGTGCTAGGATCATATGTGCATGTGTATGTAATTAGGTGTTTGTTGAATTATTTGAATGACTTAATATGCTTGATTTTGTGTTTTTTTACATACTTGTATTATATGTATATGCTTGAATAATTTTTTTGACTTGTGAACACACTTTGATCATTGGAAAAGCTTTGCTTGTCAAATGGATGTTTGATTTAGAGTTGGAAAAAATATGGAAAAGAGTAAGTGGGGAACATACGTAGTAAATGAGGTCAAAAATTGAGGTTTAAGCCAAAATCTGAGAACTTGGAGCCGATCCAAGTCAGAACTTGGAAGTAGAGGGATGGTAGACCCAAGTAAGGCTTGGGAGTGGCTAATTGGATGCTTGCTTTGGGTCAGAGGCATGAAAAACAAAGGTCAAAAATCAGTTTTGCAAAATATGAAAAGAAAATAAATTTCCCGAACTATGAAAATGATCCAGTATTAACCCGAAGCATGCTTTTGGATGGGAATGGGTCGGTTTAAGGTTTTTCCTAATCAAACCAAAATTTTCCCTAAGTCTTGACTTAGCGCAGTATGAATGTCTGACATGGATCACATCTTCAGAAACTCGAAGCAATCTCCAAGTCATCTCAATACCAAGCAAAAAATTTAGTAGCCATAACCTCTTCATTCTAAGTCTTAGTTCGAATCCATTTGAACCATTTAAATAGAAATTTCAATGGTTACATTCCGTTAAATTTGGTGACATTTTGTGAACTTTGTTTTTTGGATCAACGGAGTGGCGAGCAAGGTCCCACGGGGTAAGAAAGAGGGCTATAGGGCCAATGAATGTGATATGGACCGATGAGAAGAGAGCATGTTTAAGTTAGAACTACACACACAAAAAGAAGCACAAACATGGGTGTTAGGCCTTAGGCAGGAATGCTAATGTTATTCAAACCATGCAAAAATGCCGAGGGAGCATTTATGACAAAAGGCCTGTAGTTATCGAGAGAGGTACATTATGTGACATGGTAGCCTCATGTCATGCAATCATACCAGTTGCATAAAGCAAGATACTTGTAGGTGTTTGGAGTGGAACATTCAAAGGACAATGAATGCAAGGCTGATTTTGGATGCTCACTATCAGACATGTAAGTCCAGTAGGCTATCACGATAAGCAAGTCAAGTCTGCTTTCTCTCTATGGTAGTTAGTGGATCATTTGTGTCATCGTATATTCGAGAGAACTTGGGTATGAGGGTGTACATTCGAGTCATGGATGCTTTAAATGCCTTGTTCTTTGTGTGGTATTTACTTTGAGTCTATTTATACCTATGGACAACATAAATTACTTTACCTTATAGTGATGTACTCTACTTATAGATTAGACATATCAAATTTATATGCTAATGCTTGTGTGTAGGAGTATGATATGAGAACAATGTAGTAGGCCTATCTCATGAACATTCTTATTGGGACATGTATGGTTTATATAGTCATATGCCATATATATATATATATCAAGTTTATATGTTGTTTTGGGTACACGATCCATTCACACTAGACTATTATCTAACCAAAAATTATTTATGTAATCTCTTCTTTGTTATATCTTGAATCTATCATGAGTAGGCTGAGAGATAGCTTTGTGTAACTATGCATTGTGGCTACTCAGTGGAGACGAGCAAGAGGCTTATAAATTAGCTATTTTATTGGAGCTATATTATATATATTCTGTTGTGCAGTGCTTTGACTATTTAGCACTTATTTATGTTATTAGAGACATTGTTTCCTGGAGATTTGACCAGGCAACTGAGTACTCGGCATTGGCAAGCACTCGACGTTCAGGAGTACTCGGCTTCCAGGAGTACTCAGCATTCAGTAGCACTCGGCATTCAGTAGCACTCGGCGTCCAGGAGTACTCGGCATCCAGGACTACTCGGCATTCAGTAGCACTCGGCGTCTGTAAGCGCTCGGCATCGGAAGATATTCGGCATGTACAACTGCTCGGCATGGCTGTATTATTCGACCAGAACCATCATTCGGCCAAAGGCACTACTCAGCTAAAGGCAACGTTCGGCCATAACTCTCGTTCGGCCAAGAAACATCGTTCGGCCAGAAGCATCGTTCGGCTAAAGCATCGTTCGGCCAGGGACATTGTTCGACCAGAAACATTGTTCGGCTAAAGCATCGTTCGGCCAGGGACATTGTTCGGACAGAAGCATTGTTCGGCTAAAGCTATCGTTCGGCCAGCACCAACGTTCGGCCAGAGACAACGTTCGGTCAAGCGCTTCGTTCGGCCAGAGGCACGTTCGGCTTCGACTGATATTCGTTCTACTCTTCCCACACAACAAGCATATCGTTCGGCATAAAGAGGGTGGTTCGGCATCCAAGTGATCGGCCTATTTGGTTCGGCATACGGCGACCACTAGATTTGGACTAAGATGTTCGGCTGCCGAGCCCACCTGGGAAGTCCAACCCATCTTTGTCTATAAATAGAGGGGCTGGGGCACAGTGAAAAGGGATCTTTTTTCGGGAACACTGGGGAGACTCTGCCATTTTTCAGACTCATCTTCTTTACTTAGCAACTCCATTCAAGCATTTGATCTACGAATTGTATTTGTAATCAATCATTAAGAAGATCAATAAAGTTTAACCTCAAAGTGGACGTAGGCAATTACGCTGAACCACTATAAATCCGGTGTTCTTACTTTCTGCATTTGAATTAACATATTCTTCTTTGTTTAATTTGTCTTCATCATTTATATCTCTTCACAATCTTTCTCAACGAGGTTAGTGACCAATTTTGGTGCTAACACTTTGGTGCTTTCACTGAGAATTGAATTCTCAAACCTCAAGGATCTGCTTTGAAGCTACTGGATTGAACAAATCCCTCAAAGAAGATCCGACTCATTGATAGGACATCTGTTGATTCTACTCAGAGTTCATACCAATAACTCTACAATGGCAAGACCACGTACCAGGTCAGCTTCTCATAATGCAGATGCCCATGAGACTGCTAGCGTGCAACAAGTAGGACCTAGCAATCAGCCAGCGATTCCGGGTATAGGAATTGCCGCCCAGGACCAGACTCCAGTTGTCACCAGAATAGAGTTCAACGACTTGATGAGAGAACTCATGGAAAGCAGGAGACCACTAGGAGAGCAGATGCAAGCTAACGCCAACCTGATGGCACAACTCACTCAACAGCAGCAACAGAATGCTGTGGGCAATCCCGCTCCTTATTCCTCATTTGACAGCTCAACTTCCTCTGATGAACCTCCCAGGCGCAGACGCCGTAAGACTGAAGCTGCGCGGGCAGGTGCTGCTGTTCAAACAGCTGGAGACCGTGACCAAGCCGGAGCTGGGAACTTAGGAACTGGAGTGCAGGTAGAGGCTGGAGGCCCTGACCATTAAAACGCTAACGATGTCGAACCTCAAGATTCACGTTTGGCAGATCGTTAGGAGAGGAGGCATCAGCATGGACAGTCGCGTAGAACAGACTCTAACCTTCCACCTTCCATACAAACACCAGATCTGATAGCCATGGTCAGGCAATTGATGAAAGAAAATCAAGGCTTATCGAATGACGATAGGGGAGTATCAAGAAGTCATACTCCGTTCACAGATATTGTGCTGCAGGCGGCGTACCCCAGAAAGTTTAGTATGCCAACTATCCCTGCGTATGAGGGAAAGACTGACCCCAGACAGCATGTCATGCGGTACGAGTGGATGATGGATTCGACTAGAGCAAATGATGCAACCAAGTGTAGATGCTTTCCAATTACTCTATCTGGGATCGCTACTATGTGGTTCACCCGACTTCCTCCGCGGTCCGTATCCAATTTCGAGGAGTTGGCAAAGAAGTTTATTGAGCAGTTCAGGATACACACTACTCGTCCAAAGGACGTAATGTCTCTGTCAAGTGTAATCCAAAATCCTGGGGAGTCATTGAAGGAATATTTACAAAGATTCCATGTTGCAGCAACTTAAGTCAGTAATGCCAATGATCATGCAATTCTAATGGCTGTAATGAGAGGTGTGGATCCGGATTCTGAATTTGGAGACTGGTTGGCAGGAAAACCTCCGACTACGCTAGAGCGTTTCTACTCAAAGGCACACCAGTTCATAAGAAGAGAGGAAGCTAGGTGGGTAAGGCGAGATAAGGCACCATGGCCTGTCCAAGAGTCCGTGAAAAGCAACATTGCTGTGAAGCAATCCGGAGACAACACGGGAAAAGTCCAAGTCAATGTCCAGAACAAGCCCGAGCAGCCTAAGGAGTCCGGAGGAAGAAGTCAAGGGAAGAAGAGAGAAGCGGGGAAGTGGAAGCCGAGAATTTCGAGCTACAACGAGTATACCCCGCTGAATGCGTCTCTTGAGAACATTTACCTCTCAACCTGCAATACCTTTCAGTACAGAAAGCCACGTCAGAAGGAGTCAACCGAGGAACAGAAACGGTTTGGAAAATACTGCCGCTTCCATGAGACTTATGGGCACAATACGGAAGAGTGTAGACACCTACACGACGCTATAGAGAAGTTGATCAGGCAGAAAAAGTTGCAGGAATTTGTGAAGGATCCTCAGGAAGGAGGACAGGGAACATCCAACCCAGGTCGTGCTCCAGCTCCGCGTCATCTCGATGAACCTACCCGGACTGTGGGTAGGCTAGTCATAAACACGATCATCGGCGGGCCTCACCCCGCGGATAAGAATTGGAAGGAGATGGAGCGGTATGCTAGTGCCCTGAAGCATGCAGATTTTGAATGTTGTTCGAACACGGGGGATGGGACCCCTGCTAAGCAGCAGCGCGTAATGACAGACGATATAGTGTTCAGAAACAGAGATGCTGACCAAGTGGAGGCTCCAACCATCGACCCGATGGTCATATCTGCAACGATCGGTCCGGCGTATGTGAAAAGAATTTTGATTGATTGTGGAAGTTCTGTCAACATCATCTTCAAGAAGGCTTATGACCAAATGAAAATGGAAACAAAGGACTTGAAACCGTCCAAGGCTCGCATACATGGCTTTAATGGTGCAGCGACCGATGCGGTAGGGTATGTTGAGTTACCAGTTGAACTGGGACAAGGCGAACGTCGGAGGGTGCGAATCCTGCCCTTCGTAGTTTTGGATGTGGATTCTCTGTATAATGTATTCCTGGGCCGATCGGCCTTGGCTGAGTTTAGGGCAGCACTAGCCCCGTGGTGCTTGACTTTGAAATTCCCAACTGACAAAGGAGTAGGAGTTGTTCATGGCGACCAGGCGACCGATCGTGCATGTTATGTGGCAGAGCTCAAAGAGGCCCATCAGAGGGAGAAAGGAAAGGTTGCGGACATTCCTGTCTGCATCCTTAATAATGATGATTGACAAGTAGTGCCCGAGCCCTGGCTCGGGCATAATTCTCGGATCTTTAGGGACATAGATCCGAGAGATGACGATGAGAAGCCCAGGGAAGAAAAGGCAGCACCGGCTGAATTAACAATTGACATTTCAGTTAGCCGAGACGATCCATCGCGAGTCCTGAAGATCGGATCACAACTCAGCCCCGCAATGACTGAAGACCTTAGTGATTTCCTCCGGGCAAATCTTGATGTTTTCGCTTGGGTGCATTCTGATATGTGTGGGATTTCTCCCGCCATTACGAGTCATATGTTGAACATAGACCCAAAATACGTCCCAGTTAAACAAAAGAGGAGAGGAATGGACCCAGAGAGGTCTGCTGCTCTCAGAGAGGAAGTGGACAAACTCAAAGCCAATGGGTTCGTCCGCGACGCCCTCTACCCTGAATGGGTATCGAATCCCGTGCTGGTGAAAAAGGCGAATGGGAAATGGAGAACTTGCGTAGATTATTCCGACCTGAACAAAGCGTGCCCCAAGGACAGTTTCCCGTTGCCTAGGATTGATCAGTTGGTCGACTCCACTGCAGGACACGAGCTGTTATCATTCATGGATGCATACTCGAGTTACAATCAAATCCCGATGCATATTCCGGACCAAGAACACACCAGCTTCGTCACAGATGTCGGGCTATATTGCTATGTAGTAATGCCCTTCGGACTGAAAAACGCAGGATCGACTTATCAGCGTTTGGTGAATCGAATGTTCAAAGACCAGCTTGGTAGAACGATGGAAGTCTATGTGGATGACATGCTCGTGAAGTCACGACAGTCAAACGACCACATTCGAGACTTGGCTGAGATGTTCGACATACTCAGGTATTATGGAATGAAGATCAACTTTCTGAAGTGTTCCTTCGGCGTTGCGTCGGGGAAGTTTTTGGGATTCATCGTCAATGCTAGGGGAATTGAAGCTAACCCAGAAAAGATTCAAGCTATTCGAGATGTGCAAGTGCCCAGGACTATAAAATAGGTACAGAGCTTGAATGGAAAAGTAGCTGCACTGAGTCGATTCATATCTAGGGCCACAGACAAGTGCATCCCATTCTTTGATATAATAAAGAAAGGGAAGAGGAATTTCGAGTGGACATCTAATTGTGAGGAAGCATTCCGAGAACTGGTGAGGCATCTGGAGAGTCCACCAGTGCTGTCAAAACTAGTAGACCATGAGATGATGTACGTGTACTTGGCCGTATCCCCACATGCTATAAGTGCGGCTTTGGTTCGCAAGGAGGACCGAATCCAGAAGCCGGTGTATTACGTTAGCAAGCGTTTAACGGGGGCAGAAAGAAATTACCCTAAAATCGAGAAATTGGCCTATTGCTTGGTGATTGCATCACGTAAGCTGCGCCCATACTTTCAAGCACACTCAATCAATGTTTATACCGATCAACCCCTACGGCAGGTACTCCAACGACCAGAAACTTCTGGAAGATTGTTAAAATGGAACATCGAGTTGAGCCAGTTCGATATCGCCTACTTGCCACGAAGAGCCATACAAGGACAAGCGTTAGCAGATTTCATCGCTGAGTTTACCATACCCGACGAACCAGATAATCACGATGTCATCCCCCCTGTTCGATGGAAATTGTACACCGATGGGGCATCAAATGACCGTTGCTCCGGCGCTAGCGTAGTTCTTGTAACTTCGGAAAATCGATCGGTTTGTTACGCTCTGAAGCTCGATTTCCCGACTACAAATAACGAAGCAGAATATGAAGCACTGATTGTGGGCTTAAAACTCATTGGAGAACTCGGGGTAAAATCAGTTGAAATCTTCTGTGACTCACAGTTGGTGGTCTACCAAGTGCGAGGAGATTATCAAGCAAAGGGACAGAAGCTTGCTCCGTACCTTGTTCTGGTTCAAGAACTGCTGTCAAACCTTGAGCGCTATGATATTTCGCATGTCCCGCGTGAACAGAACAAAGAAGCCGACTCATTGGCGAAATTCGCAAGCACTGGCGATGCTCAGCAAATGGGATTGTTTCCCGTTGAGGCCTTGCGTGCTCCAAGCATAGACACAATGAAAGTTGATTCTGTGTTGGAAACATGAATCGAGAGGGAATCTTGGATAACCCCATTCAAGCTATACCTAACAACCGGGGTTTTACCAGAAAAAAGGAGCGAAAGACGGCAGGTAATTGAAAGGCCGCGCGATATGTGATGCAGGATGGACTAATGTATCGAAAGGGGTTCTCAGTCCCCTTATTACGATGCATCGCACATGATGAAACGAAATGGGTCTTGAAGGAGGTACACAAAAGAGAATGCGGTGACCATACTGGGGGGCAAACGCTAGCAAAAAAGATCCTCCGCTATGGATATTACTGGCCGACCTTAAATCAGGACGCTACAGACTACGCAAGGAAATGTGACAAGTGTCAAAGATATGCGAAAATCATGAGGACTCCATCAACAGAACTCACACAAATGGTTAGTCCCTGGCCATTTGCAATCTGGGGAATCGACATAATTGGCTCTTTGCCTATATCCAAAGGTGGTGCGAAATACGCGATAGTTGCAGTTGACTATTTCATAAAATGTGCTGAGGCAGAACCTTTGGCCAAAATTACCTCTAAGAAGGTCATTAACTTCGTTGTACGAAACATTATATGCCGCTTTGGCCTCCCTCGCACCATCATTACGGACAACGGGACGCAATTTGAAAGCAGAGAGTTCAAAGAGTTCTGTTTAAAGTATGGCATTGAGAAGAAATTCGCCGTCGTTGCACACCCAAAAGCTAACGGACAAGTCGAGGCCGTTAACAAAATAATCAAGTCCATACTGAAGAAGCATCTAAAGAAGGTCGGAGGCAAGTGGGTAGATGAACTCCCGACAGCATTATGGGCTTATAGAACTACCCACAAGTCCGCGACCGGCTACACTCCATTCGCCTTGGCATACGGCTCGGAAGCCGTTATACCCGTGGAACTTGAAGTTCCATCGCACCGAGTGACATACTATGATCCCAAGACAAATCAGGACCTCTTGTTGGAATCGCTGGACTGCATCGATGAAAAACGTGAAGAGGCCGAATTAAGGGCGGCAGCATATAGGCACCGAGTCAAGCGTTACTATGACGGTAGAGTCCGCCCAAGGATTTTTGATGTGGGTGATTTCATTTTGAAATGAGTTTTCCCGATACCGTCACGTATGAATCCCAACTGGGAAGGTCTGTACGTCATTGAACGGAAGCTTGGAGAGGGAACATTCAAGCTAGCGACCGTTGATGGCGTGACACTCCCCTAAGCATGGAACAGTGAACATTTGCGACGTTATTACATTTAGTATGTTTCTTTCTTGTTTTAGGCACAATTATTTCCTGTATGTTTTCATTCAGTCGTAACTTTGTTTCCTTTCAGCCATGTAATCAGGCGGTTTAGTTGTTTTTCATTAATAAAGGCTTGAAGCCGTATTTTTCATGAATTACTAACGTTTCTATATCTCATGATCGGGTGATGAATTACTAGAGCTACATTGTTCTGTATGATGTGCGAACTCGTATAAACGATTTCAATCTCCGAGTCCCCTGAGCACGGACCGGAGTACTCTAAGTCCCCGGAGCGCGGACTAGAGTATAAACGATTTCAATCTCCGAGTCCCCTAAGCGCGGACCGGAGTACTCTAAGTCCCCGGAACGCGGACTAGAGTATAAACGATTTCAATCTCCGAGTCCCCTGAGCGCGGACCAGAGTACTCTAAGTCCCCAGAGCGCGGACTAGAGTATAAATGATTTCAATCTCCGAGTCCCCTGAGCGCGGACCGGAGTACTTTAAGTCCCCGGAGCGCGGACTAGAGTATAAACGATTTCAATCTCCGAGTCCCCTAAGCGCGAACCGGAGTACTCTAAGTCCCTAGAGCGTGGACTAGGGTATAAACGATTCCAATCTCCGAGTCCCCTGAGCGCGGACCGGAGTACTCTAAGTCCCCGGAGCGCGGACTAGAGTATAAACGATTTCAATCTCCGAGTCCCCTGAGCGCGGACCGGAGTACTCTAAGTCCCCAGAGCGCGGACTAGGGTATAAACGATTTCAATCTCCGAGTCCCCTGAGCGCGGACCGGAGTACTTTAAGTCCCCAGAGCATGGACTAGAGTATAAATAATCTCAATCTCCGAGTCCCCAGAGTGTGAACCGGAGTACTCTAAGTCCCCAGAGCGCGGATTAGAGTATTAACAATCTCAATCTCCGAATCCCCTGAATACGGGTCAACTTACTATAAGTCCCTGGAACGCGAATTTAGAAAAAATTCTAAGTACTCAAGAAATGTAGAACAAGAAGTATGCCACTCCGAAGAATGTTCGAACATCGCGAGAATGGACTGGGAAGTATACAACTCATAAGTGCTTGAGTTTTGACCGCAGTTATTCAGAAAGCTAAAAAAGTAAACGAATCGTTCAAACGACTAAGGAAATAAACTTTATTTAATAGTCCAAAATGAGGTTACACAGTTATCCCTCCAAAACTTGGAGTCAAGAACCTATCTATACAAACTACGGAGACAAAAGATAAAAGTAGTTACAAGACTTAAGCAAAAAACTCGTTGAACGAGTATAGCGATTATTTCTTCGTTTTCTTATTCTTGTCTTCTTTTGTTTTTTCCAATGACTCCTCTCCCTCACGCTTCTTCTTGGATTTCTTACTTGCTAAAGAAGCGGAGTCAGGAGTAGGAGAAGGAACATCCAGTGGTTTGGACCTGCCCGGGAGAATGATCTTCAAAGGTCTGTTCCGTGGGTCGGTGAGTTCCAGTATTTCAGGCTCGACTTTGACCTCGACTTTTTTCTTCTCCTCTTCGGCGAGACGCTCTTTCATGCTCATCTTCGAGGTATGTTCAGAGGCGCCAGTGATTTCGATTTCATCACTCCCTTCGGCGGGAGATGAGGTGTCAAGCTTATCATCATCTAGCGCCCTGATCACTTGAGCGTCAGGGCTAGGAGTTACTCCCGCATGAGCAACATCGCTTGTTTTCTCTGCCTCCTCCTTGGCGTCATCGCTCCTCGGAATTGGCTCGGGGTCAGAGCAGCCTGCATGAAAACATAAAGAATGAACATTAGAACGAATAACCACCGCTGGAAAGCGACAAATCTTTTAACTTCTAAAAAAAGAAGAGTTTCCTACCGGGTTCTGGCTGGCTATCAGTTGCGCGTGGAGTTTCACCCTCCAGAATAGGAGATAGCACATGAACGCCGAGCCTGGGATCTTCAGGATCGTAGCCAGCATGCTGCTCGAATGGGTCAAGTGTCGGCCGACCGGCCGGTTGAGCAGTGGGAGGAGCAGCAATATGAGGAGCCGCGTAGTCTAAGCCCCAGATGGGCCAGCTTCATCACTTTTCTCTTTTGGAAGGGGAGAGCCTTTTCTATAAAGCGCCAAAGCTGCGGATAAATCTGCTGGCTCGTTCCCTCTAAGAAACTCCTTCAACAGGGCATCCTCATCGACTTATTCAGAGCCCGACTCGATTTTCCTAATCTTCACTAAAGTTTCCCAGGCCTCAGCTAGGGATTCGAGATAGCCCTCGCCCAAGAATGTCAAGTCGCGATGCATAAGGACGCGGGCGCCATACTCAGCAATCAATGGGTCAAACATGCACTTGACCTCTTCCCTGCCGGCCTCTGCGGCCGCCTCGAGGCGAGAGTCAATCTCCTCCGCAGCTTTTCTTTTTCCCTCCTCACGGGCTTCGTCTTTCATTTTTTCAACCCCAGCAAGTTCTTCATCGAGCTTCGTTTTCAAGAGCCGAGTAGCAACGATTTCATCACAGTATCGTTGTGACTCTTCTTGAGCAGCTACTTTATCCTCTTTCTCCTTGGAGAGTAATTCTTTCAACTCTTTGACTTGTATGGCAAGCGCATCCCTTTCTTTTTGGATAGAATCTTTTTCTAAGGCAAGGGCACCGCTGCGCTGGACCGCTTCATCGAGTTCCTTCTTGTGGGCCTTCTCTAAACGAGTGACTGCCTCAGCGGTATCTTTTGCACTTTGCTCGGTGGCTTCAAGCTTCGACTTATACGAAGCGAGCTCTTCGTCTTGATGCTTGATGATGTTCTTGTCACAGCCAGCCTCCAGTTACAGACGATCAATTTCATATTGTCGCTCGACAGACACCTCCAAGATCTTTTCAACCAAGTGTACAAACGCGTCATGTTGAACGTAGACGTCGTTGTTACAGGCAATGGCACTCTGCTTCACGTGCCCAGGGATATGATGAATAGCTGGGAGGAATTTTAGACCATCAAAACAAATTTTTGGGAATTTGGCCTTAAGATCGACCATCTTCTCTGCTACAGTTGGGTCAACTGCGAGAGTAGGGGGAGGAGGCTTTGAAAGTTCCGCTCTTTTTCGATGCTCCCAAGTTTGCCTTGTACTCGATGAACCGGAGTGTTGTTCTCGGGAAACATCGGGTTGGGACCCCTTCTGTGAAGGCTTCTCTCTATCTGGCTCAGTTGGAGGAAGAGGATCACGGGACTGTGAAGATTGGGAATATGCCTTCTTACGATAAGACGAATCGCGGGGGCGGTTGTCCCGATCTTCATAATCATCTCTGTCCCTGCGTCTTCCCGAACCTGAATCCCATCCGGGATGATGAAATATAGAAGAGCCGTGAAGGCGATCGAGTCCGCGGGAGCGCCCCATGTCACCTACAAAGAATAAAGATAACAACGAGTTAAGAGAAATCTGGAAAATAAGAAAAAACTTGAAGTGTATGATGGAATGCGTATGTGCGTGTGTGTCCTAGTGTTCCCCCCGACGGACCGGTTCTTTTATCTTTACTAATCGGAGTATTGTCTCCCTGGCCTGGGAGTTGAACTCCCGCATTGCCTCTAGCGGGCGAAGAAAACTTGAGGGCTTCAGGATCGTCAAAACCATAATTAAGTATATCGTCGGGGATGGAAAGATTCGACAGACCCCTTAGAGAACTTTCCATATGCTGTGAGGAAGCCTCTTTCTCTGGCGGGATGAGCATAACTTTTGAAGTTCCGCCAACTTTCTCCTTCCTATCTTGTATTTTAACTTCTTCTTTCCCTTCGAAGGGGAGGATGACGTTTCAATGTCGTGAACTTCGACCACCGAATTCCAAGCAGGACCCACATTCTCGCCTTGAGTCTCAGGAGCTTCATCCTCCTTGTGCTCACCCTCTTTGTGCGCATCGGGAGTGTGGCGTGACGACGATCCAACTTGTTTTTTCCCTTTACAGGATGCTGTCTTGGGAATGGAAACGCCCTCCGGAAGGCTAATCCGACGACCAGGGGCTAACAAGCCGAACCTTGACAATGATTCATTTGAAATGATGGTTCGGATGTCTCGTTCCTCGGCAGGAAGAGCTCTAATGGCTTCAACGGCCTTAGAATATCCTCGGCCCTCCGGACGCGGGTTAATACCTGAAAAGATGAAATGAGGAGTTAGGAAAAGCATAACTCCAATTAAACACGAATGATGACTCTTCAAAGAGACTTACTGCCTTCGACCCATCTCCTCGCAAAACCAGGAGGGCAACGCACATAGAACCATTCCTGTTTGTACAGGGCGAATTTGCTACATGCTCCTGTCAAGATTTGGCATTTGTGGTACGGCTCGAGGAACATGAAGGAAGGGCTATCTTTCCGTTTCTTGATCATATAAATGTATCTGATGTCGCCAGAAGTTGGAGGTCTAGAGAAGACGGCCATGAAGAGTAGGTAGGTCCCATATAGAAACGCGTGACCGTTTGGATGCAGCTGCGATGGGGCAATGTCTATGTACTGCAACACGTCCCGAAGAAATAAATTGAATGGAGGCACGCTGCCCATCCAGCACATGAACTTGTTGCAGGTGGTATATCCGACTGGGGGCAGGTGAGGACGATCGTGTCGCGTTGGGACTAACACATCGGCAAAAGGAATCCCATGGATGGAGCATATTCGTCGAAGTGCGACTTCATTAATCTTCGAAGCCTGTGAGTCGATCGGATTGTCTAAGAGAATTATCGCCCCCAGGGCATCAGGAGCTAAGTTATGGGCAGGAGAAGTCGACGGATTTGAAGTATCAGTGATTTCTTGCTTTGATGATGGCCCAGGCCTATTAGATATAGTGGCGGAGCTAGATTTTTTAGACATCCCCAATAAATAATGAATCTGTCTAAGCGCCTGTGAAAACTATACTTGAAAAACGTTGAATGTTAGAATTAACAGTGCGAGTATTCCCCCCTCCCCCCGTGGTGTGTAAACTAGTGCAAGCAGTCATGTGTAAGCATTGAAAATCTAAAGGTTACATAGATACGAAAGTAAGCTTCGAATCGTCGCCTTCAAAGACCGTCGTCGCTGACCGTCTCAAAAAGCCCGCCTTGTGGTGATTACAGTTCCCGATTCAGAAAACGTGTGTTAATCTAAGTTCAGATTTATGTCTACTAAAGCTAGGAAGTTAGTGATCCGGGTCAGTATCATATATGCTAGTATGCTTAGGTCCTGGTTCTTGTTTTGCTATATGAATAGGTATAGTTAATAAGTGTTCGGCCTAATGCCTGTTCGGTGAAAGGTATCGTTCGGCCTTCATGCTTGTTCGGCATGTCTGTTGTTCGACATATATACTGTTCGGCATTTGAATAGTGTTCGACATTGGTTTTGTTCGGTTAAAATACTGTTCGGCATTTAAGTAATGTTCGGCCTTGGTTTTGTTCGGCTAAGTTGTTGTTCGGCATTTGAATAAGTGTTCGGCATTGGTTTTGTTCGGTTAAAATACTGTTCGGCATTTAAGTAGTGTTCGGCCTTGGTTTTGTTCGGCTAAGTTGTTGTTCGGCATTTGAATAAGTGTTCGGCCTTGGTTTGTTCGGCTAAAATACTGTTCGGCAGCCCTCCATTTCACCGTCCGGCGCATGAAAACATACGTCGAACCAGAGCTATGCCGTTCAACACTCTTACCACCTCCAACATTTTCATTCTTCTTTCTTCTCCTTTAACTTCGGTTCGACACGAGGAAGCTAAGTCCAATGGTCTTGTGTGCGAACACTCCTAATCATCCCTCCTCGCCTTGCATCATCGTTCGGCAATAAAGACGCAATAAAGGCGACCTACTCAAAGTTTTCTACATGACACACTCGGCCGTCTCGTTTGAAACTATTTGAATCGTACAAGGAATAATACCTAGTTTGCAGATTGGAGCTTAGGAAGGAGTAGTTAGGTTTTAAGTTTGGTCGACTGGCGAGAATTGCAAATCTTTGTGGAGTGACAGAGTAAAAGAGTAAAGGAGAGAAGAGGGGAAGAACCTGGTTTTATAGGGGAAAAAGTGGAAGTTGAAGGGGCTATATCCGGTAGAACCAGTCAAAGCTGTATTGTTCGGCTTCAAAACGTAGAATTGATCGGCGCATAAGGAACGTTCGGCTTCGAGCTTATTGTACGGCATTTATACCACATTAGGCACACACCACAATCTCAAGAAGGCATCTGGACTTAATCAAGGATTTGAAACAAAACATGGAGGATAAGTAATTCAAAGCGCTTCACGTTCAGTCACGTAATACACTTTGGGGGGCAAGTGTTTCCTGGAGATTTGACCAGGCAACTGAGTACTCGGCATTGGCAAGCACTCGGCGTTCAGGAGTACTCGGCTTCCAGGAGTACTCGACATTCAGTAGCACTCGGCGTCCAGGAGTACTCAGCATCCAGGACTACTCAGCATTCAGTAGCACTCGGCGTTTGTAAGCGCTCGGCATCGGAAGACATTCGGCATGTACAACTGCTCGGCATGGCTGTATTATTCGGCCAGAACCATCATTCGGCCAAAGGCACTACTCGGATAAAGGCAACGTCCAACCATAACTCTCGTTCGGCCAAGAAACATCGTTCGGCCAGAAGCATCGTTCGGCCAGGGACATTGTTCGGCCAGAAGCATTGTTCGGCTAAAGCATCATTCAGCCAGGGACATTGTTCGGCTAGAAGCATTGTTCAGCTAAAGCTATCGTTCGGCCAGCACCAACGTTCGACCAGAGACAACGTTCGGTCAAGCGCTTCGTTCGGCCAGAGGCACGTTCGGCTTCGACTGATATTCGTTCTACTCTTCCCACGCAACAAGCGTATCGTTCGGCATAGAGAGGGTGGTTCGGCATCCAAGTGATCGGCCTATTTGGTTCGGCATACGGCGACCACTAGATTTGGGCCAAGATGTTCGGCTGCCGAGCCCACCTGGGAAGTCCAACCGATCTTTGTCTATAAATAGAGGGGCAGAGGCATAGTGAAAAGGGATCTTTTTTCGGGAACACTGGGGAGACTCTGCCATTTTTTAGACTCATCTTCTTTACTTAGCAACTCCATTCAAGCATTTGATCTACGAATTGTATTTGTAATCAATCATTAAGAAGATCAATAAAGTTTAACCTCAAAGTGGACGTAGGCAATTATGCTGAACCACTATAAATCCGGTGTTCTTACTTTCTGCATTTGAATTAACATATTCTTCTTTGTTTAATTTGTCTTCATCATTTATATCTCTTCACAATCTTTCTCAACGACGTTAGTGACCAATTTTGGTGCTAACAGATATCTTGTTTATTTGCAGTCATTTATGTATTCGAGAAATATCGATTTATTGATTTCTTGTATAGTCATTTAAGAGATTCTATACTATGATATTTTGGAGTTTATTCATGAGTACTTTGTTTTGATTGTATTATTGTCAAGCCTATATATATATGTTTATTTTATCTATGAAATGTGAGATATACGATGGTTATTGGATTTGTTAGTCGAATTTCTAAACGGACCTTCAATATGTGGGATGATTAGTAGAGCAGAAGATTGTCACCAAACATGCAGGAGCATTTCATTTGGTATTTAGGTTCAGTGAATTCCTTAGCCTTGCTTAAGAGACACTCGAGAACCAATTGAGCATAGTATAGAGAGCATACTTGTTATATAGGGATGTTAAAAATATATATAGTAGAACTTTACACACACAAAACTATATACATTTCCATTAATAGCAGAGGATAATCATTCTTACTGAGCTATCGATAATGGATCAAAGGATTAGAAATCAGCCAAGGATGAAAGAAATGAGGATATGGAGTACTGAAGCTAAGAACATTCGAGTGGTGTTCAATAGAATATGTGGAAGGTGATGAAAACCCCCCAACTTGATAGTAAGAGATGGAGTTGTAGGTGATTGTTGTGGGAAAGTGCAAGAGGCAAGGGATGACTGTACAAAGACCCTTTCTAGCCTAAGGGGAAGCCACAATATTGAGCATGTTAGAGTTAATGTGTTGTAGGAGTACTCAAGTGATCAACCTAGAATCCAAGTGTGACCATGTTTTTAGGAGTAGAGTTGGAAAGCAGATACACACAATAATGAGGAATCACACCGACGCTAAGGATTGTCTGAGGGATATCCATATCAAATACGATACAGAGGCGATTGGGTTTGGGATGGTTCGAAGGAGGATATGGTAATTAATTTTATAATGGCTTAGGCGATCTTCTAAGTGGCGATCTAGTTCATCGTTTGGCGAGCATCGTTGTACACTTATTAAGTTATCCTTGTGCGATCGGATGAGTTTGAATCTAGGCGAAACCTTAAACAATTAGGCGATCGGTTTAAAGAAAGATTTTTTATGCACATAAGGACCTAACTTTAGAATAATTGAACAAGATGGAGGATGAATTAGTGATTATATAGTTTAATGCACAATTATATTTGATTCAACGAGATATGGAAAAAAATTCCATGGAAATATGGAAGAAATCCAAATCAAGGACGGTCAAAGGAAGAGCAAGCCTGAATTACGCAGGAACAATCTCTATGAAGAGGGATATTTTGCTAAGCATGTAAGGTACGAGCATGGTGCTTCCCGTGTAACCAACCAGGGCACTTTCTATAGAATTATCCAACGCTTGTTAAGAAAGGACAAGTTGTGATGGCATAAGCGCTACATGCTATTTCAGGTTCATCGGTTCCACCGTTAGCTAAAGAGAGACGGAACGCATCGCCAGGGAAGGTATACCTTTAGTTCATGATATGCCTAATAGAGTTCTACTTGGTATGTGTGTCTTCGGCTCCTTTATATCTAGTAACTTGGTAGCTAAATTAAATCTTAAACCCAAGGTTACTGAATAAACCCTTGTGGTGCCAAATTCTATTGGAGGTTTAGCTAAGTAATGTACTATTTATTACAATGTTAAGTTATCGAGTCATTGTTGCTTGTTTGTCAATGATTTATTTGTAATTGGATTCTTTGGGTATCGATTGATATAAGAAAAATAGTGTGGCATGAGAGGCGAATGGTGACTTTGAGAAATGATGATAGTGGGCAAAAGCAGGAGCTGCATTATTGACACAAGAGTACGGTGATGATAGCTATATATATTTACTCAATATCCTACATCATGAGTTGTCACCATTACCTATTATGAGTGAGTACCTCGATGCTTTTGTGGAGGTTTCAGTTTTACCTACATACCGAGTGATTGAGTTTCACATCGGTCTACAGGGGAATGCAAGGCCAATAGCCTTACATATTAGGAGAATGGAGCTCATAACACAATGGAAGCTAGAGGTGCAAGCCAATAACATGTTAAGCTAAGGGTTTATACAAGAGTACATCCGAATGGGAAGCACCAATAGTGTTTTCCACCGAGGAAGATGGTTCTTTGAAGTTATGTGTGGATTATCATGAGCTGGATGAAGTGAAGAAGAAGAACAAGTATCATATGCCACACATCGATGACCTACTCGACTAGCTTAATGGTATAAAAGTGTTTTCTTAGTGGGATATAGAAATGGGGTTTCATCAACTGAGAGTGGCTAAGGATATTTTTTCGAATATCGCTTATTGTACACCATCAACATGTGTGGTTAGTTATATCATTCGAGCTACCCAATGCATCAACATACTTTATGGACTTAATGAATAGTGTTTCTAGAGATCAACTGAATAAGTTTATACTTGTGTTCATCAATGATATTATAGACTATTCTTAAGCTGAAAGGATCACAAGGCACATTTATAGAAGTCCTCAAGACATTGAGGAAATACAAGTTGAAAGCCAAATCTTCGAAATATCACTTTTGAAGGATAGAGGTATGATTCTTAGGACCAACAGTGCAGGGTATTACCATCGACCCTACAAAGGTGTCAACTACCATGATTGGAGGAGACCTAAGAATGAAACTTTTCTAAGATAGTTGCACCACCGATTGATCTTACATAGTAGGCCATACTTTTACTTGGGATAAAAAATGCGAGCATGCATTTGTTATGTTAAAGGAGTTTTGATAATTGATTCAGTGTTGGTTATCCCAAATGGGAATGAGGAGTTTATAATGTACACTAATGCATGTAGTACTCAACATGGAGCGGTATTAATGCAAAGGAGTAGGGTTATTGCTCATGTAAGAAAAAAAAACCGGATGTGGAGAGATATCCAACTCATGATTTGGATTTAACGCTAATTGTATTAGCATTAAGGAGCAGGAGACATTATTTACCAGGAGAAAGGTTTGAGCTATTCATCAACCATAAATTGTTCCAATACCTTTTATCTCAAAAGGACCTTAACCTAAGACAACGTAGATGGTTACAATTGTTATCATCTTATGACTTCAACCGAGATGCGTTGAGCAGGAGACATGCTAATTCGAGAGCAATCTTCCTCGAGTGGAAACAATTGGAATATATAGTTGGATTTGATTTCTGATCGAAAGGCGGGCTTAAACTTGAGATATTGGCAAGCCTATTTGTTGCTTGTTTTTCTTACAAAATCACAAATGGGCTTGTCAAGTCCAAATCCTAGTAGCAAAAACCTACATAGTGCATGTCGTCCATTATCTCCTTCGGCCCAATAAACCATCCAACTATTACATCTCAACCAGCAAGGTCTACTCATCCCATCATCCTTGCCCAACACCTTGCCCACTAATTTCCAAAGAGCAATAGAGAGCCTCAAGCCTTACGGGTAACATCACCCACCTTTGAATATTTACTCGCCCTACCTTATGGTGACCAAGTATCAATTAGACAACACCATCTCTCGAGACTACTTAACCACCATTAGCCACTATTTGTACCTTTCCATGTTTGCCAGGATGCACTACCGACCAACTTCTTAGCCCTCTTTGCCCAATCACAAGTGGACAAAACTCCTTACTAAAGCTTTTGGTCACCTTTGAAAAATGAGGCGAAAATTTCATACCATCCCTCTAACAAAAGCATTATAAAGACACTAATCATTCGACAAAAGCATCGCTATGAACAACCACTCTTTGTATTTCACTATCTATCCCGCTAAATCCCCACTATATAATAACCACCCTTTATGTCATGCTACCCTTCTGACACAAGAACGCCGAAATATGGCTAGCTAGTTAGCATGCAGCAGGACTACTACGCCCATGTGGAATTCATGCTGGTTGCATTTGGACCACTGATCGCAATTTATGGCTCTTGCAAAGCATAGTATCCAAGGCATTAATATCAGCCCTATAAGATCTCTACAGCTATAAATAGATTTCCCTATGCATTTGTTCAATGATCGGATTTTTTTTAACTCCAAACAGATATATTTACTTTCTCTAAGCTCTTATAATAGATAGTAAAACATCTTTTATAACCAAAGCTCTAGGCAATGAGAAAATCAACCATAATAGATGTAGATATCTTCTATATTAAAATACTCTACATCTTGTGTTATTTGCTTTAATTTTATTGTATATTACTCTCTTAGTCATTCCTCATTTACATTTTAAATGATGATTTTAGTTGACGACCTTTGCTAAAATCGACCTTTAATCATCATTCTGAGGTTGATTAGAAATCTAATAAACATATTAGCGCTAGAAGGAGGGTCTCACCTAAAGAGCTCTAACTTTTATCACTTTCTTCTCTTCATAAACATATTCTATTCTTAAAAGCAGTAACGATGCAACTTAATAGTGATACCCAAGTCGATAATTTTAACAACCACAACACCAAAGGTCGCACTAAAGCTAGGGCCATCAGACCCATTACGGGCACGAGGAATGACATATGGTCGGCCTAGCTAATGGGATTGAAAACATTGGGAAAATAACCCACGATCTTAACTATCTTTGTCCCTGGGTAGAAGCCTATGAAACTGTCAATTATGGTCCAAGAGTCCCATCTGCTATGGACAAGACCCTCTACCACCCATGGTTCATAGAATTTTCGATATCATGCATGACAATAAGGAGAGGGTCGTGCTCCAGACCTTCGTTAAGGATATCCCTAACTAGGATAGAGTGCACATGCTTTGCCCACTTACAACTATGTTCACGACACACCTTCACTCGAGCATGTTCTACCATCTAGGGCTCATGCTGCTCGTCGCTCCCTCTCCCCTGAAAAACAATCTACAATTGGACAACTGAGGACAATGAATGGGGTGCATGATTTATGTTTTCACCACTTATGTTGTGAAGAGAGAAAAAGGATCAAAGAGCCCAAGGAACTCCTTGCTCACTCCAAATCACAATAGAAAAACCAAGACCTAACTCCTGCAATAGCGTAGCCCACTACTCTAGATTTCCTTCCATGAATAGAAATAAAAGATCGCAAACACCAATTCTTCTCACCGCTCACCATCTCTTTGTCCATATCACGAATCTCCTTCCCTTGTAATCCATAGAAGGCACACTCCCCAGTAAGGTTCATGCACCACCCATGTGGAACAGATGTAATTCTTTGGGAACAAGTGGCAATGCTCAAAAAATAGCTGCTCAGAATACAGACCATAAACCAAGGTGATGACGGTTCTTATGATGATAAGAACGAGGAACCATTCTTAGAGGGGATATGAGGTACATACATTTATTAGAGGTATGCTTTACCTCTCACTGAAAAATATGATGGGAAAACCAACCCATCCAATTATGTTACGTCCTTAAACTCCATCACCAGAGCAGGATAACTATCTAACAATGAAAAATGCCTCCTATCCGACTCCACCCTAATCTGATTATCCTCTTGCTAGTTCTTACACTTACAAGTAGGCAACATCTACTCTTCGTCCCAACTATGCACTAACTTCAATACTCGATTCTTCGCTATCGAATACGAGCCATAATGGCAAGAGAGCTTTGTTATCAAACATGGTCCAACGGATTCACCCCACTTCTATGTCAACTGCTTTCGTAACGAGTCGATACATGTCAAGGTGTGAGGGCGGGAGCGGACTAGAGCAGCTTGGTAGTTTCCCTTTGTTCTTCGATAGGGTACCATTCCAAGGTATGGAAGGAATTGTAGAAACAACGTGAATCGACTTTAACAGATTTCTTTGAATGAGCCAATGGGATTATGAGAGAAGAGGAGGCTGGCTTGTTCGACAACGACGAGAAGAAAAAGCAAGGAGATAACCACAATTCGTAGGGCAAGGGCAGCCATAAAAGAAATGGTCATTAAGAACATTAAAAAACACTTAGGGACGACACTCAATTCAAGCTTAGGTATGCAAACTATACCTTTCGGAAACCATCTACCTTACCACTAAGGATCACGCCCTATACCACAAGCCTCTTTCCGCCTACTCTAGGCAATAGGAGGTACCCGGTGTTAATAGGTGTAACACCCAACCTCAATATATGTACTACTAAAGAGAGTACTAGGTAATACCATCTTATAATATGGAGAATGAGGCAATATTGGGCTATCACAATATTCCCTTAGGCTAACACCAGTACATATTCAAAAATTGAATAACCAACTCACATATACATACATAGTATCGAGACAAAGAAATAAACACATGTGTTTCTAGGATAGAACAGTATACGATATGCAATAAATGTCGGAGAACACAGAGCATTAACACAATGATAATATACATAATAATAATATACACAAGTCTGAGTGGGATAAAATAAGTCAAATACCTACTATCTCAAAAATAAATACAATGTGTGTGGGTATCTAATCTACATCACAATGTCATACATACATGAAACTGTATAATAATAAAGGATAAGCAGTAGTAATTTATCCTCTATTTATGCACAACAACTACAAATTGGTCATCTTGTCCCTGAAACTAAAATGTTTTTGACTGATCCGACTATTATATAAATAACATATGGGTCAGACTATGTCTAAAAGGTAGATGTCGATATATAATAACACAGGAACGTGATAATAGAGTATCATGGGTAGAGTATAAATATCTTAGGTAAATCAATGTCAGTCAAAACCATGCACGTAAAACATCACCTATAGTATATAACAGTCAAATAACTCACCAAATGTCACAAGAACAATATGGATGAAATATCATCCATAAAAATCGAACAACTATATAACTACAACACTCAACAATGTGTAACTCGACCAGTAGCCCTAATGAGCGACAATACTCTTGGCCGTGTGGCCCTAGGAGATATGGAACAACCTATCATGTAGACTCAAAATATATAAAAATATATAATATAACACAACAATACAATGATCTATCTCGACCAAAATTTCTTATGAGAGGTAATACTCTCAACTAAATGGCCCTAGGAGATACATACACAATAAATCAATATATCTCTCAGCCGAAGGCCCTAAGAGAGAATGACAGATGAGCACACAACTAGTCTCTATTGTATTAGGAAGACAACCCACAACTGTATGAGGTTAGGCTATCAAATGACAGACTAACATGCAGCTAGTCTCTAATGTCATATAATCATCATCTCTAGTGAGTGATAACATATATAAAATGTCTTATATGATGGATCTACCTAAGTCATCCAGATGGGATATTGACATACCGCAACACTTCTATAGGAAATGCTAATCGCACCCTGTTTCCTACAGTCCCTTAGTTACTCCCATAATCGCAACCCAAATATTCATCTACATGCCATAAACATGCTACCAGACTAAACTGAGCATGTGTTACGGCTCCTACTTGCCCTTAGTAATAGACTATTGGTCCTTAAGTGACATTTAGGAAATGGCTCTAACGAGAGCAATATTCTCAGCTTACAAACTCAACAAGGTGATATCATGGATTCGGGGCGTGACCCCACAATCAGGACCGCTTGGATAAATAACTAGCTTGTTTGGTGGGTCTTATTCACGCGCTCTCCATAGTGGCATGAACCCTATGACATAGATTCCTAATGAATAATATCGACTCGATAAGTTCTAATGAGAGTGATAACTGATACTCTCAACTCGATGAGTCCTAATGAAAGCCACATCAAATAATCTTGACTCCAAAAATCCCAATGAGAGCGTCATGGCATAATAATTCTTCGACTACAAGCCCTAAGAGTAAATAATAATAATAATACTTGACTAGCTAGCCTTAAGATGATGAATCCGTAGAACTCAACATAACTCCAACTTGTAGCCCTTGGAGAGTAAGAAAACCATCGACTACTAAGCTCTAAAGATAACCTCTAGAAGACAATATGAAATTCCTAACCATATATGAAAGTGATGTTTACTTACAAAAAGTTGCAAATATCTGTTGGAACCTGCCTTCTTCGATTTTAATGCGACAACTATATATTTCAATCTATATACTATTATGTCAAATATTCTTGCAGGAATCGTCAAAAGAAGCTATGATCATATCATCAACAAGATTAAAGTTCTTAAAAAATAATCTATTTAGATATATATGTACAATCTCTGATATGGTGATGAAACACACACACACACACAAATATACTTTTGAAAATCATGCTTTAAAATAAATATAAAAAGGTATTTTCAAAATTATATATTTTCTCAAGTTCAAAAATACAAAAATGGACAAAGGAACAAAACAGTACAGAAATAGACGTCTGTATATTAATTCAGACGTCTAACATCAATATCAGACGTCTAAATTAATATAATAGACGTCTGAACTCTATGTTTTTAATGGCTCTATTTCTATATGAAATAGACGTCTGTCAATTTAATAACAGACGTCTGTCACCCTAGACAGACGTCTGAATTAAAAGACAGACGTCTAAATTAATTGTTTTTGTTTTCCTTTTATTTTTTTCGAAATTCAAAATTATTCAGACATCTGTCACTTTTATCTCAGACATCTGAACTTGACGAACTGAAGCATCTCTTCATAAAATATCAAAATCTGAAGAGTTGTCTTCTTCACCAAGAGTTTCACTTCTTCAAAGAGTTGCAACTATTAAATTAAGACTATTCATTACTATAAATAGAGATGAAAATTCACTATTTTAATAACTAATTCTTTCTATCTTTTCTGATCTTATATTGTTATAATATCAAGTGATTTTCAATTCTCTACTTCCTATCTTTGCACATTCAAATCATCATATCAAGAAGATTATAGGAAGGGTGTACTACATTGACTATATTCGTGTTATTCAAAGAACACACAAAGTCTAGAAACAATTTACCAAATTGTATTTGAAGTCCTATTCGGTTGCTTAGGCGGAAAAGTCCTATTCGGTTGCTTAGGCGGAAAAGTCCTGTTCGGTTGCTCAGGCGGTGTAATACCTGTTCCTCTGGGTTAAGTGAGGGTTATTCGAGAAATTCCAGAAGCAGTCTGGGACTGGACGTAGAACGAGAAGTTCGAACCAGTATAAAAATCTCTGGTGTCATTTTTATTACTGCCATTTACTATTATTTATAATTCCGCACTTGCTAGTCGTAGTTTAACTATATTATCGATCCATATACACTTTCATTTGGTATCAGAGCAAGGTCATCACATAACTATAACATAGTTATCTGATATTTAAATAATATGGACAATAACACTAGCAACAGTTTTACTGAGGGACAAGCCACTACACGACCACCATTGTTTAACGGATTAAATTATAGTTATTGGTCAACTAGAATGAGAATTTTTATGCAAGCAAGTGGATTTGAAACCTGGAATATCATTCAAACTGAATATACTATTCCTACTACAGGGTATGCTGCTTGGTCTAATACACAAAAACTAGATGCTACAGCAAACGCAAAAGCAATGAACATGTTATTTTGCGCATTAGACAAAAATGAATTTAATCGAGTTAGTATTTGTAAAACTGGATATGTGTAACAACCCTAGATTTCTGCATATATTTAAATTTGACTTTATTTTATTTTAAGTAATTGTAAAATTTTTTTTTTCAAACATTTCATTTTTAAATATAAATGTTGATTATTATGTGAATTATAATTTCAAACTGGTATAAATTGAATATTTTCCTGAATATTGATTTTTGGTCAATTTGGGTCAAACTTTGACTTTTAAAATTTAAATTTAAATATTTGAAATTTTGAATTTTATCTTTTATTATGAAAATAGATTAAATTTTTAGAATACCGCTTTTCGTTTCGTTGAAATCGGAGTTATATTGTGAAATTTATGCTTTTTACAATATTGAGTGTAAACTGTTTATTTAACAATATTATTTATTTTAATTTATATAAATGATATTTTTATTTGATATATCTTATTCTAATTTGTATATTTATGCTATATTATATATATTTTGTCTTTTAAATATTTTTAAAGTGTTGATAGAATTTTTCTAAAGTTTATTGAATTTATTTTCAATTTTAAAACCTAGTTCCCATTTTCTTTGCTATTTTCTTAATTTAATTATATATGATTTAAAATTTATTTATTTATTTTATGCATTCACTTGTATTTGCTGTGTTTCTACTTTATTTATATTCATTTTACATGTAGTTAAATTTAAATAAAAATTTTCCAAAGCTTATAGAATTTGTTTCCATTTTTTTAGCCTAGTTTACATTTTTAAGCTATTTTCCTTATTTAATTATATTTAATTAAAATTTATTTATTTATTTTATGAATTCATTTTTTTTTTCTGAGTTTTATCTTTATTTATCAGCATTTTCATTTGTTTTAATATGCAAAAAGAAATTAGGGAAATTTGAAGAGTTTGAGTCCTTTTGTATACCTAGTCTCTTTGTATTCTTGCCTCTTCATTTCAACCAACACCACTTCAATTTTGGCCGTTCTTTTCTCATTCTTTCAGCTGACTATTCTCATATTTTTCACGTACAATCAAAAACTCCTCAACCACAAAAAAATTTCGGCCATCATCTCCTTGGAAAGCTTGGTAAACTTTCATTCTTTTTTCCATTTTTTTTCTTGTTTTTCTTATGTAACTTGCACTTGCCTTCATCTATTTGCTCGGCCACTCCCTCCTCCACCACCATGGCCACCTCCAACACCACCACATCAGGTTTCCACCACCTCCAGCCCTCTACCCAAGCCTATCCGTGCACCCTTGTGGATCAGATCCACCAAGATATTGAGCAAAACCCACATATATGTACATAGCCTAGCTTCTTTGCCTTCATCACCTCAAACCACCACCTTGGCCGCCCCTTGCACCACCATCTCCAGCCCTTACCAGACCTGAAAGCCTCTGCCACATCACTTCCAGTCCACTACAGACCTGGCCGTGCCATGCTTGCTTGTGGTCGTGACCTTTGTTGCTTTGGAAACCACTTTTGTTGCCTTGAAAACGTTGTTTTGTGCCTTATAGTTGTGCAGTTTCATGCACACAAACCTTTGCTTCATCAACAAACCATGTTAGGCCGACCATACCCAACCAAAACCTGATCCAAATCTTACCTTAGACCTGTAGTATACCTTATGGCTGAACCTAGAGTGTGTTGGAAGCAAGTGCAAAGCATTTCAGCTTTGATTTATGCAGTTATTTCTAGCCTAGTTTAGTAGTTTTGAATTAAAAACTTATGTATATTAGATTGTTTTCTGTGACTTGTATTCAAGGGAATTGATACTTTGGCTCTTCCACTCATCTCTGTGTCGTGTTATCGTGCTTGTGTGGATCTCATTTGTGTATTCGTCGTTGTATCTCCAGCTCAAACCAGTGAGTTATTCTCACCAGACAATATGTACATATATAACTAGTGAATTGACCCCTTTTGAATCTGTAAAATGCATTATCATGTTACACCTGCTATGTTATGATTTTATGATGTTCACCCATGCTTAAACACCTATTATATTATATGTTACTGTTATATTATGCTGTTCTATTATTTTTATCAGTTTATCACACTGCAAGTTCCCTTTAGATTAGAATCACTATGGGTTGAAATGATACATACCCGAACGGACTTTAGAATAGGAGAAAATCGTTATGGGCTGAAATGATAGGCCTGAATGATTTTCAATTATTTTCATTTACTTGGGATTGCGGGTTTGAAATGATCAAACCGGGGTTTTCTTTGTAAATTACGGGTTGAAATGATATATTACCCGTATCACTTTACCTAGGCTAAAAATGAAATACAGACCTGTAGTTAAAATATGTTTTTCTAAAAATTTTAAAATATTTTAGAAATGTAAATGTTATAATATTTTGATTTAAATTTTATTTAAATGATTTTTGTAAAGCATTATTGATTTTTTTGAAAATTTATAAGTGAAATAAATTAATGGTAAAGTTAGAAAATCTGAAATGTAAGTTATTTTGGGAAATTTTAATTTGGTGATAATTGGAATTTAAATTAAATATGAAATATGATAAATTCATGATAATTTGGATTAAAGTTAATTTAAATGATTTTATAATATATTAATGATTTTTGAATAAAGTAAAAATGTGAAATGAATGAATATTTAAGTTGAAATTTTGAAATATAACTAAAATTGGAAATTTGTGAATTTGGCTTAAAAGTGAAATTTAAGTTAAGTAAATAAAAATGGAATTAAGTTATATTTGAAAATTTAAACTTAAGTGTTAAGTTAATTTAATTTAATGAATTTATAATTTAATATTGGAATTTAATAAGTGAATTATTATTAAATTTTGATTTTTGAATGGAGGTTTAACTTTATAAAATCATGAATATAAGGGTATTTGAATGATTGTTTTAAAAGTGAAATTATATGATTTTATAAGTTAAAAATGATTTATATAAAAATATAAT
Source organism: Allium fistulosum (assembly GCA_030737815.1). Classification (NCBI taxonomy): domain Eukaryota; kingdom Viridiplantae; phylum Streptophyta; class Magnoliopsida; order Asparagales; family Amaryllidaceae; genus Allium; species Allium fistulosum. The sequence goes on from CM060908.1 coordinate 331,532,409, forward strand.
TGTTTGTGAAATTATACTGAATATTTGAAGTTAATTAACTGCATTTCTGAAATGTTATTAATTCTAATGTAAATGGTAATACAACATTTGTAAATGCTGTCGTTGATAATAATGAACCAAATGGCTAAATTTAATTAAAGGCTATAATAGCATTTTTTGTAAATGTTATAATGGTTGAATTTAACTAAGTTTATTTGAAACTAATGTAACCCTATTACAGCATTTTAAATGCTGTCTTTTGTTAAATTGAACTGTTTTAAATGTGACTTTTCGTAGCATTTTCTAAATGCTGCGAAAGTTGAATTTTCATTGTTTTAATTAATTTAAGTGAACGAATGAACTTTGAAAAGTTAAATTTTTGGAAATTTAATAATTTAATTATTAAATATAATAACTTCATTTTATGATTTAAAATGAAGTAATTTGTTTTGAAATATAAACTATTTTGAAATATGATATTTTGATATTTTGAAATGGATTTTTGAATGATATTGAATTTTGAAATGATATTTTATTTCGAAGTATAAAATACCATTTTGAAATTTTAACCACGGGATGTATTTAATTTATAGTTTAACTGATCCTTAAAGGATGGGCGGTCCCAAGCATCCTTTGAGTTATTGTGCATTTCTACTACAGTTCACTTGAGTTGGTTTACATTATATAAGTATATATTGTCCTGACTCGAGTGTTTTGTGTTTTACTTTACGCTCGGGTCAGCCTGAGTATTTACAGCTTAGCTTTGGATTTTGTTCTGGAGCTAGGAATCGCTGGAGATTCTGCTTGTCTAGTTATCTATTTCCTTCCAGTTCAGTTGTTCTATTTCAGATCTGGTATTTATAAACTTCTATGTATTTGGGATTTCTATTATATATGTTTTTAGAATGATATTATGTAATATGTTTTTGAGAGTTTGTATATAGTAGCTTCATGAACTACTATGGTATTTTATTTCCGCTGCGAGTTATTCTGATATGTTCTGTGTCTGTGATTCTGTGTATTTGATTTCATTTGCTCCAAATTTATTTACAATCTGTTATTTTGAATTATTCAAGTCAGACATGTGTGGATTATTGTCGATTTGAATGGTCTAAAATAGTGGGTCGTTACAGTTGGTATCAGAGCTTTGGTTTTAGGCAAACCTTAGCCTACGGAGCAAAAACTCATTAGAGATAGGGTAGAAATACCCTAGAATGAGTGAAATCAATCTCAGAATCATTTCTTTGTGAGAGGACGTATTTTTGAAGTATAAAATGTTTTGCAAATGATTTTAAAGAATTTTCAAAGATTATTTTGATATAAAATTTTCTTTCTTTGAAAGTAAAATTTTCTAAACTTCATTCCTTTCGTATCCACCTTGTTAGTAATTTCTTTGATTAGGATCCTCTAAAATTTTGAACTTCTCTCTTGATTGATCTAGATCCATTGTTGATAGGAATCTATTTTGAGTATGGCAAAATCAGTAGTTTGTTAAGTTGTTTTGAGTAAACTCTGTTGTATCTTTTGCTTAGCTAAAGTTGTCCAACTAAAGATATTTATGCTTCTGTTTTCGTATGTTATGAATTCGAGTCTTTCCAAATTTTTATGGGAATTTTTCTGTATCGATATAGGTTATATATCTCTAATCTTCGTTTGGATTCTTATCGAATAAGATTCCTTTGAATTTTGGAACGCTCCCACTTGTTCTGAAATCCATTCCTGTCTCTCTCTATTGGTATTCTTTTGATTCTGGAGTATCCCATAACTCCACTTCGAAGGATCTCTATAAGAATAGGATCCCACCAATCTTTGAATGATTTGTGAAGGGTTGAAACTTCTTCACAATTGGCATTGATTCACCGGAGATTTCTATATCTTTGGTTTAGATGCCGCTATCTCTTGCGATCGAATGTTGATTTTTCTTGGAATTCTGCATCGATCTGTTCTTGAAGTCACGGTTGATCCGGTTAAGGTCGCCCGCGATTTATATAAGTATATTCATCTTCTATTTTGAAATTTAATTATCTCATTTTCGTTCGAACTTAATTTCGAATCAGAATCATATTTGATTAGAGTCCCTCTAAGTTGAATTTCTATCTTTGTTTTGAAATCCATTCTTGAACCATCCTTTGAAAAATCAGGCTTGTTTATATTTTAGAAATTGTTTTATATATCGAAATTATTATATTCTATATATAAAAGTTAAATGTTTTCGATAAAGATTATAAACCCTTTTAAAATAAGAATTTGAGGTTTTGAAAGGATTTGTAATTTTGAAAAATTATATAAGAAATTGATTTATATAAAAATGATTTATAACTAAAGGATTTTAAATTTGAAATTCGAGAATTGAACTCCGGTATGTTGAAATTGGTTTTAAGATTTTGAAATATATAATAATAATATGATTTAAAGGTATTCTTCCGAATAAGAAATGTTTCAAATGATTTTAATGAGTTTCGAATGATTTCGAAGAAATTTCAAAAGAAGTTTGAGAAAATAGAAGTCCAGAACTCACTTATGTCGCTGGAAAATAATTTCGGTGATGAGTGCACGCATCATCGACGTTGATTTTCGAGTTTCATAGTGGGGGAGAGGCCACTTTAGTAGCATTGTTATGCGAGTGATTTTGTGAAACCAGTTTTGATTTTCAAATTCCGAAGTAATATTTGATATTCGAAAGATATATGTATATATATTTGAAATGATTTGAAGTAAGCCGGTGTTCAGTCCTTTAGTTTCGGATTTGAAACCTATCTTTTGAAATTGATTTACTGATTGGTTGATTTCCAACCCTTGAATTTGAAAATGATTTCTTCGACTATTTTGAAGGTTCGAGCACTTCCAAATCAAGGTTAACTTTTCAAAGCTAAATTTTTTGAAAAGTATGAATTATTTGATAAAGTATATAAATTTGTTTTGAATGTTTAAGTATGAAGTAATATGATTTAAATAAGTTGAAACTGTTTTGTTAAGTAAATGAATAAGGCAATTTTAAAATTTTCTAATATGAAATTTAGATTCGAAATGCTTTGAAAAGAATTTGGTCTTCAAAATATTTTGAATAAAATTTAGTTTGAATGTTTTAACTTAGTAACATCTTTATGAAACTATATATTTAACAAGTTGGAATAAATATATAAGTTGTACGTATGGTGTTTTATTCGCATAATTAATTTGATCCAAATTTGAGTACACAAGTTCGAGGTGGATTACACCATTTCGTGTTAGGATTTTCATTCGATTCTTGATGGCGAATATTTGATATGGATTTTGGGCTTGATTCTAGAATTCTCTATCGTAGTATATGGCTATGCAAGGAGACTGATGGCTTCTAGTCGAGAAACCATATCGAAATCCGCATTAGGGAAGTCGAATGGACAATACTAGTTCGAAAGCGAACTTGTGTGATCGAGCGAGCGATCAAATGTAGTTTTGCGAAATGATGGCGTATGTACATCTTATATCCTAATATCATTTATATATTTTGACACTGAAATTGAAAGCTGTCGAGTTAGAATATCTTTGCTTACTAAAAGAAAATTCCAATTTAAATTACAAAGATATATAACCCATAAAAGCAAAGATATTCAAATCCCATATGGCTCTTCATACAGCGAAATTTATTTTGAAAAATTTGATCCTTATATAAGATGGACCTTACATAAGTATAAGATGATTTTGAAAACATTTGATTTTGGAAATGAATTGGTTGACTTAAATTATTGATTTGGAAATTTGGATTTATTTTCTAAATCTATTATTCTGGAAACGTTGAAACTAAAGATAATTAATTTGAGAAGAAATAATTCGGTGAAATTGTATATGATTTTGAAATTGAACTGATATTGAAACAAATTGAAATTTGAGAACCTTATGTTACTAAACACTTGATTTGGAAGTTGTCGAACTTATATAAAATTGATTTGTATGAGTATGAAATTGATTCGAAAACTATAGATTTGAAAAGGTACTCAATTTGAAAGTGAAATCTTATATATAATGGATATTATATAAGTACGATATTTGAAAGTGATTTGAAAAGGTACTATATGATACATATTTTCGAAGTAAAGATATGGAAAGTGCCTTCTGCTTGATATCCGATTTGTGGCCACATCTTGGATTCATTCTATCGATATTATTCTCTCTGATTTTTGGTTTTCCGGATATGATACTCGAGTGTCCTTCGAATTCCATGGCGTTACCCATGGTCTTATTTTTCTCTCGTGACTACATAGCGCAACTGCCTGGCTGAGTCTTGCCTAGGGGTACGGATTGTTTCCTGGGGGATCCAGGCGTAACCATTGTGTATCCTGCAATCTGTGTAGGTCGCGAATAGTAGCGCAAATGCTTGGCTGAGTCTTGCCTGGGGGTACGGATTGTTTCCTGGGGGATCCAGGCGTAACCATTGTGTATCCTGCATTCTACTAGTCATCATGGCGTAACTCGCAGGGCTGAGAAAGCTTACGGATATGGATTGTTTCCTGGGGGATCCAGGCGTAACCATTGTGTATCTGCGAACCATGGTTAGACAAAGGTTTTGTTTGTTTTTGTTTGGATTGTACTTTCCATATCTGTTTTAAAGGGTTTTCAAGTATTTTCACTGGGTGTTGAAACAAGTCTACTAAGTACCTGGAGAATTCTAGCTTTGCGCCTGATCAACGCACTGCCAGAGTCTGCAGGAACGAGGATAAACTTGTTAAGACATCGAGTTATAAAAGTATTTTGATAAAATATTATATAAATGATACTTTGATCAGTTATTCCTTTTTTTAAAGGATTTTAAAGTGTTTTAAATATTTTACCTCTTTAACCAACAATTTTAAATAATGGTTCATTCTTGTCTTTCAACTTGTTTTCCCTCCTAGCTATTTTTCCCCTACCTTCTTTCGGGATGTCTTCCAACTTATTATTCTTTCTAGTTGTTCCTCCACTTCCTTCCTTTTCGAGGACGAAAAGATTTGAGTAGGGGAGAGTGTAACAACCCTAGATTTCTGCATATATTTAAATTTGACTTTATTTTATTTTAAGTAATTGTAAAATTTTTTTTTCAAACATTTCATTTTTAAATATAAATGTTGATTATTATGTGAATTATAATTTCAAACTGGTATAAATTGAATATTTTCCTGAATATTGATTTTTGGTCAATTTGGGTCAAACTTTGACTTTTAAAATTTAAATTTAAATATTTGAAATTTTGAATTTTATCTTTTATTATGAAAATAGATTAAATTTTTAGAATACCGCTTTTCGTTTCGTTGAAATCGGAGTTATATTGTGAAATTTATGCTTTTTACAATATTGAGTGTAAACTGTTTATTTAACAATATTATTTATTTTAATTTATATAAATGATATTTTTATTTGATATATCTTATTCTAATTTGTATATTTGTGCTATATTATATATATTTTGTCTTTTAAATATTTTTAAAGTGTTGATAGAATTTTTCTAAAGTTTATTGAATTTATTTTCAATTTTAAAACCTAGTTCCCATTTTCTTTGCTATTTTCTTAATTTAATTATATATGATTTAAAATTTATTTATTTATTTTATGCATTCACTTGTATTTGCTGTGTTTCTACTTTATTTATATTCATTTTACATGTAGTTAAATTTAAATAAAAATTTTCCAAAGCTTATAGAATTTGTTTCCATTTTTTTAGCCTAGTTTACATTTTTAAGCTATTTTCCTTATTTAATTATATTTAATTAAAATTTATTTATTTATTTTATGAATTCATTTTTTTTTCTGAGTTTTATCTTTATTTATCAGCATTTTCATTTGTTTTAATATGCAAAAAGAAATTAGGGAAATTTGAAGAGTTTGAGTCCTTTTGTATACCTAGTCTCTTTGTATTCTTGCCTCTTCATTTCAACCAACACCACTTCAATTTTGGCCGTTCTTTTCTCATTCTTTCAGCTGACTATTCTCATATTTTTCACGTACAATCAAAAACTCCTCAACCACAAAAAAATTTCGGCCATCATCTCCTTGGAAAGCTTGGTAAACTTTCATTCTTTTTTCCATTTTTTTTCTTGTTTTTCTTATGTAACTTGCACTTGCCTTCATCTATTTGCTCGGCCACTCCCTCCTCCACCACCATGGCCACCTCCAACACCACCACATCAGGTTTCCACCACCTCCAGCCCTCTACCCAAGCCTATCCGTGCACCCTTGTGGATCAGATCCACCAAGATATTGAGCAAAACCCACATATATGTACATAGCCTAGCTTCTTTGCCTTCATCACCTCAAACCACCACCTTGGCCGCCCCTTGCACCACCATCTCCAGCCCTTACCAGACCTGAAACCCTCTGCCACATCACTTCCAGTCCACTACAGACCTGGCCGTGCCATGCTTGCTTGTGGTCGTGACCTTTGTTGCTTTGGAAACCACTTTTGTTGCCTTGAAAACGTTGTTTTGTGCCTTATAGTTGTGCAGTTTCATGCACACAAACCTTTGCTTCATCAACAAACCATGTTAGGCCGACCATACCCAACCAAAACCTGATCCAAATCTTACCTTAGACCTGTAGTATACCTTATGGCTGAACCTAGAGTGTGTTGGAAGCAAGTGCAAAGCATTTCAGCTTTGATTTATGCAGTTATTTCTAGCCTAGTTTAGTAGTTTTGAATTAAAAACTTATGTATATTAGATTGTTTTCTGTGACTTGTATTCAAGGGAATTGATACTTTGGCTCTTCCACTCATCTCTGTGTCGTGTTATCGTGCTTGTGTGGATCTCATTTGTGTATTCGTCGTTGTATCTCCAGCTCAAACCAGTGAGTTATTCTCACCAGACAATATGTACATATATAACTAGTGAATTGACCCCTTTTGAATCTGTAAAATGCATTATCATGTTACACCTGCTATGTTATGATTTTATGATGTTCACCCATGCTTAAACACCTATTATATTATATGTTACTGTTATATTATGCTGTTCTATTATTTTTATCAGTTTATCACACTGCAAGTTCCCTTTAGATTAGAATCACTATGGGTTGAAATGATACATACCCGAACGGACTTTAGAATAGGAGAAAATCGTTATGGGCTGAAATGATAGGCCTGAATGATTTTCAATTATTTTCATTTACTTGGGATTGCGGGTTTGAAATGATCAAACCGGGGTTTTCTTTGTAAATTACGGGTTGAAATGATATATTACCCGTATCACTTTACCTAGGCTAAAAATGAAATACAGACCTGTAGTTAAAATATGTTTTTCTAAAAATTTTAAAATATTTTAGAAATGTAAATGTTATAATATTTTGATTTAAATTTTATTTAAATGATTTTTGTAAAGCATTATTGATTTTTTTGAAAATTTATAAGTGAAATAAATTAATGGTAAAGTTAGAAAATCTGAAATGTAAGTTATTTTGGGAAATTTTAATTTGGTGATAATTGGAATTTAAATTAAATATGAAATATGATAAATTCATGATAATTTGGATTAAAGTTAATTTAAATGATTTTATAATATATTAATGATTTTTGAATAAAGTAAAAATGTGAAATGAATGAATATTTAAGTTGAAATTTTGAAATATAACTAAAATTGGAAATTTGTGAATTTGGCTTAAAAGTGAAATTTAAGTTAAGTAAATAAAAATGGAATTAAGTTATATTTGAAAATTTAAACTTAAGTGTTAAGTTAATTTAATTTAATGAATTTATAATTTAATATTGGAATTTAATAAGTGAATTATTATTAAATTTTGATTTTTGAATGGAGGTTTAACTTTATAAAATCATGAATATAAGGGTATTTGAATGATTGTTTTAAAAGTGAAATTATATGATTTTATAAGTTAAAAATGATTTATATAAAAATATAATTGTTTGTGAAATTATACTGAATATTTGAAGTTAATTAACTGCATTTCTGAAATGTTATTAATTCTAATGTAAATGGTAATACAACATTTGTAAATGCTGTCGTTGATAATAATGAACCAAATGGCTAAATTTAATTAAAGGCTATAATAGCATTTTTTGTAAATGTTATAATGGTTGAATTTAACTAAGTTTATTTGAAACTAATGTAACCCTATTACAGCATTTTAAATGCTGTCTTTTGTTAAATTGAACTGTTTTAAATGTGACTTTTCGTAGCATTTTCTAAATGCTGCGAAAGTTGAATTTTCATTGTTTTAATTAATTTAAGTGAACGAATGAACTTTGAAAAGTTAAATTTTTGGAAATTTAATAATTTAATTATTAAATATAATAACTTCATTTTATGATTTAAAATGAAGTAATTTGTTTTGAAATATAAACTATTTTGAAATATGATATTTTGATATTTTGAAATGGATTTTTGAATGATATTGAATTTTGAAATGATATTTTATTTCGAAGTATAAAATACCATTTTGAAATTTTAACCACGGGATGTATTTAATTTATAGTTTAACTGATCCTTAAAGGATGGGCGGTCCCAAGCATCCTTTGAGTTATTGTGCATTTCTACTACAGTTCACTTGAGTTGGTTTACATTATATAAGTATATATTGTCCTGACTCGAGTGTTTTGTGTTTTACTTTACGCTCGGGTCAGCCTGAGTATTTACAGCTTAGCTTTGGATTTTGTTCTGGAGCTAGGAATCGCTGGAGATTCTGCTTGTCTAGTTATCTATTTCCTTCCAGTTCAGTTGTTCTATTTCAGATCTGGTATTTATAAACTTCTATGTATTTGGGATTTCTATTATATATGTTTTTAGAATGATATTATGTAATATGTTTTTGAGAGTTTGTATATAGTAGCTTCATGAACTACTATGGTATTTTATTTCCGCTGCGAGTTATTCTGATATGTTCTGTGTCTGTGATTCTGTGTATTTGATTTCATTTGCTCCAAATTTATTTACAATCTGTTATTTTGAATTATTCAAGTCAGACATGTGTGGATTATTGTCGATTTGAATGGTCTAAAATAGTGGGTCGTTACAATATGAAATTTGGAATACTCTTAAGGTTACACACGAAGGAACAAATAAAGTAAAACAAAGCAAGATCTCTATACTTAAAAACCAATTTCAAAACTTTAGGATGAAACAAGGAGAAAGTATTAGTGAAATGTACTCTAGATTCCAGGATATTTATCACTCACTTTTAGCTTTAGAAGTCACTTTTACTGAATCTGATGTTGTATCAAAAATCCTTAACTCTTTAACTGATGAATGGGAACGAAAAGTCTTAGCTATCGAGGAAGCTAATGATATTTCAACCATAAAAACAGAAGAGTTAATAGGAAATCTAATGTCCTATGAAGTAAATTTGCAGGCAAGACGAGCACAAGCACATGACAAGAAAACTATCGCTTTTCAAGCAGAAAAAGAAGACTCTGAATCAGAAGATGATATGACATTTATAGCTAAGAATTTCAAAAAGTTTTTAAAATTCAAAAAAGGTAATAAATTTGGAAATAACAAGGGCTTTAATAAGCCATCAAGCTCATCTCTTGAATGCTACGAATGTCACAAGAAGGGCCATATAAAGAAAGATTGTCCTGATCGGAAGAAAGAAAATAATCTCAAAAAGGACAAATATAAAAAGAAACAAGCCTTCTCAGTTACATGGGATGATACAGAATCTTCTTCATCAGACAGTGATAATGACACTGATTCAGAACAAGCCAACGTTTGTTTTATGGCAACAAATGATGATGTAAGTGATCTAACTTTTGACGATTTAATAGATTAAACTCTGAATTGTTAGATAAACTTAGAATCCTAAAGAGTAAATATAAAGATGCTTTAGGAAAATTAAATAGAACTGAAATAGAAACTGACATGTTAAAAGATAAAAAAAAATATTATAGGAAGAGTTAGTAAAATCTCAAGAATCTTATGTTAACATAACATCTCAATTCACTGATTTAAGCAGTGAAATAGAAAGACAGAAATATGAGAATGTTAAATTAGCAAAAGAAAATTATGATTTAAACTCTAATATTAAAACACTTGATATAGAAGTATCAAATCTTAAAACAAAACTGGAAAATATTTCTAAAAATGTTTCTAAATTTAACAGTGGAAGAGAGAGTCTCTCTAAAATAATTGAGAATTCTCAAACTTGTTCAAATAAAAAAGGATTAGGATATAAAAAACCAATACAAAAGCATTCTAAAAATAATGTTTTTTTATATACTAATTTTAAGAAAAAGGAATCTATATCTGCTCAAAAATCTTCTTCAAAAGTTATTCATCCAAAATCAATTATGATTTGGGTTCCAAAAACTAATAATAATTTGATTAGGAAAAATTACATTAAATCTTTCATTATGTCTGTACATAAGAATGAAAATTTTATTTTTAAAGGGAACCCAACTGGGTTTGGCTTCCTAAGATTTAACCCTTTGGACCCTAACGGAGGAAGTGGGTACCAACAGAATTTAAATATTTTTTGCAGGTACCGATTAAGAAAAGAGGAAAATAGATTCTAGACAGTGGTTGCTCAAAACACATGACAAGCGACAAAAATATGTTAACAAACATTATCTACTCAGATGGAGGATCTGTCACTTTTGGAGATAACTCCAAAGGTTACATCATCGACAAAGGCGATATGAGCAATGACGGTACATCTAATTTACCTCTTATTACAATTGTTTTATTGTTAAAAATCTAAAACACAACTTACTAAGTATTAGTCAATTATGTGATAAAGGTTTTAACATAGTATTTTCTGAAAATAAATGCAATATTTTTAATCATAACAAAAATATTATTTTCGAAAGAGTAAGAGATCATAATATTTATATTTTGAATATGAAAATAAATCATAACACAAATATGTGTTTAATAGCCAAAGAAAATGATCCTTGGCTATGTCATAAGAGATTTTGTCACATTAATTTCAAAAACTATTAATAAATTATCCAAAAATTGATTTAGTAAAAGGTTTGCCTAAAATAAATTTTAAGATAAATAGCATTTGTGATTTTGCCTACTAGGAATCAAAGGTTGATTAAACACTTGATTATACACTAAAATTTATGGTCAAATACATTTTTATTTAAAAAATTAACCACATTGATTTTTTTTTAAAACCAAAAATGACATGTGGTTTACATTAAATATACTTCCTATTCCTCTGGTTTCCCTAAAAACATTCTAAGATTATTCATGGCTTACATTTTCTAATTACTATCAACCATCCATTCTTTCATATATTATGGTAAAGTATCAAATATATATAGTCTTTCGACTTTTGGCTTTCAAAGACATCTTACATTTTCAATCCCTTTCAAATCTTAAACAATGGAATTCCTTCTTGCTATATTTCTTGTCATCATGGCTGGGTCACATTCCGGAGACTATTCAAATTCAGAGTATTCTCCACCAACTACATCTTCCTCCGAATTTGACACTCCTACTCCATCAAATGAACCCCGTCATAATAATGGAAAAGAACTTTCTAGACATACACCTAACCGGAAGAAAGCCAAGAAATGTCTTGACCTCTCACCACGAACTAAGGAAAAGATTTATAATATTCATCACGATCAACAAAATATTATCAATCTACAAAGGGATATGTACTATGAGCAACGGATTAACTCTAGAAAACTTAGCTTACTATAGTCCATTGCAATAAAATTCTGTGGAAAAGATATCCCAAGAGATATTGTTGCTGAACCTATTTTATACTCTCAACCAACATCATCGGGTTGGAATTCTTGGCAACAAAGCTCTCAACAACCACCTATTTCCCCAAATTCGTGGGATCGTCAACCTCAATGGTCTCCTATTAATCAGCTGCTGAACAAAATCAACACGAATCATCCAAAGGGAAGTCTCCGAAGTCTCCAAAAACTCCTAAGACTCCTAAATAGATAATATATATGTCTGTATGTTTGATTTGTTTATTTATACTTGTTTTCTGTTCCTATCAATATAAATAAATAAACTATTAAATTTTTTTTTCAGCCTAAGCATAAAGAAAATTTTTTATCAGACAGACAGACGTTTATATTTTTGAACAGACGTCTGTAAAAACATCTACTTTTACTATTTTCAGCCACACAGACGTCTGAATCATTTTTCACAGACGTCTAAATCTGACTATACTTTTGCAGCCTACAATTAGCCGTCTGTTTAAAAATAACAGACGTCTGTTATTCATTATAGACGTCTAAACATAAACTTATCAGACGTCTGAATTTAGTGCAAAATGTTTTTTACTCTCTGTTTCAATTTAAACCTTCTAAGCCGTCTGTTAATTATTTTTAGACGTCTGTCATACGTCTTAGACGTCTGTCATAAATATTTAGACGTCTGTTCTTCTTGTCTTTGATTTTATTCTACAGAATCTCAGACGTCTGTTTATTTTTCAGACGTCCGAAACCCTGTTAAGAAGAAATCTATAAAAATCATTCCAACGGTTTATTTTCTTCTTCTCGTCTTTTTGTCTCTCAAACTCAAAACCCTAGTCTTTTTTCAATTAATCATATGGCGCCCAAATCTAAGAAACAAAAAGGAGATTCATCTCAACAACCTCCTCACATTCTTCCTTCTGAAGATCAAATTAATGCTTGGTTATACCACGAACCTCGAAGCATGGCTCGTTACAAGCATTTATGTACTCTTCAATCATTTCATGGTATTTTTCATAATCTTGATCATTTTCCTTCCTACAAACTTAGGCTCTATACTGATAGATCTCAAATTACAAGCCTTATTGATTTCAAAGATAATCAAGTCAACATTTGTAGACTTAGTGTTTTATTATTTCTAGCAAATGTTAACAATCCAAAAATTAGACTTCATCGAGAAAAAGGAACGCTTTGGACAAGCGTTTTTGGAAACATTCTGCAAATAACTCCTTCTGACATTGGACGAATTTTAAAATGTAGCTCGGAAGGAGTCGACATAGATGACTTTAAGTTAGAAGGAGAGGAACTTAAACAAATAGAATATTATCTTTTTGAACCTGAAAAATCCACAGATAGATCAAATCATCTTCGTCCTCGACCTCGACTTTTGCTTAGAATGCTAATAAAAACAATTTTTCCCCGGCAAGGAAGCCATGAGGTCATTTACGATGATGAAGATAAGGCACTTCAATCAATTCTATCCAATACTCAAATCAATTGGGCTCAATACTTTTATGATGCTTTTCGCACTTATCATGACTCCAAGAAACGCTCAATTATCTATGCTCCTTATATTACTCGAATTCTATCTGCCTTCTCTATTCAAAGTCCGTCAATTGAATTTGAAAAAATCAAGGTATCCAACATTCGCTTCTTCAGTTTAATGGGATTACCAGAATCTCCTCCGACATTTCCAACATTTAATGATTATCAAGCGGAACAACTTGCTTTACAAAAAGAAAAAGGAAAAGCAAAAGTAAGTAGTTCCGGACATAATGGAGATGAAGGCGATACTGAACAAGAAAAGGATGATGAAGAAAGGGAAGATGAAGAAGAAGATGAAGATGAAGCTTTTGAGCAAGCTTTTATCCAAAGCCCAAATTCGGAAAATTTCGAGATAGAACTAATTTCTGGTACTTCTCGCTCTTATACTAAAAATGAAAAGCTCAAATCCGACATCACTATTTCTAAAAATCAAAAGAAAATTTCTCAACAAATAGCACAAGGCTTTTCTTCCATCAATTCTAGATTCGATTACTTAGATGCCAAAGTCGAAGAGAATGCACGAGAATTGAAAAATATCAAGACAATTCTTTGTCAATTATGGAAAAAGTCTCATGGATCCTCTCCTCCTTCTTCTCCAACTTGGGGAGAATGGTGAATGAAGATGGTTTTCTTTTGGTTTCTCTTTTGGTTCAAACAATGTCTTCTCTCATAAAATCTTTTCTGTTTTTTTTATTTATTTTTTTAAAGTTGATTGTATAATTTTATCTGTCTTTCTTAGTCAACTATGTGAGGTAAACAAATGATGTATCCTAAACATTGATTTGTTATTATCTTGCTTGGTTTGTTTACATCTCTTAATTAGTGTGTTATTCACAGTTTTGTTACTTCTTTTTATCCAAGACACCCCCAACAACTCTTTTTGTTAATGACAAAGGGGGAGAAATAATTATATTTCTGCTATATAATATGGTCATATTGACAGGGGGAGCAAAAGGTATGATTATACTAATCGATGAATTATATAGTTGTCATCATCAAAAAGGGGGAGAATGTTGGAACCTGCCTTCTTCGATTTTAATGCGACAACTATATATTTCAATCTATATACTATTATGTCAAATATTCTTACAGGAATCGTCAAAAGAAGCTATTATCATATCATCAACAAGATTAAAGTTCTTAAAAAATAATCTATTTAGATATATATGTACAATCTCTGATATGGTGATGAAACACACACACACACAAATATACTTTTGAAAATCATGCTTTAAAATAAATATAAAAAGGTATTTTCAAAATTATATATTTTCTCAAGTTCAAAAATACTAAAATGGACAAAGGAACAAAACAGTACAGAAATAGACGTCTGTATATTAATTCAGACGTCTGACATCAATATCAGACGTCTAAATTAATATAACAGACGTCTGAACTCTATGTTTTTAATGGCTCTATTTCTATATGAAATAGACGTCTGTCAATTTAATAACAAACGTCTGTCACCCTAGACAGACGTCTGAATTAAAAGACAGACGTCTAAATTAACTGTTTTTGTTTTCCTTTTATTTTTTTCGAAATTCAAAATTATTCAGACATCTGTCACTTTTATCTCAAACATCTGAACTTGACGAACTGAAGCATCTCTTCATAAAATATCAAAATCTGAAGAGTTGTCTTCTTCACCAAGAGTTTCACTTCTTCAAAGAGTTGCAACTATTAAATTAAGACTATTCATTACTATAAATAGAGATGAAAATTCACTATTTTAATAACTAATTCTTTCTATCTTTTCTGATCTTATATTGTTATAATATCAAGTGATTTTCAATTCTCTACTTCCTATCTTTGCACATTCAAATCATCATATCAAGAAGATTATAGGAAGGGTGTACTACATTGACTATATTCGTGTTATTCAAAGAACACACAAAGTCTAGAAACAATTTACCAAATTGTATTTGAAGTCCTATTCGGTTGCTTAGGCGGAAAAGTCCTATTCGGTTGCTTAGGCGGAAAAGTCCTGTTCGGTTGCTTAGGCGGTGTAATACCTGTTCCTTCGGGTTAAGTGAGGGTTATTCGAGAAATTCCAGAAGCATTCTGGGACTGGACGTAGAACGAGAAGTTCGAACCAGTATAAAAATCCCTGGTGTCATTTTTATTACTGCCATTTACTATTATTTATAATTCCGCACTTGCTAGTCGTAGTTTAACTATATTATCGATCCATATACACTTTCAATATCAGCTCAGGTATCCCATACCACCTGGTGTTACTTGAATGTTTACTCATTGCTTGTAAACTACACTCATACAATATTCTGTACTATGAGTCCTAGGCCTAAACGGAAAAATATTACTGATAATCTCATACCAAATAGTATTACTAGTCCGTTTACCCAAATTCCCTATAATCTAGAATTTCCACACGATATTATAAAACCTTAAAAATAGCTTGTAAAACTAAACATTAATCATAAATATCATGCAATAATCTATTATGACCAAATATGATTTTTAAACAAATTTTATAAACTCTAAATCAATTTCTTTTATTTCAAATTTGTAGAATATATTTTCCAAAACTCTTGCTTACATTTAAAATTAATGAAACACTTTCTAAATATCACTACATATTAATCAGAAATCATTTCATGCTTTTCTAAAATTTTATTGGATTTTTAAATAATTAATAAAAAAATCATATTTTCTTTAATAAATAATAATCTAATTAATACCCAATTTTAATAAACTTTTTCTTCAAAATAATTTCACAATCATAAATATAATATTTATATTCACTCAATATATTTATCATTAACTCATATATTTTTATTATATATATATATATATATATTTTAAACATATACCAGAAACACAAACGCTGGCCTCGAAATTGTTTCCAGGCCATGCATTACTGCACATGCACAGTTAGGATTGGCCGATGACTTGGAAACAAATTTCTAGGTCATGTCGCCTCTAATTTCAATGGCTTCGACCATCGTCGACTCCTCTTCCCGAACCTACGACTTCACTAAACCATACTTTATCATCCTATCATCCATATGCACATCAAAGTGACACAAATTCAATCATAAAGCAAGCATATAGGGTTCAAGAGAAATGCACACACATTCAATTTATACACACTAACATCCAAGATGAAATTCATGAATTTAAACATAGTTATAAGTATAGAAACACTCACCTAATGTAGCAAAAGCTCCATACATCTAATGGCACTCCAAAGCTCAACAAAAGCCCAAATTTCTCCTTACTTGAAAATTCCTGCGACTCTAAGACTTAAGAAAAATGTCGACTTCTTCATGGCAATAGGTGCATCATGGTGTTGAGATGCTCATCTTTTAATTTGGGGGTTTTTTAAGAATTTATTTCTATTTTATTTGGATTTTAGAAGAAGAGGAAGGTCTTGTTGCAATTTTTGTTTCATGTAGAAGAAGTGAAAATGATGAAGGGTGAGGAAACATGAAACATTTGTGAGGGATAATGAGAAATTTCTAAACTTGGAAAAGTCTAGATTCCTAATTAATGAAGTAAAGAGTTTGGGCCTTGCAACATGGGCTTGGTCTCATGTAAACCATTAAACCAAATATTTTCCCACTTCTCTTCTTTTCTCTTACTAAATTGTTTTCTATTCAACTCAAAACACTATCAAATTTCAAATAAAAATTATATTTATATCACTCGAGTGTTTACTCAACATTATGAAATTTTATAAAATTTATTTTCCATAAATTCTTTTAGTTTAATTACTTATATCAAACTTGAATTTTTAACCTACTTTAGTTAAATTCTTTATTAACCCAAAATTAATTTTCAATTTCCACTAAAAATTATTTCTTGTTCAAAACTATACTATTCATCCATTACACAATTTTATAAAATATTATTACATATTTTAACATATTTTACTTGCATCGTTTCTTAATTACATCTTAAACTCATTTATTAAATAAATTCCAAAGCTTCTTTTATATATATATATATATATATTATAAAATCTATTTTCCTTCTAAAAATTTCTAATCTTATTTATTATTAACACTAAACTTTATAATTATTCAAATGACTTTAATACAATTAAATCATTTCTAACTTAGAATATCTTTATTACTCAAAAATAATTTACTTCATTTTAACAAATAATATCCTTCTTCAATAAATAATATGCCTAATAAATATTTTATCTTCAATTTCTAATATTTTTAAACAAAACCCATTTTAATTAATTAAATCCACATCATTAAACTTAATTAATTGCTTCTCAACACCAAGTTGTTACAGTAGGAAATATTGCAAATCCACCAACTAAAGATCATGCTACCAATAAGTTTCGTCACCTAAAAGAAGAGATAGCATGGTTGATCCACGAAGGTATACTTTTGTAATATGTTAAGTAGTAGGTATGTCAAAGATTTGAGCGGCATGCTCTCTCCTCCACACCTCAATGGGCATACGAAAATAATGTTGTTGTTACCAAAATAGAAATCTTGTCAATATGCAGTGGTACTCATGTTGCCAGAAGCAGTTGAGGGTCCTAAGCCCGATATAGGAGGGATTTATTCCTTGTCGACCAAGTGTACCCAAAAGAGCTCTAAGCCTATAAAACATTGAGAGTGGAGAGAGATGAGGCCAACATCACTTTCACTGCCAAAGACCAAGGAGGCATTGGCTACCTTACGATGACACCAAGGTCGTTTCCATCAACATCATAAACACCAAGTGCATCGGATCTTCCCCAATGGGCGTAACTCTGTGAATGACATATTCAAAAATATCTTCGACTATATCTCTATCAAGTCTCACTCCATTTGCCTTGCCCTTCTATGGATTTTGTGGTGTTGGGATTGTTCCTTTGGGGCTGACCTTGCATGTAGCCACCTTGGCCGATGAACCCTGCTCCGCCAAGATTTAGGTAAGTTTTGTTGTAGTGGACTTCCCGTCTACCTAGAACATTCTTATAGTTATAGGCATGCCATCTTTAGCTGTAACGACCCTAAATTTCCGACCCGATTTAAAATTAAATTCATCGTTTCAATAAAAAAAATTTGAAATTTTAAACGATCTCAATTTACGTCCAAACTTTATTTGTGACATACGTCTAGTTAGATATAGACATAGAAAAAGTTTCGTTGAAAAATATTACAGTAAGATCCGTTCGCGTTTTACTGTATATCAGTCCATATAAAGCTGCGAAAAATTTATCTTCCAAATCAAAATATTTTTACACAGTTATGTTGTAAAAATTATTCTGATCAAAATTTTATAATTCGTTTCGTCTAAAACTGTAATCGCCTGCTCCGATTAAATTGTTTTGCATAGCGTACAATTTAAGCGGCGTAAATGCAGATTTTATAAAATCATCGTATCGCAATAATCTGTGTACCGTTGGAAGCGCATCGTCACACTGATCATAACGGTATATTTATTTGCGAAAAATCGAAGTCCGGCATCATCCGTCGCGTTAATTTAACCATTCCGGACGGACCGGGTACACAATTTCAGTCCAAAATTCTTTAGCTCGTTTACAAAAGAAAATTTGAAATAAGTCTCTGGTGTAATTAATATAGTAGTTGGGAGTTATGGGTTGGCTTGGGAATGAGAATGGACGTCTGGAAAGATGTGTGAAAATTGGGAAATAAGTTATACGTTTCATATTTCGAAAAGAAAACTGTTCGTTCATATCTAATAACTCGGAAATGAGATTGAATCGTTTGGGAGTTCAAAAGAAATAAATTACTGTACGAAAGTTTAAAAAGTAAATAAGACCCTTCATTTCGTTCATTTCACCATTCACAAATCTGCATCTCTCAGGTACAAGCTTTCTCCCAACCTCTCTCCTTCTTCATCTTTACTCCCCTTCATTCTCTGTTTCACTGCAAACATTTATTTTCATTTTTTTTTACAAAACAAAATGTGGACCAAACTTCCCAGACACTCCAACTCTCCCTCATACGGCCAAGTCGCGTGCACGCCCATCCACCGAACTCCAACCGCGTGCACCACCTCCTGACCAAACCTCAGCCACTGCCTTTCGTTGCCATCCCACTTCGCACACGTCCCCAGCAACCAACCCAACCACCACTTCGCCCACCCCAGACCCACGTGCCTCACCACACCCATTCGCCGAGCCGCCTGCACTCCTTTCCCTCCGCCCATCTAACTGACCACCTACCTTCACACTCGACCGCTCCATCCCCACGCCCTTTGCACCACCCACCTACCAGCCACCGCCCTCAAACCGAGACACCCCTAGTGCCAGCAAGCAGATGCGTGTGCTCCTAGTATGTGCGTGCATGGGGTTGATATGTACAAATTAGTTTGTACACAAGAAAGAAAAGTGCGTGCGAAGAAGAAAAAAAAAAGAAAAAAAAGTGTGGAAGGCACGTCATTGTTAGGGTGAGGATTTATGAAGTGGTGATCGCATGCAAGGGGTAGGATGAGTGAATTCCAGATGATGGGAAAATGTTGTATGAGTCGTGCTGTGAAAAGAAGAAGAAAAAAAACCATTTTCTTTGTCGTCATTATTTATATACTGGTGTATATGAGTTGACGTGTGGGTTTAAGTGTAACTGACTTTTCTTTTCGTTGTGTGCAGAAGCAACCGACTGACTTCTTTCGCAGCAGCAAAAATTTCAGCTTCGTTCTTTCCTCCGTCTTCGGTAAGCGCATCTATATAAATTTATAAATTATATACAATGTTCATTGTATTAATATCGTTTTCTTTTGTCGATATTACAGTGTCCGTTGTTCGTGCTGTACCGACTCTTTTCGTGCTTCTTTTGCTTCGTCGTCAAATTTCTTTATCCACGAAAGGTGAATTAATTTTCACGACTATATTCTTATGCAAGTTTGAATTGATAAATGATTGCTATGTAATGTTGAATTGGATGTAAATTATTATTGTTAAGTGATAAATGAATTGCAAGTTAAAATTTGATATAGGATGGTTAACGATTTAAAATGAATTATATATGTCGAATTTTGATTGTTAACTTGACCCCTTTTTATGTAAATTTGATTAGTTAAATTGACCCTTTAAATTGTAAGTTAATTGACACGTAGAATTTGATAAATTTCGCTTTGGACTCTTGAACGTATATTGAATTAACTGTTGTAGTTGAAATTGAACGGCAAGTGAAACCGTAATGTCATAATCTTTAATCTACTTGAAATGATAGAGTAGATTCTAGAAATAGTTATATTAATTGGCGTAAATAACAAACGCGAATTAATACGATTATTTTGGGATTATTTGAAATTGTTGAATTGTTGTGAATGGATGCTATTGCTTGTTTATTTACTTTGACACCATCCCAGCTATCACACTGCAAGTTCCCTTTGTATATTTCGATTTTGAATTTAAATGGAATCGGGTTGAAATGATAAATACCTAAATAATTTGACCTAGGATAGAAAATTAAAATAAAACCCGATTGGTCAAATGTTTTGATTTAAATAAAAATAAAGTTTTATTTGACGAATAACAAAGTTTTGAATAATTTGGAATTTAAATTGGAATAAATGTAAATGTGAATATTTGAATTTGGAACGGATATTAAAGTAGTAATTGACAAAAAGAATATTGTTTAAAATTTAATTATTTAATAATTAAATTTAGAATCATTTGATAATAAATTTTTGAAATAATTAAAAATTAAGTGTTGAAATTTTTAATAATTAACTTTTGAAATTATTAATAGTTAAGTTGTAAAATTATTAATAACGAAGTTTGAAATAATTAATAATTAAATTTTGAATTTATTATCAATTAAGTTTGGAATTATTAATGAATGAGTTTGGAATGATTAATAATTAAGATTTAAAATTATTGAAATTTGATGAGATCGAATTACAATTAAATTGAATTGAATATCTTTATTAAGAGAAATTGAATTTTGAACAAGTGAAAATAAGTTTTAACTAAGTTTGAAATTTGAAAGGAATATCTTTGATAAGAAATTGAATGCGCTTTATCGAAACAAATGAAAGACTTGCAATTTAAAGAATTGGATTTGATAAGTGTAACGGTAAATAAGTTGTAAACTTTGATAATGAAATCGAACTTAAGACGTAATGTAATGAATTGGAAATTGAATTGAAATTGTTTAATGATAAATAAATTTAATGAATATCGAATGAAAGCGATAATTGTTTAAAATCGTTTTGAACGTAAATTTAGTTAAACGATTTTGGAATAAACTTATATACAAAATGCAATGAATATTCGAATTGTTTAATTGAAACTTTGAAATTGAATTATGGAAATGTTGAAATTGAAATTGGAAAGTTTGAAACGTAATTTTGGAAATTGATTTCAAAAGACTAACGAATTGTCGATTTACGAACTCTAATTGAAATTGAAATTGTTATGGTTTTGAAATATATTAACGACCAATCGGTGTTATAATCACGAAAGGTTATTAAAGGAACCAGAGTCGGTTTGGGACATACTCACTGTCTAAACCGGAAACCACTTTAATAACTATACGCGAAGTGATGATCCAGAATGAAGTGGTTGGATTGGCGAACGTTGATGATTGAAGAAAGTGAACGATAATGGATAGCCTTGACACTTGTGTCAAATTGGAAATGACTAAAACAGGAGCTGTGCCGGGCCAATGGAGGATTAGCTACCTCAAGTGGACACACTTCTTCGTAAACTATTCTTTTACTTTGTGATTGATTGGTGCGCACCCTTGATTTTGGGAGTGTTGTTTCACGGTGTTGCGGGCGCTGCGGCGTTGCGTTCTCACCAGTCCGGATCAGGCGAACGGTAGTATCACTACCTTGGGTATTGCCTCATGTGCCTTGTCATACTTGTATTCCATTTATGCGCGACCACTACGACTTTGATTTGTACCTTTAGTATATGGATTGCCCTCTGGTGACTTCCAGTTTTGGGGAAACTACGGTCTTGTATATGCTTTTGGGAATAAAAATGTGTTAAGGGTGGAATGGGCCATGACTTAACGCTATTTTGATATCTTTATATTATTGATAGACATTATCTACTTATCATACTCTACTATATATAGATAGTTTATCGGATCCTGAAAGATGCTTATTCCAACCATCTTTGAGTTATTGTTATTTCAAAATTTTGAACCATATTATATGTATAAGAATATATGTCCTGATTCGAGTGTTTGTTTGTGCATATGCTCGGATCAGACTGAGGATTGCTGTTGCTGCTTACTTGGAGCTGAAGGCTTGAAGACTATCTTATCTTTATCAGTATTGTTCTTTCCATTTGGACATCTATGTTGTTGTATTTCTTTTATTTGAGACATTGTTGTATTTTCTTAGTAGCTTCATGAACTACTATTATGACATTGTTGTAATTCCGCTGCACTATTCTGTTATGTTATATTTTCTGTGATTCTGTGATGATTCTCATTTATATACTTATACTCCATTTATGATTCGTGTTTTGTACTATTTAAGTTGACATGTGTGGATTATTGTCAATTTAAATGGTCCAAATATACGGGTTGTTACATTAGCTGATTAGGGTGCGGTCCTTGCATACCAACGGCCAATAATTGAATTTCAAATCAAAGGGGAACTCGGTACGTCTGTAGAACCACTAATCCTCCAAAGACAACTACAACATTTCTTTTTAAAAATCCAAGAAAGGAGTGCTCATGCACCAGTTAGAGGGGGCAACCATCAACGGCCACCCTGAGAGGGTACCAAGGCACTCAATTTCCCATGGTCGTGTCCAGGTTAAGCGCCATACACCGAATCCCTTAGAGATAGCGCATGAGCTATAAGATGCTCTAGCTTGTGCCAAGGATGTCAATTAGATCGAAGCATCCATTAGAGTGCATGAACCCCTCGAGGTTTCCACTCATGTCGGACCCAACAGTCAAATTAATAACTTGTGTAGATGCAAGAGAGGAACAATGTTTTGTTCTATGCAATAGATATCAATCAAATAAAAATGTCGGAGAGAGTGTATGAACCCCTCGAGGTCCTCGCTCATGTCGGACCTAGTCAAATTAAAAAATCCAAGAGGATGCAAAAGCTGATCAATGCTCCCATCCGCACTAGAACCCTCGATCAAGTTAAAGCAAACCCGTCACCTTTCCATAATATGAACATCCCTCAGAGAACACAAGAGCCACATAATGCTCCTACTTATGCCAGGGCTAATGATATTGAAGACCAAGTCTCCTTGGCAAGTCAAGCTATTACTCAAGAGCTCATTAGCACTTGGAATGAACAAATCCACCCTCGTTGACAAGCGGAGATAAGTGATACCAAAACACTTGTAACGACCCGTATTTTATGTATCAAAGAATCATAAAATATTATTATTTAATACACCTGTAATGACCCGTATTTTAGGAAATGGCTATTTGAGACATTTTCCACCTTTAGAATTTTTATCGGACATTTTAGACCTAGAAATTCTTGTAAGGCCTATAACTTTTGATAGGGATAGAATTAGGGTCTGAAACCACTTTCAATAGATCAGGCTTATGATTTCTCTTTCTGTTGAGTGGTTAAAATAGGAAAACAGAATGACCATTTAGGAGATATAGCCATATTAAATTATATTCGCTGTTGGATAGATTAGTGGGTAATTAATTAGGCCCATAGCTTAGCCCCACTAACTAATTTTTGGAATTGTGCCTAATAAGGGTTGATGGGACTTCTCCGTATCATTTCCCATATTCCCAAATCAATTCCTAACTTCCATTAACTCTAATTTCATTGAAAAGCTTCCCTTTTTCTTACTAATCTTAGCCTAAATCATCATTAGAAGGGTAATTAGCAAAGGAAATTGTAGATCTATCATTATTGTTGCCTTAGGATCTAAATTTTTGCTTTTCATTTTGAATTTGAGGAGAAAAGTTGGTATTTTGGGTATTAGGTGAGTGGTTCTTGACCACTCACTATTATATACTTGTTCATATAAATATAATAGGTGTTTTTAACATGATTTTGATCTTAAAATGTTTTCTAACTTTAATTACATCCTCAAAAGTGATTATAGCTGAAATTAAAAAGATTGGATTTGATTTTAAATGGTTTTACAACATCTTTTGAACCATATTGTCATGTTAGTGAAATGTTATATCTAGACTAGGTTTTGCATGTTAATCTTGTTTGAATTGCTTGAATATGTTTGGTAAATGCTTATATATTGTATGCTTGAATGAATTGTTTTGATATGTTGTTTTTAGTGTTTTAGTGAAATTAGGAGAAGTGGTTGTCGAATTGGGAAAAACAAAGGCAAAGCAACTCCAAATCAGATGAAACTTGGATAAGGGGCTCTAGAGGATGTACTGTAACATCTCCCACTTTGAGACTCAAAGATAAATGTCGATGATGTTGCATTCATCACCAGAATGTTCTTCCACCGACGTAAGTGTGTTCAATATATTCAAATACAAACAAAGTAAATAGAGCAGCTAACCATCATTACATAAAGATTGTCTTAACATTCATTGCATACAAATTATTTTAAAGATTAACCACAAAGTCGTTCCCATGTAGGGTTTAAATATAATAGAAAATAATATAGTAAAGAGTCAGGTCAATATGTGAGGATGCTACCTGAACTCCCTAAACAATGGAAACAACATCTTTATTTGCTAATAAGGCCTCCTGCTCCATCTTCAATCTGTGTAACCACGGCTCTTATTATTAACCTGCCTAATCCTATAAACTCAGCCTAATCAAAAAGTACCCATGAGTTTATGGGAAAAACAATAATAATAATAATACGGGTCAGACATAGAGTCTAGTGTTAATAATACTTCCCCAAAATAAACCTATAGTGATACCAAGCCGTACCGCACAGAGTGGGTTTCCCCTTTACTATCCCAAAACATCATACGTGACACAATCATTGTTACTGCATAAGTAGTTCTTATTTACTAATGTTCCTTATACATTCTTAAGTGATTCCCATTTACTACTGCGCCCCGGCATTGTCCCCAGTATGTTCCAATTTTAGATTAGTCTTTAATCTTATAGTCCCATCTACTACCGCGCCTTGGGTACAGTCCCCTCTAAGCTCCCATTTAGGTTTGTCTTATTCCGACACTGCCTAGAATCAGGCCACTGCAGTATCCTTTTAATTCATTCGTTAAATTTAGACTGCATAGACTCAGCCCACTATAGTATTCTATAAGTTCATTCATTAAGCCATGGACCACAAAGAAACACCCACATGCAGTCCCTATATATTTGTTTATTTAAGTTCTGGACTAATGTGAAATAGCCACCCACAATCCCTTAAAAAAAATTAATTTGAAACTGCTTGGAATCACCCACCACGGTCTGTGGAAGTTGAATGTCTCTCCTAACCTTCCCTAGGTGTGCGTTCGAGTGAGCGTCTCTACCCAAGCATCAATAGTCATTCCAACCCTATCTCTTTCCTTGGCATAGCACAACCCTACCCCAACCCGTTAGCGCAATCCACTCTTTACTTATTAAGTGAAGCTTTAAAATTGCGGCACAATATGCCTTTTACATATGGTGGCATAGTTCAGTCTCTTCCAACTTTACATTTTTGCGGCGCAACCTATCTTCTAAATATTGCGGCGCCGATCTACTTTCCCCTAAAAGTCCCAGGATCCCTTTGGCTAATCTCTACCTTTTCCCCATAAGTGTGGTTCTTTTATAAATCGTTAGGCCATCACCTCAGCTCTAAACTAGACAAAGTCTGACATATCTAACATGATATGTTAAGATTTCACTTTCTATTATTTATAGTGTCCTTTATATTTCTTTTCAGCATTTTATTTGGATCTGGATCCCAATTTATCCGATACTTGTTTCACTATATTATTTATCACACAAGCATCCGCGTAGTTCCCTTTTCTAAAATTGCTACTTTATATTTACTTATTTTCTTCATAGGAAACTTTATTAAAATTCAAGAAAATTCATGGACAACTATTGTGATAGACTCTATTCATTATTTTGATTTTTACAGATATTCTCTTTATTTATTTTTTAGGTGTTCTCCTTCAATAATCCATAATAAGTTATTCTGGCATTGGTATCCTCTGAAATTAAAAAGTCATTTCTAAAATCATAGTTAGAATATCATATAAAAAATTTATAGCATTTCGAAATCTTTAGAGAAGGAAAATGCATCTAAACATCCCATGTTCATCTATCTTTCCCAATACATTCATTAAACATTTTACTTATTAATTAAAATCCATATGAAACGCCATCATATATGAAAGTATACAAAATCATACCAAAACCAAAACATTGGGTATTGTAAAAATGGGTTTAGTATTACTCACCTAGATCCTTAAGATATCTTGCTTTTGTCTTCTTAATCCCTTTATTTAGCTTGTGTTTCCTTATCTCCTCTTTATTTTCTCTTCTTAAGCTACCATCATTAATGTTTCTCTTTTGCTTTTATTTTTTTTAGTAGAATGGAATAAATGAATGTATGGAAAAGAGTAATGCTTATTATCCTATAATAATTTGGGCTTGGGCCCTCATACTCTTTTTCATCAATTCATCCTTTTCTTATTTAGCTTGCCTCGGCCTTTTAATTGATTTATTTTTGTTAACAATAAATTATGGGTTGCTACAGTCATCCCCCTTAAAGGAATTTCACCCTCGGAATTCAATTAATGCACTGTAGAGATTTGCCAACTATCCCATGCTTTCGCTAAGCATACCCATGAATTCCCAATTCATATCTAAAATGTACTAGTGCTATCTACTAATACAACAATCAACCATAATATTCATACATATATAGTCTAAACAATACGATGCAACACATAGCTCATATGCTAATCTAAAAAAAACAACTCCAGATAGGTCCCCATAACCTTATCCTCTGTTTCCCACATGAAGTCTTCCTGATCTGTGCTCCACTAGACACACACTAGCTTTACCATCTTGTTTCGAAGCCACTTCTCATCCCGGTCCACTATTTGAATCGATCTTCGCACATAGGCCATATTCAGCTCTATGACTAGTCTTCTACTTCCCTCGGGTTAACTACTACGTTCGAATCTCAAACACATTTCCGCAAATGTGATATGCGAAACGCATTATGAATCACAGCAAAAACTATAGGCAGTTCCACCTTATATGCCACCTTCCCAATCCTATCTACGATCGGAAACGGTCCTACATATATGGGTGCTTACTTTCCAGCCTTCCTAAAATGCATCACCCCTCTCATCGAAGAAACTTCTTTGAATACATGATCACCTGCTACGAACTCCAGTTCCTTCCTCCTTATGTCGACATAACTCTTTTGCCTAGACTATGCTGCCTTCATCCTAGATCGGATCAACTCTACTTTTTCAGTAGCATCCATAATTACATCTGGTCCGAACACAATCCTATCCCCATCTCCAGCTAACACGCAGTCAACTTGCACGATCTTCCATACTGCCTCAAATAAGGCGATCCCAATATTGCTCTGGTAGGCGTTATTGTATGAAAACTCTACCAAATGTGAATAATCCTCCCAAGATCCACCAAAGTCTAGAATACAAGCTCTCACCAAGTCTTCCAGGACCATGTTAATCCTCTCGATTTATGCATCTGTCTGTGGATGGTATGCAGTACTTATGCGCAACTCTATACCTAATACCATGTGTAAACTATGCCAAAACTCACTGGTGAACAACGAATCTCGGTCACTAATAATAATACTAGGCACCCCATGCAATCTCACTACTACCTTCATATATATATATATATATATCTTTGCTAACTTCGATGTAGTTCCCGTGGCTTTCATTAGGATGAAATAGGAACACTTAGTCGGTTTATCAACTATGACCCATATGCTTTCATTCCCTTCCCTTGACCTCAATAACCCATCTATGAAATCCATAGATGCTGAATCTCATTTCCAAACCGGAATCTCCAAAGGTTGCAGGAGCCTGCTTGGCTTTTGATGTTCCGCCTTCGCCAGTTGGCGTGTAAGACATCATTTCACATACTCTCCCATATCTTTCTTCTTCCCTTCCCAAATGAAACTCCTCTTCATGTCTTAATTCATCTCTGTACCTCCAGGGTGTATGGTAAACTTTGAACGATGACTTTTGTCTAATACTTTCTTCCGCGGTCCTACTACAGTCGGAACATACAACCATCATTCTTCCATGGTCCGCCTTCCCCATTAGCATCGAACCCTTTTAGTTCTAATACCTCGAAACCTAAGTCCAAGTTTCTTATTATGTCGATGCAGAAATTATCTCCCTTCTGCAGTTCAACAATCCTTCCTATCAGTGCAGGCCTTACTTCCAATCATGATACCATCCTAGAATCATTGCTCGAACCTAGAATGGACTGATATTGCACATTACACGCAGAAAATTTTCTAAGATGGTACATTCTTCTATCATAGCCAAAACACAACTCTGCTATTTTCAGCTTAAGGCATTTGCTACTTTATTGCCCTTTTATGGGGTATACTCTATCCCAAAACAATAAGATGCTAGAAACTCTGACCACCTCTGCTGCCTCATGTTCAGCTCTCTCTGAGAGAACAAATATCTCATGGACTTATGGTCAGTAAATAACTCAAATCTCTCCCCCAAGAGATAATGTCTCTAAATCTTCAATAGTTCAATCAAAAGACAACCGCCGCTAACTCCAGATCATGAGTTAGATATCAAACTTCATGGAGTCACAACAGTCTAGAAGCATATGCAATTACTTTGCCCTTCTACATCAATACTGCTCCTAACCCTGAACCTAATGCATATGTATATACGGTCATACCATCATTCCCTTCAGGTGCCACTAACATAGGCGCATTCGTCAATTGATACTTCAATTCCTGGAATGTCTTCTCACACTCCTGCATCCAAAAGATACTCACTCTTCCTAGTCAGTTTCGCATTGGTGCAACTACATAAGATAAGTTTTTAGTGAATCTCCGGCAGTTGCCAAACAACCTACTTTGCACCTCATTCACAGTCGTAGGTCTCTTCCACCCATTTACTACGTCAACCTTTGAAGGATCTACTACTAACCCTTCTTTTAAGATCACATGACCGAGGAATTTCACTTCCCTTCTCCACAAATGACATTTAGGAAATTTCACCTTTAACTTATGTTATCTCAACGTTTACAGCACCAGCCTTATGTGAACTGCGTGTTCCTCGTCATCCTTAGAGTACACTAAGATGTCATTTATGAACAATAACACATATCTACCCAACTTATCTCGGAAGATTCTATTCATCAAGTATACAAAGAACGCAGGTACATTGGTTAGTCCAAATGGCATTACTGTCCACTTATATGAAGCATGCCTCGTTTTGAATGTAGTTAAAGGAATGCTTTCTTCCGCTACTCTCAACTGATGGAACCCTATAGCCATTCCAATTATGAAAACACCTTAGCTCCACTCAACTGGTTAAAAAGGTCATCAATTCTTGGCAAAGGATGCCTGTTTTTCACCATCCTTTCATTAAGCTTCCGATAGTCTATACTGAATTAGAATTGGTTTAATTAAACTGAATTAGAATTATTATTCAATTTCTAATGGTAGAACAGGTTAGTTAAATAAATTCAGAATATGTTACTTGAATAAAGTTATGGTTTTGATTGATATAATTACATAATTTTGAATATGGTTTTGGAACAAAATTGGGAAGTCTAATTGGCATAATTGTTTGTTTCATATATGGCCTAAAAATATAAAAGTGGAATTTTGTGTAATTAAATGGTTTGTGGCTATTGGATAAAAATTTTGTACAGATTAAATCTCTAAAAGGAGAACGTAAATTAAGATGGAATAAAAATGTAAATTATATTGACCCTAAAGGCTAGTGTAAATTTATAACAAAATGGCATAAAAATTACAGACAAACCATACGGACTAAACAGACGTGAAATTGAAATACCATTTATGTAAGAAAAAAGGAAATTGTGAAATAACCAAATCGGATGTAAAAATGGCCTAAAGCAGATTAATGGAAATAAACAATATGTAAACTGTAATGGTAAAATTAATTATTCTGTAAGCGATTTGGTAGGCAGACCTTGTAAAGGTCTGGATAGGTGTTTCATGCAGTTAAGACCAAAATATAGTTTTGGTTGTACGTAATAGGAGCGGGCAAGTAGGTTCGTAAGGATGTTTGTTACCTTTCATAGGTTGCTAGTACGTAAGATAGATAGCATCCGCAATCATAGGCTTCTTCAGGCAGATCGACGTGGACGGAACATGATAAGTGTGCTCCGACGAAGGCTTCTTTATGCAGATCGTTGGAGGATTTTGCGCAGCCGACCTAGATGTGAGCGCTCTTTCGGAGGACCGACACTTTGGATAGGGGCAAGTCCACGTTGGTGAACGAGGAGACATGAGGATAGGAGTCCAGTTTGGCAGAGCCTAAGCGCAACTTCCGGGTCCTGCGAGATTGTTTGAGTCGGCGCCGGTCATACGCAAGAGACATTTAGTCACTATGCATAGGTGAAGAGCACGACTTTCACGCTGTAGCACGTGGATAGGTCAGGACAGCAGGTTCGACAGGCCGATTGACATTTAGTATTACTGCATGGTTGACTTCCCTAGAGTGGCCACATACTTTGGCTTCTTAGGAACTGTATCTAAGA
Organism: Allium fistulosum; assembly: GCA_030737815.1. NCBI lineage: Eukaryota > Viridiplantae > Streptophyta > Magnoliopsida > Asparagales > Amaryllidaceae > Allium > Allium fistulosum. The sequence continues at coordinate 331,563,109 of CM060908.1, forward strand.
AGGATTTACTGCATTATATTATTCACCCTCTGCGATTTCCAGGGAAGACCTGGAATTAAACTGTTTTATTCTTTCTGCTTCATTTTATTCCTCATTCACCAGACTTTATTTCTGACCCATTCCTATTTTTCCTATTTGCCCCAAATCACAGGAGGGCAGATCTACATTGTAGTTCTTTGCAGCTTGGAGGTTCATTGGAGCAGTTGTTATCTTCAGCTTTTGTTTATTTTGTTTCATGTACTTCGTTTCTCTTTTCCGTACTTTACTCTATATATGAGGTCCTATATTGTGAACTTTGTTATATTTTAAGTTTTGGTGGAGACTGTTTGGTACTTTTCTTTTTAGAAATAAATTTGGGATAATGTTGTTTTTAATGAAGCTGTTTTGCTATTAATTTATAATTAGTGAAAGTTCTCTTCCGCTGTGATATTTTAATCATTTTATGTTGTTTCCTTAGTCTCTGTGCTATGTTATGGATTTTTATTTCACCCACCACCCGTGCTTCTAGTCATGTCCGATTTTCGGGGTGCCTAGAAGTGCAGGGTGTCATAGTTGGTAACAGAGCAAAGGTTTCGGTAATCCTAAAAATATTTTTGAAATATAAAGGTTTTCGAATAATTTTTAAAGGATATTCTAAATAATACTTTTAAAAGTATATGTATATATTTTGAAAAAAGAAGAAATTTTAGAAATGTGTCCCTCATATCTCTTCCTCCCTATCTATTGAACTATTTGTGGAGTACCTAATCCCATCTTTTAAATATCCACAGATAGAAATGTCTGAACCGCAAGATATCCCCAAAGTTCCAGGCCTTAATATGCCTGCTTGGTTCAGACGTTATTTGCAGGCTACTACACAAGCAGATCCACCAACTAGGGATGCTGCTACGGCGGACGGGGCTCCAGCCCGTCCGCCAGGCATTCCCGATTTTCCCAAGTTATGCAAGGACTACACCAGCTTAGGAGGCAAGCCGTTTATTGGCACCGAGTCATATACTGAGATGAGAACTTGGATCCGTAGTTGTGAGCGGATATTTGGACTTATGGGATTGGAGGATTGGCTTGGAGGCAGTTGGCTTCATGGCAGTTGCAGGGAGAGGCTCTTTGTTGGTAGGAGATCATGGAGGCTGAGGCTAATAATTTGACTTGGGTGGATTTTCGTACTAGGTTCGAGAGGAAATTCTTATCGCAGGCTGAATAGGGAGTGTAGCTAGAGAAATTTATACAGCTCAAGCAAGGGGATATGATAGTTAAGGAATATGTTAATCAATTCAATGACCTTGCCAGATTTGGACTAGACCTGATCGATACTCCTCACAAGAAGGCACTGAAGTTCACTAAGGATTTGAGTCAGCCACTGTAGAGTTTGGCGGTGAGCCACATTCCGATGGGAGCCACTTTTGAGGGATTGGTAGAGATGGCTTTACTTGCTGATACTGAGAAGAAAGGAGATGTGGCGTAGAAGAGTGATGGGAAGATGCGGTGGAAAGGAAAGAGGAGGGGAGGAGGAGGGTTAGGTGGAAAAAGGAAAGTTCCAATGAAGGACTGGAAGTGCAATACTTGTGGGAAACCAGGTCATCTTGTTAATGATTGTAGAGGGGCAGGAGAGCGACCAAGACTGATTTGCTATCTTCACGATCAAGTGGGGCATATGAAAAAGGACTGTCCATTGAAGCCCAAGGACAGTTCACAGACACCTTCACAGCTTGCTCAGGCTTATGCTTTAGAGGCAGCTCCTTCCTCTAGTACTCGTCCGATTGTGGACAAGGGAAAGAAGGTGATCATCAAAGGTGTGTTATCTATCTCTAATTTTCCTGTTCGTACCCTATTTGATTCTGGATCTTCGCACTCTATTATATCTATACTCTGGTAGAGGGTCTTGGTCTTGATGCTTACTTAGTGACCGACCTGGTAGTAGTATCAAATCCTATAGGCGGATCGGCCTATTTGACCATGTTATGTCGGGATTTGAAATTGTTTACTTTAGGGGTTGAGTTTGACTGTAGTGCCTTTGTATTGGGCTTTTCCGGGTTCGGGTTGATTCTTGGTATGGATTGGCTATCCATGTATGGTGCTGTTCTTGATTGCGATAAGAGGGTAGTGAGGTTAGGCACTTGTAGTGGACGTACCTTGGAGGTATCTTGTGATCCTAGAGGATTAGTCATGTTGAGCTACCTTTATTCTCTTGACTTATCGCCGGATAGTTTGAGTTTGGTACCCGTTGTTAGAGACTTTCCAGATGTGTTCGAGGAGGTTGTTGGCCTTCCACCTCGAAGAGAGATCGAGTTCAAGATTTATCTTGTTGATAATGCCAAACCAGTTGCTTTACCGGTAAGGCATATGGCTTCTAAGGAACGTCGTGAGTTGAGCAAGCAGATTGGAGAGCTTTTGGAGAAGGGCTTTGTTCGTAGGAGCATTTCTGAATGGGGTGCACCCGTCATCTTTACCACTAAGGCGGATGGCTCTCTCAGGCTTTGCGTTGATTATAGGGAGCTTAATAAGCCGACAAAGAAGAATCTTTATCCTCTTCCCCAAATAGATGACCTCTTCAACCAAATAGTAGGAGCAAAGGTATTTTCACAGCTCGACTTGGCCACGGGATTTCATCAGTTGCGTGTGGCGGAGGATAGCATCAAGAAGACTGCGTTTAGGACTCCGGCTGGGTTATTTGATTGGTTAGTCATGCCATTTGGGCTAACCAATGCTTCGGCATATTTTGTGGACCTGATGAGTCGAGTATTTCACGAATCGTTAAACAAGTTTGCGGTGGTGTTCGTCGATGACATTTTGGTTTATTCGCGAAGCAAGGAAGAGCATACTGTTCACTTGGAAGAAGTGCTTAGGACCTTGCGAGCACATAAGTTGAAGGAGAAGTTTTCCAAGTGCCATTTTTGGAGGAATGAGGTTTGCTTTTTGGGACACATCGTTTCGGAGGATGGACTTGCAGTAATCCGACGAAAGTGGCAGCAGTACAGGATTGGCAGACCCCTAAGAATCGCACAAACATAAGGAGTTTCCTTGGTCTTACGGGCTACTATAGGAAGTTCATTAAGGACTTCGCTAGGATGTCAGCTCCACTTACCCACCTTACCAAGAAGAACTCAACTTTGTTTGGGATGCCAAGTGTGAGGATGCCTTTGGTCGATTGAAGAAAGCTTTGACTACCGTGCCCGTATTGGTATTACCGGATGGAACCAAGCCTTTCTCAGTTTGTACGGATGCTTGTGGTTCGGGGCTAGGGCGGTACTGGTGCAAGAGGGTAGGGTAGTGTGCTATGTGAGTAGACAGTTGAAAACGCATGACAAGAACTACCCGATGCATGATCTTGAGTTGGCAGCTATAGTTTTTGCTCTCAAGTCTTGGAGGCACTATCTCTTAGGAAAAAATTTTGAGCTTTTCACAGATCATAAGTCTTTGAAGTGTCTATTCTCTCAAAAAGACTTGAATTTGAGACAACAAAGATGAATGGAGTTTTTAGCCTCTTATGACTTTGAGATTTCCTATACCCCCGGCAAGGGTAATGTGGTGGCAGATGCGTTGAGTAGATGCAAAATGGTTTTTAAGTCCTCTGTTTTTGGAATGGAAGCATTTGGAGTACATTGCTACCTTTGATTTTAGACCTCCATCAGATTTAGCTTCGAGATTGTTAGCATCCCTTGACGTCCAACCTACTTTGATGGAGTAGATTGGAGCAGGGCAAGGTGAGGACGAAGAGTTAAAGGACATTTTAGATAAGCTTGGTAGAGGAGAGTCATCACCATATCTTAGGCGCTATACCATGGACACTAAGGGATGGCTTAGAAGGGATGGTAGACTTCGTGTTCCCCGTAGTGAGGATTTAGATGCGGTGTGGCTGAGTCACATCATTCTAGGATGATAGTGCACCTCGGTAGTGATAAGATGTACCGGGATATGAAGAGGATATTCTATTGGCCCGGAATGAAGAAAAGGATAGCGGAGTATGGATCGAAGTGTTTACCAAAGGGTAAAGGCGGAACAGAAGAAACCCGGAGGACTGTTGCAGCCATTGGATCTTCCATTATGGAAATGGGAGAGCGTCACTATGGACATCGTGGATGGATTATCAAGGTCACGGAGAGGGAACACAAGCATTTGGGTCATTGTGGATAGACCGACGAAGAGCGCTCATTTTATACCCATTAAGATAATAGGACGGTAGCTTCTTTGGTGACTCTTTATGTAAGGGAGATAGTTAGGATTCATGGAGTTCCCGCCAGCATTGTGAGCGACAGAGATCCATTATTCACCAGCGAGTTTGGGAGAAGTCTTCAGCAAGCCTTGGGAACGGAATTGAATCTGAGCATGGCATATCATCCTCAGACAGATGGACAGACTGAGAGGGTAAATAGGGTTTTGGAAGATTTTCTCAGATTGTGCATCATTGACTTCGGAGGCTCTTGGGAAGACCACCTACCTTTGGTGGAGTTCGCGTATAATAATAGTTATCAAGCAAGCATTGGGATGGCACCGTTTGAGGCCCTCTATGGCAGACCATGTAGATCACCAGCCTGTTGGTGGGATACCATCGATAGGATCTTGCTTGGACCAGACTTGGTGGGGGAAACTTCTAAGAAGGTGGATTTGATTCGCAAGAGGTTGAAGACTGCACAAGATAAACAAAAGTCATATGCCGACAGAAGACGTTCAGATTTGGAGTTTAAGGTTGGAGATTTGGTTTTTGTCAAGGTTTCTCCTCTGAGAAACGTTATGAGATTTGGATCAGTGGGTAAGTTGGCATCGATATTTGTAGGACCCTTCCCTAATACTGCACGGATTGGAAAAGTGGCATACAAAGTTGATCATCCAGATAAGTCGGCAAGAGTTCATGATGTTTTTCATGTTTCGCATCTAAGGAAGTGTTTACATGATTCCGTAGTAGTAGTAGAACCGGATCAGCTAAGGGAAAAGGAGGTAGAGCACGAATCACTTGTGCGTCGTACACTCACCCGTATATTGGAACACGCCGTCAAGAGATTACGCAACAAGGAAGTTCGTCTAGTGAAGGTTCAGCGGGGAGATGACCCCAAGGAATGCACATGAGAATCTGAGGAGAGAGTTTGAACTTCTTATCCTTTTCTATTTGAAGGTACACTTCAAATATCCTAACTTTGATCTTTGATCTTTGATCTTTCCTTAGTTAGGGTCTTTTCGATAATCTTTAGGTGAAACCTTTGGATGGCAGCTTGGTTGTAAACATGTCATTAGGGCATGTTATGTTTGATGGATGAAAATGATTGCAAGTGGATGCCAATGTTTGCAAATGGATGCATTGCATGCACTAGATAGATATTTATTAGGATAATCGGCCAACTAGGTACACACAACTGCATATGCATACCTGTTATCTATTGCATTTGCATATGGTTGTATATATGTGTGTATATATATATATATCTTTGTGTGTGTGTGTATAAATGGATGTTGCATATGGATGGTGCGTTTAGGTAAATGATTGAAACATACATATAGAATTATCATTTATTCTAGGGTAATTGCATACATTTGGTTGCATGGCATAAGCATACTTACATTACAGGAGGTCAACTGAATCAGTAGACCGACTACCTTTTCGCATTAGGTAAGTTCATATGCATTTCACTTTGCATAAATCATAAATTGCATTAGTTAAAAATAAGGACAATGGTAGAAATTGATGATGGTTGGGTAGATGGATGTAGTTCTTGGATGCTGGTGTTAATTACGTTCTTCCGTCTTTGGAGATTTCGGGATGAAATCCGTTAAGGAGGGGAGAATGTAACACCCCAATATTTTAAAGGAAATATAATTAAAAAATATAAAAGCGCATTTGGTACAATGGTAAAGGCGCATGTTGACTTCCTTAGTGACCAGGGATCAAGTCCCATTGTCGCCCAAAATCTGGAGCGATGGTTTTTTTAGCTGGTTCGTTTCCGTCGATTTTCCTATGTATTTCAGCGTTGTTTTTGACATGTGGTGGTTTCCCATTCGCTCCAGTGATGTAATAGGATGAGATGGCTAAATTTTATTGGTTAAGTGATGTGTATGGGCTAGAATGGATAACCATTAAGTGTATGAAAGAACCAGATTTAATCCAAAATAATCTAATGGATTATATTCACTCAAACAATCTATAAGTAAACCATCTAACCTAAACCTAATCTCTTATTCAACCGTCACCATAATTCTACAGTAAAATTAGTGTGTATTATTCTTCCTCCTTTTCTCTACTAAATAAACAAATCTCTACCAAATTAAATTATCTATATATATTCAAGCAATTTGGGGAATTTAGAAGAATCAAAGGGAGAAAGACTAAAGCAAAACTTTTTTCAAATTTATGTAAGCTCAAGTGCCAGGTGAGTGGGAATTAATATGAAATAGAAAAATAAACAGTTCAATTTCAGTTCTTTTTTGGCACGTTAATATGAATTAATTTTTGTTATTAATTGAGAATAGATGTAAATTATTGCAACTTCTTCTTCTTCCACTTCTCAAATCTAATTCATGTTTGACTTAAAATATAAGACATATAAATTGTCTATTCACGTTTTATGGCATAAATAAGATTGAAATTTATGTAAATTATTGTATCTTCTTCTTCTTCCACCTCTCAATTCTAATTCATGTTTGGGTTGAAATTTGGAACAAACAAATTGTTATTCACGTTTCATGGTGTAAACAACATTGGTTTAATTAAACTGAATTAGAATTATTATTCAATTTCTAATGGTAGAACAGGTTAGTTAAATAAATTCAGAATATGTTACTTGAATAAAGTTATGGTTTTGATTGATATAATTACATAATTTTGAATATGGTTTTGGAACAAAATTGGGAATTCTAATTGGCATAATTGTTTGTTTCATATGTGGCCTAAAAATGTAAAAGTGGAATTTTGTGTAATTAAATGGTTTGTGGCTATTGGATAAAAATTTTGTACAGATTAAATCTCTAAAGGAGAACATAAATCAGGGTGGAAAAAATGTAAATTAAATGGACCCTAAAGGCTAGTGTAAATCTGTAAAAAAAATGGCATAAAAATTACAGACAAACCAAAAGGACTGAACGAACGTGAAATTGAAATACCATTTATGTAAGAAAAAGGGAAATTGTGAAATAACCAAATCAGATGTAAAAATGGCCTAAAGCAGATTAATAGAAATAAACAGTATGTAAACTGTAACGGTAAAATTAATTATTCTGGAAGCGATTTGGTAGGCAGACCTTGTAAAGGTCTGGATAGGTGTTTCATGCAGCTAAGACCCAAAATATAGTTTTGGTTGTACGTACTATGAGCGGGCAAGTAGGTTCGCAAGGATGTATGTTACCTTTCATAGGTTGATAGTACGTAGGATAGATAGCATCCGCAATCGTAGGCTTCTTCAGGCAGATCGATGCAGACGGAACAGGACAAGTGTGCTCCGACGTAGGATTCTTTAGGCAGATCATTGGAGGATTTTGCGCAGCCGACCTAGCTGCGGGCGCTCTTTCGGAGGACCGACACTTTGGATAGGGGAAAGTCCACATTAGTGACCAAGGTGACAGGAGGATAGGAGTCCAATTTGGCGGAGCCTGAGCGCAATTTCGAGATCCTACGAGGTTGTTTGAGTCGGCGCTGGTTAGACGTAATAGGCTTTTAGTCATAGTGTACGGGTGAAGAGCACGACTTTCACACTGTAGCACGTGGATAGGTAAGGACAGTGGGTCCGACAGGCTGATTGACGTTTAGTATTACTGCATGGCTGACTTTCCTAGAGTGACCATGGACTTTGGCTTCTTAGGAACTGTATCTAAGAAGGATTCACTGCATTATATTATTCACCCTCTGTGATATCCAGGGAAGACCTGGAATTGAACTGTTTTATTCTTTCTGCTTCATTTTATTTCTCATTCACCAGACTTTATGTCTGACCCATTCCTATTTTTCCTATTTTCCTCAAATCACATGAGGGCGGGTCTAGGTTGTAGTTCTTTGCAGCTTGGAGGGTCATTGGAGCAGTTGTTATCTTCAGCTTTTGTTTCTTTTGTTTCATGTACTTCGTTTCTCTTTTCCGTACTTTACTCTATATATGGGGACCTATATTGTGAACTTTGTTATGTTTTATCTTTTGGTGGAGACTACCTGGTACTTTTGGTTTCAGAAATAAATTTGGGATAATGTTATTTTTAATGAAGCTGTTGTGCTATTAATTTATAATTAGTGAAAGTTTTCTTCCACTGTAATATTTTAATCATTTTATGTTGTTGTCTTAGTCTCTATTCTATGTTATGGATTTTTATTTCACCCGACCACACGTGCTTCTAGTCATGTCTTATTTTCGAGGTGCCTAGAGGTGCATGGTGTCACTAAAGAAGTGAAAAAATAATAGTAGATATATCTTCCTATATATGTATATAGCAACATACAAGTACAATATATGTATATAGTATTGCTTCCCTTCCCTAGGATGTTCATCTTATTCTAATTACTGCTCCTACTTTTCTAGCTATGTTTTACTTAAGCATCCCCTAACCTCACTTGATAACAATTATAACATCCACCACTTTGAGACTTAAAAATGAATGTCGATGATGCTGTAGTCATCACCAGAGTTATCTTCCAGTGATGTAAGTGTGTTCAGTATATTCAAATACAAACAAAGTAAACAGAGCAGCTAAATACTTTCACTATATAAAGATTGTCTTAACATTCATTATAGACAAATTTCTTTCAAGACTAACTCCAAAGTCATGCCCATATAGGGGTCAAATAATAATAGAAAATAACATAGCAAAGAGTCAGGTCAATATATGAGGTGCTGCAAGAACTCCCTAAATAGCGGAAACAACATCTTTATTTGCTAACAAGGCCTCATGCTCCATCTTTGATCATCGTACTACAACTCTTATTATTGACCTCCTAATCCCATAAACTCAACTACTCAAATAAGAACCTATGAGTTTATGGGGAAAATAATAATAAAAACATAGGTTTGACATAAAGTCTGGTGTGAATAATACTTGCCTAAAATAAACCTATAGTGAGACCAAGCCATACTGGATGTAATGGGTTTCCCCCTCACTATCCCAAAACATCATACGTGACATAATCATAGTTATTGTAGAAGTAGTTCTTATTTACTAATGCACCTTACACATTCTTAAGTGATTTCCATTTATTACTGTGCAACGGTATAGTCCTAATAAGTTCCCATTTTAGATTATTCTTTGATCTGATATCCTATCTGCTACTGCGCCCCGGTGCAGTCCCCACTAAGCTCATATTTAGATTTGTCTATTTTTTGATACTACCTAGAATCAGCCCCCTGTAGTATCCTTTTAATTCATTCATTAAATTTAGACTGCATAGACTCAGCCCCCTGTAGTATTCAATAAGTTCATTCATTAAGCCATGGACTATAAAGAAACAACCACATGCAGTCCTTATATATTTGTTTACTTAAGTTCTAGACCACTATGAAACAGCCACCCGGAGCTCCTAAACATTTATTTAATTTGAAACTGCTTGAAATCACCCATCGTAGTCTCTAGAAGTTGAATGCCTCTCCCCACCTTCCCTAGGTGTGCATTCGAGTGACTATATCTACCTTGACGTTAATAGCCCTTCCAACCCTATCTCTTTCCTTGACGTAGTATAACCCTACCCCAACTCATTAGTGCAATCCACTATTTTCTTATTGAGTGAAGGCTTCCAAATTACAGCACAGTATGTATTTTACATATGGTGGCGCAGTTCAATCACTTCTAACTTTTCCTTTTTGCAATGCAGTATATCTTCTACATATTGTTGCACCAATCTACTTTCCCCTAAAAGTCCCAAGATCCCTTTGGCTAATCTCTACCTATTTCCCTGTATGCACAGTACTTTTATAAATCGTTAAGATGTCACCTCAGCTCCATGCAAGGCAAAGTCTAACATATCTAACAACGTCTTTGCACGTGTTGCTACATGATATGTTATCACTTTCTGTTATTTACAATGTCCTTTATATTTCTTTTCAGCATTTCATTTGGATCTGGTTCACTATTTATTCGACACTTGTTTCACCATATTATTTATAACACAAGAGTCTACGCAGTCCCCTTTTCCCCAGCGCAGTTCCTACTTTATATTTGCTTTTTTTTCATAGGAAACCTTATTAAAAATCCAAAAAATTTGTGGACAACTGTTACCATAGACTCTATTCATTATTTTGATTTTTGTAGATATTCTACTTATTTATTTTCTAGCTGTTCTCCATTAATAATCCATAATAAATTATTTTGGCACAAGAATCCTCTTAAATTAAAAACCCATTTCTAAAATCATGGTTAGAACATCATATAAAACTTTCATAGCATTTAGAAATCCTTAGAGAAGGAAAATACATCTAATATCTCATGTTCATCTATCTTTCCCAAAACATTAATTAAACGTTTTACTTGTTGATGAAAATTCATATGAAACACCATCATGTATGAAAGTATACAAAATCATACCGAAATCAAAGCATTGGGTATGGTAAAAATAGGTTTTGGATTACTCACCGAGATCTTTAAGATATCTTGCTTTAGTCTTCATAATCTGTAACGATCCCGGATTTTATATATATTTAAATTGATAATTAGATTAATTTTTGAATAAAATTTGTGAAATTAATTGTAAATTGATGCGAGTTTCCCCCCTTAAAATAAATTATGTATAAATCATTTAAATTTAAAATATTGTATATATGTATATATGTGAATATATATATATATATATGGGCATATATGAGTAAATTTAAATTTGTATATGTATATATATATACATTGAATTTGAATTCAAATCTTATATAAATGGTTTGAAAAATAAATATAAAAGTATATACATTGACATAAGTATAAAATAAATAAATAAGTAATTTTAAATTTAGGATTGATGGTTAATAATAATTTGAATTTATAGATTAAATACAAGAAAATAAAAATAAATTAATAATAAAAATTTAAGCTAGAAATAAATATGTAAAAGGTAAATTATGAAGTATAAAGTAAATACATTAGTTAAATTTTAATATCATAATAAATATAGAAGTTCATTTTATTTTATAGAGTGATAAGGCCAAAGCAAAGCAATATGACTAAAGAAAGAAAACAATACAAAGTAATAAGACTAAAGAAAGAAAAACAAGACAAAGCAATTGATGCTAGCCCAAACCATATCTCATCAGCAAACAAATCTGCATAGTCAAACCAGACAACAAGATATAAATATCTATAACTTGCAAAAGAATGAAACAAAAATTTTATACAAGTATGTACATATGGAATTGGATAAGTATGAACACTTGGAAAAGAAGAAAAAGGACAATGAGAATTAATGCAAATATCTCTAGTACACGATTTATCATATCAGCCACCAAAGATAAAAAAATCTCTGATCTCATGTGTACAAATAAAATAAAAAATATATCACCTGTACAAAACATATACCTGTAAACTCATTTTTATATCAGCCTTTTCATTCCAGTTCGACCATTCTTAACTAAATAAAAACTAAAGTATACTATCCAAACTTAAACAATAATTCAACCTAAACAACAACACAAATTCATATTAACCAAATATCAAAAAAGAAGGATTCCAGCTAGCAAATTCAAGCCTGTTTCAACATAGCAAACTTTGTTCTTCTTCTGGAAATTCGGTGAGTAACATTCTTTTAAAAGCTTAAACATTTGGATAATATTGGTTGCCTGTTAGTTATCTGAAATGGATATGTATTATGTGTAGAGATAAGTGAAATCTGCTTTGTATATACTAATGTTTGGGTATGCATGATGTTTCCATCAGAATCCACTCTGTTTATAGCTTCTAGTGTTCATGTTTTGATTTAAATTCAAAACCTCTTGATTTAGTTTCTGTTTAAACTAAGCTTTAAATAAAACTTGTTGTCTCATTACAAATTCTAGTTTAAAATTTGACTTAAGTTAAGGTAATATTTAAATGTCTTTGGAAATCAAAATGACTGAGCAAACTTAATATAAGTCAAAATCCAAACTTGGTAATTCATTGTTTCAGGATTATAAATCGAATACCTAAACTAAAACATGATTTTTAAAACAAAAATTACTACTTTTAGCTTAAGGATGAAAGAGCAGTTTGGGTTTGTCCAAATTTTGTAGTTTGGGGGTTTCCTGGTGATCTACTTGCTCGTAGGGGTTGGGGTCATTTCTGATGATGGAAGGACGAACGGAGGGTCTGTGAAAAATATCTGGAAGTTGATCAATGCACGGTGGCGACTGCGGTTAACCAATGAAATCTGTAAACCTAGTTTTGTCTTGGTCTTGAATTTTTGATTTGTATAACCCCTCTGGTGGATCGAGTTCCACAAAACTCGGGGAGATGGAAGGAGGGATGTGGACGAAGTCGTGGCCGGAGGCGCTGGTACCCTGGTGGTCGGAGACTTGTGATTGAGGTGATTCCAGGCTAAAATGGTTGTTTCAGTTTTGGGCGTTAGGACTCGATTTTGATTTCGAGTTGTTCTTTGAGTTCTGATGGTCGGGGTTGTAAAATTGGATGAACATCGACTTGAGGAAGTCGTCGTTGATGATCGAAGAAGGGTGGCTGGTCCGTGCACGTGCACGGTGCCCTGAGTTGTTTTACTGATGAAGTATGGGAGCAAAGAAGTGGGACTCGAGTTTTCTCGAGTAAATGTCGAGTGTTGCTCGAAGTTCTTAGGAGTTTGGCTCGAAGAGTTTAGGGTATGGACTCGGGTTTGTTATAAAACCAGTTTTCAAAGTTTAAACTAATTCAAATTTAAACATGTTAAAATTTTCTTTTGGAAAAGTATTTTGTTTTAAAACATGGGAGTAGTTTAAGAATAAATTATTTTAAAAGTAATTAAGTTTAATTAATTTATTTTTGTGACATTATTTATTAATTAATTCTTAATTTAAATTAAATAGATAATGTAATTAATTAAAATGAAATGTTGTTTTAATTAACCTTAATCTTTTGAATAAATTATGTGTTAATGATGATTAATTATGAATTTTATTAATTAATGATTTTAATGATAATAAAGTGATTAATTAAGATAAATGATTTATCTTTGAATTAATTAAGTAATTAAAGGGTAATCAATCACGTAAAGATAATTGCTTAATGAAAGTAACTAAGGATAATTATTTAATGATTTAAGGTTGATAAATCAAGTGTTTAAAGAATAATTAATTAAGGGTTAATTTATTAATGTAATCAATTAAAGAATAATTAGGGATTAATTATTCAATGATTAGAGGTTAATTCATTTAAGATTAATTAATTAAGAATTTGATGGTTAGTTAATGAATGACTAAAGAATAATTAATCAAAATGATTTGTATTTATTAATGTTAATTAACCAGAATTTGAAATTCATAAGTAATAAATCTGTTTTGAATAAATCAGACAATTAACTGATCTTACTTATGGATGTTTGGATTCTATTGAATGTTGAATTATTTGATACTCCCTGATCTGTGATCCTGTGTGATATATTTTGATTTGTGTGTGATCTGTACTGTAGTTCATTTATCTGGGGTGAATGTAATATATTATCTATAATTTATATATCTGTGATCTGTGGATAAAAAGATAAGCGTTATAGTTATACCGCTTATCAATTATATTTCTGTATTCTGATCTGTGATGATTGAATGATGTTGCACTACTGTGTGAAACCCGTGGACCACACTCTTACACACACAAATATGGATTTCACGAGGAAATCGGTTAAGTCATAGATTTTTGACAATTGTAAAGATTGAATTCTTGAATCCAAAATAGTTTTGGAATGGGAATTGAAAGCTTTTGAAAATGAGTTCAAATGATTTAATAAAATTTGAAATCTAAATGATTTGATTTAAATTTGAATTCAATATTTGGAATTGAATTCAATGATTTGAAAATATGGTCTAAAAAGACCATACCAGTTATAAATGTGTTTTATAGGGATTTTTAACCATTTAAAAGTATGGTTTTGGAAATTTAAGAAATTTAATCCAAGTTTTATACTTGAATGGTTTTATCTTATGTAAATTGTAATTAGTTTTCCAAAATGGAAACTAATTGTTTCAAAGGATAAAAGCTCTCATATAAGAAATGACATTCCAATTTAAGTTAAAGGAATTTCAAGTTTGAAATGAAAAATGGTTTTCCAAGTTATGAGTGAATTCTTTTTGAAAGCTATGAATTGAATCTGTTTATTTTTAACAGATTTAAAATGGTAATTTGTTTAAACCATTCGAAATGAAATTGTTTTGAAAGCTATAAGTTAAATCTTTGATTTAAATATTTAGTGAGTTAATCCAATTGAAAGGGAAATTGTTTGGAAATCTGTGAATAAATCCTTGTGAAACTGGGTGAACTTTGTGAGATGAATCTTTTTGTAAAAGATTAAAATGGTAATTTGTTTAAACCATTTAAAAGAGAAATCTGGATCATAAGTTGTGACTTAATTGAAATCTCATTATCCATATGTTTTTAAATATTACGCTCACTATCCGAGTTAGCCGGAAGAGGACCTTTGTGTCATATAACCCATTCCGAATAATGATACGACGTAAATGTATAGCATTTGAAGACCGGTGTTGAAGACCGGGTATTTGTGAAAACGATAGGATAACCTATCGATTGTCTCTGCACTGGGTAGCGTCCGGTATAGAGATTCCCTAAGTGATGGGAAGTTCAATCGGGATTGTGAATACCCGGATTGCAAGGGCTTCTTTGGAAGTGCCTTCGGTTCTGTTCGAACCCGGAACAGACTTGTATGGTTGTATGTCTGACACTACACTTTGAGATATAAAGCTGATTTCTTTTAAATACATTTCTGTTGGTGGCGGAGATTTATTCTCTTAGCTTAACACCCTTCTCTGAGACGTACGAGCTCAGAGGTTATGTAGTTGAAGGTTATCAGTGATATACTCCCAATTTGGTAGTGTGGCATGCTGAGTGTTGCTTTGTGTTGATGGTCATTTGCTGATCATTTGTTGATCAAAGCATGGCTTTGTGAAAAAGCATAGCTTTGTGGACGAGACCTCATCGAGCCTCACAGACCGGAAATGGTCAAAACAGGAAAGATGCGGCAAGGTTACGAGGGTCGCTCCCTTTAGGGTATGTCATTTCCTTTTGGAAAAAGGTGGTATCATGGTATGGAGCACAGATATTTACCTATGCGGTTGCTCCAATCTCATTTACTGTGTGATTGTTGCTGTGTGATCGAGGGCCCTCGGATAAAGGTCCCAAAGGACCGGGGGGTGGCATATTCGTGTAGTAGTTACCTAGTGTAAGAGGTAACCCGGCCTTGTGTTGGCAGAGAGCTAGTTAGTTCTCGGGACGTCCCGCCAGAGGCGTACCCATGTGGCAGTAGGAAGTTCCTTAGCCTGACCATTTGTTGGAAATCCAAAGAAACAATACGAGCCTTGTACGGTTTTAGTTGTATAACCTGCTATGGAATGTGGCGGTAACCTGCTATTGAACATAGTAGCTATAGTAGGCATACAATAATGGTTGTATGTTGGCTAAGATTAATATTATACTTTCGAAATGTTTTCCACTATGCACTAATAATAATAATCCAATGATTTTGTGTAGTAAGCATGTTTGACTATCATAAGAAGAAATCTCCTCCAATTCTGCGTTTGCATTGTGTGTGTGGCGGGAGGTCTTATGGTAGTTTCATTTTCCAAAAGCATTGTGGATTTCAATGTTTAAAATTCTTTTGTTGTTTGTTTAAAGATAAACTGTTTTTGTTACTCACACCAGTCCCATGACTGACTCGGAGTTTATTATTCCTTTCCTAAACTATGGGTGCCCACAATTTTCCACACAGGCAGTCTAGAGTTAGGTTTTTCAGATAGCCAGGTTTAGTAGATTATCTGGAGCTAGTTCAGTTTTGGAGTTCACGCACGACTGACGTTGCTTATCTTGGTGCAACATGATGGTGGTTCGAGCTGATGTTGGAGTTGTTGGATTCATTCTCTTTTGAAGTTCATTTGGAGTTATCACTTCTGTTTTCCGCTGTATCATTATTTGTCTCTAATATTGTTGTATCATATTGATATCATTGTTGTATATCATTCTGGATATTGTATTCAATGGAGTTGTATATGATATCATCTATTTCTTTCTTCCGCTGTGTTGTTATACTTAATGGTGTTATAAGCTCCGGGGAGCCAGATTCGGCGTTTGAATCTACGACATTTGAGTACAAGTGAAGTACGAGTGTCGATTTTCGAAGGCCGAGTCCAGGATCTTCACATAATCCCCTTATTTAGCTAGCATTTCCTTTTCTCCTCTTTATTTTCTCTCCTTAAACTACCACCATTAATATTCATCTCTAACTTTTTTTAGTAAAATGAAATGAATGGATGGAAAAGAGTAATGCTTATTGTCCCACAATAATTTGGGCTTATGCCCTTGTACTCTTTTTCATTAATACATTGCCCCCTTCTTTTCTTATTTAGCTTGCGTTAGCCTTTTAATTAATTAAATTTTATTAGCAATAAATTACGTGTTGCTACATGTAAGGAGCTTGTACTTCAGGTCGTGGGTGGTTTGGGTGGTGAAATTCTGGTCGGTGATGATCAAAATCCAAGTCGATGGAGTTGCTTTAGATCAGTGTTTAAAGACTTTCGGTCATGCTTGGGTAAAGCACTGGAATTCCTGGATAGTGCTTCAGGGACTTGGTGGAGTGAAGTGTTGGAAGTGGAAAGCCAAAATTAGCTAAGTACAGAGTTCAGTATCGACCTATTTTAATTGATACCAAGTTCTTTTCTAGGCCATAGGGTGATGCTAGGGACTTTGTAGCTTAGGGAAATGAAGCAAGAGGTTCTAAGCACGTTGGAAAAAAGAGATCAAAGCAGAAATTGCTTAGCCAAATTTTAGTTAAGTAAAAATGTAGCGATTCATATTGGTATCTTCCTCTTTGGTCGGTACCTACACGAAATTATAGGGTTACGGTCTATGGAATTTCCAAAGGAGAATGTGGGGGCTCTGTTGGTCACGTTGAAGGCGTTTGTTTGCTCGCTTAGGATTTGATGGCGATGAAGTAGCATGATAAAGGATGGTGGCTTTGGAACTTCGATGATGGTAACTCGATGGTGAATGGAGTTAGGTCCAGTGATGGTGACTCGATGTTGAAAGAAGTCCTGAGAATAATTGTCCCCAAAGGGTGGGTTCTATGAAGGGTGACCCATAGATTAAACGTTGAATGGTTCAATCGTGCAAAGATAGAATATGGAATGGTTCCTTTAGGATAATGGAAACTGGATAGAGCAAGGAAAGGGTTCAGGTACATGTGTTAAGTGATCATTGATACTCAAAATGTTTTCTAGTGTACCCGAAAGTAGAATATTGTGAGGATGCTCATTGAGTACTTGGAAAGGAAACCCTGGATCTATGGAATGGATTCTTATACCCTAGACCAGTGGAATGGGTGTAGTGTCAGCTTCGGTTTGTGAGCAAGTACATTGAAAACTATGATTTATCCATTAATCTTTAGGAGAGGAATGTTTATACAAGTTATCATATATCCAGGCCAAATTGAGTGATTGTGAGGATTGTTTGATAGATTATATGTTTGCTTTGGTTGTTTTTTTCGGTAGCCTATCACTCTGAGGACGTCACTTGAGATAAGTATTGTGGATAATGTGTACCTGGACACCCATCATTGTACTTAGGTTGCAATACACCTTTATGATGTTTGTAGAGTAGCATATTATATTCGTTATATGCTACCTCTTCAGTTGCAAGGACAGTTCAATTACGGTCGTATACCCTTGGTCCTTACTATATCGACTTGTATAATATTTTAAGATTTATTTATCGCTTAAACCAAACCATTATCCGACTCGAGGTTTTATGCTTTGCTTCTTATTATCTTGGGTACTCTTAAATGAGTTGACTAGATAGCATGTCTAGGTGAGATGTGGTGGCTGTGCAAAGAATAAACTGGATGAAGCTTTCTTGTATTATATATGGATATTCTATTACTTATTCCAGTGTGCAACACTATGGAACCTAGGCAGTGTTTGCTTTACTATTGAGATAGTTTTATTTGAGTTTATTTCCATTTGTTTAAACTCTATCACTATGTTGTATAATCATGTGGATCTGTACTGTGATATTTGGTTCACTTAGTTATTACTATCTCTCATGTTTTATGTCTGTGATGATTATTATATTTTATTCAATGCATTGTGAGATATACAATAGATTTATGATGTTTTATTTCTTTTTAACGCTTAAAAATTATCCTACATCGGTCGAGATCTAATTAGCCCACCATTTAGATATATTGGGTGTTGGTAGTGTTGGGGAATCAACACAACACCCTCCCTTTTAATGCAAGAGGACGGATCTACGAGAGTCAGGGGAGAACAAAACCCTCACACTCGCATATGGACCTGTCCATTCTGACCAAAGACTTCACGAAGCATATGATCTTTGTGTTGGACTAGTGCGAGCTAGTGCTCAATTTGGAAGGGACAATAACAACACTCACCCACATAGGTGACATTAATCTTGATGGAGGATCGGCTACAAAGCCTAAAACAATCATCTTATTTAGCAAAGACTCAAACAAGACCGTCTAGATCAGCATAGAATTAGATCCAACTGTGACGACCGCTATATATCGCCGGTACCTATATTATAAGAGTAATGCGCTGTAGCTGTGCCCGGTCGATATAGGACAATCATCTAGGTCGAAAAATGAAACAAATACATTATATAACCTGTTGAATATCTCACCGTTCATGGATAAAATACAATATCACAAATATAACAGGAGAGGCAGTAATAACTATGTGAATAAATCATCAAAGTAATAGATCCATAGAGTTATACATCAAAAGCAGTAGAGTTTATACAATAAGATAAATCTCAATCACCATCTCATAACTAGAAAATAAGCAATCATTGCTAAGGCTCTCCAGTGTTGCACAATGGAATAAGCGTAGAAATCCATATAGGTATATATAATATAAGATAGCTCCATCGAGCTCGTCCTCTGCACAGCTACTACGTAACTTAGACCTCTTATCTAGTCTACTCATTTAAGAGCACCCAAAATAATAAGAAAAAAGCATAAAACCTTGGGTCAAACAACAGTATGGTGTGAGCGGTAAATGAATCTCAAAATACTATACATGTAAATATGATAAGGAACACAGGTACACGAATCATACCTGACCCATCTCTGCAACCAAAGAGTTAGCACATAACATCATAATATGCTACTCTGTAAATAACATAAAGATGCTATACTCAAAATAAGGATATCAGCTCTATAGGTATTCCTATCTCCAATACCTACTCCCAATGATATCTCCAAGTGATAGCCTAGAAAGTAACTAAAGCAAACATAGCAACTATAGCAACCATAACATCCATTAAGCAATCCCCGCTACCACCTCATATGCTTTGAATTTATATGGCCTTCTTACTACCAAGGACTAATGGAAATCTCGATTTTCAGTGTACTCTCGTATCACGCTGCCCAAAGCTCGATATGTGTCTGGTAGCCCAAAGATAAACATTAGACCCAAAGCCACTAGTCCAGGGTATTCAGATCCGCTCCATTAATCCATGGGCATCTGCACTTATAATAACCTTGCTTCAAGTACAACATAAAACAATCCAAGTACCAATGATTCCTCAACACATACTTCGAGCCTTCCTTTGCTCCATTCAGATCTAAGCACTTCCTTTGCTCAATCCAGTTTCCATTATTCGGAACCCTTCACGTTCCTATTCACGGCTCCCTCCTTTATAAAGCTGCTATCTTCAGTACGTACTCCCTTCACAAGTCACAAACTGAAGATACAAAGCTTTATCATACTGTTACATCACTATCCAATCCTTAAGCGAATGAGCCAACACCTCCAACATGATCTACAGAGTCCCCTGTTTCCTCCTTGTACAAGCCTAACCCCATAATTCTCAACAAAACAACTCGGTACCGAGTCAAAATGACTTGGCATCGAGTCGTTTACTTAGCGAAGTTTGGCTAAGTAAATTACTCTACCCCTAGTACTTCCTTCCAAGTACTTTGGACCCGACCCATTCATCAAAACAACTCAGCCCCCAATCCAAAGCATTCAAGTCCAAATTCTAGAACCAACTCGGCATAATATCCAACACTTAGCCAATCTCCTACATCTTGCTATGGGCAATCTTCCTTGGCTATACTCTACCCACCCATCAATTTGACCGATCAATATAAGGCACCAAAATAAATCGGTGTTGACTCTTCTCCTTAGCTAACTGTTGGATGTGATTTGTTCTGTGAGCTTCTCCCTTGGTCTAGAGCCTTCTATTTTAGCTTTGTCCAATTTCGACCAATTTTGCCTCCGATTTGCCAAATTCTCTAACCTATCTTCATAAACATCCAAACACTAGCAAACAACATCAAAGAATAACATACTAGCATGGAACAACATGCATATACATCCATTCATACAAGAAATACACAAGAATGTGATAAACAAAACAATTCTAATCTATATCTATATATTACATGCACATATGAAAATGAATAAGGAGAATTACTTAATCATTTTTGAAAACCATTTATTCACAATTTAGTTCATAAGCATATGATAACATGTAATTAAAGTTAGAAAAGGTTTTAAGGCCAAAAATCATGTTAAAACATGTAATTCTACCATATAAACATGCATAGGATAGTGAGAAGGCATAAACCACTCACCAATTATCAAAACCAACCAATTCTTGCCTAGATCCAATGTGAACAGCAATAGAAAGCCATGCAAATCAACCAAAACAAAGATCTCTAATTTCTATTTGATAATCTTCTCTTTGATTAGTGATTTAGAGGGTAATTTGTGTGATTTTGGATGAATAGGGTTAGTGGGCGTTTAGATCTAATTTGGAAAAGTGGGAAAGTTTTAATTTGACTCCTATAGCTCTCTATTTCTAATATTCTCGGATTAGACTAATGGGTCTGCTTATGAGCTTAATTAATTACACATTAATATTGGTCAATAAATGTTCAAACTTAAAACAGGCATAACTTCCTAACCATAAGTCCCTTTTTCAATTATGACCACTCTACAAAATGGGAAACCATCATCCAGAAGCAATGGAATTGGTTTGAGATCTTAATTCAACTCCCATCAAAAGTTATTGCCCAAACAAAGTTTCTAGGGTCAAAACGGTCACATAGAAATTCAAGAAAAATCATAGGTGTGTTAAATGTCCCTAAGTGTCATACCCAAAATTATAGAATCATACGACCTCCCATAAATGAAATAAAAATACTTTATGATCCTTCGATACGTAAAACACAGGTTGTTACGTTCTCCCCTTTAGGAATTACGCCCTCGAAATCCCTAAACAAGTTAAGAAATAACCAATCATAGTTACTCTGCACGCCTAACAACCATATGCAACCATCGACCATCTCAAATAAGTAATTATGCAATCAATAGAATGGGTGATCCTAACCTAGCATGCGGAACACTAACCTACCAAATGCGATATATAAGGGTGAAAGTAGATACAATAAACGATGGATCTTACCATTCAAAGAGCTCCGGACATGTTGTCATCATGCTCTCCTCAGATTTCCACCTACAATCTTCATTACTTCCACTCCATTATACCTTTGCTAGCTTCACCGACTTTCTCCTAAGTTGTTTCATATCATTTTTGATAATACGAACCGACCACGAGATCTCGAAACTTCTGGTTCTACCTCAACATCTTTAAGTTGATCCGGTGTAATTGTCATGCCTGAGTCATGCACAAATTTCCGTATATAGAAGATAAGAAAGTCGTGCACGCCCGCCATCTTTTGAGATAAATTGACGCTATATGCTAGCTTCTTAATCCTCTCTACTAATCTCGATGCCAACTTGCCCTTATTACCGAATCGAACTACATTCTTCAAAGGCAATACCTTCAAAAAAATCATATCCCCAACAAAAGTTCCAAATCTCTACGCCTTTCATTTGCATAGCTCTTCTATCGATCCTGAGCGAATTCATTCGTTGCCAAATGAATCTAATATTTTCTGAAGTTTCCCTAATCATATGTGGCCCTAGTATCAGTCTCTCGTCCGCTTCTCACCAACATGAAGAACCGTTACACGGTCGGTCATATAATGCTTCATAAGGAGCCATACCAATACTCGACTGATAACTATTGTTGTTTGCAAACTCTACTAGATATAGATGGTCATCGCATGATCCTCCAAAATGTATAATGCGTGCTCATAAGAAATCTTCCAATATACAATTTACTCTCTCGTTATGCCTATCCGTTTGCGGTGGTAAGCCATACTAAGATGCAGTTCAGTACCTAATGCCTCTTGTAAGTTCTTACAAAACCCAATGGTTAACAACGGGTCTCGGTCGCTCACAATGCTATTTGGCATACCATGAAATCGTACTATCCATTTTACATACAACTCTGCCATCTTGGATGCCGTTGTATTTGACTTGACGGGTATAAACCTAGCGCTCTTGGTCAATCGATTAACCACGACCCAAATGCTATCATACCCTACATGAGTCCTTGGCAGTCCATCAACAAAATCGTCGATACTTTCTCCCATTTCCACTCAGGAACTTCTAACGATTGCAACAATCTACTGGGTTTTTTTTCTCTGCCTTTACCAATTGGCAATTCATACACTTCGAGATGAATGTCCAAATATCCTTCTTCGTACCTTCCCAATAATAGGTCTGCTTCATATCTCGGTACATCTTATTACCTCTAGGATATAATGCCAACCTAGAATGGTGGCATTCTCATAACACTTCATCTCGCAATCCATCAATATCAAGAAAAAATAGTCTTTCATCCTTTCGGAGCCAACCTTCTCGGTCGAGTCCATATTGCTTTGTATCCTTAGACTCTACTCCTTTTACTATCTTCATTATGATCTCCGCTAGCCTAGCATCTTACTTCTGACTATCACCGATTCTTTCTATTATAGTAGGTCTGATCGACAAACTTGCAAACATCTCTGGTTTCAGCTTGCAATGAGGCCTAAAAGCATATCCAACAATATACTCAATCTACTTCCATTCCTATAACATTGCTCCTAAACTAGCATGTCTTCTACTAAATGCATCGATAATCGCATTCTCTTTTCCTGGTGTGTAGGAAATTCTAAAATTATAGGAGGCTAAGAACTCTAACCACCATTGCTAATGAAGGTTGAGATCCTTCTAAGGGAAAAGGTACTTCAAGGATTTGTGGTACGTTAATAGCTCAAACCTTTCTCTAACAGATAATGCCCCTACATCTTCAAAGTAAAAACTATCGCCGCCAACACTAAATCATGAGTTGGATAATTTTTCTTGTGCAGCTTTAGATGTCAACTAGCATAGGCAAAAACTTTTTCTTTCTGCATTAATACCGCATCCAATTCAGTACCATAGGCATCTGTATATACCATCAACTCCTCATACCTATTTGGAATGGTCAATACCAGTGCATTAGTCAACCTCTCTTTCAGACTTACAAATGCATGCTTGCACTTCGCATCCCAAACAAAAGTTTGATTCTTCTTCGTCAAACTGGTAAACAATGGTGTTATCTTTGAGAAGTCCTTATTAAAATGCCTATAGTATCATGTCAATCCTAGGAAACTCCTCACATCCGTACCATTCTTGGGCTGGTTCCAATCTTGGGCCACTGCCACCATCGCAGGTTCCACTGCTATATCCTATCCAGAAATGACGTAACCAAAGAACCTCATTTCTTTTCTCCAAAAGTGACACTTAGAGAACTTGGCTCTCAACTTGTGCTTCCTCAACACCTCTAGCACAATCCTTAAGTGCATCTTGTGCTCCTCTTCAGTTTGGAATAGATTAGAATATCATCCACGAACACAAGCATGAACTTGTTTAGTTGGTCTCTGAAAACCCAATTCATGAGATCCATAAAGTATGCCGGAGCATTGGCTAACCCGAATGGCATCATTAGCCACTTATAAAAACCCGATGGAGTACGAAATGTAGTAATAGGCACACTCTCCTTTGCTACTCTCAATTGGTGGAATCCCATTGCCAAATCCATTTGGGAGAACACCTTTGTACCGTGAAGCTGATCAAACAAGTCATCAATGCGTGGGAGTGGATACTTGTCCTTCTTCGTCACTTTATTCAACTCACGATAATTCACACACAACCTCAAAGAGCCATCCGCATTAGTTGTGAATACTACAGGTGCCCCCCGTCTAGATATACTCCTTCAAATGAACCCTCTCCTTAATAGGTCATTCACTTACACCTCCAATTCCTTCTGCTCCCTTGATGTTATATGCCTCAAAGGCATAACTATAGGTCTGGCTTCATTCACTAAGTCTATCCGAAACTCAATCTCTTTATGCGATGGAAATCTGGTCACTTCCTCAAATACATTTAGATATTGTCTAGCGATTAGCATAGATGACAAACCCTTCTGTGGAACTTCAAGCGAATATAGAAAGTTAACCATCACGCCATCCTTTGGTAGGCAGCCAATCACTACTGTTCACCATCACCAATAGCTTCTCACAGTCCACTATCGCCATATACTTCGTAAGCCAGTGCGTCCCCAAGATAATCCTGAACCCAACAAATTCAAGATAAAGCAGTCACAAACAAAAGAGCATCTATGACTCGTCAACACTAGGCTATGACAAACCATGCAAAGGCTAGTAGAACCTCCAATAGGGTTCATCACAATCAAGGGTCGGTCTACTATCTCAGGTCTCAATCCTAACCTGTCTACTAGATCACTGGATATGAAAGAATGTGAAGCCCCGGTATAAAAAAACACAATGGAAACATCTTTAACGGAAAGCATACCTTGAAGTCGGGATAGCATCCAAAGCATATGCTTTCACAACCTACTTATCCTTCACCAGTTCTGGACAATCCTTATTCAAATGCCTAGGCTTATCAAAATCATAGCACTTCTTTTTCTCGCTCACTTTGCAATCCCTAATCAAGTGACCCTTCTCCTTGCACTCATATCAAGTAGGTTCCCACTTAGCTTTCTTCTAACCATTTTTCCCTTGAGACTGCTTCTTATTTCCATTCCAATTTTTCTTACCTCCACCGCCTTGCTGCAGTTTTGGCTCTTCCTTCTCAACAGAAATGAAAACTGCTATCTTAGCCTTTGGATACAAATTATCATGATGGAAATCTTTCTCAACTAGCTTCTCAAATGGCTCATCTGTATGGTCTACTAGATTTTCTCTAAGATAGTCATTCAGACAAATGATGAACTTCTCATTCTTTCTCAATGGAGTGTCGATGAATGACATCTCATACTTCTATAAAGCATCAAACTCTGCAACATACTCAAAAACTGACATCTCTCCTTGTTTAAAATCAGCAAACTTCCTCAACAGCACCGGCTTCTGAGCAGCTGGAATGAACTTACCTTCAAACCTTGAACTAGTCCCAAGTAAACTATCTTCTGGAATAGCAATGTTAATGGCATTCTACCAGTTCATAGCTTGACCTTGAAGTTGTTTAGATGCCAGTTTTCTTTTCATAGCATCATCCACTTCCATATCACTAACGATTCATTCATAGGTATCCAACCAATCCTAAGCAGAATTCCTTACGGTATTTCTTATATACCAGTTCATTCTTAATCTATAACAAGAATGATCTGTCTCTCATAAAGAAAACCGTGTCTATAGTGCTTGTATGCATGCGACTTATACTATAATATATTACTATATAACTTTGAAAACCAAAATATATAGCAAGTATGAACTCTCTCGTATAGATACATTCTAGATCCAATCTAAGGCACTAACTACTTTTTATCCTTACTAGATTGTGGTATCAACTCAGGTTAATCATGAAAGAAAAGCTCTGATACCTAATATGACAACTGCCTTATACAGTTAGTACCTATAATATAAGAGTAGTGCGCTGTAGCCATGCCCGATCGATATAGGAAGATCAACAGGGTTGAAAATGCAACAAATACAGCATATAACCTATCGAATATCTCATAACGCATGGATAAAATATAATATCATAGATATAACAGGAGAGATAGTAATAACTATGTGAACAAATCATTAAAGTAATAGATCCATAGAGTTATAAATCAGAAGCAGTAGAGTTTATACAATAAGATGAAACTCAACAAATGTCCTATAACTAGAAAATAAGCAGTTACTTCTAAGGCTCTATAGTGATGCACAATAGAATAAGCATAGAAATCCATATAGGTATATATAATACGAGATAGCTTCATCCAGTTCGTCCTCCGCATAGCTACTGCATCACCTAGACCTGTTATTCAGTCTACTCATTTAAGAGTACCCAAGATAATAAGAAACAATGCATAAAACCTTGGGTCGGATAACATTCTGGTGTGAGCAATAAATGAATCTCAAAATACTACATAGGTAAATATGGTAAGGAGCTGTAACAACCCGATTTTTAAGTTATAACTAATTAAGGTTAATAGTAGTAATTTAATTAATTAATTAATTAGAATTTGGAAATTATTTGACAAATTGGTTTAGAAATATAGTGTTAATTTGTTGGAGAAATAATTTACATAAAAACGTTTATTTAGGCTGAACTGAATTTAGTTTTAAAAGAAGAAGTAAATAAAAATAATTTTAAGCCCAAGGACAAAGATTTTAAGCCCAAAAAACATTTCTATACTTCATTAATTCTAGAATTTTCCTTTCTTCTTCAAAATTCACTATCATACCTCTCATTATGGGGGGGATTTTGTATTCATCTTTCACTACAAGCAATTAAATAACAAAGACTCTCTTCACTTCTTAATTCAAGAACGTGATTACTATCTCATTTCTCAACTCTGTCATGAAGAAAATTTGGTGCGATGTTGAAATGGTCCATGCAGTTATAAAGCGAGGAGGAAGAATACGCAAAACTGTCAGGTGAAAACTCCCTCACAAAACTTATGCTAATCAAAACCAATCGCGCATATATATATATATATATATATATATATTGAGTGTTTGACTTATTTATATCGCTGTGTATTATGCCGCTATAGAAATTTAAGTGAATTAAGTGAATTATTGTTGAACATTGATTAACACGAAAACGTTCCTAAGCTTAATTTTCTTTCATTCATTTTTAAATTTTAGCCTTCATTTTTCTTCCCCGCATGAGACTTGTGGCTTATACAATCTATGTCTCTACCTCTTCAATCTTTGCATAACATCTATTGAAATCTTACATGTTTGTATTTTTTTCATGGATTGGATTTAAATAAATCATTTATGTGTATTTATACGTGTTTGAGTAAGCTTGCGGTAGTAAGAAAATGTGTATGTGTACATGGTGTGTGTGATTATGGCTGCTATGTTTTGGGTTGTGGAACTTGCCTAAGTAGGTTATTTTAAGCAAGAGTTGTGGGTGTATGCATTAATGTCTGCGTAAGTAGGGTTTTTCATGTGCATGTGTGTATTATCCCTGTAGGCAAATTGAGATTGTAGGTACATGACTGTGAAGTATAAGCTATAAATAATATACAAAGCATCACAATACAAAAGTATATTTAGTTGGAATAAATGTGCCTGAGTTTGTGCATTTTTATGTATTCATGCATAGGTATATCTAGTTATGTTCAGGTTATGTGCATTTGAGTGTTCACATATTCTTATTTTGTTTTGCTGCTAAAATATTTTGGAGAATATGATCCTATTTTGACACATATCTCCCCTGTTTTGTTGTTATTAGCAACTTGATTTATGAATTCTTACGTATGCTGCACCCATTTTCATCTATGTTTCCATTTACTTGTTAGTACATTTATTTATTTTTATATAACCTAAATCAACTAAACATAGGCCTCATTATATATACTTGTTCAATGTTTATATGTAAAAATGCAAATATAAAACTAACAAATTGATAATATGATTTAATTATGTCATTTAATCAGTTCTAAACTATTATATAAAGTAAAATATATGTTTACAAAGTGTAATTATTTGATTCGAAGTATGTTAAATTAATTTGAATGTTTGATAAGTATTTGAAATTGTTATATAATTATAGTAAATTATGAAATAACAAGTATATGTAATATTTTGCTTAGTAAATTATTTTGTGAATTTAATACGAGTTTCAATGTATTGGTAAATATTTGACAATCAACTAATATTATATAAGCATAAGAAATTATTTGTTTATTGTAAATATTAAATTATATTTAAATTCTAATAGTTATAAATGATTCATTATTAAACATTGATTGGGTTATTTTATATTTATTTGAATAATTTATTTATATTATTAAAATTAGTTTCCTAATCAATTTTTTCCTGTATATTGAATTCGATATTATGAGTGATTCACCATTGAGATGGGTTTGATTGGTGTTTTAATATGATACAGTGATGACATCATTTTGATTTCGTGATATCCAATTATGTGTAACGAGGAATCTGAATAAACGAAGTTATAATACCATTTCGGATGGTGTATTGGTAATATTTCTCCAGTTATTCTTTGGACTCATTATATAGAATATGAGTGATTGAGTGCAGTTTATAAGCAGTGAATAAATATTTGAGTATCATACCGTGGCATAGGATTCTATTGTGATATTTATTTGGTTATTCACCACCACCCCCCGGGCTCAATAATGAAGATTTCTGATGTCATCTGTTAGTCAAGAGTTTCACATTTATTAACGGGTTCCATCAAGTCACTTCACGGGCGCATGCATGTACGTGTATATGCGTGTACGTGTGAAGCAACCAAAACCAAAGACGTCTGATTGGAGATAGATAAATCGGACCTTTTGAGGCCAAAAAGGCCGGTCTTCATAGTTCGATTTCCCTAGGCTTGCTTAGGGAAAAAACGCCGACAATTCGTCGAAACAGGAAAATCGGAATTGCTTCGCGGTCTGTTTTTCCAAGGGAATCACGAGGGGGATTACCGCATCCCGAAACCTCGGTCCCCCCTTGGGGAGACCCTCCCGAACAATATAGTTGATTTCGTCCGAAAGCGAATGAAAAGTGCACTTTTTTGAGGATAAGCTCCAATAGAATTCTTAGCTCAAACTCAAAGTATTAACTTAAAATGCACGTAAACGACACTTACTTGTCTGGAATTGAATAGATAGTGTGAGGTTATACGTAGTGATATATGGCTCTGTGCCTATAGTTAGTGAGAGTTTGGGTCCATATGTATTAGTTCTACATGCCACTATTATGAAGTACTCCTATTATGTTTGTTGGAGAGGACCAGATGGTCAATATCCACCATGGCGGCCTGATCGTTGGGTCGCTCCCTAGATCTATGACAATGTATTATATAGATTCATGCTATCCTTATGAGCGCATTAGCACCTTGTGTCAGCTAGGCCAACAGTCTGTAACCTATACCTTTGTGGCACTTTATAGAGGCACACCGAGTGTCGTGAATTATTAGTCTTCATGTTGACGAGACACTTATGTATAACTGTGGAGGTAACTAAGACTATAGAGACTCTGTGTCTCTGAAGCTTGCGTGCATGCTACCGGTCTCCCTTTTTGTACCAACGGGGTAGTATTTTGGCATATATGATTGATACACCTCATTATAGCAGTTATATGGGCCAGGTGTCGTATATTATTACTATATTTATTTATATAACTCCACTTAGGACTTCATATCCATCGTACAGTCATTTCCCATCACGATACTCTCTGATGGTTTAGATGTCAGAAGATGAGATTATACCTGAGATATATGATTAGTGTCACTACAACAAAAACACCCTTTAATAGCGTTTAAAAAACGCTATTAGAAGCTATTATAGCGTTTTTTCTTACGCTGTATATTAACATGTTGTAATAGGTCAGTGACCTATAACAGCAACATACAAAACGCTATAAGAGACGCTATGGACAAGGACATTTCATAGCGTTTTATGAGTGCTGTAAACATGACTTTTAATAGCCTTGGAAAGTCGCTATGAAGTGAAACTATAGCGTTTTCATGACTGCTATAGTACATTGTATGTATAAGTACATCTACTTTCTATAGCGGTTTGCTGTCTTTTATTGCGTTGTTTTTTTGTTATGAAAATTGTTTATAGCACTATCATAATGTTGTAGTATATAAAACTGGAAAAAACAACCTATCCATAGCACAGTTAAAACGCTATAAATTTTTATCCCTGCGGTTTTTTTACTAGGTACATCCAAGCTTACAATACTACTAATATATTATAAAATTTCAAAAAAAACAATTATCACATAATGATGTACGTAATCAAATGAAGAGATAAGCCAAACCACAATATATATTTAAATATATATCCATAATATTTCGTACACAAAGTTTCAAATATTTATGATCTTAAAAAAACAATACATACAACCATAGCTGACCAAAACGATACATATTAAAAGCAAAGATATATGAACGTCAATACAAAATACGTTAATCCACGCATGACCGATTTGAAAGAGAATGAATGCAGCAAAATAATTTTTCCTTCCTTCTAGCTTGTAGTAACCCAGGTATCATCATACAGCACCTGTCAAAACAAAGCACATAAGTTATTTTTCAAATCCAAACATCATCCACAAGTTATATAATTTTTCATAACAACAAAGATAAAGACTGTTAGTACATCATTTTAACTAAATAGACTGCCAGTACATCAGTTTAACTAAACAGACATTGACGTGAAATAAAACAAAAATAACGTGTGATTTAGAAAATACAGCAACAAGAAGCGGATTATTACCAGGCATTATACAATGCAGAAGAACAAAACCTGCATTTTCAGTTATAAATATGATTTAAACAGCAAAACCCAATCACCCACTTCCTCTCAGGTGAAACAGCAAACAAGGACAGGACACAAATTTTTGTACAATTTCAGGTGAAACAAAAACAACATTACCATGCACACTTTTCATATCTTTGTACAAGGACAGGTGAAACTTTTCAGTTGTACATCTGTTTTTTATGATTATAAAATATAAACAACTAAAATGTGAGTATGGTCATATATTTGGGCATGCAACTCAGAATTTTTTGAAGAAAACAGAACAATAATGGATGCAGCCAACAAATGTTAAAGATGAAATCAATTATAAAAGAAATATAATATGAAGATAAGAAATTTACAATAAACTTAATCTCAAACTTAATCTCTTATTTTTTCTATATGCTAGCAACAATAACTGAACTGAATTTACACTAGTTGAAAAGTACAAGGAGAAAAACACACAAACCTCAGGCGAAACTTCTTTGACTTTCTCAGTCTTGTTAACAGTACAAAGTACAAGGAGAAAAACACACAAACCTCAGGCGAAACTTTTAGATATCCTTCCATCATTTGAAGTTCTTCATGGTGTAACCTAATGAAACAATGTATGGGTATTAATTATTGATTCGACGATATTTTCTGAATTTTAGTTTCTAGTTCGTTAAATAACAAAGAACATACAACTACTAAGATTCCATAAATCATGCAAGGTAAAATCATAGTACTTACTTCCTTAAAACCAAGTGAATATAAAAGGTTGTCTGTAGCAGATTAATTGGTTGATTATACGTAGTTATAAAATGTTGAATGACCTGTAAATGTTGTTTGTTACTCAGTTATAACAGGGAAAAAAATTTGCATATAGCAGTGACATAATTTTTTTTAAAGCAGGTAGGTTGTAATGCAGTTTTGTAATGGACTAAAATATATCAGCTAATGTGCTATGGTATAATAATATATTTTACTATTTCATCACATCTATGTCCCACTTCATAAAAAAATTAGATAGGCGGTTAAAAAATAATACATAAGTAACTCAATTGTGAGAAGGGACATGCAGTTTGAACTGTACACGTAACATTTGAAAAAAAGGAAGGATATAGTTAGTCGGAATAATAAATATTGGTAATGAGAGAAAGACAAACAGACAAGCAAACAAATAGGGAGGTTCGAATATAAGCATACACACACAAATGGAGAAAGAGGTTATACATAGCAAGCGATCAACATATGGGTAGATGCTTATAGATTAGAGGAAAAAAGGAAATGCTTAGAATTATTCTTTTCTTTCTTGTAGATTTCAAATTTAGCTATGCAACAAAAAATGTAAAAATGGCAACGATTCTTTAAACACAAGTAAACCGCATTAGCAATTGTAATAGTACCCGGATTCTGGCTTCCAAGTCCTGCAAATGCAACCGCCGTCAAATGCCCAGGATTGAACTGAAAATGGATCAGTCCTTGCGGGAACACAAACACATCACCCTTTTGAAGGACCTATTATCAAGTTAACGAGCATCTTTATTTATTTTCATGAATGATCATCATATACAAATACAAACAATTAATTACCTAGGTGAAGAGTTTGTTGTCAGGATTGGAAGTGACAAATCTAACATAGAGAGTTCCTTCAACCACGGTTAGGATCTCACTTGCACGAGGATGAGTGTGTGGTGGGTTGAGCCCATAAGGTGCATAGTCTATTCTTGCCAGAGAAATGCCAAGAGTGTTCAGGCCAAGAATTCTATCTACGTTAACAAGAGTAACGTTTGATCCCACGTTGTTGTATGTATTTCCAGGCTTGTCGAGCCCTTGAAAGAAGAAGTCTTCCGCTACTGCCATCTTTGGATCCTTGCATACTAGTCCGTTCATAAATACTGCAATAAAGGGTACATGTTTTTTTCTTTCTATGCAATTCATTATCAATACGGGTAGATCTATTTAAACAAATGTAAAATGGTACCATCGGGCATTTTGATGCCAACACAGAAGTCCTGCAAAGGACTAGGATCAGCAGAAAATGCCACAGAAGCAACAATTGCAAGGAGAGCTAGAATAATAATATAAGAAGTCATTTAAATTGAAAACCACTTACCAGACATGATCACACCTTTAGATCATTTAATCGAAAACCACTTACCCTATAACAGATGATGACCTTTTCCACTATTTTGACCATATTTTGTAATTTATCATACAATGAGTAGAAAGAAGAGTCACAGATAACTTCGTATATATGCAGGAAGACAAGCACGAAGAAGCAAGTTAAAAGTGATCAAGCAATATATTCTAATAATATCCCTATATGTAGTGGCAATGGCCAAGCCAGAGGTTCTCATGAGAGGGGTCGGTTTTAAAAATTCAACCTTCTCCCTGAATGATTTTTTGATCATAATTAAAATATTTTGATACATTACCAAATAGATCATATCACTATTTGTTCTTAAGTAGCAAATGCATTTATAAATAAGCACAGCTATAAACTACTATGTGTATCAATGTCTAACTATAATTGTTAATTAATCATAACTAACTGTAAATTTTATATGAACACTATAATATTATATCCATTTGATGGTATAAGTATATAACATAAAACAGTATAATATATAACAGTAAAGATATACCAGTAGCAGTTATGATTGTGCTCCTGTATTATTTCAAGTAAGGTTACAGATAGTTATTCTAGTACATTAGATGTGAAGTAATCTTATGGAGATTCATATTGACTCAAATATAAACTTAATACATTTTTAGATTCTAAGTATGCAACCCATTTTGTCAAAACTAGAGCTTTAGTGTTTAAATGAAACAGGAAAATGCGCTAGAGTACGCATAGATTAAAGGATAGCACAAGAGTTCTAACATTGTGGATTTGTTAACCATACACATCATTTAGAATTTAAACATTAACCAGTAGTTTCAAATATACACCCATGCCTAAACATCATTTAGAATTTAAACATTAACCAAATCTTTAGGGATTGGATATCACTGAATACTAATCAGCGTATAATCCAACTATTGTAATACATACAATTGCATGAAAATAAGGCAGATTTAGCGGAACGAAAGAAATGTGCTACTCAACAACCATGCCTAAAAGGAAAAAAGGGCAAAGGGTCTAAATGTGAGGATCGGTTATGGAATATAAAGGTAAATATCAATGCTTTATTTCTTTTTGTTTTTTTTACCAACATCAAGTTTAAGTCACCCAATTTGAATTAGAACTGGATGGCATATGTCAATTGATGCTCACTAGAAATATATAAAGTGATAAACCAATTTAGTATTAATCAGAAAAACTTACAATTATAGTCTCACCATCTGAAATGAACTGTTGCATAAGATGAACTCGATTGATTTTGGCTGTTAATTCTTTCAAGGTTCTTTCATCTTCTACTTGCTTTTGTTTTAGTCTTTGATAACAGAACATCATTCAACTTTTCATTCTCATTTTCATGACTAATAGATCAGAAGTATCCCCTGTGCTATGTAAACTAAAGATCAAAGGAATAATATCATATTCACTTACTATGAAAGTATATTGTGGAAACATCACCACTCTATCAATGTAAATCCCGGTTGCCCATAATCCATCACTATGGTAAAAAGGTGTTGTATTAGTAAATTAATAGTAGATTATTATATATATTGTTTTTCAGTGATGTGGCAAGGAATTAAAAAGGTAATATAAAGGAAAAGGGAAACCGAATACAACAATGATATAACTAAAGCTAAGCTAGCTCAAAGTTATGATGCCCTTAATTTTTCTATAAATATTACTACAGCCAATGTCAATTGTTCTTTAACCAAAGCATGAACCACTGTTGAAGCTCAGGTCCTGTAAACATATAACATGCAAAACAAAAACAGGACTTGCCTCTTTGTTTGGAGGATTATGGCCATTGAGCTTTGCATTGATAACAACAATCAGGAAGGCTCACATCAATCTCTTTATGGCTGCAAAAATGTATAACAGTTGGAAACATTATTTACTAGCAGTAATGCTCTAAAGAAATGCAACGGGCAAAATATACTTGTGCATTGTCAAACTTGATCAAATATAATCTTACTCATTTGACATAGAACAAACACAAATTGATATTTCATTGAGTCATATTTAAATAAAGATCATTGTTATGTTTTGATTACAGCTCTACATTGTGTGTACAACAATTTCTTTCATGTTTGATACCACTGGCTTATGGTGTACATCCATTAACAGTTGAATATTTTCTTTCATGTTTGATACCACTGTAACGACCCGAGTTTCCAGACCCGGAAAATCGAACCATTTTAGTTAAGAAGAAGAGGTAGAAGAAGAAAAATAGAAAAACAACATCAGAATCTAACCATCGCAGCGGAATAAAATATAATATATATCAACAGATCTTTACACAAATCAAAAACTATATCTGTTTATATAATACATCATCAGAGTACATCAACATCCATAACATACAACTGAATACACAGCGGAAAAATAATAGCAAGTACGGGAGTACGTATCGACATCCAGCTCGTCTCCTGAGCTCCACAGCATCATATCCTGAACCTGTTTATCTCGGTCTGACCCGAGCATCATATAAAACAATACCCGAGTCAGTCTGGAAAACCAGCATGAGAAAATCACACTCAAATTGATTATTAAAGTTTCAAAATCCTTTGAAAACAAAAGCATCTCGTAAGACCACGCCACAAATAAACATGTCGGGTTTTTACCTTACGATAGCTAAAACACTTTATATCAAAATCCTCTGATATTATAATAGTGTCTACAGAAAGTAAAATAGAATCTAGCTGAAATGCTTGCATCTCACATTTCAACAATAGTTGGGCACAATCAAAACCGTACAAGCACGTAGGGAGAATGGATTTCCAACGAATGACTAGGCATTGGGGTACCACCTGTCACAGTACGTGGCCTAGATCACAGTACCGAGGAGTACGCCCGCTCCCCTGCAACACAAGGCCGGAATCATACCTTACTGGATAATTCCAAATAAAATCACCCCACGGTTGGGATCAGCAACCGCACCACTAAGCCGAAATAAAAGGGACATCTAGACAGGGATGACCTTACTCTCAAGTGGGGGCTACCCACGAAGCCTTGCTGCATAACCCCTGATTTTCAGTCATTCCCGGTTGATGAGGTTCGAGGCTAAACGATACCTTTATAGCACATATTCCTTAGAATGCCCATCGTCCACCTGACGATGTCACGAAAGCATCCGTCCATACAAGTCCGTCCCGGGTCCGAACGGAACCGAAGGCACTATTCCTACTACATCCATTTTGGAAATATCCTCAGGATTAGTAGCGACTAGCCCTTGCACTTCACTGCTCCATCTTCGACTCTGAAATCGTTTTCACGAAACGTACAAACCGAATCGAAGTGGTATTCGAGTCTCCAGACCTAGAATCCTGGTATACGGAAACTCGATCCCGGTCTCTTCGAAACGATCAGCGCATTTGGCCAATATTGATAGTCGGTTATTTAACTATCAATTAACATCCACAAGCAACCATCACACAATAAATAATTTCCCACATTATTTATTTGCCCAAATATCTTTCCAAGATATATTTCTATTTTCAAACTCCTTTTGAAAACAATTTCAAAACAGTTTCCGCTTACGGAATACATTTCCCAAATAATTATTTCCACTGAATCACCAAGTACAAAATACTTTTAATTTTAAAATAATTTTAAAACACTTTATTATAAATATACTTTAACCTTTAAATTTGGAAAACTACTTTAATACTTAATTAAAAATAATACTTTTGTGAATATTTAAAATAAGGTTACTTTATAAAATATAAAACTAAGTTTCCACTTTTAAATAAAATACTAATCACCCTTCAAATAATTATTACGATAATAGATTTGGAAAATATTTACTTTAGAATTTAAATATTAGAAACAATAAATTTCTAAACATCCCTTTCTAAACAACATGAAAACTTTTAACTTATATTTAAGAATTTTCTTTGAAATCGTACTTGGCTATCCAGGGAATACACTTTCTTCCATATCTTTTAAAAATAAATCACCATTTATTTTTAAACACATTTACATTCCTCAATAAATTCCCACCTTGAATTTATATTTCAAATATCCTCTGATATTCCATTTCACTTTATAAACCCAGTTTATATCTTCAAAATCTCATTTCTCTTTAAATTTCAAATCCCAAAGTATTTAAATCAATTTATAATTGATTTCCCAATTTATTTTACTTTGAAATAAATTTCCTTACTTAATCCATTTATTTCCAAATTCATTAACTCCCAGATTTTATTTCTCATTATGATTTACAATCTTTAAACTGAACACAAGTTTCAGATTTTACCAAATTCTTTCTTTTCTTTTAATTACATTTAAACATTGAATTAAAATAAATTATTTATTCCTTTAAATAATATCACATAAGTTTTCTTAAAATTCAATATTTCTCTGTTTATTCAAAATTCCTCTTTTCCATATTTATTAGAATTTTGGGAATCACTTTTATTCTTAATCAGATTTATTCTCAAATTTATTCCAAACTCTTTATAATTATTTTACTTAAGAATTTACTCTTTTATTTCTTTTCAAAAATTCCATTCTATAGATTTTGATAATTCAGCACATCCAAATCGATCCAACCAAACCATAACATCCAATTATCCATATAATTCATCACAGGATATCAAAAATCATATCATAGAATATTTAACAAAATTAAATATTTTGAGGAATCCAGTTGGATCCCTCCAACCTGTTTCCCTGCATCCACAGATGTTAGCACAATACCAATTCCACTTCGAGGTGGAATATCGCGGTATATGGGTTTTATAAAATATCATCTGCTATTATGCGGCGCATAGGGTCTCATCGGCTATATAAATGCGGGAATATCAACAACTCAAATATATACATATGCCAATATGTATATATTGGTATATACTACTATATATATATAGCACATCAATCAATGCAATCATCCAATCAATGATTTAAATTTAATCATTTAAATTTAAATTCAACTGAGTGAGATTAACTCAATAATGAGACTAACTCATTATGGTCATTTTCTAACAACCAAGCATCCAAATATAATTATAATAAATTCCGAATAATTATTTTTCAACTTATTTAAACCACTCCTCTGTTTGAGTTCAGTTTCCATTCAACATTTACTTAAGTCAATAACTTAAGTTTATTTTCCATTTAACCAACCCTTTAAAGTTTTATTTCCATCTTTCATTTGATTCTTATTTAATCAAATTCCATCCATTTATTTATTTAATATAAGTGGTTCATTCACTCAATCATTATGAATTTTATTTTCCATACTCAATTCATCTGGAATTATTTTATTAATAACCAGGCCATTTCCAATTTATTTTCACTTATTTGGATTTCATTCGCAATCCAAACCATCACTATGTTAATCCAATTTCATTAACTCACAATTCAATTTCATTAACTAATTTATTATCTCATTAGCTCCTCCGCTGGTTAAAATTTAATACTTGCTTTTTAATTCCAAATATCACTTCACTTAATTATCTTAAGTTCAATTTATTTTATAATTCAAGTTTGGATTTATTTAAAAATTAAGATTGCTCATCTTAGTCATTTCCATTTGATAATTACAATTTCAAATTATAACTCTTAATGGTTCAAAGTAATGGATTCCCATTTATAACTTACAATTTCATTTCTATTCATAAGTTTTAACTTACTTACTTAAGATCTGGGACTATTCATTTAAGTCCATTTTCATCTTTACAATCAAATCTCAAATTATTACACTTAAGAACTTAAGAATATGAATTTCTTTACACAATTATAAGCATTTTACATTACCTTTATATCGAATTCAATTCGACTTCAACTTATTTACATTTAATTCAATTCCAATTCTCAATTTTTATTTAACTTATCTTAAGTTAAATTCAAATATATTTTATTCACCTTCATATACTCAAATTAAATTTTAATTCTAGGATACAAATTTTATACAAGTTTTACAATTCATTCATCTTCAAGTTCTCTAACTCTTTTATCTACCAACTTATATTACTCATTGAGTTATTTTCATCTCATAATTATAATCCCAGAGTTAAACTTTCATTCCCTTCTTATTTCAATCAACTTCATTCTATACTTTATATTGTTGATTCATTTTAAATTTTCCACATTTATATTTTAAATAGAATTCCCAGAATTCAATTGCCCGGTTTTATTTCAAAACCATTTTGAATCCATAAATAA
Organism: Allium fistulosum; assembly: GCA_030737815.1. Taxonomy (NCBI): domain Eukaryota; kingdom Viridiplantae; phylum Streptophyta; class Magnoliopsida; order Asparagales; family Amaryllidaceae; genus Allium; species Allium fistulosum. Next base: position 331,602,122 of record CM060908.1, read on the forward strand.
CTCATACACATCTGGTATATCACATCAAATCCCAATTTCCAATACAATCTGCTTTTACCAAACAATTTTCCCTTTGAATTTCAAAACCAACCCAGTTCACAATCATTTCCAATTTAAAACAGTTTGGTAGCAATTTCTCTTTGGAAACTCGAAAATAGACATCGATGATGCTGCAGTCATCACCGAAATTATTTTCCAGCGACCGAAAGAGAATTTTAATGCTTTTATCACTCTAAACATTTCAAACATTTTTAAATCCCAAATACCACCAGATTTCAATTCAATTTCAAAAATATTCATGAAATAATATCACCATTATTTCCCCAAAACCTTTAAAGACTATTTTTAAATCCAAAGGAATTTAAACCTTTCCTAAAACTTCAAATTCAAAATCCATTCAACTTAATATCCAAACATTACTCTGGAATTCTATCACATTTTATTTCAAGTTATAAGTCACATTTACAATTTACATTTACAAATTTCATTTGTTTATGAATTTATCTCATTTGATTATAAATCACATTTGTAATTCACATTTGTATATAAAGCTTATTTCAATTTATAAATTTCATTTATAGTCTATATTCTCAAATTCCATTTGTTATATAAATTTATTCTTCAACTTAGGTTATAAGTTTTCAATTTCTACTCAAAACTCATCTACACATAAACTTCTCTGTTTATCTTATATATGTTTAAATTAAAACATGTATGTGAATCTATGTGCGTGTGTATTAACTTTAAAACAAAATTATTTTACACCTCTGTAATTATTATTTTTCCTAGTTTACTGTATACACATAGATAAAAGAAAAAGAAAGAATTTGGTAAAATCTGAGCTCTGATACCAAGTGTGACGACCCGCCCTTCACGACCCTCGAAAATCGACACAAAATACTCAACAGTATAATATGCCGACGATCGAATGCCGGAAAGACAGATTGTAGAAGAATAAGAAAGTAGATAGAAGAAGAAAGAACTAAACAAAATCAGAACCTCACAGTCGCAGCGGATAAAATATAATATATAGAACAGATCTTTACACAAAATGAAACCTATATCTGTTTATATACAATACATCATCATCAGAGTATATCAATACAATCATCAATATCCAGTCAATCAGTCAATACAACAATCACAGCAGCGGAATAATACAAGTACGAGAAATACGTCTCGAACTACAGCTCCTCTCCTGAGCTCCATAGCAACCTATCCTGTAAAATACTCGGTCTGACCCGAGCATTATAATAAAATAACACCCGAGTCAGTCTGGAATACCAGCGCATCATAAATACACCCAATTAATTATTAAAGTTTTCAAAATTCTTTAAAAACAAAAGCATCTCGTAAGACCATGCCACAAATAAACATGTCGGGTTTTTACCTTACGATAGCTAAAACACTTTTATATTAAAATTCTCTGATATTATAATAGTGTCTATAGAAAGTAAAATAGAATCTAGCTGAAATGCTTGCATCTCACATTTCAACAATAGTTGGGCACAATCAAAACCGTACAGGCACGTAGGGAGAATGGATTTCCAACGAATGACTAGGCACTGGGGTACCACCTGTCACAGTACGTGGCCTAGATCACAGTACCGAGGAGTACGCCCGCTCCTCTGCAACACAAAGCCGGAATCATCCCTTACTGGATAATTCCAAGTAAAATCACCCCACGGTTGGGATCAGCAACCGCACCACTAAGCCGAAATAAAAGGGACATCTAGACAGGGATGACCTTACTCTCAAGTGGGGGCTACCCACGAAGCCTTGCTGCATATCCCCTGATTTTCAGTCATTCCCGGTTGATGAGGCTTGAGGCTTAGCGTGACCTTTACAGAACCTTTCACTTTGAATGCCCATCGTCCACCTGACGATGTCACGAAAGCATTCGTCCATACAAGTCCGTCCCGGGTCCGAACGGAACCGAAGGCACTACTCCTACTACATCCATTTTGGAAATATTCTCAGGATTAGTAGCGACTAGCCCTTGCACTTCACTGCTCCATCTTCGACTCCGAACACGTTACACGAAACGTACAAACCGGATCGAAGTGGTATTCGAGTCTCCAGACCTAGAATCCCGGTATACGAAAACTCGATCCCGGTCTCTTCGAAACGATCGCGCATTTGGCCAATATTGATAGTCGGTGATTTAACTATCAATTAATGTTCACAAACATCCATACACATCCATCACACAATAAATAATCTCCATATTATTTATTTTCTTCTAATATCTTTCAAAGAGATATTTTCACATTTTCAAAACTCGTTTGAAAACAATTTCCCAAACTCTTCCTTTACAAGGTAAATCTTTTACCCTTTATTCCCATCGGGAATAACCAAGTATAAAACAATTTGCATTTAAAACAGTTAAAATACTTTATACTGAAATATACTTTAAAAAATGAAAATTACTTCTATTTATTTACTAAAAATATAAATTTAAAATATGTGAAGAAACTAGTTATTAACACATAAACTTTGATTTAAAGATAAGGGTTTCAGTTTAACTAAATTCAAAATAGCGTTATAAGAAGAAAAATACTAATTTTAACAACTTAAGTTAAAACCAACTTTTAAATAAATCCATTTGTAAAATAATTGCTAATATACTCCCAAATTATTATGGTATTAAAAATTATTAATTTATTTCTTTAAAAATAACGATTTCTTAAAAATACTTTTTAAAACGATTTAAAACTTAACCTTTAGTTAAATAAAATCTTTTTATAAACATTTACTTGGTTTTCCCAGGGAAACACTTTCCCGTTTCCAAAACATTCCAAAGTACTCTTTCATATAAATCCACTGATTTATTTCAAGTCAATTTATGATTTCAACATAAATTTCCAATTCCATATTTAACTATGACTTCATCCGAAGTTCACACCCAATTTCCCATATTCGGAAATTCATTTTTAAATCATAGTTTAAAACATCTTAAATTAAACATTTTTGGTGAATTTCCAATGGAAGCCAAATTTCCAATTCACTTAATTAAATTCCAATGAAATACGGCATTTCAAAACAATCTATTTTTTTATTTGAACTTGTTAATTTATAGTCGGAAACTCCAATTTAACATATTTTTAATTTCCGGATAACATTAGTCATTATTAAAATAAACACCGTTATTTTAAACAATTTATAATTTCATAAATTTAATCTCCAGAAAATTCATATTTCATATTTATCGATTGATAAATTTTCCCACAATATTAAATCCCAATTTTACCAATTTTTCATTTCCCATTCCAAACCAGATTTCAAATTCTATTTTTCAAAAATTCTTAATTTAACAATTTACTTATTACGTAAAAACCCAATTTTGTCCATTTATAAATTAAATTCTGTAACTATGATTTATACCACAATTTCACAACACAATTAAATTTCCAGATTTATCAATCACAACATATAAACAGGTATTCACTAACAATTATAAATTAATTGCTACAATTGTGAGGAATCCAGTTGGATCCCTCCAACCTGTTTCTCCCTGCATCACAGATGTTAGCACATCACAATATAAATATCAATCCAGCCAGATAACAGCAGTTAAAGTCAACCAATCATTCAGATATTTAAATATCAATTATTTATAATGCCTAGCATCCAGATGTGAGTGAGAAAAACTCACTTTGAAATTCGGCGAGGGTTCGAAATTCAAATTAAACCGAACGACGTTCGATTTAACCCAAATTTCTACTTGCCCGGAATGACTCCCGAATTGTTCCACTGCGTAGTACACGTTCCTGCGATTCCAACGCTTCGAAAATCGTCTCAATCTGACATCGTACGAACGAGTTATGAATTTCCAAAGTTTTGATATCGATTTAAAAACAATATTTTTTTATTTTTCTTTATTTACCAAAACACGGCCCGCCTTCCTCTCTTCCCTTCCTCTCGCAAACATCCCCAGACAAGAACGAACCCAACTACGCGACCAACATCTTCATGCCGCTCCCTCCCATCTCCACTATTTCCGATCATTTCACCTCCATCTCGAAGCCATCCCCGATAGCCACCTTCGGCCCAAAATTTGTGAAGCTCGGTCCTCTCTAGGCTCGCCAAAACGTGGACGAACGCGCGCCATTCCAAGCCCCATTGCCGTCGATCTGCTCCGCTTTAGACGATCTCGTCCGTTGGATATAAAGAGATCGAGGAGCTCTTCGATTTTCATGTAGGAAGTTTAAAGAATCGTCGCAAGGATTGATTGGGAATTGAGGAAGAAAGTAAACAATTTTCGGCCATTGAATGAAAAAGGTGGCGGCCGGCAATTGTCACTAGGGTTTAGAGCAAGATGTAATTATATAATATAAATTAATATTATTTAAATGCCTTTCTCCAATCATTTTACCACTTATGCAAATGAACTCCAATTTTCACGTTCTGACAGGCTATCCTGGGGTTATTTCACGTTCCGGACACAATGGAACAGGTTACGTAAGCTGATTTGATCGTATGCGCGAGATACGGAATAAAACGATCAATTTAAAATTAAATCGGTTAAATCGATTTCTAAGCGTTTCGAGCTCCCACGGTCACACGACAACTCCGATCGCTACGAAAATTGAAATCCGATAATAACTAACTATTACGGATCCAATTGAACTGGTTTCGTCGAATTCCGAGACTGTGCCCCCGGAAGGCTAATTTACTCGTCTATTAAATCAGGCGATTTGTCAAAATTGACGGAAACGTTTAAAATTTCACTTTTAAAATTTTATTAACTTAACAATAAATCACATAAAATGTATAACCACATTTAAAATCATTCCAGCTCACCCGGACTCAAAATCTGATTATTTGCATTTTAATAATATTAAATTCATTTTTAAATTAATATAAACCCCAAATAATAATTTATTCACTTTAAAATTCATCTAAAAATCCAACAATATTATTTATACCCAATTGAGCTTAAAAATACATTTAAACACCATTTTTATAATCATTTATCCCAAATCCACCTTTTATCCCAATTTCAAATATTTAATTATTATTATCCAATCTCAGATTAAATCTCCACATTAGAAATTATCACTTGTTATTTTAGTTTAAACCAATTCTTTATATTTCAAACCAATTCAAAATCCACATTGAACATTTAAAATGAATTAAATTTTCACAAATTCCGTACTCAAAATTCTGGGATGTTACATTCCTCCCCCCTTATAAAAATTTCGTCCCCGAAATTTGCTAAGGTAAAAATATACTTCAACTCAACTCACTTATTTCCAAAAAGTTTCAGCTCCATTTCAAACCCATTTGCTTTATTTACTCTAAAGCCTTTATCTTAACACTCGCTTTCAAAATAATTTTACTTATTAATAAATTTTCCCAAAAACCCCAAAAATTTTCTAACTCCCAAAATTTCTGAAAATTTTTGGCAGAGTCTCCTTTGCACGGAGGAGCTTCTGCGATATCACAGGATACACAAATATATATACATCGGCTCACATGGCCTGAAACCAAAATATATCACAATATATATATCGTTTCCCAATTATATTTGCGTAGGCGTACCTTTTAAGCAAATTTTAATAGCGAGCGGCTAATATAACGCATATTCGCGCTCCAACTCTCTCGAACGCCTTCCGTACCTGTACTAAACTCAAACAACTTATCAGTTTCAAAGATGTGAGCATTTTAATAACATTTCCAATGTAAATGTAAGCCAAACATATTCATTTCATAACCAAACCAAGCAATTTCGTATTTATGCAAGCTAACCAACTTTATAAACAAAATTCACAATTCCAACATCATTTAAACTCTCATTACAAACTCAAACCCCATAGTTTAACAATGTCACTATATTTTCAACAATCCAAAGATTTCAATCACCTTTAAATTTTCTTATTCAAGTCCAAGCTTCAATTTATTTCTCTTGAATGATCTATATTCAAGTTTACTATATACCATTCATATTTATTACAACCAATTCATTTTTGATTCAATATGATTAACATATGTCTTACTTACATTTCTTTATTTTAACTTACATTCCAAATTTGATTTGCAATCAAATTTTATTTTAAACTTGAAACATTTGCATTACCTTTATGATCCACCTCCATTCACATGCAAACTTTACTCATTAAGAGGTCAATTCATTCCTATTGATTCAAAATCAATTCCATTTGCTGTTCTTAACCAATTCACTTGCATTCATATACAAAACTCTTTGAATTGGGTTCCCATTCATCTCAATTTATTCACAATTCAATTCCAAATGCTTTTAACCACTCAATTGCAAATACATGCAAATTTCCATGTCATTCAAGCAAAAATAATTGCCACTTAAGCTTATCACCATTCAAAATTAATTTCAACTTGGATTCATATAAATTTTATTCCATTACAAGGTTCACAAACCAAATATTTTCTCTTTCCAATGTGATTGTTAAATTACATTTTCCTTACATCTTTATTTCCATTAACCAAATTCAAGTTTATATTAATATCATTCGATCCTGGGTTATATTCAACTCATACATTCTTAATTTACCACAATAATTAATGAATATCATTTCACTTTCAATTCAATTTTATTATCCAACAAATTCCATTCAAATTTCTTAATAAAGCTCATCCACAATCATTTGTTTCTTTCAATTTGCTTAAGTAGTTTCACAATATTACCATTATCTATTTAATTTTATTTCCATCTGATTCTCATTCAACCAATTTCAATTCATTTACAAAGTTTAATGCTCTTCGTTTATTTATCCAATCCATTTTAGATTTATTTTATCAACAAAGAGACCATTTAAATTATTTCTCTCATTTGAATTTACCTACAATTCAAACCATCACTATTATAATCTAATCCCATTATACATTCTCACTTCCAACATTTATTACCAAACTTAAATTTCATTCAACAACTGGATTTTTCCCTTACTTTCTAAATTTTGACCAAACTATCAAAATCATATTTATTACCATACACATCCCATTTAATTTAGCTAATTTATTTCCAAACAATCATTTTGGATTTAGTTGAGTAAACATTTACTTCATTCATCATCACCTCAACTAAATTAAATTTCCATTAAACTAAATTCTTATCCCATTTTAATTCAAGGTTAACTAAATTATATATGCATTTTCAATTTAATTCCTTTCCAGAATTTATTCAAGTTCATCTAAATTTTATTTAGCCCACCTGAATTTAAACTATTTCCTTTACTACTTCAATAAGAATTGAATTACATTCATTTTTATTCATAACACAACAGAAATTTTAATATTCAGCTTAATTCCATCTTAGTCGAAGTTAAACCAAATTCAATTTAATCTTAATTCTCCATATCCAAGTTCAACTTATTTACTAACTTCAGTTCACTTACCTCTTTTATATTTTATCATTGTTTCACCTTACTTTGCATTCCATTTAAAACTAAGTTCGAATCCACCATTCCACTTAACCATTTTTATTTGTGATTATAATTCCATTTTACTTGAGTTAAAATCAAATCTTCCATTCTCAAGTTCTCTAACTTATTTACTTATAAGTTTATATTGCTCATTTCAAACCAATCCACATTTTTATAATCACAATGTCAAATTTTAACACTTAATAACTTAAGAATATGAATTCATTTGCACAATCATAAGCATTTACATTTCACCGTTATCTCAACTTCCATTTAATTCCAATTCATTTAGATTTAATTCAAATTCAAATTCTTAATTTTATTTAACTTATCATAAGTTAAATCCAGATATATTCCATTCACCTTCATTTATTCAAAGTAAATTTACATTCCATATATACTCAATTCTTCTTTAAATCAACTTCCCTTTATAAGTTATATAGTTGAATCATTTCAACTTTCACATTTTTTATTTAAAATAGAATTCCCAGAATTCAATTTACCCGGATTTATTTCAAAACCAATTTGAAATAAAAATCAACACATTTCTCTTTTGATATTCAAATCAAATACCAAATTCCAAAACAAACTGCTTTTACCAAACAATTTTCCTTTGAAAATTCCAAAATCACTTGTTTCCCAAACAAGTCCAAACAATGTCATAACCAACTATTTTGGTAGCAATCCATCACTTTAGAAACTCGAAAATGAATTCTAATGATGTGGCCAGCATCATCAGGATTATTTTCCAGCGACTGAAGTGAGTTCAATGCTTTCCACTTCCAAAATCCACCTCAAAACAATTTCTATTCAAAAATATTTCCCCATAATATACTCCATTCTTACAAATGCTTTTGAAAACATTTCTAACATTTCCACAAAGTCAAACTCCCAAAACTTTGTTTAATTCCATTTGAAATCCCTTTCAAAATTTCCGGGGTCAAAATTCTAGTTTAAATCAAATTTTAATTTTTTTTTTACTTTTCTTATTTAAAACATATTCAGTCAATTCCATTTGGTTATAAACCATTTTAATATTTTAACTTCTTATTTTCTTATATATATCATTTCAAATTTTAGATCATGTTTTAATTTCTTATTTGGTTATAGAAGAAACAACCAAACAAGCATCCAATACGTATAATAATTTAGAAAAATTATTTCTTTTTATACCAAAATACAATTTTGGGTAAAATTATTTCATTTACCCACTTTAAAAATAATACTATGTCGGTTTATCTTGTTTAAGAGTTTAGAAACCCCTATCGATACGGTTGTACTTCCCGCACTGACCAGAATTCATAAACACTCAACCGATAAGTCGGGTCTGGAAAGTCCTAGTTTACCACCGTCCCTTCAACATCAACCTGTAAGCTATTTTTCTCTTATCACCTTTCCATTTCTTTCGAGCAAAGTGAAAACTGAAATGAAGCTTCCATTTTAAAAACCTAAACAACATTCTACCATCAAGCAACTACAACTAATTCAAAAAGCAAGACAGTTGAAGATCAAGGGTAGAAACACTTGTCAGTTTCCAGTTTCCTCAAAGAATTCCAAAACTATTTGCAAACAAGTTATGTTCTCCCGTGTTTACTGGTGAGTAACATTTATTCTAAAACTATATCTTAAGTTAATATGGAATACTCTTATTTGTGATGTATCTGGTATTTGTGTGGTGTGTGCAAGCATCTGTTGATATCATGCTCTGTTTTTATTTCATGTTCTGGGTTTACATTAAAATTCAAAATCTCACCATAACATCTATATTTGACTTTGACGTATAAATGAAACTAGTTTGTTAGGATGTGAAGATAATTTTAAAAATAGTTTCTGAAAATTTTAAATTAAGTTAAAATGTTTAAATAGGATAATACAGTGAAGCTCAAACTTTGGTTAAAAATCAACTGGTTTAAATTCGAATTTGGACTACCTACATGTAATCGTGATGAAAAATCATGATTTTAGATGATACTATCATAATTTTTAATTGAGTATTTAATGAGGATTTTGTGTTAATGCGAAATTTGGAAATTTGCGAACTGCCGGTGATCAACGTGATGGTTGAGGTCGAGCTCGTGGTCGAAGCTAGCTATGGCATTGGGGATGAAGGGAAAAATGTTTGAAATTTTTTCCAATGATCGAGGTGAACAGATTCGATCGAACTAGGGTTTAACGTCAGTTTTTGTCGACGTTTTTCTCGAGAGTCGTACGGCGTAGTCGAAGTGCCGGGGCTGATCGCGATAGGGGGAAGTGTTTCGTAGGGGTGTGGTGCAACTTTGGGATGGCCGGCATAGGACCTGGTGGTCGGAGGCGATGGTTTGGATGAGTTTTCCGATACAAGATTGGGTTCCAGTTTTTAACCGGTGCTCGAGATGCTCGTTTTTGTTTCGTGAAGATTTTCGTCGAACTGGGTTGGCGATAGGGGTGTCGAGGCTAAGGATGATTGGTCGATGATCTGAGGCGAGGTCGGAGTGGCGTCGAACTGACGTGCACGTGCACGTGTGCACGTTTGGGTACAGGCGAAAGTTGGTTTTGGGGAAGAAAGGGAACGACTTGGGGGAAATCTCGTGATTGTTGTCTGGCGACTCGAAGCAGGGATGTACGCGAGAAAACTCGGAGCGGGCACGTGGTTTTTGAGGGATATACTCGAGTTGTTCATTTAAGTAACCCGGTTTTGAATTTTTAAAACTGATCATATCTTAGTTTTAAAATTTAAAGCATGAACGAGTTTTCTTAAGTATTTAAATCAAGTTTTAAATAAAATGGTATATTTGACTTAACATGTTTGAAAATGGTTCTCCAAAGATTTAAATATATTAAATTTAATGTTTGAATTGTTTTGTTTAAATAAATTATATTTCAAAATTTTATTTCTAAATGGGTTTTAATGATTTGAGTAAGTATGGGATATAAATACAAGTTTATTTTAATTTAGTTATATTGAGATTAATAAAGGATAATTTATTAATAAATTAAAAATTAAAGGTTAATTACATTTTGTAATTAAGGATAAATTACTAAATGAAGTAATTAGTGAGAATGAACGTAATTAAGAAATGAATTAATGAAAGATTAAGTGATGGATAACTGAGTGATTAATTTATGAAATTAATTAAAAACATCACTTATAATTAATTAAGTATAATCGCTTAGTGAAGTAGTTAATATAATATTAAAGTCACAGACGAGACTTAACTTAATTTATAAATGATAAATTTAAACTTATTAATAATTGATAAGTTAATTACTTAGAATAGTGATTAAATAAAATGTTAATGAAGGTCATTATCTGAATTATTTTATAATTAATTAACGTAATTGATTTAATAAATTGATTGGATAAATTGATGTATTAATCAACATTTTAATTGTTTAAGTGTAAATAATAAATAAGAAGTAATTAAGGAGTAATGACCCATTTTAATTAATTAAGTAATTTGATTTATTTGGGTTAATTAATTTATTTTAATTAATTTGGGTAAATCAATTGATGATGTGATAATTATGATTACTTAGAGAAGTAATTGATGTTTAATTACAGGATGTAATTAATGGGATGATGTTTTGTTAATAAAGTAATTCGAGTAAAATTACTTTGTAAAATTAATCAAAGGATTAATTTGAGATAATTAATTATGGAGTAATTAATTTATTTAGTAATTAAAGGAGTTAATTACTGATTACGATTAATCAAAGGTGATTAATATTTTGGATTAATTTAAGGATAAATTACTTTGATGTAATTAATTTAAATTGTAATTATAATTTGAGATCATTAATTTTTATAATTAATGTTGAATTTAAAATGGATTTATCTGGAATATAATTGATAAATGAAGAGATTTATTAAAATAAATAATTAAGCAAGTAATTAACTCTGGTTAATGAATAAATGAAGTAATGTAGGGATTTGCTTCTATATTTGGTTAAAGAAATTAATCTGTGGAATAATTTGAAGATAATTACTTAAATGTAATTAAAGATGGTTAATCGGGATGATTAATTAAAAGGAAAAATGGGATGATGATTGATTAATTGATTTATAATTAATAGTAGTATAAGCAAGTTTAATAATGATGAAGTAATTAATTTAATTAACTTTAAATTAATTAAAGGTAAGGTAATTAATTTAATTCATTTTAAATTAATTATCAATGATGTGATTATTAATCCTTGCTTATGTATGATGATTGATATTGATATCCCATTGATTGATTGTGATCTCAGATATGAGATGAGTAATATTGTTGTGATATGGATACTTTGTTTGAAGTGTGATGATATAGATTATCCATTTATGCTGATATGTGATCATCTATCTGTGATATTGTGATTTATCTATCTGTGTTAATATATAGATATTTGAATTGATTTGTTTTAAACCCTTAAAACAACTTGGCCTTAAAAGACACGTTTTGGATTTCGATGAGACCGGGATCGGGTTTCCGTATACCGGGATTCCAGGTCTGGAGACCCGAATACCACATCGATCCAAAATAACGTTAGGTCGTGAAATCCAAGTGGAGCAAGTGAAGACTCGAGGTATAAGAACTATACGTCAGTATAACTCTGTGGGTGATTCCGTAATGAGTTTGACGGAGATAGCACTTATAGGTTTGAGATAGTGATTCAGAATGCAAGGGTTATTGTCGTTAACTCTGAGGGTGATTCCAATACGAGTGTAACGAGATAATGCCTTCGGTTTCGTTCGAACCCGGAACGAACTTGTATGGGTCGAATGCTTTCAGAACATCGTCAGGCGGACGATGAGCATTCTAAGAGATGAGTTCTGTAAAGGTAATCGTGACCTCAAGCCTCATCAACCGGGAATGGCTAAAACAGGGGAGGTGCAGCAAGGCTTCGTGGGTAGCCCCCACTTGAGAGTAAGATTTACCCCTGTCTAGATGTCCCTATTTATTTCGGTTTAGTGTACGGTTGGTCGTGCCAACCGTGGGGTGATCTTATTTGGAACTGTCCAATAAGGGATGGGTCCGGCCTTGTGTTGCAGGGGAGCGGGCGTACTCCTCGGTACGGTGATCTAGGCCACGTACTGTGACGGGCGGTACCCCAGTAGCCCAGCCATTGTATGGAATCCAAAATCCAATAAGCGCCGTACGTTTTGATTGTGCCCAACTATGTTGAAATGTGAGATGTAAGCATTTCAGCTATTTCTGTATTTTACTTGAAAACCCTAGACACTATTATAATATCACTGGATTTCCTATAAAAATGTTTTGGTTAGCGTAAGGTAAAAACTTTTCCATGTTTATGTGTGGGAAGTCTTACGTGATACCTTTGTTTTCAAGTGATTTTCAAAGTTAAACAACTTTAACCTGTTACTCATACCAGACCCATGTCTGACCCGAAGTTTATTATTGTTTTTCATAAACTCTCGGGTACCCAAATTTTTACGGGTAGTCAAGGGATTCAGGTTTAGCTTTGACGAAGTCTGGAGGAGCAATGGAGCAGGAGGCTTCAGCGTGTAGATATATAGTGATTCCGATGTGATTAGAGTTTATTCTATATTCCGCTGTGTTGTATCTCTATGATGTGTGAGTTGTATTAACTAGACAGATGTTTATAACTGTCTAGTATCTGTTGTATTGTCTGTGTACTCTGATGTATATGATACTATGTATTAATTTATATGATATATTATATTTTACTCGTTCCGCTGTTGAGATTCTGATGTGTTTCTTCTTCTTCTCTTTCTTTTCTACTTTCTCACCTCTTTCTTTTCTTCAAAACGATACGATTTCCTGGCATAGGAAGTCGGGTCGTGACAGTTGGGTCTTGCGAGTTCACGATGGTGATGCTGAAGGGACGGTGGAGACATTTTGGGTTGAAGGTAGCTTTGGATCGTCCGAAGAGTTTGGTGGATAAGAGACGGGGGAATTTGGATTTTAGAGTCGGAGATTTGATTTTGGATGAATTTTCTCTGATTCAAAGGAGCTCTATAATTTGGTACGAGATGTTCTGGATTTTCTATGTGTTCTGGAGAGGTTAAGTGTTTGGTCTTCTGGAGTGAATTGCCAGTTTGGATAACTGAGATTCGATATGTTTCACGTATCTCTGAGGGAGTACGTGTATAATCCATTTCTGGTTTTGGGAACCAGCAGTTCAGGAAGTTTTGTTTGTGAGTCAGACTCGTCTGTAGTCTGGTATCAGTGTAGTTTTGTAGATCTTGATGAGTAGGAGATCTATGGCTTAGTAGTATAGACTGTTTGGATTGTGTAGATTGAGTATTCCGGTATTTTACTCGGAAAACTCTAGGAAGCTCTATCCAGAATTTTGTCTGGATAGTTAGATTTGTTTGATTAGATAATTTGGTTGTGATGATTGTTAGCATATGATTGATATATACTTGTGATTTAAAATTAAAATCTTAAATAGACTATTAAATTACCTTTGTTTTTAAATTTCGGGGACGAAATTCTTTTAAGGGGGGAGGAATGTGACAACCCGGGATTTCAAGCAATATCAATTTAATAATCTGTATTAAATATTAAATTGATTTGGTATATCTTTGTAAATAATATCTGAATTGATACTTTGTTTTAATAAATATTTAATTGGTAAATTTTATCTGTAAAATTAATTGGTTATTTTCTATACATAAATGTATATATATTTGTATACATTGGAAATAGTTGATCTTTGTTTTAAAATTTAACTAATAAGTTATGTTTTCAAATTTCTAATGTACATTTAAATGAATTGGAAATTATGTTTTATTTAATATTAAACTTTGCAAGCTATTTAATAAATAAATATATGGTTTTAAATACATAAGATAAATGTTAAAATAGTTTAAAAAACTTGTTTAAGCTTAAGTTTGGATTTAAAATTTATTAATAAAAAGATTTGTTTGGTTTTCTTTTTAGTATAGCTTGATATAAAAAGATGATTTAAAATATATGTAAGTTTTTATACAATTTTGTCAAACGATACTTTAGTATATATTTTAAAATAAGTAGTTTATAATAAAAAGGATAGTTTCTTTTATATATCATTTCACATTTGATAAATAGGTTATTTTTAAAATAATTAATAAATAAATGTACATGTAGAAATACATGACTATAAGTATTAAGCTAGGATAGAAAATAAAACAAGACAACAATACAAACAAGATACAAAATAAAATAATGTAAGCTCACACATAAATTCAAAACATATATACCAGATTGTACAAAAGCAACATGACTAAATAAATATATCAAACAATATACACTCGAGCATGATCAGGCAAGAATCTTGTATGAAGATTTAATATGCTGCTAAGTGTAATATCAACATACACTAATAAGGTAAGGGTGTAACATATAGTACCCTTGCATTAAATGCAAGCAACATTTGGTCAATTCTACATGTATAAAAAAATCAGGTCAGCCTCCATATGAAAAATATCTCTGAACGAATTAAAATAGCCTATACCAGAAAACACCTCCCTGTACAAAGCCTGTCTCCTCTATATATTTATATGCAATGCTCTTTGTTCCATTTCATTGAGAATTTAGTAAACTAGAAAGCAAGAAAAAGTAAGCGTTCCCATTTTTACAACTTAAACATCATTTTCTTCAACTTGGAAATGGTTACTGCATACAACTACAACTAATCAAAAGCAAGAAAATTAGAGGAAGATCAGAGCAAAACCTTTTCCAGTTTTAAAAAGGGATTTTTAGTGCAAACTGTCTGGTTTTCAGAGCATTCAATCTTAAGAAATCAAGTCTTATGTCTTCAACAAAGTTCCATTAGCATGCAACTACAGTTTCAAAACGAAGAAGACAACTCAAGTTTTTAAAAGCTAATGCATATCCCAGTTTTCAAAGTAAAGTGCTCTGTCTTTCGAAAATCAGGTGAGTAACACTTTTTTTTAAAAAAAAACTAACTTAAGTAAATATAGTTGCTTGATTTTTTTTTCTCCTGTGATAATCATGTTTGGAGTGGATGAATGTGATGAAATTCTCTGTAAAATGTATGGTTTCTGAATGCATGTTTGGGTTTGATGTGTACTTGCCTGTTCTAGAATTCCAGGTTTAAATCATGAACAAAATCATGATTTCTTGTTCAAATCCTTGTAAGGCTTAAGATTTTAACAAGGTATGGGTATACAACAGAAGTTATAGTTTGAAATTTTATTCAATATGAAATAAAACTGTAGTGTCGCTGGAAAACAAGACATAACAGAACAAACTTGATGAAAGTGCAAATTTAATTTTCCAGTTTCTTTGATCCATGATTACAAATCGATTACTTAAGCAAAAATTTGAATTTCACGACCTAACGTTATTTTGGATCGATGTGGTATTCGGGTCTCCAGACCTAGAATCCTGGTATACGGAAACCCGATCCTGGTCTCATCGAAATCCAAACCGTGTTGTAACGACCCGCTATTTTGGACCATTCAAATCGACAATAATCCACACATGTCGGACTTGAATAATTCAAAATACCGAATTGTTAATTTAAATTTGGCAAAACTCAGCATATACAGTAAATAAATCAATCACAGATCACAGACACAGAGTAATACAATAATGCGCAGCGGAATAGATAAAATAGTAGTTCATGAAGCTACTATATAAACATCAGAGTTAAAAAAAAATACAACAGAATATCTCAAATGTAGTGAAGTCTCCAGTACGAATAGATGACTTCTCCGAACAAATCAACTAGAAGAGCTGAAAGCTGAGGCGATAGCTGGATCTCCAAAGGAAGCTCCAAACTCTAAGGGTGAGTCTCAAATGCTGTATCACTCGGTCTGACCCGAGCGTAAAGCAAAACACAAAACACTCGAGTCAGGATTAACATTCTTATATCAATAAATCAAACTCAAGTGAAATATCAACTGAAATACAAGTAACTTAAAGGATGTTTGGGATAACCATCCTCTAAGGATCTTCAGAACTATCTACGAGGTGGAAATATACACTATAACACCATGGTCATTCCAAATTAATTTATACTTCAAAACCAAAATATCATTTCATTTCAAATATATCTATTTTCCAAAATAGTATATATATAGGTTAAATAATTTAAAATCAAAGTATTTAATTTCCTCAAGTTTGGCAAATCGATTCAAATCAACTTCAAATTCCAGATTCAAATTTATTCAAAGCTCAATTCATCAATTTAATTCAGTTCTAAATATACCATTTAAATTTTCAATATATTTCAAAGCTTTAATACTCAACATTTTCCAAAGTTAGATTTAACAGTTTCATATAGCTCTTGATTTAACTTCATTATTATTTAATCAGGGAATATTCACTTAATAAACTCAATATCATCTAACTAGCCTTACATTTCATTTTTACTAATTATTTTCTTAAATTTATTTAAGCAAGAATTTTTCATTAAATTATTTAAATAAACCCAAGTTATAAATCATATCTTAAATCTCAATTTCAATAAGTTTCAAATTGGTTTAATTAATAAATTATCTTTCCAACCTTAACTTATTCAAATTATTACCAAAATCTATTTTGAAAATATAATTTTTATACTTAAGCATCTCATAAGTATTTAATCCATCCTAATTTAAATTAAATAATTTAAGGCTCAAACATTTATAAAACCATATATTTCTTTCCGAAACCATAGAATTCATTTCAAAATATTTATATATATGGACCAACGGTGTCTGTATATATACATCATATGGTTAAGTGATACGGATATTTATCATTTCAATCCGAAATTTAAATATATACGGGTAGATATCATTTCGACCCGTAATCCCAATTTCAATTCAATTGAAAATCGCTTGGGTTTATCATTTCAACCCATAACGATTTTCTCCTATTCTAAAGTCCGTTCGGGTATGTATCATTTCAACCCATAGTGAATTCTATACTAACAGGGAACTTGCAGAGTGATAACAGATAATATAAAATAAAACAACAGGCATATATCATCAATAAATAACAGATACGGGTGTCAGATGTCACAGGTGAACAGTTATGGATAATAGCATATATATAACAATGTAAATAACTACAGCAGCATATTTCAATTGTCGTTTCAATTGAAATCAAATTTAATAAATAAAAGAACGTTAATCGTGAGTGATTGCTCACCTTTCGAGGCTAGAGGGAATAGACAATGATATGGGTTACAAATCCAAGCATGAATTTTGAAGCAAAGCATAAGGGACTTGAGTTCGACGAATAAGCTAATAACTAGGAAGAGACGAATTCAAATCAGAACTGGATCGACGAAGATAATTGATATAAGTGAACTTATGTAACTATATATAACTATATACATATCCTATATTCAAACCCATATTAAAATTTAAATATATATTTATTTCAAAATACGTTGTTTCAAATTAAAACACGCATAGAAAAATCAAACATATATATATAGATATACATTATATATATTTATTCAATACTTATATAAGCAGATAGATATATATAGACTAATATATAATTCCTAATAGATTCAAAACCAAATTTTATGAGTCAATATAACTTAAATTATATTCGTGAACTCAGCGGTCCTATATATAGCTTATAAGTATATATATATAACCAAAGAATTTGTAGAAGTAAAAACCACTTACATACACATACTGTTACATATAAACTATATATATCAAACATATATATATATAACTTATACATAAAACTAATATAATAAAGCCATATCTATATATATATATACAGTGCAAAATATACTACTGTCATACAAATATACTAGCAGCATAAACAAAGTACCATACTCTTGTAAACCAAACCCATTTTTTTTTAAACTTGTATATACTGTATACTGTCATAACTATCTATTTAACTTATATAAAACATACATATATTTTCAAAAATCAATACTATAAACTACTACAACTTACAACATAAAATATATATTATAAACATATATAATATCATATACACAAACAAAACCTGTATATAACTAATGCATAGTAAACAGATTGTATAAACTTACATAAGCATTTACAACTAACATCTAGAAAAGTTGAAACATATTATACTTAAACTATAAACAACTGTTATATAATATGTATGTTAACATATATAAAATATAAATATATACATATGTATACTCACTAACCTCACATAATCCCAACAGGTGATACCCAAACAAGTATAAACTTAAAATTTTGAAATAATATATATGTGAATATAACTTAATATAGTATTATATAACTTACATATATATATATATATATGTATATATTAAAATTTAACTCAATATTATAAAACCCTAATAACTCAGTAACATATATATTACTGTAGATAACTAACAGATTTATATAGAACATATAGATATATATGTATAGCTTAAATAAACAAATATAATATAGATGCCCATACTTACTCATAAAAGAATAATAGAAGGAGGGTTATGCGCACGTCCGCTGAGGTAGAGCAGGCGGCGAAGTTGACTAGCGGAGTGGCGAGAAGCTGGAGATATGGAGGCTCGGTTGCGGCTTGTGTATGGTGCTACGCCCGGAGGAAGAGGCACGGGGAGGTGAGGTAGGTCGGCTACGCGGTTGCTGGTGGGGCCGAGACAGGCTGTGGTGGCGTCTTGTGGTTAAGGCATGTGGTGATGGGTGGGAAGAGATGTGGGCTGAGAGTGGATCGGGATTTGGAGGATGGTGTCGCACTTTGGGTTGGCTGTTGGTGCTTGCGGGGTTTGGGCTGTGGTCGGCTTTGGTGAAGGATGGTAGGTGAACAGTTGCGTGGAAGGGCGGATCATGGTGCTGGGTTGGCTCGGGAAATGCCAGAGGGTTGCGGCTATGGCCAGAGGGGTTGAGGGCTGACGCGGCCATCGCAGTCGGGCGGAGGGGAAAGGTGAGGTACGGTGGTTGGTTGCTCGGTGCTCGGGTGGTTGGTGCTTAGTTGGAAGGTAGTGGCATTTGTCGGTTTGTTTGCCTAGGGTGATGGATGGTCGGAGGTAGGAGGGTGAGCATGACTGTAGGCAGACGTGTTAGGTGCAAGGGATGATGCGGCCGTGGGTCATGTGGGTGGTGCTGACAATGCAGAGGAGGAGTACTGGCCGAGGAGAGAGGGGTTGGGGTTGAACGGTTCGGCAATGGCTGGTGCCGTTGTTGCACGTGGTGGTGGGAAAGAGGATAGCACGCGATGCTGCTTGTTGCTCGGTTTTGGTGGGGAAGAGGAAGGTGGTTACGGGGTCGAAGGAGAAGATGGTGGCAGATCCGAGGCGATGGAAGCTTATATATATATATATATACGTATAGATTTTATATAAAAGAGGAGCAGGAAAGTTTTCTTGGGCGAGTGGGTTTCCATGAAACGATGAAAGAACAAGTAGGTTGGAGATGAACAGGCTAAAAGGAGATGGAGAAAAATAGTGAAGAACGAATGCAAAAGAATTTGATAACAACCGAAAGAGAAATGAAATATGTGCACCCAGAAAACATTTGTCTTTTCAGATTTTTGACTTTTGAGTTTCAAAACTGACGAATATAAAAGGACACAGGTTATACATGTGATTAACACAACAAGCTGAACTAGATGGAGGACACAGAATTGCAAATGGATCCAATTTGGCGAATCGTCACATTTTGCATTATGTTGATTCCGTCGCGTACCGGACTCCGAAATACACCGATGAATACATCATAGTGATCAGCGCGACGAGACGGACAAAAGGAAACAGAAATAACAGTGTCAGGTCCTTCCTATCAAAAGTCCATACGGACCATGATATACGTTTCTATTCCGTACGGAAAAATCCAAACGGAGCTAGAAACGTTCGAATTTCGCGAAACGAATTTCACAGTCTGATTCAGAATGCTCTGAATAAATTTTCTCCTGTTGACATATTTTGGTTTCGGAAAACTTTTAAATTCACTGCTATTTACCGGTTAAATTTGAAATAAAATTACACAATAAAATGAACTTCAATATTATTTGATGAAAATTTACCAGTTGTTATGATTAAATAACCGTATTCCAAATATTAAATCTTATTTCCAAATTCAACTATTTAAAATTTCATAAAAATTCAGTTTAATTACGTTATTGAAACAGTTAAAATTTTCGGGTCGTTACATTCTCCCCCACTCAAAACTTTTCGTCCCCGAAAAGGAAGGAGGTAGGAGAATAGAACAACCAGAAATAAAAGATAGATTGAAAGTCAAGATTAAACAATTAATTTAAACTATATAAATTTTACTTAAAATTTGAAAACTTCATTTGCAATTCAATTATCTTATATACTTTAAAACCTTTCAAAAATCCATTTGTAAAATTTCTTGCTTCCTTTATAAATACCATTTATATGTTTAAATGACACCTTTATAAATGTATGAAAATCATTTGAAAACAATTATTTACATTATTACTTATATTTACAAAGAAGCTAATTGAAAACATTAAATTCATAGTTCATAAATTTATTAATTCTATCTAAAATACTTTTCAAATATTATTAATAAGTCAATAATCATTTACTTTAAATATGTTTTATTTAATTAATAATCTCTAAAATATCTATAGCACTAAAATTTTCTATTAAACCAAATAATATATAAATAAACAATATTTAAAAGGGTATAGTCAACAAGGAAAAGAAGGACTTGGAGAGACAGAATAAAGGTGAATAAATAAAGCTGAGCAGATAAGGTAGATTCGAAAGAATAGTATCGGGCATGAATAATTAATTCAAACCATAAGAATTTCAATTTCAAATATTAATACAAAATTTCTTTGTTGAAAATACTTTTATAATAAATTGCTTTTATAACTCAATGTCTCAACAAGTTTATCCTTGTTCCTGTAGACTCTGGTAGTGCGTTGATCAGGCGCAAAACTAGAATTCTCCAGGTACTTAGTAGACTTGTTTCAACACCCAGTGAAAATACTTGGAAAAACTTTTAAAACAGATATGGAAAGTACAATCCAAACAAAACGAATCAAATCATGGATCGCAGATACACAATGGTTACGCCTGGGTCCCCCAGGAAACATCCGTACCTTTTAAGCATTCACTGCCTTGCGAATTTTGCCATGCAACAAAACGGTGGACCGCAGGATACATAAAAATGGTTACGCCTGGATCCCCCAGGAAACATCCATACCCCGTAAGCAATCTCTGCCTTGCGGATTACGCCACTAACACGACCATAGATCGCAGATACACAATGGTTACGCCTGGATCCCCCAGGAAACATCCGTACCTTTTAAGCAATCACTGCCTTACGAATTACGCTATGCAGTCGAGTTCGTAAGACCATGGGTAACGCCATGGAATTCGAAGGACACTCGAGTATCATATTCGGAAAACCAAAATCAGAGAGAATAATATCGATAGAATGAATCCAAGATGTGGCCACAAATCGGATATCAAGCAGAAGGCACTTTCCATATCTTTACTTCGAAAATATGTATCATATAATACCTTTTCAAATCACTTTCAAATATCGTACTTATATAAAATCCATTATATATAAGATTAAATTTCCAAATCAATTACTTTCCAAAATCAATAGTATATCAAATCATACTTATATAGACTTCAATTATATTAGATTTCACTTTTAAATTGAGTACCCTTTCAAATCTATAGTTTTCGAATCAATTTCATACTTATACAAATCAAATTTACATAAGTTCGACAACTCCCAAATCAAGTGTTTAGTAACATAAGGTTCTCAAATTTTAATTTGTTTCAACATCAGTTAAATTTCAAAATCATATACAATTTCACCAAATTATTTCTTCTCAAATTAAATATCTTTAGTTTCAAAGTTTCCAAAATAATAGATTTAGAAAATAAATTCAAATTTCCAAATCAATATATTTTAAGTCAACCAATTCGTTACCAAAATCAAATGTTTTCAAAATCATCTTATACTTACGTAAGGTCTATCTTAAATAAGAATCAAATTTCAAAATTAATTTCGCTGTACGAAGAGCTATATGGGATTGAATATCTTTGCTTTTATAGGTTATATATCTTTGTAATTTAAATTGGAAATTCTCTTTTGGTAAGCAACGATATTCTAACCCAACGGCTTCAAAATTTCAGCGTCAAAATATATCAATGATAATAGAATATAAGGTGTAGATACGCCATCATTTCGAAGAATCACATTTGATCGCTCGCTCGATCACACAAGTTCGCTTTCGAACTAGTATTGTCCATTCGACTTCCCTAATGCGGATTTCGATATGGTTTCTCGACTAGAAGCCATCAGTCTCCTTGCATAGCCATATACTATGATAGAGAATTCTAGAATCAAGCCCAAAATCCATATCAAATATTCGCCGTCAAGAATCGAATGAAAAATCCTAACACGAAATGGTGTAATCCACCTCGAACTTGTGTACTCAAACTTGGATCAAATTAATTATGCGAATAAACCAGCATACGCACAACTATATTAGTTTCATAAAGATGTTACTAAGTTAAAACATTTAACTAAACTTTATTCAAAATATTTTGAAGATCAAATTCTTTTCAAAACGTTTCAATCTAAATTTCATATTAGAAAATTTTAAAATTTCCTTATTTGTTTATTAACAAAACAGTTTCAGCTTATTTAAATCATATTATTACACATTTTAAACATACATATCAAACTTATATGTTTTACTTCAAAATTCTTAGCTTTTGAAAAGTTAACCTTGATTTGGAAGTGCTCGAACCTTCAAAATAGTCGAAGAAATCATATTTCAATCCAAGAGTTGGAAATCACAATTAAATCAGTAAATCAATCCAAAATAGGGTTATCTCAAATCAAATCTAAAACTCGAGGACTAAACACCGGTTCATACATTTACATATATCTTTCGAATATCAAATCATACTTCAAAATTTTTGAAATCAAAATTGGTTTCGCAAAATCACTCGCGTAGCAATGCTACTAAAGTGGCCTCTTCCTCACTATGAAACTCGAAAATCAATGTCGATGATGCGTGCACTCATCACCGAAATTATTTTCCAGCGACATAAGTGAGTTCTGGACTTCTATTTTCTCAAACTTCTTTTGAAATTTCTTCGAAATCATTTGAAACTCATTAAAATCATTTGAAACATTTCTTATTCGGAAAATACTTTAAATCATATTATAATTATATATTTCAAAATCTTAAAACCAATTTCAAAATACCGGAGTTCAATTTTCGAATTTCAAATTTAAAAATCCTTTAGTTATAAATCATTTTTATATAAATCCATTTCTTATATAACTTCAAAATTCAAATCCTTTCAAAAATTCAAATTCTTATCTTTTTAAAAGGTATATATAATCCTTTATCGAAAACATTTCACTTTTATATATAGAATATAATCATATTTATAAAATTTCGATATATAAAACAATTTCCAAAATACTGATAAACCCGATTTTTCAAAAGGATGATTCAAGAATGGATTTCAAAACAAAGATAAACATTCAAATTAGAGGGACTCTAATCAATTAGGATTCTGATTCGAAGATAAGTTCGAACGAAAATGAGATAATTAATTACAAAACAGTAGATGGATACACTTATAAAAATCGCGGGCGACCTTAACCGGGTCAACCGTGACTTCAAGAATATAATCGATGCGGAAATCTAAGGCAAATCGACATTCGATCGCCAGAGATAGAATTTGGCATATCAAGAGATGGCAACATCAAAACCGAGGGATATATAAATCTCCGGTGAATCAATGCCCATTTGTAAAGGAGTTTCACCCCTTCACAACCTATTCAAAGATTGGTGGGATCCTATTCTTATAGAGATCATTCGAAGTGGAGTTATGGGATATTCCAGAATCAAAAGAATACAAATAGGGAGAGACAAGAATGAATTTCGGAACCGTAAGGAACGTTCCAAGGTTCAAAGGAAATTGAGCCAAAAGGAAGGGATTAAACTTAACGAAAGTGATTCTGTAAATAAATTTACAATATATTCTAAGTTTCGCCTAGAGCCAAAGCTCTGATACCAACTGTAACGACCCGCTATTTTGGACCATTCAAATCGACAATAATCCACACATGTCGGACTTGAATAATTCAAAATACCGAATTGTTAATTTAAATTTGGCAAAACTCAGCATATACAGTAAATAAATCAATCACAGATCACAGACACAGAGTAATACAATAATGCGCAGCGGAATAGATAAAATAGTAGTTCATGAAGCTACTATATAAACATCAGAGTTAAAAAAAATACAACAGAATATCTCAAATGTAGTGAAGTCTCCAGTACGAATAGATGACTTCTCCGAACAAATCAACTAGAAGAGCTGAAAGCTGAGGCGATAGCTGGATCTCCAAAGGAAGCTCCAAACTCTAAGGGTGAGTCTCAAATGCTGTATCACTCGGTCTGACCCGAGCGTAAAGCAAAACACAAAACACTCGAGTCAGGATTAACATTCTTATATCAATAAATCAAACTCAAGTGAAATATCAACTGAAATACAAGTAACTTAAAGGATGTTTGGGATAACCATCCTCTAAGGATCTTCAGAACTATCTACGAGGTGGAAATATACACTATAACACCGTGGTCATTCCAAATTAATTTATACTTCAAAACCAAAATATCATTTCATTTCAAATATATCTATTTTCCAAAATAGTATATATATAGGTTAAATAATTTAAAATCAAAGTATTTAATTTCCTCAAGTTTGGCAAATCGATTCAAATCAACTTCAAATTCCAGATTCAAATTTATTCAAAGCTCAATTCATCAATTTAATTCAGTTCTAAATATACCATTTAAATTTTCAATATATTTCAAAGCTTTAATACTCAACATTTTCCAAAGTTAGATTTAACAGTTTCATATAGCTCTTGATTTAACTTCATTATTATTTAATCAGGGAATATTCACTTAATAAACTCAATATCATCTAACTAGCCTTACATTTCATTTTTACTAATTATTTTCTTAAATTTATTTAAGCAAGAATTTTTCATTAAATTATTTAAATAAACCCAAGTTATAAATCATATCTTAAATCTCAATTTCAATAAGTTTCAAATTGGTTTAATTAATAAATTATCTTTCCAACCTTAACTTATTCAAATTATTACCAAAATCTATTTTGAAAATATAATTTTTATACTTAAGCATCTCATAAGTATTTAATCCATCCTAATTTAAATTAAATAATTTAAGGCTCAAACATTTATAAAACCATATATTTCTTTCCGAAACCATAGAATTCATTTCAAAATATTTATATATATGGACCAACGGTGTCTGTATATATACATCATATGGTTAAGTGATACGGATATTTATCATTTCAATCCGAAATTTAAATATATACGGGTAGATATCATTTCGACCCGTAATCCCAATTTCAATTCAATTGAAAATCGCTTGGGTTTATCATTTCAACCCATAACGATTTTCTCCTATTCTAAAGTCCGTTCGGGTATGTATCATTTCAACCCATAGTGAATTCTATACTAACAGGGAACTTGCAGAGTGATAATAGATAATATAAAATAAAACAACAGGCATATATCATCAATAAATAACAGATACGGGTGTCAGATGTCACAGGTGAACAGTTATGGATAATAGCATATATATAACAATGTAAATAACTACAGCAGCATATTTCAATTGTCGTTTCAATTGAAATCAAATTTAATAAATAAAAGAACGTTAATCGTGAGTGATTGCTCACCTTTCGAGGCTAGAGGGAATAGACAATGATATGGGTTACAAATCCAAGCATGAATTTTGAAGCAAAGCATAAGGGACTTGAGTTCGACGAATAAGCTGATAACTAGGAAGAGACGAATTCAAATCAGAACTGGATCGACGAAGATAATTGATATAAGTGAACTTATGTAACTATATATAACTATATACATATCCTATATTCAAACCCATATTAAAATTTAAATATATATTTATTTCAAAATACGTTGTTTCAAATTAAAACACGCATAGAAAAATCAAACATATATATATAGATATACATTATATATATTTATTCAATACTTATATAAGCAGATAGATATATATAGACTAATATATAATTCCTAATAGATTCAAAACCAAATTTTATGAGTCAATATAACTTAAATTATATTCGTGAACTCAGCAGTCCTATATATAGCTTATAAGTATATATATATAACCAAAGAATTTGTAGAAGTAAAAACCACTTACATACACATACTGTTACATATAAACTATATATATCAAACATATATATATATAACTTATACATAAAACTAATATAATAAAGCCATATCTATATATATATATACAGTGCAAAATATACTACTGTCATACAAATATACTAGCAGCATAAACAAAGTACCATACTCTTGTAAACCAAACCCATTTTTTTTTTAAACTTGTATATACTGTATACTGTCATAACTATCTATTTAACTTATATAAAACATACATATATTTTCAAAAATCAATACTATAAACTACTACAACTTACAACATAAAATATATATTATAAACATATATAATATCATATACACAAACAAAACCTGTATATAACTAATGCATAGTAAACAGATTGTATAAACTTACATAAGCATTTACAACTAACATCTAGAAAAGTTGAAACATATTATACTTAAACTATAAACAACTGTTATATAATATGTATGTTAACATATATAAAATATAAATATATACATATGTATACTCACTAACCTCACATAATCCCAACAGGTGATACCCAAACAAGTATAAACTTAAAATTTTGAAATAATATATATGTGAATATAACTTAATATAGTATTATATAACTTACATATATATATATATATATATATATATGTATATATTAAAATTTAACTCAATATTATAAAACCCTAATAACTCAGTAACATATATATTACTGTAGATAACTAACAGATTTATATAGAACATATAGATATATATGTATAGCTTAAATAAACAAATATAATATAGATGCCCATACTTACTCATAAAAGAATAATAGAAGGAGGGTTATGCGCACGTCCGCTGAGGTAGAGCAGGCGGCGAAGTTGACTAGCGGAGTGGCGAGAAGCTGGAGATATGGAGGCTCGGTTGCGGCTTGTGTGTGGTGCTACGCCCGGAGGAAGAGGCACGGGGAGGTGAGGTAGGTCGGCTACGCGGTTGCTGGTGGGGCCGAGACAGGCTGTGGTGGCGTCTTGTGGTTAAGGCATGTGGTGATGGGTGGGAAGAGATGTGGGCTGAGAGTGGATCGGGATTTGGAGGATGGTGTCGCACTTTGGGTTGGCTGTTGGTGCTTGCGGGGTTTGGGCTGTGGTCGGCTTTGGTGAAGGATGGTAGGTGAACAGTTGCGTGGAAGGGCGGATCATGGTGCTGGGTTGGCTCGGGAAATGCCAGAGGGTTACGGCTATGGCCAGAGGGGTTGAGGGCTGACGCGGCCATCGCAGTCGGGCGGAGGGGAAAGGTGAGGTACGGTGGTTGGTTGCTCGGTGCTCGGGTGGTTGGTGCTTAGTTGGAAGGTAGTGGCATTTGTCGGTTTGTTTGCCTAGGGTGATGGATGGTCGGAGGTAGGAGGGTGAGCATGACTGTAGGCAGACGTGTTAGGTGCAAGGGATGATGCGGCTGTGGGTCATGTGGGTGGTGCTGACAATGCAGAGGAGGAGTACTGGCCGAGGAGAGAGGGGTTGGGGTTGAACGGTTCGGCAATGGCTGGTGCCGTTGTTGCACGTGGTGGTGGGAAAGAGGATAGCACGCGATGCTGCTTGTTGCTCGGTTTTGGTGGGGAAGAGGAAGGTGGTTACGGGGTCGAAGGAGAAGATGGTGGCAGATCCGAGGCGATGGAAGCTTATATATATATATACGTATAGATTTTATATAAAAGAGGAGCAGGAAAGTTTTCTTGGGCGAGTGGGTTTCCATGAAACGATGAAAGAACAAGTAGGTTGGAGATGAACAGGCTAAAAGGAGATGGAGAAAAATAGTGAAGAACGAATGCAAAAGAATTTGATAACAACCGAAAGAGAAATGAAATATGTGCACCCAGAAAACATTTGTCTTTTCAGATTTTTGACTTTTGAGTTTCAAAACTGACGAATATAAAAGGACACAGGTTATACATGTGATTAACACAACAAGCTGAACTAGATGGAGGACACAGAATTGCAAATGGATCCAATTTGGCGAATCGTCACATTTTGCATTATGTTGATTCCGTCGCGTACCGGACTCCGAAATACACCGATGAATACATCACAGTGATCAGCGCGACGAGACGGACAAAAGGAAACAGAAATAACAGTGTCAGGTCCTTCCTATCAAAAGTCCATACGGACCATGATATACGTTTCTATTCCGTACGGAAAAATCCAAACGGAGCTAGAAACGTTCGAATTTCGCGAAACGAATTTCACAGTCTGATTCAGAATGCTCTGAATAAATTTTCTCCTGTTGACATATTTTGGTTTCGGAAAACTTTTAAATTCACTGCTATTTACCGGTTAAATTTGAAATAAAATTACACAATAAAATGAACTTCAATATTATTTGATGAAAATTTACCAGTTGTTATGATTAAATAACCGTATTCCAAATATTAAATCTTATTTCCAAATTCAACTATTTAAAATTTCATAAAAATTCAGTTTAATTACGTTATTGAAACAGTTAAAATTTTCGGGTCGTTACACGTGTCTTTTAAGGCCAAGTTGTTTAAAAGTTTTAAACAATTTCAATACATTATCTATATCAATACAGATAGATAATTCACAGCATCACAATAGATAATCAACAAGATCATTGCCATAGATAATTCATATTATCATCATAACAGATAATTATCATACTCCAACCAAACATCAATCATATAGCATCAATTATCTCATATCAGGGATATTAAACCATTCAACAGTAAATATCATCCATATATAAACAAGAGTTAAATAATCATACAATAATTAATTTAAAATGAATTAAACTAATTACTACCTCTTTAATTAATTTAAAGTAAATTAAATTAATTACTTCATCATTATAAAATTAAGAATTTGAATATGAATCCAAGTTGGAAATAATTTTAAATGGTTATAAGCTTAAGTGGCAATTGTTTTGCTTGAATGACATGGAAATTTGCATGTATTTGCAATTGAGTGTTTAAAAGCAATTGGAATTGAATTGTGAATAAATTGAGATGAATGGAATATATCTGGATTTAACTTATGATAAGTTAAATAGGATAAAAAGGAAATTTGTTTTCAAATTGTCAAACTTCGAAAATTAATATCTTGTCTGTACGATATCAGATTTCGATAAAATTCGTGGCGTTGGAATCGCAGAATCGAGTACTACGTGATGGCGCAGATCCGGAGTCATTCCGAGCAAGTAGAAAATTGAGTTAAATCGAACGTTGTTCGGTTTAATTTTAAATTTCGAACGCTCGCCGAACTCAAGGTGAGTTATTCTCACTCACATCTGGATGCTAGACATTATAAATAGTTGATATTTAAATATCTATGTGAATGGTTGATTATATCTGTGATTATCAGTCTGGTTGATATTTATATTGCGATGTGCTAATATCTGTGATGCAGGGAGAAACAGGTTGGAGGGATCCAACTGGATTCCTCACAATGTAGCAATTATTTTATAATTGATAGTGATACCTGTTTATATGATGTGATTGATAAATCTGGAAATTTAGTTGTTCTGTGACATTGTGGTATAAATTGTAATCACAGAATTAAATTATAAATGGCTAAATTGTGTTTTTACGAAATAAAATGAATTGTTAAATTTAGAATTTCAAAGAATAAAATTTGAAATCGGATTTGAAAAGAAAAATGTAAATTGGGTCAAATTGGGATTTTGAATATAATGGGAAGTTTATGAAATGGGTAAATGGAAAGTATAGTTTTCTGGAAATTAAATTTATGAAATTATAAATTGTTTAAAATAACGATGTTTATTTTAATAATGGCTAATGTTATTCGAAATTTAAAAATATGTTAAATGGAGTTCCAACTATAAATTAACAAGTTCAAATGAAAAATAGAATGTTTTGAAATGCCGTATTTCATTGGAATTTAATTAAGTGAATTGGAAATTTGGCTTCCATTGAAAATTCACCAAAATGTTTAAACTATATTTAAAAATGAATTTTCGGAAATGAAAAATTGTGATTTAACTTCGGAGGAAGTTATAGTTAAGTATGGAATTGGAAATTTATGTTGAAATCATAAATTGACTTGAAATAAATCAGTGGATTTATATGAAAGAGTACTTTGAAATGTTTTGGAACGGGAAGGTGTTTCCCTGGGAAAACCAAGTTAGTGTTTTTAAAGATTTTATTTAATTTAAAAATTAAGTTTTAGAATTTGTTTAAAAAGTATTTTTAAGAAATTGTTATTTTTAAAGTAACAAACTAATAATTTAGAAATCGTAATGATTTGAGAATATATTAGTAAATATTTTTACGAATGGATTATCTAAAGGTTGGTTTTGACTTAAGTTATTGAGATTAGTATTTTTCTTCTTATAACGCTATTTTGAATTTAGTTAAACTAAAACCCTTATTTTTAAATCAAAGTTTATGTGTTAATAACTAGTTTCTTCACATATTTTAAATTTACATTTTGAGTAAATAAATAGAAGTAATTTTCATATTTTAAAGTATATTTCAGTATAAGTATTTTTAACTGTTTTAAATGCAAATTGTTTTATACTTGGTTAATCCCGAGGGGAATAAAGGGTAAAGGATTTACCTTGTAAAGGAAGAGTAGAAAATTGTTTTCAAATGAGTTTTGAAAATGTGAAAATATATCTTTGAAAGATATTAGAAGAAAATAAATAATATGGAGATTATTTATTGTGTGATGTATGTGTATGGATGTTTGTGAACATTAATTGATAGTTAAATCACCGACTATCAATATTGGCCAAATGCGCTGATCGTATCGAAGAGACCGGGATCGAGTTTCCGTATACCGGGATTCTAGGTCTGGAGACTCGAAAACCACTTCGATCCGGTTTGTAAGTTTCGCGAAAACGATTTCGGAGTCGATGATGGAGCAGTGAAGTGCAAGGGCTAGTCGCTACTAATCCGGAGGATATTTCCAAAATGGATGTAGTAGGGGTAGTGCCTTCGGTTCCGTTCGGACCCGAGACGGACTTGTATGGACGAATGCTTTCGTGACATCGTCAGGTGGACGATGGGCATTCTAAGGGATATGTGCTATAAAGGTAACGCTAAGCCTCAAGCCTCATCAACCGGGAATGACTGAAAATCAGGGGTTATGCAGCAAGGCTTCGTGGGTAGCCCCCACTTGAGAGTAAGGTCATCCCTGTCTAGATGTCCCTTTTATTTCGGCTTAGTGGTGCGGTTGCTGATCCCAACCGTGGGGTGATTTTACTTGGAATTATCCAGTAAGGGATGATTCCGGCTTTGTGTTGCAGGGGAGCGGGCGTACTCCTCGGTACCGTGATCTAGGCCACGTACTGTGACAGGTGGTACCCCAGTGCCTAGTCATTCGTTGGAAATCCATTCTCCCTACGAGCCTGTACGGTTTTGATTGTGCCCAACTATTGTTGAAATGTGAGATGCAAGCATTTCAGCTAGATTCTATTTTACTTTCTATAGACACTATTATAATATCAGAGGATTTTAATATAAAAGTGTTTTAGCTATCGTAAGGTAAAAACCCGACATGTTTATTTGTGGCGTGGTCTTACGAGATGCTTTTGTTTCAAAGGATTTTGAAACTTTAATAAATCAATTGGGTGTATTTATGATGCGCTGGTATTCCAGACTGACTCGGGTGTTATTTTATTATAATGCTCGGGTCAGACCGAGTATTTTTCAGGATAGGTTGCTATGGAGCTCAGGAGAGGAGCTGGAGTCCGAGACGTATTTCTCGTACTTGTATTATTCCGCTGCTGTGATTGTTGAGATTGTTGACTGGCTATGGTTGGTTGTATTGATATACTCTGATGATGATGTATTGTATATAAACAGATATAGTTTTGATTTGTGTAAAGTTCTGTTCTATATATTATATTTTATTCCGCTGCGACTGTGAGGTTTTGATGTTGATTAGTTCATTCTTCTTCTTCTACCTTCTTTCTTTTCCTACAATCTGTCTTTTCCGGCGTTCGATCGTCGGCATATTATACTGTTGAGTATTTTGTGTCGATTTTCGAGGGTCGAGAAGGGCGGGTCGTGACAGTTTGTAACATCCCGTATTTTTAAGCCATTGAATTTGAACATTTAATTCATTTTAGATGTTTAATATGGGTTTAAGATTTATTTTGAACTAAAAAGAATTGGTTTAAACTAAAAAAGAAGTGATAATTTCTAATGTGGAGGTTTAATGTGAGATTGGATAATAATAATTAAATATTCAAAATTGGGATAAAAAGGTGAATTTGGGGTAAATGATTATAAAAGTGGTGTTTAAATGTATTTTTAAGCTCAATTGGTTATAAATAATATTATTGGATTTTTAGATGAATTTTAAAGTGAATAAATTATTATTTGGGGTTATATTAATTTAAAAATGAATTTAATATTATTAAAATGCAAATAATCAGATTTTGAGTCCGGGTGAGCCGGAATGATTTTAAATGTGGTTATACATTTTATATGATTTATTGTTAAGTTAATAAAATTTTAAAAGTAAAATTTTAAGCGTTTCTGATAATTTCAGAAAATCGCCTGATTTAAT
Source organism: Allium fistulosum (assembly GCA_030737815.1). Taxonomy (NCBI): domain Eukaryota; kingdom Viridiplantae; phylum Streptophyta; class Magnoliopsida; order Asparagales; family Amaryllidaceae; genus Allium; species Allium fistulosum. The sequence goes on from CM060908.1 coordinate 331,635,161, forward strand.
AGACGAGTTAAAATAGCCTTCCGGGGGCACAGTCTCGGAATTCGACGAAACCAGTTCAATTGGATCCGTAATAGTTAGTTATTATCGGATTTCAATTTTCGTAGCGATCGGAGTTGTCGTGTGACCGTGGGAGCTCGAAACGCTTAGAAATCGATTTAACCGATTTAATTTTAAATTGATCGTTTTATTCCGTATCTCGCGCATACGATCAAATCAGCTTACGTAACCTGTTCCATTGTGTCTGGAACGTGAAATAACCCCAGGATAGCCTGTCAGAACGTGAAAATTGGAGTTCGTTTGCATAAGTGGTAAAATGATTGGAGAAAGGCATTTAAATAATATTAATTTATATTATATAATTACATCTTGCTCTAAACCCTAGTGACAATTGCCGGCCGCCACCTTTTTCATTCAATGGCCGAAAATTGTTTACTTTCTTCCTCAATTCCCAATCAATCCTTGCGACGATTCTTTAAACTTCCTACATGAAAATCGAAGAGCTCCTCGATCTCTTTATATCCAACGGACGAGATCGTCTAAAGCGGAGCAGATTGACGGCAATGGGGCTTGGAATGGCGCGCGTTCGTCCACGTTTTGGCGAGCCTAGAGAGGACCGAGCTTCACAAATTTTGGGCCGAAGGTGGCTATCGGGGATGGCTTCGAGATGGAGGTGAAATGATCGGAAATAGTGGAGATGGGAGGGAGCGGCATGAAGATGTTGGTCGCGTAGTTGGGTTCGTTCTTGTCTGGGGATGTTTGCGAGAGGAAGGGAAGAGAGGAAGGCGGGCCGTGTTTTGGTAAATAAAGAAAAATAAAAAAATATTGTTTTTAAATCGATATCAAAACTTTGGAAATTCATAACTCGTTCGTACGATGTCAGATTGAGACGATTTTCGAAGCGTTGGAATCGCAGGAACGCGTACTACGCAGTGGAACAATTCGGGAGTCATTCCGGGCAAGTAGAAATTTGGGTTAAATCGAACGTCGTTCGGTTTAATTTGAATTTCGAACCCTCGCCGAATTTCAAAGTGAGTTTTTCTCACTCACATCTGGATGCTAGGCATTATAAGTAATTGATATTTAAATATCTGTGTGAATGGTTGATTATATCTGTGATTATCAGACTGGATTGATATTTATATTGTGATGTGCTAACATTTGTGATGCAGGGAAAAACAGGTTGGAGGGATCCAACTGGATTCCTCACAATGTAGTAATTATTTTATATTTGATAGTGATACCTGTTTATATTGATGTGATTGATAAATCTGAAATTTAACTGTATTGTGATAATTGTTGTATAAATTACAATTCCAGAATTTAATTAAAAATGGATAAAATTGGGTTTTTACGAAATAAGTGAATTGTTAAAAATAAGAATTTCAAAGAAGAAAATTTGAAATCTGGTTTGGATGGAAAATGTAAATTTAGCAAATTGGGATTTTTAAATATAACGGGGAGTTTATAAAATCGATAAAAGTGAAGTATAAATTTTCTGGAAATGAATTCTATGAAATTATAAATTGAGTAAAATAACAGTGGTTTATTTTAATGACGAATAGTGATATCCGAAAAAGTAAAATATGTTAAAATGAAGCTTTCGAATTTAAATGTACAATTTTAAGTGTTAATAGAATATTTTAAAATACCGTTTCTTCATTGGGATTTAATTAAGTGAATTGGAAATTTGGCTTCCATTGAAAATTCACCAAAATGTTTAAACTATATTTAAAAATGAATTTCCGAAAATGGGAAAAATTGTGATTTAACTTCGGAGGAAGTTATAGTTAAGTATGGAATTGGAAATTCATGTTGAAATCATAAATTGAATTGAAATTAATCAGTGGATTTATATGAAAGAGTACTTTGGAATGTTTTGAAACGAGAAAGTGTTTCCCTGGGAAAAACCAAGTAAATGTTTATAAAAAGATTTTATTTAACTAAGGTTAAGTTTTAAATCGTTTTAAAAGTATTTTTAAGAAATCATTATTTTTAAAGAAATAAATTAATAATTTTTAATACCGTAATAATTTGGGAGTATATTAGCAATTATTTTACAAATGGATTTATTTAAAAGTTGGTTTTAACTTAAGTTGTTAAAATTAGTATTTTTCTTCTTATAACGCTATTTTGAATTTAGTGAAACTAAAACCCTTATTTTTAAATCAAAGTTTATGTGTTAATGACTAGTTTTCTTCACATATTTTAAATTTATATTTTGAGTAAATAAATAGAAGTAATTTTCATATTTTAAAGTATATTTCAGTATAAAGTATTTTAACTGTTTTAAATGCAAATTGTTTTATACTTGGTTATTCCCGATGGGAATAAAGGGTAAAAGATTTACCTTGTAAAGGAAGAGTTTGGGAAATTGTTTTCAAACGAGTTTTGAAAATGTGAAAATATCTCTTTGAAAGATATTAGAAGAAAATAAATAATATGGAGATTATTTATTGTGTGATGGATGTGTATGGATGTTTGTGAACATTAATTGATAGTTAAATCACCGACTATCAATATTGGCCAAATGCGCGATCGTTTCGAAGAGACCGGGATCGAGTTTCCGTATACCGGGATTCTAGGTCTAGAGACTCGAATACCACTTCGATCCGGTTTGTACGTTTCGTGTAACGTGTTCGGAGTCGAAGATGGAGCAGTGAAGTGCAAGGGCTAGTCGCTACTAATCCTGAGGATATTTCCAAAATGGATGTAGTAGGAGTAGTGCCTTCGGTTCCGTTCGGACCCGGGACGGACTTGTATGGACGAATGCTTTCGTGACATCGTCAGGTGGACGATGGGCATTCAAAGTGAAAGGTTCTGTAAAGGTAACGCTAAGCCTCAAGCCTCATCAACCGGGAATGACTGAAAATCAGGGGATATGCAGCAAGGCTTCGTGGGTAGCCCCCACTTGAGAGTAAGGTCATCCCTGTCTAGATGTCCCTTTTATTTCGGCTTAGTGGTGCGGTTGCTGATCACAACCGTGGGGTGATTTTACTTGGAATTATCCAGTAAGGGATGATTCCGGCTTTGTGTTGCAGGGGAGCGGGCGTACTCCTCGGTACTGTGATCTAGGCCACGTACTGTGACAGGTGGTACCCCAGTGCCTAGTCATTCGTTGGAAATCCATTCTCCCTACGTGCCTGTACGGTTTTGATTGTGCCCAACTATTGTTGAAATGTGAGATGCAAGCATTTCAGCTAGATTCTATTTTACTTTCTATAGACACTATTATAATATCAGAGAATTTTAATATAAAAGTGTTTTAGCTATCGTAAGGTAAAAACCCGACATGTTTATTTGTGGCGTGGTCTTACGAGATGCTTTTGTTTTTAAAGAATTTTGAAAACTTTAATAATTAATTGGGTGTATTTATGATGCGCTGGTATTCCAGACTGACTCGGGTGTTATTTTATTATAATGCTCGGGTCAGACCGAGTATTTTACAGGATAGGTTGCTATGGAGCTCAGGAGAGGAGCTGGAGTTCGAGACGTATTTCTCGTACTTGTATTATTCCGCTGCTGTGATTGTTGTATTGACTGATTGACTGGATATTGATGATTGTATTGATATACTCTGATGATGATGTATTGTATATAAACAGATATAGTTTCATTTTGTGTAAAGATCTGTTCTATATATTATATTTTATCCGCTGCGACTGTGAGGTTCTGATTTTGTTTAGTTCTTTCTTCTTCTATCTACATTCTTATTCTTCTACAATCTGTCTTTCCGGCATTCGATCGTCGGCATATTATACTGTTGAGTATTTTGTGTCGATTTTCGAGGGCCGTGAAGGGCGGGTCGTCACACTTGGTATCAGAGCTTAGGTTGGCGACAACCTAGGCTTTGGTGGGAAAATTTCTCATTTTTAAATAGAGTCAGGAGTACTCTATAATGAGTTGAGTGTAATAATAGCTATGAGAGCGTACTTGTTAGTGGATATAAAATTGTTTTTGTACTGTGTTGACTTATCGGTTGAGTGTTTATGAATTTTGGTCGGTGCGGGAAGTACAACCGTATCGATAGGGGTTTCTAAACTCTTAAACAAGATAAACCGACATAGTATTATTTTTAAAGTGGGTAAATGAAATAATTTTACCCAAAATTATATTTTGATAAAAAGAAATAATTTTTCTAAATTATTATACGTATTGGATGCTTGTTTGGTTGTTTCTTCTATAACCAAATAAGAAATTAAAACATGATCTAAAATTTGAAATGATATATATAAGAAAATAAGAAGTTAAAATATTAAAATGGTTTATAACCAAATGGAATTGACTGAATATGTTTTAAATAAGAAAAGTAAAAAAAAAATTAAAATTTGATTTAAACTAGAATTTTGACCCCGGAAATTTTGAAAGGGATTTCAAATGGAATTAAACAAAGTTTTGGGAGTTTGACTTTGTGGAAATGTTAGAAATGTTTTCAAAAGCATTTGTAAGAATGGAGTATATTATGGGGAAATATTTTTGAATAGAAATTGTTTTGAGGTGGATTTTGGAAGTGGAAAGCATTGAACTCACTTCAGTCGCTGGAAAATAATCCTGATGATGCTGGCCACATCATTAGAATTCATTTTCGAGTTTCTAAAGTGATGGATTGCTACCAAAATAGTTGGTTATGACATTGTTTGGACTTGTTTGGGAAACAAGTGATTTTGGAATTTTCAAAGGAAAATTGTTTGGTAAAAGCAGTTTGTTTTGGAATTTGGTATTTGATTTGAATATCAAAAGAGAAATGTGTTGATTTTTATTTCAAATTGGTTTTGAAATAAATCCGGGTAAATTGAATTCTGGGAATTCTATTTTAAATAAAAAATGTGAAAGTTGAAATGATTCAACTATATAACTTATAAAGGGAAGTTGATTTAAAGAAGAATTGAGTATATATGGAATGTAAATTTACTTTGAATAAATGAAGGTGAATGGAATATATCTAGATTTAACTTATGATAAGTTAAATAAAATTAAGAATTTGAATTTGAATTAAATCTAAATGAATTGGAATTAAATGGAAGTTGAGATAACGGTGAAATGTAAATGCTTATGATTGTGCAAATGAATTCATATTCTTAAGTTATTAAGTGTTAAAATTTGACATTGTGATTATAAAAATGTGGATTGGTTTGAAATGAGCAATATAAACTTATAAGTAAATAAGTTGGAGAACTTGAGAATGGAAGATTTGATTTTAACTCAAGTAAAATGGAATTATAATCACAAATAAAAATGGTTAAGTGGAATGGTGGATTCGAACTTAGTTTTAAATGGAATGCAAAGTAAGGTGAAACAATGATAAAATATAAAAGAGGTAAGTGAACTGAAGTTAGTAAATAAGTTGAACTTGGATATGGAGAATTAAGATTAAATTGAATTTGGTTTAACTTCGACTAAGATGGAATTAAGCTGAATATTAAAATTTCTGTTGTGTTATGAATAAAAATGAATGTAATTCAATTCTTATTGAAGTAGTAAAGGAAATAGTTTAAATTCAGGTGGGCTAAATAAAATTTAGATGAACTTGAATAAATTCTGGAAAGGAATTAAATTGAAAATGCATATATAATTTAGTTAACCTTGAATTAAAATGGGATAAGAATTTAGTTTAATGGAAATTTAATTTAGTTGAGGTGATGATGAATGAAGTAAATGTTTACTCAACTAAATCCAAAATGATTGTTTAGAAATAAATCTTGTGTAAGCTAAATTAAATAGAGTTTGTATTGGCATGGATGAAATTTTGATAGTTGTTAGAATTTGGAAAGTAAGAATAAGACTCAGTTCTGGAATGGAATTTAATTTTGGTAACAAATGTTGGAAGTGAGAATGAATAATGTAATTAGCTTATAATAGTGATGGTTTGAATTGTAAATAAAATTCAAATGAGAGAAATAATTTAAATGGTCTCTTTGTTAATAAAATAAATTTGTACATGGATTGGATAAATAAACAAAGAGCATTAAAGTTGTAAAGAAATTGAAATTTGATTTGAATGAGAATCAAATGAAAATAAAATTGATATAAGAAGATGATGGAAATTTTGTGAAAGAACTTAAGTAACTTGGAAGAAAAACAAATGATTGTGAATGGGCTTATTTAAGTAATTCCGAATGAAATTTGTTAGGAAATAAACTGAAATGCAAGCGAAGTGAGTTTTAAATTAATTAATGTGATGAGTTAAAAATATAAGAGTTGTAAATAACTCAGGAATAAATGATATTAATATAAACTTGAATTTGGTTAATGGAAATAAAGATGTAAGGAAAATGTAATTTAACAATTACATTGGAAAGAGAAAATATTTGGTTTGTGAACCTTGTAATGGAATAAAATTTATATGAATCCAAGTTGGAAATAATTTTAAATGGTTATAAGCTTAAGTGGCAATTATTTTTGCTTGAATCACATGGAATTCACATGTATTCGGAATTAAGTTGTTTAACAAGCAATTGAAATTTATTTTTGAATAAATTGATATGGATTGGAATCTAATTCAAAAGTTTGTATATAAATGCAAGTGAATTGATTTAAAGAGAGAATGGAATTAGTTTTGAATCAATCAGAATGGGTTGCATTTTAATAAGTAATGTTTGCATATGAATGAAAATGGATTATAAAAGAAATGCAAATGTTTCAAGTTTAAAATGAAGTTTGATTGTAAATCAAATTTGGAATGTAAGTTAAAATTAAAAATGTAAGAGAGGCATATGTTAATCATATCGAAATAGAAATGGATTGTTTATAATTAATATAGATTGTATGTAGCGAAACTTGAATTTAAAGCATTCAAGCGAGAAAAAAAAATGAAGTTGGATTTGAATAAGAAATTTGGAAGGTAGTTTGATCTTTAGATTGTTGGTAAAATATGGTTAACATTGTTACATTATGAAATTGCTTGGTTTGGCTATGAAATGGATGTGTGGCTCGCATTTATATTGGAAATGTTGTTAAAATGCTCATATCTTTGAAACTGATGAGTTTGCTTGAGTATAGTACAGGTGCGGGAGGCGTTCGAGAGAGTTGGAGCGCGTATATGCGAGATATTAGCCGCTTGCTTTTAAAAATTTGTTAAAAGGTACGCCTACGCAAAAATAATTGGAAAATGATATATATATTGTGATATGTTTTGGTTTCCGGCCATGTGAGCCAATGTATATATATTTGTGTATCCTGCGATATCGCAGAAGCTCCTCCGTGCAAAGGAGACTCTGCCAAAATTTTTTAGAAATTTTGGGAGTTAGAAAATTTTTGGGGTTTTGGGAAAATTTTTAATAACTAGTAAAGTTATTTTGGAACCGAGTGTTAAAATAAAGGCTTTAGAGTAAATGTAGCAATTGAGTTTGGGATTGGGCTAAAGGATTTTGGAAAGTGAATATAAAGCTTTTAACTAAGAAAATTTGGAAATAAATGGGTTGGAGAGTATTTTCTACCTTAGCAAATTTCGGGGACGAAATTTTTATAAGGGGGGAGGAATGTAACATCCCGTATTTTTAAGCCATTGAATTTGAACATTTAATTCATTTTAGATGTTTAATATGGGTTTAAGATTTATTTTGAACTAAAAAGAATTGGTTTAAACTAAAACAAGAAGTGATAATTTCTAATGTGGAGGTTTAATGTGAGATTGGATAATAATAATTAAATATTCAAAATTGGGATAAAAAGGTGAATTTGGGGTAAATGATTATAAAAGTGGTGTTTAAATGTATTTTTAAGCTCAATTGGTTATAAATAATATTATTGGATTTTTAGATGAATTTTAAAGTGAATAAATTATTATTTGGGGTTTATATTAATTTAAAAATGAATTTAATATTATTAAAATGCAAATAATCAGATTTTGAGTCCGGGTGAGCTGGAATGATTTTAAATGTGGTTATACATTTTATGTGATTTATTGTTAAGTTAATAAAATTTTAAAAGTGAAATTTTAAACGTTTCCGTCAATTTTGACAAATCGCCTGATTTAATAGACGAGTAAAATAGCCTTCCGGGGGCACAGTCTCGGAATTCGACGAAACCAGTTCAATTGGATCCGTAATAGTTAGTTATTATCGGATTTCAATTTTCGTAGCGATCGGAGTTGTCGTGTGACCGTGGGAGCTCGAAACGCTTAGAAATCGATTTAACCGATTTAATTTTAAATTGATCGTTTTATTCCGTATCTCGCGCATACGATCAAATCAGCTTACGTAACCTGTTCCATTGTGTCCGGAACGTGAAATAACCCCAGGATAGCCTGTCAGAACGTGAAAATTGGAGTTCGTTTGCATAAGTGGTAAAATGATTGGAGAAAGGCATTTAAATAATATTAATTTATATTATATAATTACATCTTGCTCTAAACCCTAGTGACAATTGCCGGCCGCCACCTTTTTCATTCAATGGCCGAAAATTGTTTACTTTCTTCCTCAATTCCCAATCAATCCTTGCGACGATTCTTTAAACTTCCTACATGAAAATCGAAGAGCTCCTCGATCTCTTTATATCCAACGGACGAGATCGTCTAAAGCGGAGCAGATTGATGGCAATGGGGCTTGGAATGGCGCGCGTTCGTCCACGTTTTGGCGAGCCTAGAGAGGACCGAGCTTCACAAATTTTGGGCCGAAGGTGGCTATCGGGGATGGCTTCGAGATGGAGGTGAAATGATCGGAAATAGTGGAGATGGGAGGGAGCGGCATGAAGATGTTGGTCGCGTAGTTGGGTTCGTTCTTGTCTGGGGATGTTTGCGAGAGGAAGGGAAGAGAGGAAGGCAGGCCGTGTTTTGGTAAATAAAGAAAAATAAAAAAATATTGTTTTTAAATCGATATCAAAACTTTGGAAATTCATAACTCGTTCGTACGATGTCAGATTGAGACGATTTTCGAAGCGTTGGAATCGCAGGAACGCGTACTACGCAGTGGAACAATTCGGGAGTCATTCCGGGCAAGTAGAAATTTGGGTTAAATCGAACGTCGTTCGGTTTAATTTGAATTTCGAACCCTCGCCGAATTTCAAAGTGAGTTTTTCTCACTCACATCTGGATGCTAGGCATTATAAGTAATTGATATTTAAATATCTGTGTGAATGGTTGATTATATCTGTGATTATCAGACTGGATTGATATTTATATTGTGATGTGCTAACATTTGTGATGCAAGGAAAAACAGGTTGGAGGGATCCAACTGGATTCCTCACAATGTAGTAATTATTTTATATTTGATAGTGATACCTGTTTATATTGATGTGATTGATAAATCTGAAATTTAACTGTATTGTGATAATTGTTGTATAAATTACAATTCTAGAATTTAATTAAAAATGGATAAAATTGGGTTTTTACGAAATAAGTGAATTGTTAAAAATAAGAATTTCAAAGAAGAAAATTTGAAATCTGGTTTGGATGGAAAATGTAAATTTAGCAAATTGGGATTTTTAAATATAACGGGGAGTTTATAAAATCGATAAAAGTGAAGTATAAATTTTCTGGAAATGAATTCTATGAAATTATAAATTGAGTAAAATAACAGTGGTTTATTTTAATGACGAATAGTGATATCCGGAAAAGTAAAATATGTTAAAATGAAGCTTCCGAATTTAAATGTACAATTTTAAGTGTTAATAGAATATTTTAAAATACCGTTTCTTCATTGGGATTTAATTAAGTGAATTGGAAATTTGGCTTCCATTGAAAATTCACCAAAATGTTTAAACTATATTTAAAAATGAATTTCCGAAAATGGGAAAAATTGTGATTTAACTTCGGAGGAAGTTATAGTTAAGTATGGAATTGGAAATTCATGTTGAAATCATAAATTGAATTGAAATTAATCAGTGGATTTATATGAAAGAGTACTTTGGAATGTTTTGAAACGAGAAAGTGTTTCCCTGGGAAAAACCAAGTAAATGTTTATAAAAAGATTTTATTTAACTAAGGTTAAGTTTTAAATCGTTTTAAAAGTATTTTTAAGAAATCGTTATTTTTAAAGAAATAAATTAATAATTTTTAATACCGTAATAATTTGGGAGTATATTAGCAATTATTTTACAAATGGATTTATTTAAAAGTTGGTTTTAACTTAAGTTGTTAAAATTAGTATTTTTCTTCTTATAACGCTATTTTGAATTTAGTGAAACTAAAACCCTTATTTTTAAATCAAAGTTTATGCGTTAATGACTAGTTTTCTTCACATATTTTAAATTTATATTTTGAGTAAATAAATAGAAGTAATTTTCATATTTTAAAGTATATTTCAGTATAAAGTATTTTAACTGTTTTAAATGCAAATTGTTTTATACTTGGTTATTCCCGATGGGAATAAAGGGTAAAAGATTTACCTTGTAAAGGAAGAGTTTGGGAAATTGTTTTCAAACGAGTTTTGAAAATGTGAAAATATCTCTTTGAAAGATATTAGAAGAAAATAAATAATATGGAGATTATTTATTGTGTGATGGATGTGTATGGATGTTTATGAACATTAATTGATAGTTAAATCACCGACTATCAATATTGGCCAAATGCGCGATCGTTTCGAAGAGACCGGGATCGAGTTTCCGTATACCGGGATTCTAGGTCTGGAGACTCGAATACCACTTCGATCCAGTTTGTACGTTTCGTGTAACGTGTTCGGAGTCGAAGATGGAGCAGTGAAGTGCAAGGGCTAGTCGCTACTAATCCTGAGGATATTTCCAAAATGGATGTAGTAGGAGTAGTGCCTTCGGTTCCGTTCGGACCCGGGACGTACTTGTATGGACGAATGCTTTCGTGACATCGTCAGGTGGACGATGGGCATTCAAAGTGAAAGGTTCTGTAAAGGTAACGCTAAGCCTCAAGCCTCATCAACCGGGAATGACTGAAAATCAGGGGATATGCAGCAAGGCTTCGTGGGTAGCCCCCACTTGAGAGTAAGGTCATCCCTGTCTAGATGTCCCTTTTATTTCGGCTTAGTGGTGCGGTTGCTGATCACAACCGTGGGGTGATTTTACTTGGAATTATCCAGTAAGGGATGATTCCGGCTTTGTGTTGCAGGGGAGCGGGCGTACTCCTCGGTACTGTGATCTAGGCCACGTACTGTGACAGGTGGTACCCCAGTGCCTAGTCATTCGTTGGAAATCCATTCTCCCTACGTGCCTGTACGGTTTTGATTGTGCCCAACTATTGTTGAAATGTGAGATGCAAGCATTTCAGCTAGATTCTATTTTACTTTCTATAGACACTATTATAATATCAGAGAATTTTAATATAAAAGTGTTTTAGCTATCGTAAGGTAAAAACCCGACATGTTTATTTGTGGCGTGGTCTTACGAGATGCTTTTGTTTTTAAAGAATTTTGAAAACTTTAATAATTAATTGGGTGTATTTATGATGCGCTGGTATTCCAGACTGACTCGGGTGTTATTTTATTATAATGCTCGGGTCAGACCGAGTATTTTACAGGATAGGTTGCTATGGAGCTCAGGAGAGGAGCTGGAGTTCGAGACGTATTTCTCGTACTTGTATTATTCCGCTGCTGTGATTGTTGTATTGACTGATTGACTGGATATTGATGATTGTATTGATATACTCTGATGATGATGTATTGTATATAAACAGATATAGTTTCATTTTGTGTAAAGATCTGTTCTATATATTATATTTTATCCGCTGTGACTGTGAGGTTCTGATTTTGTTTAGTTCTTTCTTCTTCTATCTACATTCTTATTCTTCTACAATCTGTCTTTCCGGCATTCGATCGTCGGCATATTATACTGTTGAGTATTTTGTGTCGATTTTCGAGGGCCGTGAAGGGCGGGTCGTCACATTCATGTTGAATGTCTGACTAACATTTCAGTTATATATAGTCTTTAATTTCATGGTCCAAGCAATCTAATTGGATATCTCGAATTAGAACTTAAAGTTAATAACTTAAATATAGATTTTTGTTTAGTACAATGTTTTTTATCTGTATTTTAAAGCAGGCATAATAGAGATATTAATATTGTTTAACTTAGATTGATCAATGGTATTAAGCTTTTTATCATTCTCAAATTCCTTCTTTTATCACAAACAATTGTTGGGGCGGCTGGGTTGAAAAGGCTTAACAGTGACCATATCAAATATTATCAAATTAAAGCGGTAAAATATGAAGAAAAGAGTTTATCATTTTTACTACTGAAAGTTAATAAATTCAATATGTGGAAGATATAAGGATCTCCCATGCCTGTCAACGTGAACACATATTTGTCCAATTTATAAATTGATAAAAACTTAATGATAACTTGATATTAATCTCTCAAGAAAAATACAACTAATGCACATCATAACAACCAAAAATACAAGTCGCTAGCTATGGATTTCCAACTATACATCACTTTGAAACTTGCAGTATTATGACTTATAATCATGCAAACAAACAAAAAAAGTTCCATGACTACTAATTGTAAACAACCAAAAAAAGGGTAAACGCTGCTGCATACAAAGATTGATTGGCGTTGAACACAGACTAATGATATCTCATGCCATAGTCGAAATTTTAGAAACAAAATTAAACTTTTAAAAAATTAAATAATTAAAAGTATAAATGGGGTTTTAATGTTCAATACTGCAAATTGATAGGCCCAGAACATATCTTTCGCTTCTAACCATAATTCAAAGCCCTTAGCTAAGTTCATTGAGTGGAAAAAAACCAAGAGTTCTGTAGCACACAAAGCGAAGCAGAAACAACTCATGCATGACCCTACCACTTTAACAAACCAAACGTAAAACCTTTCGCTATGTGAAAATCCAAACTAGTTGATGCCCCAAAACATGCTGGTATAAGTTTTTACTAAAAATTATGCCTGACTGACATAGGTGGGTACTTATAACAATGAACTTGACATATTATACATTCTACATAGACCAGGAGGATAAAAATATAGAAATATATGACTCCATATACGACACAAATGGAAAATGAGTTGATAAACAACATCATATAAAAAATAAGGCAGGGTGGAGAATTTACATTATTAGAAACATATTCAACTACTATGGAAATAATCGCTAACATTGATCTCACATGGTTACCAACTCAGACACACAACTGAATGGAACTCGAAAAACATTAAAAAAACAAATTTGAACTTAGAACAAAATCATACATCTTTTTCTACATAAATTACTACAATATCCCAAATTAAGCATAAAAATTAATGAAGACCAGCAGAGTATGAAGGTAGATAAATCAACAGGAAAATAGCCAAAAACCATTTTTCAGTAACATAAAACAATAAGTAATGACTGGAGCACAATATTTTATAATAAGGGATGAATAGAAAACTGTTGAAGTTGAAAAATATACCTAAAATGGTCGAAGTTCATGATAGTTGAAGTTCTCTTTCTTCTTCAAGATTTAGCTTCAGGGAGGAATCGCGCTTTAGCTTCATTGAGATTCACGTTTTTAGCTTCAGGGAGGAATCGACTTCGAATGTCACAGAGAGCTTTGAAGTATAGAGCGGTGGCGGAATCGAGCTTTCAAACTGAGGAGTGATTCGCGATTGAAGACGATTTGTGTGAGTGGAGAGGAGATTCATAGAGGCCATTTTGGAAACTGGAAGGCAAGGGAAAAGGAATGTTTGGCGGCCTAGGAATAAGAAGTGGAGGGAAACGTAATATTTCACCGCTAAATTTTCGTTTAGGGCAAAGATGGCGTGAACACAAGCTATGTTTTACCCAGAATGTCCCTAACATACATAACTATAGCAAGACAAATTTTCGTGCAATCCCCACTTGCTATTAATAGGACATTTTCTTGTAGTGTGTATAGTGGATTCTCAGTATTCAGATAAGCAACCTATCTATCCTATTTATATTTGATATTGATGATGATGTTTTATTTATTGATATTGAAATATATACTTAGGCAGTGCTTCATGCAAGCCTGAATATACTTAGTGATATCTCCTCTATTGATATTTCTGAATTCGATAATGATTTCTGGATGTGTATGATTTACCCATCTGTGTTAATTCAGTTATTCTTGGTTTGATGAGTTTCTATATGGGAGATGACATCTTTGAATATTAGTAATGATTATTTCTTATGGATTTGAGTAATTTAGATGATTTGATGCCTTGATAATTATTTATGATATTATATACATATTCAAGGCATTCATTACTATATTTATATGCATCTATTGACATGTCGTTGATGATTTGATTCTTGATGTTAGATTTATAATATTATTATTCTCTGGTTATATTGTTTTCATGTTATTATATATCCTTGATTAGACAAGTCCGACTCGTATGTTATTTTATAATACTCCGGCCAGTCCAAGACATTTCAGGTATAGAGACAACATGACCAACATTTATTTCATTGGGCTTAGAAGAGTCTTATATTATTATATGACATTGATTCACTGTACAAGTTGTCATTGAGTTGAATGTTAATTTTTTATCATATTATATTGAGGTAGTTGACATTTTGAGATATTTAAACCATATATGATGTATTATATTGTATATTATCGTTGCGATTGACTTTGTGTTCTCTGTGATTTACTATATATTATGTATTGTTCTATCTTGAGGTACACGTATTTATTGTTTTGTACTGACACAGTGTATGTAAAGGTGAGTTATTTATTAGTCGTTTTGATACGTACCAGTGTTAGTCTAAGAGAATATTCACGTATGTACCTCATATAGCCTCATTCTTCGTATTTTCTGACGGTATTATTCTACAGTATTCTTGGATAGTATGGGTATAAAGTTGGAGTATTTCAAATGGTATCAAAGTAGGTTCAGAACAACACATTGTATATTAGAGACACGAGTTGTGACCTTGGATAAGACTTAGAGTCCCTGACCCTTGGGTGCGTTGGGTAATTTTCTATAATAAGAGATTATATATATATATAGGACGACTACTGGGATAATCCTCAAGGATGTATTTGTGATTTTATAAACATAAGTATTTAAACATGTAACTAATTTCTTTTCTTTTGAGTATGAAAAATAAAATGGGTGGAGTAACAAGGACGATAAGAATTATCCAACTAGTGGTAATTGTATTTATGATTTTGAATGATTTTGTGTTATATTATGGTGTTTGGGTCGATATTATAGTTGAGTATTTGATTTTTATCAGAGTGGATAGTTGAAAGTATATTTATTAATTTCTACTGGGTATACTTATTTTGTATTTTATGTTTGTTTAGATATTTGAAATTTCTAGTGTTGAATTTAAATTTGAAGTTTGTCTGCATTTACTTAAGTAGCGAAGTGAATTTTAGCGTTGATTTATATTTATTATATAAATGGATTTGCATGGTGTTTATTTTATATCATAAAACTTTGAATTTGTTTATTATAAAGTATATTTTTTATATATGATTGTTATTAAAGGTAATTTGAAATCTATTTTGAAATCTTTTAGAAAACATATATTACAAGTATAGCATTAAACCTGAATTTGAAAATAAGTTAGTGAAGTTTTATTGAAATTAATATATCAACTAATTTGCGAAACCAATACTTATATATAAATTTTGAAATAAAATTGAGTTAATTTGTCTACTGAGTGTGTTAAGAATTTAGATCGATGCGGGTGCACACGTATTCAATAGAGATTCTTAAATGCTTGAATGAGACATTTGGACACGATGATTTGGAAAGATATAAATAATTTGTAGAAAATGTTAAATATTTATATGGAGTTTTAGAAAAAAATTTAAAATAGTATATAAATATAATTTTGGTTATAATAGAATGTTTTGAAATTAGGAAGTACATTGGAAAATATTTTATTAAATAGAAAAATGAGTTTTAGTGGAAATTTTTTTGATAAGATTTTGAAATTTTGTTAAAATAATTTAAAGCTATTTAAAGAGAAATTTGAATTCAAATTATGTTTTAGTTAAATAAAATGAATTTTGGCAAAGAAATATATAATGCATATGATATTTGGAAGGAAATTTACTTAGATATGGGATTTTAAAATTTTATAAATTAGCTTTCCCTTAAATAAACGTTTTGGTATTTAAATTAAAGTGAAATAATATAATTGAATTAGATTAATTGGTTTGTTATAGATTTTCCTTATGGGAAATTGTGAGGATGCAATTTTGTTAAGACAGAAGTTATAACAACCCGATTTTTAAGTTATAATTAATTAAGGTTAATAGTAGTGATTTAATTTATTTATTAATTAGAATTTGGAAATTATTTGATAAATTGATTTTGAAATATAGTATTAATTTGATAGAGAAGTAAGTTTACATAAAAATGTTTATTTAGGTTGAATTGAATTTATTTTTAAAAGAAGAAGTAAATAAAAATAATTTTAAGCCCAAGGCCAAAGATTTTAAGCCCAAAACTCATTTCTATACTTCATTAAACCTATAAATTTCCTCTCTTCTTCAAAATTCACTTTCATACCTCTCATTCTAGGGGGTTTTATTTCATCTTTCCCCACAAGCAATTAAAAAGAAGTAATTAAATAACAAAGACTCTATTCTCATCTTAATTCAAGAACGTTATTTACTGTCTCATTTCTCAACTCTTTCATGAAGAAAATTTGGTGTGATGGTGAAATGGTGCATGTAGTTATAGAGCGAGGAGAAAGAATACGCAACATTGTCAGGTGTGAACTCTCTCACAAAACTTATGCTAATCAAAACCAACCGTGTGTGTGTATATATATATATATTGAGTGTTTGATTGATTTATATCGTTGTGTATTATGCCGCTATAGAAATCTAAATGAATTGAGTGAATTATTGTTGAACATTGATGAACACAAAAACGTCCCTAGGCTTAATTTTCCTTCGTTCATTTTTTAAATTTTAGCCTTCATTTTTCTTCCCTACGTTAGACTTGTGGCTCATAAAATCTATGTCTCTACATCTTAATTCTTTGCATAACATCTATTAAAATCTTACTTGCTTGTATTTGTTTTCATAGACTGAATTTAAATCAATCATTTATGTGTATTTATACGTGTTTGAGTAAGCTTGCAATAGTGAGCAAATGTGTATGTGTAAATGGTGTGTGTGATTAGGGCTGTTGTGCTTTAGGTTTTGAACTTGCGTGAGTGGCTTAGTTTAAGCAAGAGTTGTGGGTGTGTGCACTAATGTCTGCGTGAGTAGGTTTTTTTTCATGTGCATGTGTGCGTTGTCCATGTAGGCTAACTGCGATTGTAGGCGCATGGCTATGAAATGTAAAGCTATAAATAATATACAAGGCATCATAATACAGAAGTACATTTTTTTTTGAAGGAAGGTAATATAGAAGTACATTTAGTTGGAACAAATATGTTTGAGTTTGCGCATTTGTATGTATTCATGCATAGGTGTATCTAGTTGTGTTCAGGCTTTGTGCATTTGTGTTTTCACATATTCTTATTTTTGTTTTGCTGCTAAAATATTTTGGAGAATACGACCCTAATTTGACACATATATCCCCTGTTTTGTTGTTATTGGCAACTTATTTTATGAATTCTTGTGCATGCTGCATCCATTTTCATCTATGTTTCCATTTGCCTATTAGTATATCTATTTATTTTTATATAACCTAAATCAAATATACATAAGCCTCGTTATATATACTTGTTCAATGTTTATATGTAAAAATCCAAATATAAAATTAACAAATTGATAAAGTGATTTAATTTTATTATTTAATTAGTTTTAGACTATTATTTCATATAGTATAATTTATGTTTATAAAGTTTAATTATTTTATTAGGAGTATAATAAATTAATTTGAATATTTGATAATTATTTGAAACATTTATATAATAATAGTAAATTCTAAAATAACTTATATATGTAATATTTAGCTTCGTAAATTATTTTGTGAATTTAATATGAGTTTCAATGTTATTGGTAAATATTTGACAATTAACTAATTTTATATAAGAATAAGAAATTATTTATTTATTGTAAATATTAAATTGTATTTAAATTTAGATAGTTATAAATGATTCGCTATCAAACATTGATTGGGTTATTATATATATATATATATGAATGATTTATTTATATAACTAAAATTAGTTTCCTGATCATTCTTTTCTTGTATACTGAATTGGTGTTATGAGTGATTCACCGTTGAGATGGGTTTGATTGGTGTTTTAATATGATATAGTGGTCACATCATTCTTTAGGATTTCGTGATATCTAATTCTATATAGCAATGAATCTGAATAAACGGAGTTATAAAACCGTTTGGGATGGGGCATTCGGTAATATTTCTTTGGTTATCCTTTGGACTTGTTATATAGAATATAAGTGATTGAGTGGAGTTTATAAGCAATGAATAAACGTTTTAGTATCACACAGTGGTATTGGACGCTGTTGTGATATTTATTCGGTTGTTCATTATAAGTAAATGACATTCACATGATGGGAATTGAGTAGATAGTGTGAGGTGATATGTAGTGATATATGGCTTCGTGCCTATGGTTAATGAGACTTCCAGTCTATATGTATTAGTTCTATATGCCATTATTATGATGTACTCCTATTATGTTTTTTGGAGAGGATCAGATGACCTGAATCCACCATGGCGGCCTAATCGTAGAGTTGCTCTCCAAATTTGTGACACTACATTATATAGCTTTGTGCTACCCTTATGCGTGCATTAGCCCCTTGTGTCACGTAGGCCAGCTGTCTATTACCTATACCTTTATGGTACTTTATAGGGGCAATTGGAGTGTCATGACTTATTAGTCTACGTGTTGACGAGACACCGTTGGATAAGTCTCACAATGACTGTGAAGGTAACTAAGACTATAGAGACTCCATGTCTTTGGAGCTTGTGTGCGTGTTATCAATCTCCCTTCTAGTACCGATGAAATAGTAGATTGATCTATATGATTAATACACCTCAATGTAGCAGTTATGTGGGCCAGGTGCTGCATATTATTATTATATATTTATATGACTCTACTTGGGACTTTGTGTCTACCATATTGTCATTTCCCATCATGATATTTTCTGATGGTTTAGACATAAGGAGATGAGATTATGCTCGAGACATATGATCAGTGTATAGTGGATTCTCGGCATGTTGATAGGCAACTTATCTGTTCCTATTTCTGTTTGATACTGGTGATGATGTTTTATTAATTGAGATTGAGAGATATACTTGGACAGTGCTTCGTGCTAACCTGATTATACTTGGTGATATCTCCTCTATTGATATTTCTTAATTTGATGATGATTTCTGGATTTGTATGATTCACCCATTTGTGTTAATTCAGTGAATCTTGATTTGATGAGTTTCTATATGGATGATGACATCTTTTAATATCAGTGAAGATTATTTCTTAGGGTTCGAGTTATTTAGATGATTTGATGACTTGATAATTATTTATGATATTATATATATATTCAAAGCATTCGTTACTATATTTATATGCATCTGTTGACATGTTGTTGATGATTTGATTCTCGATGTTAAATTTATAATATTATTATTCTCTGGTTATATTGTTTTACCATTATTATATATCCTCGATTAGACATTGTCTGACCCATACGTTATTTTATAATACTCGGGTTAGTCAAAGTCATTTCAGGTATAGGGATGAAATGAACATCATTTATTTCATTAGGCTTAGAGGAGTCTTATACTAGGATTATTATATGACATTTATATGACATTGATTCACTATACAAGTTGTCATTGAGTTGAATGTTGATTGTTTATCATATTATATTGAGATAGTTTACATTTGAGATATTTAAACCATATATTATGTATTATATTGTATATTATCGCTATGGTTGACTTTGTGTTCTCTATGATTTATTGTATATTATGTAATGTTCTGTCCTAGAGGCACACGTGTTTATTGTTTTGTACTGATACTATATACATAAAGGTGAGTTATTTATTAGTCATTTTGATACGTACTAGTGTTAGTCCATGAGAATATTCACGTGTGTATCCTATATAGTCTCATTCACCATATTATCTGACAGTATTACTCTGTAATACTCTTGGATAACATGGGTATAGAGGTGGTTATTTCAGGAATAGAGGTACATGAATCATACATGACCTGTCCCTACAACCAAAGAGTTAGCACATAACATCATAATATGCTACTCTATAAATACCATAAAGGTGCTATACTCAAAATAAGGATATCGGCTCTCCAAGTATTCTTATCTCCAATACCTACTCCCAATGATATTTCCAAGTGATAGCCTAGAAAGCAACTAAAGCAAACATAGAAATCATAACATCCATTAAGTAATCCCCGCTATCACTCCATATGCTCGGAATATATGATAACTCATGTAGCCTCCTTACTATCAGGGATTAATTGAAATCTCAGTTTTTAGTGTACTCTCGTATCACATGACCCAAAGCTCGATACGTGTCTCATAAACCAAAGCTAGATAATAGACCCAAAGCCACTAGTCCAGGGTATTCAGATCTACTCCATTGATCCATGGGCGTCCCCTTTATAATACTCCTGCTTCGAGTACAACAGAAAATACTCTGAGTGTCAACGATTCCATAACACATATATCTGAGCCCTCCTTTTCTCCATTTGTATTTGAGCCCTTCCTTTTCTCAATCCAGTTTCCATTATTCGGAACCTTTCACATTCCTATTCACAGTTCCTCCCTTTATCGAGCCGTTATCTTCGGTACATACTCCCTTCACAAGTCATAAACCAAAGATATAAAGATTTTATCATGCTATTACATTGCCATCCAATCCTCAAGCGAACGAGCTAACACCTCTAGCATGATCAACAGAGTCCCTTGCTTCGTCCTTCTACAAGCCTGACCCCATAACTTTCAACAAAACAACTCGGTACCGAGTCAAAATAACTCGGCACCAAGTCATTTACTTAGCTAATTTTGGCTAAGTTAATTACTCTGCCCCTAGTACTCCTTCTCAAGTGCTTTGGAACCCTACTCATTCATCAAAACAAGTCAGCTCCTAATCCAAATCATTCAACTCTAAGTTCTAGAAACAACTTGACATAATATCCAACACTTAGCCAATCTCCTGCATCTTGCTATGGACCACCTTCCCTAGCTATGCTCTACCCACCCATCAATTTGATCGATCCATATGAACCATAAAAATAACTCAGTGCTGAGTTGGACAATTTGGTACCAACTTATCTCCTTAGCCAACTTTTGGGTGCGATTCGTTCTGTGAGCTTAGAGCCTTCCCTCCAAGTTTAATCCAATTCCAACCAACTTTGCCTTCGATTTGCCAAATTCTCCAACCTATCTTCCTAAGCATCCAAAACTTTAGCAAGCAAGATCAAAGCATGGCATACAAGCATGGAATAACATGCACATCTATTCATACAAGCAATACACAAGAATGTGATAAATAAGCCAATTCTAATCTACATATTACATGCACATATGAATATAAATAAGGAGAACTACTAAATCATTTTTGAAAACCATTTCAAAAATTCACAATTTAGGTCATAAGCATATGATGACATGTAATTAAAGTTAGAAAAGGTTTTAAGGCCAAAAATCAAGTTAAAACATATGATTCTACCATATAAACATGCATAAGACAGTGAGAAGGCATGACAAATCAACCAATTCTCGTCTAGATCCAATGTGGACAGCAATAGAAAGCAATGGAAATCAACCAAAATGATGACCTTTGGCTTTTATTTAATAATCTTCTCTCTAATTAGTGATTTAGGGAGTAATTTGTATGATTTTGGATGAAATTAGGGTTAATGGGGGTTTAGTTCCGACTTAGGAAAGAGGGAAAAGTTTTAATTTGACTCCCACAGTCCCCAATTTATAATAACCTTAGATTAGACTAATGGGCATACTTATGGGATTAATTAATTATACACTAATACTGGCCAGCAGTTGTTTAAATTTAAAATAGGCATAACTTCCTAACCGTAAGTTCGTTTTTCTATTTTGACCACTTTACAAAATGGGAAACCATCATCCTAAAGAAATGGAACTAGTTTGAGACCCTAATTCGACTTCTATCAAAATTTATTGCCGAAACAAAGTTTCAAGTGTCAAAATTATCACGTAGAAATTCGGAAAAAACCATAAGTGTGTAAAATGTCCCTAAGAGGTATATTTCGAAATTATAGAATGATACGACCTCCCATGAATGAAAAAACATATTTTACAATCTCCCGATACATAAAATACAGGTCATTACACCAACGGTGAGAACAAAATTTGTAGGTTTCCTTAAGTATAGCATAAATATGTTTGCATCAGGACATGTGAACATGACCGACCTAGATCCTTTTATCATATGCCTTGCTCTTATCATTGATCCCCAAGCTTATTTTAAGACCATAACCCCGAGAGGTATAAAGCTTTAAAGGAAGAGGTGGAGAAGCTTCTTAACAATGGGTTCATTAGGTAATCCGAGTACTCGGTATGGCTGGCTAACCCCATGCTAGTTTGAAAAACCTAACATGACCCGAAGAAAATTCATTGACTTCTCCAACCTCTAAAAGGCATGCTCAAAAGATAACTTCCCCTTACCATGCATCGATCGGCTCATGGACGCGGCCAATATACATGAGTTGTTGACATTCATGGACGCCTATTCAGGGTACAATCAGATTGTTATGCATGACTTCAACAAAAAACAAACATCATTCAACACCAACGTGGGGTTGTATTTTTATATAGTTGTTTACACCAAAAATTGGCACAAACACCCAACAGTGTAGAGAAATAAATGAAGAATATTGAATGTAAAAAGAGAGAATACGACAATAAAGCAATCAGAGATAAGCAAATAATAGAGACACAGCAATTTATAGTGGTTCGGTGTTGTTTGCCTACGTTCACTTTGAAGAGATGGCTTTATTGATCACTTTGTAAGGGATTACAATAAGGATCAGATGAAAATCCTTAGTTACAATAGAGTACAAAGTAACAAGCAGCGTAAAGTTCCTGAAAATGAACAATCAATTCCATATTTATAGAGAAAGATGGTGAAATATCTCCTCCAAAATTCGATAGAAGGATATCCAAAACCATATGGGCCCATATGAGGGATCGCATGGCCCAAATCCTAAGAAATAGGGATCGAGGCCGATAACTATTTTGGAGGAATTTTAGCGTGCGATCCTTATAGGAGCTTTTTTATGTTGTAATATGCTTAGCCTCCAAGTTTCATGTCAATTAGATTAGTAGATGTTGAGTTATTGCTCGATTGTTGCTGCAAAGTGTGTTATTACCTGATTTTGGCCGATCCTTATGGAGGGAAGAGGGTAGATCCCTCTTGCTTAGTCCTTTTGAGGTGTGATCCCTAGGGTAGACTCCCTAAGGTCCCCATATCTTGTTCCTAAAGTTTCATATGTCTTGGACTTATGGATCTTGAGATATCGATTTTTTTCCATTGGGTTACACTTGTTTGGATGAAGTAGGCCGATCCCTTTGGTTGAGAGGGATTATAGTCGATCCCTTTCCTAGATCAAATTATATTCCATACTAAGAACGTCCTGTGTAGCATATCTCTTGATTCTGTTCGATCACGGCTTCATATTACCATCTGTACTTGATTTCTGGACCCCACAATCATCGTTGCGGGTTTACTAGACTTGATGACAGTCGAGTCTAATTTGTCCGATCAGTTTGGATATAGCCGGGCCAAAATACTGGATAACACTTGCCCTCCAAAGTTCGTCTTGTGTTGATCATGACATGCTTTGAATCGAAGCAAGTTAGTGTTGTCGGAAAGAAATCCATCCAGTTTTGTGAATATTTGATATCCTTTTGTTGAACTATTTTCCCAAAGTGTTGTATCCCTCTTTGATCATCATGACATTTGGTCGATTTCCAATAGTTTAAATTCAGGATTATATTCTATCAGTTGCTATCTATGTTCGGTTCTATGAAACTAGTAAGCTTTGGTTATCGGATCCAGTCTCGACCTTGAAAACTTCAGGTTTGAATTCAATTTATATCGATTTCAAAAATCGAATTTTTAGAATATACACGTGCACGTTCATGAACACATTCTTGTCG
The DNA here is from genome assembly GCA_030737815.1 of Allium fistulosum. NCBI lineage: Eukaryota > Viridiplantae > Streptophyta > Magnoliopsida > Asparagales > Amaryllidaceae > Allium > Allium fistulosum. The sequence continues at coordinate 331,659,130 of CM060908.1, forward strand.
TTGGCTCCCGAATGCATTCGCACGCTCACATGTCATTGCCAATTTTTGTTGAATTAGATGCAATTCCATGCATTTTATATTTACTTACTTTATATATTCTTTATATACATGCTTTTATGCACATAGGGGTCATACCCGATCCCTTTGCTCTCTCTCTCTCTCTTTTTTTTTATGTTTATAGAGATCAGGATTCCTCTAGCCGATCCCCCTTTTTTTAATAGGGACTGAATTGGATCCCCAAGTCGAGGGATCATACCCGAACCCTTCATATATTGGGGACTAGTCTTTCTAGCTTCACAGAGAAGCTAAAGCAAGCCGACCCCTCTAGCCTCATATATAAACTAACATTTCCCTCTCCATCTTTTACTTTACTCCATTCCTTTCTTTGCCTTTGCTTTCTTCAAGCTCAGCTTTGAACCCTCTCCTTCCAATTGCCTCTGATCCCACTCCTCGAATCAATCACCGCTTGCATGATCCACCATCCTCTCCTGCTTTGGGCCACCACTCCACCTTCGATTTGAATTGAAATCCAACATCTCCCTTCGAGTAATTCGTATTATGTACACTTACGTAGGTTTTCTTGCATTTGATCCTTTATTTGTGACGAGATGATGGGTTTGGTTGAGCTTTTTGTTTCAAGCATGGGTCGAATTGGAAGGATACAAGATGAGAACGGTGGTGATGCTTGGTTCAGTGAGGTGGTAGGAGAGGATAAGGTAAAGAGTGAAGAGATTCGTGGAAACAAGGCATGAAAGTTAGTTGAGTGTAGGGATCGGTATTAGTCAAGTTGAGCGGGGTCGGTCATAGTTAGGTGTAGAGATGGATTAGTTATTGAAGTTTGAAGAGGAAGGAGGGATCCGTGTGAATATGAGAAAGAAGGGGTCGGTTGCATTAGTGGACGAGGGATCGATTGTTTATGGAGCATGGAGGGATTGGTGTTGGTGTACTCGGCTAAGTGATCGGTTGTATTGGTTTTGGCATAGGAATCGGTGGTGTTAAAGAACTGAGGGATCGGTTGTAGGCTTTTTGAGAGGGATTGGTTGCATTAAGATAAAGGGATTGGCTATGGGGACTTAGCCAATTATAAGCCTTTGAATTGAACTTGGACACTTGAGAAAACTAATCCATATTCACTTGCATAAACAATCAGAACCAATCCGTCTTAATGAATTTGAACATATGATGATAACGGACAATAGGACTTGCTTATCCAACTTTTAATTTGAAATTAAACAATTAAATTGTCTGGACTTGAGCATAAATTAAAACTTAGCATATGGACTTCAATAATGAACTTCACACTTCGATATGTCAATGGTCGATCCCAAGGCTTACACAACCGATCAATCTAAATGCCAGTTGAGACTGTCAGTGATGACGGTCACTCTAGTCGGAATCCAAAGTCTAATCACTTACTTTTTCTTTTAATCTAGAACTATTTATCTCTGCCCTGCATAACAATGTACCACACTATATAAACTAGTTTACACTTAGCACGGGGGGACAAGTAAAATTTTCTAATCTCAATTATCAGCTGAGTTTAGTTTATATGGGCAAGAGACGTTCAGGGCATTTAGACACAATGCCTTCTGGACAACCTTCACAGCGTAGCAATCCAAGTGCCGAGTCAAGTTCTGCGATTGTATCCGGTAGACTTTCCCCTGAACATCAAATTGAGCAACTAGAGATTTCCGGTCCATTGGTTGACCTTTTCTCTGATGTTCCCATCCTTTCGGTGGAAGAGATAAACCTTGGCCCTAACACTAAGAGGGTGTTGTATTTCTGGATAACCCGATGGATTCCCAGGCCTCCAGAATTGGTGAGGCTGCTCTCCGTAGGTTGTGCTCTAAACATGGGATCCTGTTTGGAGATGCTCTAGTCCCTTAAGTGAATGACAAGGCTCATTTTCCCCCAAAGAGGTATATGGCATGCAATAAATTTATGCGTTGGGCTGGATGTATGCGGCCTTTTAATTCTTTTATCTGAGAGATGCTAAATTATCTAGGAATAGCCCTTGCTCAGTTTCATCCGAACAGATATGATTTTCTTCATGTCATTTTCTTGCTATTTATGGATGTTCTTTTTCGCCCGCCATCTCTTGAAGACATCAGGTTTATCTACAATTTCAAACAATGGATATGAAGCCTTTTTTATACTTTCCTCGAGCCTTCGCCCAACTGTCAAGTTCTGACTGGGGCTTGGAACAAGCTTCGCGTCTTTAAACACGAATGGTTCTACGTTCGTTGTCCGCCTGACTTCTCGAGGTGATGGTTAGAAGGACGTAAGTGTTGCCTTCACTTTATTCTCAAATTCATTAGCATTAGCTGTATCTCAAACTAACACATAATTTGAATAGTTATAGGTGTCCATTCATGACCTGAAAAGTGATAACTATTCAAGGGCGGTTTTTGCAATCCGCGCCACCCCAACTGAGGACAGGGACATCAGATCCCTTGTAACCGATGAATGGTTATTGCTTTTTGGGCTGTTAGAAGAAGGTCAGCATTGGTTTTCCAGGAAGCATTGCACCACCAAGGAATGTTGCGGAATAAGAAGGCAGCCCCGATAGCCCTGTCGTGCCCCTAGTCGAGGAGGCTCAGGACGATGCCGAAGAAGGTAAAACTAGAGGTGATGAAGCCAACAAGCCTGGCAATGCTGATGTAGGTTCGGGAAATGCATGGCGCATGTGGTCGAACCATCACAAGGCGCGCAATCTCATGTGCCAACAAGAAAAGGAAAAAAACTCGCTTACAAACTTTGTAGGAGAAAAACTGCTAAAAAGCATAAGTTCATCATCACCTCTGTTGAAGAAGAGTTTTCCTCTCAACCATTAGAAAGTTCGATGGAAGGGTTCACGAGTCTCTCGATCCCTGATGATACCATAACCTATGACTTTCCCAATATTAGTGTTGGGGGGCTTAATTCTCCTACTAGGATTGGTGATGACATTCCTTCCACTAGCAAACAGGAAATCACTCATATGAGCAAGGCCATGGTAACTGGTCCGTCGGGGGACCTAGGACACTTACAATCACGTGCACTGCACTGCATGATTTTTGTCTATCTTTTATTTGATGGTCACTTATACGCTCCTGTTTGATTTGCAGGTGCTATGTCTCATTCCCATGCCTTTGATAACTTGAGGGGCTCCTCAACACAGTATGGATCCAGTCGTGGTCTAGACTCGGGCAGGGTCGAGAAAGGGATGACAGCCAAGAAAGAAGCTATCATTCAAGGGAGTCTTAATCCTCTAAACACAAGTCCAAAACTCAATCATCTCATCAGGAAGTTCAGCCTAATCTTCCTGTGCACAGCGACAATCAGACCTCTTCTCATGTTCCCCAAACTTCTATGCCGCCTGAGCATTACTCAGATTCATCTGGTCCTCGACAGCCTTGCGATCGTAGGTCGAGCAAATGTTCGATTGTTACTTTTGATCCAGCTTTGACTACTAAGTCTCTTGAGGCCTCTATAGTAGAAAGATTGGCCGAACTTAAGGTCAATTTTCCAAAAATCTGCTTTGATGTGCTAAAGTTTCTTCCTTCTATCCATACAATTTCGGAGAGTGCTAAAGCAAGTTCACTTGCATATGTCAATGATGTTTTTGTGCAACAAGAAGCATTCCAGCACTTAGCTGAGAAAATTTCTGAGGTACCTACTCAAAGGCAACATGAAATCGATCACCTTAAGTTGGAGGAGATCCATGATAAAGACATAATCAAACACCAAGATGATGAGATCAAGGAGTTGACAACGAAGCTAGTCGTAGTAGAGAAGAGTTGCTAAAGAAACATCCGAAGTGGTTAATCGTCTAGAAATGGCTCATAAAAAGGAGCTGAATGCCGCCCTCAACCGCAGCGGCATGCTCGCTCTAGAGAAGGACACACTGCAAAACGAGAAAAACACTCTAGTCCGCTGCATTGAGGAACTTGAAAACTCCTTAAGAAATAGAAGAACAAAAATTTTGAAGCTTAGGAGGAGTCTTAAAGGTATTGTGAAGAGGCCATCGAAGCTCGGGAGATGAAAATTAAACTTGACAAGCAACTCGCTCAAATCAAAGTCCTCAAGGAAGAGGCAAAGGAAGCTGGCCATAACGAAGTTGGAGAAAATTGAGGCCCAGCTGAAGAATGCTAAAGAGGCTGGCTGGAATAAGGTTAAGGACATGTTCGATCCTCTGATTGTTGAATACAATGCTAAGGTCCTAATCCATCGTGACTTGAGTTTTCTTAGAGAGAGCTACCTCAAATTGCTTACCGAGTCTTGGGAATATATCATTGAAATGAAGAAGAAAGCTCTTGGTGAAGCTGATTAGGATGGGGAGAAACTGGTACGGGAGATCCTTCATGGGAATGAACCTTTAGATCTTGCTACTGCAAGGCTCCGATGCTCTGTTATTTTAGCACCCTTTGGCAAAGGGAAAAACATCGTTGAAGCTTCGAAGTCCGATTCCAAAGATTCCCTTTTACTTCAAACTACCGGAGCATCAATTTCACTTGGCCCGAGACAGATCTTAGCTATGATCTAGACAGACCCAGTTATCAATTAAAGGTACTGACTCCTATTCAAAAAGGGAGCACTCTGACGACAATTGAAAGTCAACCGGACATAGTTATCCCGCTCTACTCTCCATTATTCGAGAGGTTTTGTTCCTCATGCCCAATAATTATGGGATTATTTTCTCGTACCCACGAATCTGTAGGTCTTCCAACTCCTAGTCAATCTCCAAGAAGCGGTCCCACTATGAAGTAACAATCGACATTTACTGAAATTCCAATAGCTACCGACATCTTAGGACCCGATGCTAAAGTCATTGGATCTCATGCTAACGAAAAGGTTGATAATTAGCTGCTGCCAGATGAATCTGATGATGTTGTGATCATGGGTGTCTTCGAACTCACTGATGAGCTTAGCTTGAAGGAGCGCATTAAGAGAGAGGAGCCATTGAAGAAAAGAGCTAAAGCTGAACTCGTTGATTTGGATGTCGATGATACGAATCTCGTCCCACTGCAAGTCATTTCACCTGGCAGGTCGGTTGCCGGAGAACTCCCTCCAACCTCTGAAAGCTTCCCTGCCAAGGGTGGAAAAGGATCGAAGAGAGGGACGGGTGGAGTCTCGGGTGGATCCACTACTAAGAAATCCAAAGGAGAGAAGAGGCGAAAGAAGTAGTCGTCACTTCGGCTTAGTTTTTATATAGCTTGTATAGTTATTTTTCTTTTGTTGGCCGTGACAGGAGGATACGACCTATGCTTTTGGATAAACTTGTACTATGATTTTCAAGTTTAAAGTGTAAATAAAAGTTCTTTATTTTTTGTTGAACTCTTATGTGAATTTTTTTGAGTAGTTGAGCTATTACTTTTCCATTCAATTTACTTGTAACTCGTTGTTGATTCGGATAATCATCCATTAATTTATACTCAAGGCCTCTATGCGGTCATGGCCTCAAGTTATACCAACTACTGGGCTCGAGCCCTAGTGTTACGCCATCACATTCAATGGTTTAGGTGATTATACTCCTGCCCTCAGTTTTGGGTTAGCGGAGTTAGATAATGGATGGTTGAATTCCATCCTTAGTGAGTTTATACTGCTTCTATCAGTTTCAGGTCGGAGTTTATGGAATAGTGTGTGGTCGAACCGCACTCATCCATTTTTTTATACTCATATCCATACTTTGGGGATAAGAGTTAGTTGGTAGGTGATCAGATCGCACCTAATTCGTGTTTATACTCTTGTCCACACTCTGGGGACTTAGAGTTATTTCGAAAAATAGTTGAATCGTACTTTCCTTAATTGATCAATTTGTCCCCAAGTCTGGGGTTTAACTTAGCGAGGTATCGGTTGTATCACGATCGCTTTTGATTCAAGTCTGTCCCATCGCTCGGTGGGATTAATTTAGTTATCGAATGGTCAAGTCACATCAATTTCTCGTTAGGTACCCCATTCATCTTGTTGTGAGTGAGAATCATCAAATAAATGGTTGAACCACGTTCATTTTGTTTAGTTCAATCATGAACTTATGTAATTGGCTAACTTTAAACTCTGGGAACCTGCACGAACATGTCAATATTAGTTAGTCGGGTATCGTAACTAATATGTAATGCTGCAGCAATCACATATATGAAGAAAATTTCAAACTTTATTTGCCAAATGGAAAGAAATGACATAATTTGTCTTATTACATATCTGGAAAATCAAATGCTAAAGCAAATTAAAAAATTAAATACAACTGAATGAAAAAGAATAAACTAAGTGAAATAGCATCGTAAATGCCATTATTCCATGCTTTGGGAGCGTGACACCATTAACAGTCGCTAGCTTGAAGTTTCCTCTCCAAGCCTCTGTTCAATGACATACGGTCCTTTCCAAGTAGGATTCATGTGTGAAGGGGTAGGAAAAATCCATTTCAAGAAGAGATCGCCAATTTCAAAGGTTCTAGGTCGGACTTTAGTGTTGTAGTACTGGGTCACTCGGTGTCCATGTGTAGCTGCCCTCAAATCAGCTTTTTCATGCTTCTCATCTACAAAGTCTAGAGATTCTAAAAGGTGATCTCTATTCGTTCTAGGATTGTAGTAGGTTACTCGATGAGAAAGGACTTTGAATTTAATAAGAATAACGACTTCGGAGCCGTAAGCAAAGGTAAATGGAGTATGGCCAGTCGTGGACTTGTGGGTGGTTCTATAAGCCTATACTGTTGTTGGGAGTTCATCCACCCACTTTCCTCTAGCATTTTCCAAATGTTTCTTCAGAATAGACTTTATGATTTTGTTCTTAGCTTCAACTTGTCCATTTGCTTGAGGGTGAGCAACTGCCGCAAATCTCTTTTTAATATGATGCCGACGGTATAAGTCTTTGAATTCAGTGTTGACGCATTGGGTTCCATTGTACGTTATAATGGTTCGTGGAAGGCCAAGATGACAAATGATGTTCCAGACAATGAAGTCGATTACTTTCTTTGTTGTGATTGTGGCTGAAGGTTCCACTTTGGCCCATTTGGTAAAGTAATCAACTGCTATAATGGCGTATTCGCACTGCCTTTAGAGATTGGTAAGGAACCGATAATATTTATGTCTCATGTGGCAAACGGCCATGGACTGACCATTTGTGTAATTATCATCGGTGGAGCTCTTGGAAATTTTTCACAAATTTGGCACTTGTCGCATCGCTTAACATAATCAACAGCGTCTGGGTTGACAGTTGGCCGATAATACCCATAACGGAATATTTTGTTTGCTAGGGTTTGCCCCCCAGTGTGATCGCCGCATTCCCCTTCATGAACTTCCTTTAGGACTCGTTTTATTTCATCATAAGCGATACACTGGAGAAGGGGAATGGAAAAACCCTTTTTATACATGACTACTTCCTGAATGAAATATCGTGAAGCTTTGCGGAGGACTTGTCGCCTTCCATTCCACCATTCGGGAAGGAATTCCTATAGCAAATAGTCTTTAATCGGATTCATCCATGACTCCTCCTTAGGCTCTGTATCTAGTACCCAGTCGATTTCCATCTGGTTTATGCTCGAAGCGTCTAGTACTTCGTCTGGAACCAAGCCCATTTGTTGTGGGTCCTTGGTGCTAGCAAACTTTGCCAATGAGTCGGCCTCTTTGTTTTGATCCCGGGGAATATGCGCGATGTCATAATACTTAAAGTTAGTCAATAGCTTTTGTACTTGGATAAGGTATGGGGTGAGTCATTGTCCTTTAGCTTGGTAATCTCCCCTGAATTGGTATACCACCAACTGGGAATCACAAAGGATTTCAAGAGATTTTATTCCCAGTTCTCTGGCAAGTTTGAGTCCAACAATCAGAGCTTCATACTCAGCTTCGTTATTTGTTGTAGGGAAGTCAAGCTTCAAAGCATAGCAAATTGAATGGTCTGGAGTTACTAGTATGAATTCGGCTCCAGAACAATGATCATTGGATGCTCCATCCGTAAACATTTTCCACCGAATAGTAAGGGCTCCACTGCTCTTTGAGAGATCTTCATGTAAAGTGAATTCTGCTATAAAATCCTCTAGTACCTGTCCCTGGATGGCTCTTCGAGGGAAATAAGTGATGTCTAATTGGCTCGGTTCGATGGTCACTCCAGTAACCTCCAAACATCTCAGGTCGCTGTAAGACCTGTCATAACGGTTGATCGGTGTAAATGTTGATGCGATAAGCTTGAAAATAAGAGCAGAGCTTTCACGAAGCAATCAAAAAGCAGTATGCCAATTTCTCTATCTTCGGATAGTCTCTTTCAGCTCCTATTAATCACTTACTAATATAACAGACCGGTCTCTGGATTCGATTCTCCTCACGAAGCAGTGCAACACTTATAGCGTGTACCAACACAGCCAAGTAGATATACAAGCCTTCATGGTCCAGTGGCTTTGACAAGATAAGAGGCCTCTCTAGGGGTTCGCCAAAGCTTGGAATGTGTCTTCACAGTCCTATGTCCATTCAAAGTTTTTCCCCCTTCTAATCAAGTCAAAGAAAGGAATTCATTTATCGGTGGCTCTAGAAATAAATCGACTTAGGGCGGCAACCTTCCCATTCAGGCTCTGTACTTGTTTTATAGTCTTTGGTGCCTGGATGTTGCGAATTGCTCATCTTCTTGGGATTAGCTTCGGTTCAGTGAGCATTGACTATGAAACCCAAGAACTTTCCTTATGCAATGCCAAAAGAATATTTCAGAGGAATGATCTTCATTTTGAAATATAGGAGGATATCGAACATTTCTGCTAAGTCTCTAATGTGGTCGCTTGATCGTCATGACTTTACGAGCATATCATCCACATATACCTCTATGATCTTTCCAATCTGATCTTTAAACATTCAGTTGACTAGAAGTTGATAGGTTGCTCCAGCATTCTTCAATCCAAATGGCATAACAACATAGCAATACAATTCAACATCGGTAATAAAGCTGGTGTGCTCCTAGTCTAGAATGTGCATCAGGATTTGGTTATATCCGTAGTATGCATCCATGAAAGATAGCAACTCGTGTCCTGTGGTTGAGTCTACCAGCTGGTCAATCCTTAGAAGGGGAAAACTGCCTTTTGGGCATGCTTTGTCTCAATCCGAATAGTTAACACATGTCCATTGCCTTTAAGCCTATCCACCTCCTCTTTAAGGGTGAAAGATCTCTCTGGATCCAAGCTACGCCTTTTTGTTTCACAGGGACATACCTCCGGTCGATATTTAACGCGTGCTCGTAATGGCAGGCAAGATCCCATACATGTTATAGTGAGTCTAAGTGAACACGTCAAGATTCGCTCGGAGAAAACCAACAAGTTCTTTCATCATCGCGGGGCTGTGATCCAATTTTTAGGACCCATGACGGGTCGTCGTGGTTGACCGTGATGTCAATCGTCAGCTTAGCAGGTGTAGCCTTGGCCACTTTGGGCTCCTCCTCGTCATCCCTCGAATCTATGTCTTTATAGAACCGACTGTGGCATCCGAGCCAAGGCCCAGGCACTGGTTGTCAATCTTTGATGGTTTGGATGCGGAGAGACTTATCCACACCCTTACCTTTCTCCTTCCATTGAGCATCTCTCAATTCAGCCACATAGCAGGCACATCCGATGGATTGATCACCACGCACAACTCCAACACCGTTATCAGTTGGGAACTTTAGAGTCAAACACCACGGGGCAAGAGCTGCCCGAAATTCAGCTAGGGATGGTTGACCTAAAAAAGCATTGTACGGAAACTCAACATCCAAACAACAAATGGCAACATCCGCAACCTCATGCGGTCACCTTCTCCCAATTTCACGGGCATTTCGATATAATCAACAACTTCGGTCATAGCATCGTTAAAGCCATGAATGTGGGCTTTAGACGGTTTGAAGTCCTTGGCTTCCATCCTCATCTGATCGTAAGACTTTTTGAAAATTATATTTACGGAAACAAAGTCAATCAAGATTCTTCTCACTAAGGCGGGGCCGATCATGGCCGAAATGACCATTGGGTCGATCATTGGTGCCTCCACCTTATTTGCATCTCTGCTTCTGAATACAATGTTGTCTGCCATTGTACGCTGCTATTTTAATGGAGCCCCATCTTTTATACTTGAACGACACTCAAAATTCATATGCTTGGTTGTGCTAGCATACCGCTCCATCTCGTGCCAGCTTTTATCAGCTGGATGCGGTCCATCGACTATTGTGTAATCACTAATCTTCCACTAGTCCATCCAGGGACCTCGGCTCTGTGCAACGCTTGTCCTCGGTTGGGTTCGTATGTCCCCTGCCCCCCTTAGTGCCGGGCTTTAACAAACTGCTGTAATTTTTTTATTGAATCGGTTTCTCAATAACATCCTGGAGATGCATACATTCATTCATGTTATGACCGTAGCATTTGTGGGACCGGCGGTATTTTCCAGTCTGCTTTTGCTTCTCCGTTGATTCTTTTAGAAGTGGATTCCTATACTGCATAGTGTTGCATGTGACAAGTAGATGTTCTCTAGGGATGTATTCATTGGTGTGTAGGTATCATACATTGGAATCCTTGACTTTCCTCATCCTGAATCCCTCTTTCACTCATGGTTTCGATCACCGCCTTTCTTTTGCTGATTCAGTTTATTTTAAACATTTACTTGAACTTTTCTGGAACTTCCCCAGATTGTTTCACCACAATGTTACTCTGCACTCCCTCTCCACTTGATCCGACAACATTCTTCTTCCTAGAGCATTTAAGTTCCTCTTTCCTGAAATATTGAGCTGCTTTTGCATAGAAATGCTCCAATATTATGGGTGGTTTGCCAGCTAACCAATCGCCAAAGTCGGATTCTGGGTCAATCCCTCTTGTTACTGCCATTAATATTGAATGGTCATTTGGATTACTTACTTCTGTGACCACTGTATGAAATCTGTCCAAATAAACTTTCAGCGATTCTTTTGGAGCCTGGATCATGCTTGATAGGGACATTACATCTTTGGGGCGAGTTGTATGCATACAGAACTGCTCTAAAAACTTAGTTTCCAAATCATCAAATCTAGAGATTGACTGCGTGGGTAATCTCGTAAACCACATCGTTGCTATGCCAAAGAGAGTAATAGGAAAACATATGCATTTTGTGGCATCACCACTCATGCAGAATCATCAGCCATTTATATCTCATGATGTGTTGCCAAGAGTCGGTTTTTCCCTCATAGGCAGGCATCGACGACATGCTGAACCTTCTTGGATCCTCTACATGTAGGATATTGTCGATAAACGGGGTATGGCTTTTTGAGATCCCCTAATCATCATTGGTCAAGCCTTGGCTCTCCCTTACTAGCTATCTAACCATAGCCGATAAGTCCGGCGTTTAGATAGTTGGAGACAAGCGATAGTCATGCTCCACCTCACGCGAATGATCCGATCGATGTCTATGGGCCGTTCCACGCCTTCTTGGCTCAACATCCACTCGATGCATATCAGTGTGTTCACTTTATCATCATTCCGGGGAGGTAACTTATCTGCATCCACCTGAACTCCAACATCTAAATCAACCTTGGCGGATCCAGCTTGTGCTCCACTTGGTAGAGATAAGTTTACTCCCATGAAGGAGGGATTGGGCCCGATCGGTCCTAGCAACCTAGGTTGGTTTACCTATTGATGTTTAGAAGCTTTAACGTGATATTCATCAGTTCTGCGATGTTTGCTTCTATGATAATTATCCGATGAACTAGAACTCTCTGATGCAGAATGAGGGGTTGGCTCTCTCCTAGTTTTCCCGCGTTGTGTATCTCTGAGTTGATTCATTAAATCAATATTGGCTTGAATCTGTTGGTTCAACTGTCAGAAGCTATCCATGAGCTCTCTCATTAGATTTTGGAAATCTGCCCTTGTGATGGAATCAGCTGGATTCTAGACATCAACTAGATTGGTAGCATTAACATCTACTATAGATTGCTTTGGCCTCCTTGTTGGATACTAGCGTTCTTGTTTCCTTATGCGTTTTGAGAGGTAGATCTGGTGTTCCTAACCATTGTTGATAATTTTCCTTAGAGTTTTCAAATCTGAATAGAATGGATAAACTACTTAAAGATGATTCTAGGCCTCTTTTGGGTATTTATGCAATCTAGTAGCAGCAAAGGGATCCAATTAGAGCTGAAAATCTTCTTCTCCGTGAAAGCACCAACATGTTTGCACCAAAAAATGGCACAGACACCCAATAGAGATTTTGTAGACAAATAAATGAAGAATATTAAATGTAAAAAGAGAGAATATAGTGATAAAGCAATCAGAATTAAGCAAATAATAAAGACACGGCAGTTTATAGTGGTTCGGCGTTGTTTGCCTGCGTCCACTTTGAAGAGAAAGCTTCATTAATCACTTTGTAAATTGATTACAATAAGGATCGGACGAAAATCCTTAGTTACAACAGAGTACAAAGCAACAAGCAGCGTAAAGATCCTGAAAATGAATAATCAAGTTCGTATTTATAAAGGAAGACGGCGAAACATCTACCTGAAAATTCGGTAGAAGGATCTCCAAAATCATATGGGCCCACAAAAGGGATTGCATGGCCTAAATCCCAAGAAATAGGGATCAGGGTCGATCCCTATTTTGGTGGAATTTGGAGGAGCGATCCCTATGGGAGCTTCTCACTGTTGTAATATGCTTACCCTTCAAGTTTCATGTCAATTGGATTAGTAGATGTTGAGTTACTGCTCGATCATTGCTGCAAAGTGTGTTGTTACCTGATTCTGGCCGATCCCTATGGAGGGAAGAAAGCTAATCCCTCTTGCTTAGTCCATTTGAGGTATAATCCCTAGGGTAGACTCCCTAGGGCCCCACATCTTGTTCCAAAGTTTCGCATGTATTGGACTTATGGATCTCAACATACCGATTGTTTCCATTGTGTTGCACTTGTTTGGATGAAGTAGGATCGGCCGATCCCTTTGGTTGCGAGGGATTATAGTTGATCCCTTTTCTAGGTCAAATTATATTCCATACTTAGAACGTCATATATAGCATATCTCTAGATTCCATTCGATCACGGCTTCATATTACCATCTGCACTTGATTTCTGGACCCCACAGTCATCGCTTTGAGCTTACTGGCCTTGATGACAGTCGAGTCTATCTTGTCCAATCAGTTCAGATATAGCCGGACAAAAATGTCGGATAATAATAATTATGCCCTTCATCCATAGAAATATGGGTGTGACCTATCAAAGGCTTGTAAATAAGATGTTTACAGGGCAGATTAGGAGCTCGATAGAGGCTTATGTCGATGACATCTCTGTGAAGTAAAAAAAGGAAAAATGGCACATACAAAACCTCATTGAGACCTTTGGCATCATCCACATATACAACATGAATCTAAACCCAAGAAGTGCTTCTTGCCATCCGATCGGGTAAATTCTTAGCGTACATGTAAGGCAAAAGTGATCGAAGCTATCCCCAACAAAATTCAAGCCCTACAAGACATTAAATTACCCTGCACTATCAAATAAGTACAAAGCCCTAATGGGATGGCTGCCACTCACAACTGTTTCAAGTACCAAACAATGATAGGATGCAATCCTTTCTTTGACATAATAAAGAAAGGAAAGTCCTTCAATGAAAAATGGAATGCAAAAAAGCTTTTAAGGAATTGAAATACCATCTAAGAACACCTTTGATCCTCTTAAAGCCCTTGGACAGAGAAGACATCTACCTCTGCCTTACGGTCACTGACCACGTGATCAACACTAACTTGGTATGAGATGAATAATGCATTCAACAACCAATATGTTACATCAACAAAAGATTGGCGGACCTGAAGACTGACTGGATATGCCAGTCGGAGAAGTCAGCTTCTTACCATTGCTGCTTGCAAATTCCTCTCGTATTTCCAAGCCCACCTAGTAAAAGTCTTCATAAATCAACCTTTAAAAGAAAAGCCTAAGTCGGTCCAACATAATGGGTCGCCTCCTAAAGTGGTCGGTGGTACTTATTTAACACCACATTACCTTCCTCCCTTGCATCTCTATCAAAGGCCAGGCTTTGATCGACTTCATTGAGGAATGCTCTAGCCCTAACAGTGGTGAGGAAGAGATAACTACTGAAAAATGCTCTTAGCAACTGTATGGTTATAGGGCATCTGACAAAAATGGGGTAGGGATGACATGGTCCTCGTCACCCGAAAAAACATGAAAATTTCCTTGCCAAGAGAATGGACTTCAAAGAAACCAACAATTAGGCTATGTATGAGGACATCTTGACTAGCTTGAGATGGTGAAAGATTTCAAAATTGACTCAACCAAATTTATAGTGACTCCTCACTCTTGGTCGACCAAATCTGTAAGTGATTTGAAGTGAAAGGAAAACGTTAGTTCTATATGTCACTAAGGCCAATAAACTGATCAGTTTCTCCTTCAACTTGAAGCTTGAATAAATGCCGAGGGGGAATGCTAATGCTTATCATCTAGATAAGATGGCAAAAAACTTGGTAAAGACCAACTCTTGGGTCCTACTGGAAGTTCGAAACTCCAGGTGCACCGAATTGGGGGAAATGAACATGGAGATCAGCGATGAATAATAAAGTAGTTGAGTGACCCCACACTTTAAATACTAGTGAGTGGAGAACTTCCTGATGTATGTAATAAAACTAGAAAAATCTTCTATCAAGCTCCTAACTACACAATCATGGATAACAAACTATATTGGACAGGCTACTCCACCCCACTTCAACGTTGCATCACCCAGGCTGAAGTTGAACAAGTCCTTGAAGAACCACTTGAAGGCTTTGATGGAGACCATACCTTTAGTCAAAGCCTTGCCAAGAATGTTACTCGACAGGGGTGCTATTAGGCAACCATGAATAAATACTCAATCGACTACGTCAAGAAATGCAACTATTGTCAATTGTTCTCCAAACTTCCCAGAGCCTCCCCTAACTTATTAACTCTAATGACATCCCTATAGTTGTTCGAAACATGGGGATTCACTTGATTGGGAAGCTCCCAAATGAGAGCAAAGGATACAATCATGCCATAGTCATCATCGATTATTTTACAAAATGCATCAATGTAGACCACTATTATCCAACATTTAAATCGAATGACTTCTTAATGAATCTGGACTTTGAGAAAAAGATGAAATGGATTAAGAACTTAAGGGGTTGCTTGGAATGATAGAAAGATATGGCACAAGAAGTTTGAGCCAAATTGGAGCATACTAAACATAGTCGGTACTGACCATAATCAACTTAGTACCGAGATGATTCTTAAAAGGGGACCCACTACTGAATAGTTAGGTGAACCACTTTAGTACTATGCATAAATAGACAAATCTCATCTAGGGAAATCATGTCGATATCGACATGATTTGATCGAGCAACTTTGATGATTACGCTTGGAAACTTAATATATAGACAAGCATGACGAAGTAAGTATTCTGGCGACGAGTAATTGTGCTCGATGCTGACAATATTGTGGTCGGTATCAACATGATTTTATCCACCTGAAAATGTTCATTCTTCCTTCCTAATTTCGTGGATCTGAACTCTTACCTGGTCTTTCGTGATCTAGCGACTTTGATGGATGATTTCATCTACAACTATGAGTGCTATAGCAACGTGACAAGGACTTCTACACGTTTTTGGCTTTGGTTCTTCACTCTCTTCTCCATAGATCTATCTTTGCTAGAATTGCTACCAAACCAAAAATTGCATTGTTTACTAGATCTAAAATCTTGTAATTTGTTTGTGTTCATTTCAAATCTCTAGTGATAATATTAAAGTGGATATTGGTAGTGATTTCAGACCGTACACTATAAAAAATTTGTGTTCTTGTTATTCTATTTCTCTTTTACTTTATTTATTCTTGTTTATGATCGATTTGGGATTTTGTGTCACTTTCTGACTCAAAATTTTTGGTGCTTTTACCGAGAACGAGATCCTAAAGTGAAGATCTAGCTTAGAACTTTGGATTTCGAGCATCCTGAAGTTAGATTTAGAAGTTGATTGATGTAGATTTGAAGTTATTAAGATTTGAAGAAGAATCTACAACGGACCCGAAAGATATGGCCCGTAGGAAGACTTCCATGATATCTGGAGTTATTGTTGGAGAAGATGAAACTTCTTAGCATAATGAAGAAACCATTCATCCAACTAGTGCTTTGTTAGGACCTTCTACTCTATAGGAGAAGGTGACCAAAATTGAGCTAGATAGGATGATGGCTGAGATGAATAAGAGGATGTTGGATAACTAGAATGTCATCTTTGAAAGGATGGAGGAAAGCTTTGCTATTTTGTCCCAGCAACCACAAGGCATAAGAAGAGCCATAGAGATTTATAACGACCCATAATTTAATCACTTTGAATTCAAATATTTAATATATTTTAAAATATTTAAATAATGGATTTTATAACTTAAATAAACCTCTTTTAAGTAATAACTAGCGATGATGAAGTTGTTTGAAAATTTGGTTTACAAAAATAATTAGTTCGGAGAAAATCGAAAATGTGACCGAAAATCGTTTTTAAGATTTTCGACTTTTCATCATCTGAAAGTTATCGGAACATGTTGTGTACACTAGAATACACACACACACATATAACATATACTTTGGTTAAGAAAATGGTTAGGGTTAAATAATTTTAAATATTTACTTAAAGAGATAAAGTAAATTTGACTTATCTTTTTGAAAATTTAAAAACAAAAGAAATGGAAAAAGGTAACATCTTATCTTGAAAACTGATGATGTGATGGAGATGAGTGGGGTGGAGGTTGCATGTGGAGTGAGGTATGGGGTGGTGATGTGGCATCAAAAATGTGGAAGGATGGCGCTTTGAAATTATCAATGGCATTTTAGACATTTCACTTATCCATTTTATATAAAAGTAATTCTATTTTTTTCAATTCTTATTTCGTTCTCGCTTTCTTCATTTCAAACTCTTATTTCTTTTCCAAGCTCCCATTTCCATTTACACCGCCTCTTTGAAAATTTCTAATTTAAAAATCCTTTCTTTTCCAATTTAAAACCTTAAAACATTAGCTAAAATACTACCATTCTTTTCCACTCTTCCTTTCTTCCAAAAAACAAGTCTAAAACTCCCACTTTTAACCTAGGCCGAGCCCCTTAGCTACCTAAGTTGAACCATATTGGCCTCCTTTTGGTCTTGAAAGGGAATTCTTGTAGAAGGAAACTCCATCCGTTTGTCGTTTGTAAGTTTGGTTGAAGTTCATGTTTGTTTCGGTGAGTAAAACTCACCTTTAAATCCAAAGATTTAAACTTTAACATTTGTGATAATAATATTAGTTAGTTGATTGTTCATGTTATAAGTTTGAGATAATATTGTTTTCTTTGGTTCCCGTTTGAAAGCGGATGACACATAGGATGTTTGCAGGGGACTTGAAATAAAGTCGAAGTGTTCGTAGTGGATAGGTCGCTATGATACACTTTGTAGTGCATAAGTTATAAAATGATAAATTTTACTTTACCTTTAGAATGTTATTCACAATTAAGTATATGTGATTATGTTTATGAGATATTTGGTTGAATATATGACATATAAAATGTTTAATGGAAGTATCCGTATAGCGACTATCGCTATATCGACACATTGAAAATATCATCTCTTTTGAAAATATTTTTGCTGATCTCGTGCTTGGGTTTTTACAAAAAAATATTTGAATGTGTTTCGACGCTTTTTAAAATGTTGTTTGAACCATGGTTTAAAAAAAAATTGATTTACAAAACGAGTCTAAAATTTATGGTCCATATAGCGATAGTCGCTATGGATGCACTTCGGAGATTTTAATAATAAATTGTTTTAATTAATCATTTTAATAATGATGTTTAAAATTAATTAATCATTTTAATAATGATTTTTAAAATTAATTAATCATTTATAATAATGACGTTTAAGGTTAATTAATCATTTTAGTACTGATGTTTAAAAATTAATTAATCATTTTTAATAATGATTTTTAAGGTTAATTAATCATTTTAATAATGGTGTTTTAAAGTTAATTAGTTGTTTCGGTAATGATAATTAAAATTAATTAGTCATTTAAAATAATGGTGTTTAAAGTAATTTATCATGTTTAAAGTTAATTAATTATTTAGATAAACATGTTTGAAGTAATTAATCATGCTTAAAGTTAATTAATAATTTTCAATAATGCTGTTTAAAGTTAATATTTGCGATGTGAAATCTAAGCACAAGTTCGGTTTTAAAAGTTTTAAAGTTTGATTCAGATATGGAAAAGATAAGAAATTTAATTTACATTAATGATATCGCTTATCTGGAAAGGATTTAATCATATTCTCGGCATAAACATCGAGGTATGGCAGCTAATCTCTATCTCAAAGGTAAAAATGTCATGTAGGCAAGCCTTGTTAGTTCCTAAGATGATGGTTTTGATGACAACAACCTTAGAGGACTTGTAATAAAATATAAATACTAATATTCTTGTCTAGATATATATATATATGAATATGTAGGATATATATGCAGGTACTGAGAATGAAGACTGTACAGTACAGAGATTGAAGACTGACGAATTCAGGATTGAAGAAATCAAGATTGAAGACTCATGAGTATCAAGAGTTCAAGAGTTCAAGATATCAAGATAAGTAATAGTGTCTAGATTTATGTTAAAACTTCATAATAGCACTAAAATCTTTATTTGGATTTTAATTGTGGAATGGAATCCACCTTCTTGCTTTAATAGTGAGATGGAACCCACGACCTCTTTAGTGGGATGGAACCCACGACCTTCTCTAGTGGAATGGAATCCATGATATTTTCAAAATGATTTATTTTAACTATATTTCCAAAACCTATCTTTTTAAAAGTCATCTCTCTCGGTTTAAATATTTTAGCCTTAAACTATTCTTACCATCTTTTATACTTTGATTTCAAAATCATCTCTTGTTTTTAAACTATCTCCTGGTTTTAATATTATAATTTAAATTTCAAAATTATATTCTATACTTAGTTTTTATTATTACTTTTATATTATAGATTATATATTTTTAAGATTACTTTTTAAATCTCTTTTATATGTCTAAACTATATTCAAAATGGTTTACAAAGTTTATAAATTGTTTTGACAAGTTTTAGAATAGAAATCATTTTAAAGTAAAATTAATTTTCAAAATATACATAGGCAGGTTGACATACCCCTCCCCCATGTCGACATAGTGACCGTAGAAATCAAATTTCAAATTTTCAAAAGAAGTGTTTATTCTTCATAACCTTTCGCAAATGGACATGAATGTTATTCTACTATAAATACCAGTTGTTTTCAACAAATTTTAAGTTAGTTTTTCTTCATTTCTTCACTCCTTCTTCTCCACTCAAATATTCTTTTATATTTCAAATGTTTTAACAAAACTCGGCCGAAATCCTAAGTGAATCAAACTTGATCATCTCTAGTTTGATTCTTTGTCATTCTCTCTCAAAGATCTCAATGCTATTCAGAGTTGTAGGACCATTTGTAATCAAAGAAGTGTATCGAGTCTCTCTATCTATCAAAGTGATATTGGGAACGGTGTGATTGTGGCCTATAAATCAATTGGGTGTGATTGTAGCCAGTAAATCAATTAGGTGATCTTGTAGCCTGGTTGAATCAAGAGAGTTTGCCTTGGACTTGGAGACAGGAAGGTGTATCTCATGGCCTTGAAATCAAGGTTGTAATATTGACATTATATTTGAAAAGAAATCTGCACAAGAAATTGTGTGGGACTGGATGTAGGGTAACTCCGAACCAGTATATTATTCCAGTGTGTTCTTTCCTTTTACTACCTTTTATTTACTATTTGCATCTGTGTTTGATTCTGTGATTGTCTCTGTGTTTGTGAATTGCATCTATCTGTGTTTAATTTTAAAAGATTTCAAAAATTCCATAAAATATATTAAACACTATTCACCCTCCCTCTAGTGTTAATCCAGCCTTAAGATCCGTAATCCACATTTCCTACATTTGGTATCAGAGCATTGGTTTTCAAAGTTTTCATAATCTGATTTTTGAAAAGTTTTCAAATGGCTTCCAACGCTGGTAATGTCAACACTATCACTAGTTCATTTATAGAGGGTCAGTCTACTGCCAGACCACCACTTTTAAATGGCAATAACTATGCATATTGGGCATGTAGGATGAAAATCTATTTACAATCAATAAGATTAGGCACTTGGAATATCACACAAACTGAGTACATTGAACTCATAACTAATTTTGCACAGTGGACTGCTGAACAAAAGACAGTTGCACAAAACAATTCCAAAGCCATGAATATTCTATTCTGTTCACTTGATAGGAATGAGCTTAATAGAGTGTCTGTCTGTAAGTCTGCATATGATATTTGGAAAACTTTGCAAGTTACCCATGAAGGAACAAGAAAAGTTAAACAGACCAAAATATCCATTTTGACCATTCAGTTTCAATTATTCAAGATGAATCCAAATGAGTCCATTTCAAACATGTACAGTAGGTTTCAAGACATTGTGCACTCATTAATTGCATTAGGAAAGAACTTTTCTGAAGAAGATCAAGTTAGAAAAATTATGAATTCACTCACTTCGGAATGGGATCAGAAGACTCTAGCAATTGAAAGGCTAATGATATTAGTACTATGAAAATTGAAAAATTAATTGGGAATTTGATTTCGTTTGAAGTAAAAATGCAAGGGAGAAGAGAAAGCGAGGCCTCAGAAAAGAAGCCAATAGCGTTCAATGCAATAACAGATGGTTCAGACTCAAACAGTGACGACGATGAAGAAATAGCCTTGATGACAAGGAATTTTAGAAAGTTTCTAAAATACAGAAAGATGAACAACTACAAGAGAAATGATCACAAGAATTCTGGAAATAATAGTGAGACTCACAACAACGTCAGATGCTAGAATTATGATGAGCCAGGTCACTTAAAAAGAGATCGTCCGCATCTGGATAAGCAGAAATTTCCTCTAAGTAATGATTCGTCAAAGAAAAAAAAGAGGGCATATACTGCTACACTAGACGATTTAGACTCATCCTCTAGTAATGAAGATCAAGAGATAGAAAATTCAAGTATGTGCTTTACAGCTATTCACAAATCTGATAATCTCGGAAATATGGATCTAAAAATAGGTATGCATTTAAATTATATTGGTTGAAATTGTTTGCTTGAATATTTGAATGTTTGAATGTTTGTTTGTTTGCCTGTTTTGAAATTGCTTGCTATTTGAATTTAAAGTTTTGATTTTCAAAATAATATTATTTTAATACTATTTTAAATATTAATATTAAAGTGTTATTATATATATTATTTTAGATAAAATATAAATTAGATTATAGGATATATATATAGATATTAAACAAAATAGAAAAAATTAGTCACATGTATTATAGGACCCATGTCGACATGACCCTACCCCCTATGTCGACATCCCCCTAGAATTTTGAAATTCAAATTTGAATTCAAAACATTGATTCCCCTCTACCTTTTCACCAACTCCAAGGCTCTAAAAAGGTGTCTCTTGACCAGAGAACATGACTATTGAATATCTATTTATCTCCTTAATTTTATCCTATCTTTTCACTTTCATTTCAAAATTCAAACTCTCTTTCAAAATTTTAAGCTCTCTACTTTCTTCAAAAATGGCTTCCTCGAGCACCTCATCCACCATTAGGCTGTCCAAGGCCATCAAAGAATTCCTCTACAATGACCCAGAAGCTATCAGAGCTTACATAAGCTATGTAAACTTTGGAAAAGTCCATACGGGAAAATTTGCAATCTTTAATGATTTTCCTTCTTATGAACTCAATATTCTTTTCGAAGAGAATCAAATTCTTAGTTTAATTGATGATTCTCAAAATGATTTTGTTTATTATCCTAATCTTGTTAAAATGTTTTATGCAAATTTGAATCACGGTTTTTATGAAGGAAATGAAGGAGAAGTTTGGAGTAGTGTTAAAGGAACACGAATTGTTTTGAACAGTGAGATTTTGGGAAATATTTTGGGTTGTAAGTATACGGGAATGAATCTTTTGGATTTTCAAATTGATGAACATGATCAAGAGACATTTCATCATATTTTTGAAGGGGAAGATAACTTTGAATTTATACATCGAAATTTCCATCCTAAAGCAAGAATTGTTAACCTTCTTTTGCAACATACCATAACTCCAAGATTGGGATATTTCAATCACCCGACCTTAAAAGTTTGTAGGGCTCTTTTTGCTATTTTTGGGCATTATGACATTAATTGGGCGCAAGTAATTTTGGTTGAACTTCATCCCAAAAAATTTACCTTAGGAGAAAACACTTTGTATCATGAAATTTATCTTACTCGGATTTTTAACTATTTTGGAGTTCATTATAAGAGAGAGGAGTTTGTTTCTCGAAAAATGTTTAACCATGCAAATATCTCTCTTATGAAAATTTCACTTGTGTTTCAACCATATGAAACACTTGCAGAAAAGATGAAAGGTTGGCTCATGAAGAAATGAAAGAAGAGGAAGAGGAGGAGGAATAAGGGGAGGAAATGGAGATTGAAAAAGAAGGTGAAGAGGCGGAAGAAACATCATTGGAAAGTATTGAATACCCTATCACTCCTTACAATCCATCCAACAAGACACTTCTCAAAAACCAAAAGATATTAGTGGAAAATCAAAGGATTCTCAAAAGATCCTTTAGTAAAAAGTTGGATAAAATTTCCACCAAAATGAACAAGTTCTTTAGGAAAGTGAGTTGTAAACTTGGATTATCATCATCTTCATCATCCTCTATTGAATTCTAGTTTTCATTTCAAGTTGTATTTGTTTGTATCTTTCGATTAGTTAATGTTATGTATTGTTTATGTAATGTTAACTAAAATTTATCAATAAAAATCATTTATTTCTGTTCATTAGCTCTAAAATATCTCCGGATTGCTTGTTATTATATTATATAAGTTTATATATATATACTTGTACATAATATAAAGAAACAAAGCATATTGCCAAAATCAACAGAGGCATGTCGACATCCCCTACCCCCCATGTCGACATGTAATGGCCAAAAAGTAATTTTTGTTTTGAATTTACAATAGACATAACTACCTTGTGTCTTTTCATTTAAAACGACTTTCTATCTATTTAAATACCCGTTTCTTCTAGAAAAATGTAAATTTTCAATTCTCTTTATTTTCTATTGAGTTTCTTTATATTTTTATCAAAAATGGCCTCACTTATTCATAATCTAAGTAGGAATCTTGAAGAAACTCTCAAATCTTTCAAGAACATACTTACTTTTATCCTTCGCAATTAACGACACTTAGAATTAAGCCAAATGTAGATGATAAAGGAACAAGAAAGGCACTTCGATGCCATTCGATGGATGATTTTAGCCCTCAACAAAGAAGAACTCGAACCGAATCCAGAAGGAACTCTGAACAAGGATAATGAAAAATTGAATGCTATAAAGGCAGACCCTATCTTCGGTGAAGAAGGATGGGTTGAAGTTCCAAGAAATGTTTGATTTGACTTGTATGGTTTGATTTACTTTGATTTGATTTGGTTTTATGTGGTTTCAATTGCTTGGCTTGATTTGACTTGATTTGAATTGTTTGAATTGATTTGAACATGGTATGTAATATATGATGAAATGGTGTGGTTTGATAAATATATTGATTGATTATGTTTGAAATTTTCATATCTCTCACATTTACCTTACTATATTGTACTCATATTATTATCTGTCTCATTTATATTCTACTAAAATGTATTATTATCCAATATAGTGCTATAGTATAAGATTTAGGGGGAGTGATAGGATTAATTTTTGTTGATGACAAAGGGGGGGAATTATAAAATAGATTAGATAGGCTTAGATTAAGGGGGAGTTAGTATATTAAGGGGGAGTTGTTGGAGTAAGGGGAGTTAGAGTAGAATCTGAGTTTTGTGGAGTAGATTTTATAAACAAAGGTTGTCATCATCAAAAAGGGGGAGATTGTTAGTTTCTGAGATGATGGTATTGATGACAACAACCTTAGAGGGCTTGTTATAAAATATAAATACTAATATTCTTGTCTAGATATATATGTATATGCAGAATATATATGCAGGTACTGAGAATGAAGACTGTACAGTATAGAGATTCAAGACTGACGAATTCAAGATTGAAGAAACCAAGACTGAAGACTCATGAGTATCAAGAGTTCAAGATATCAAGATAAGTAATAGTGTCTATATTTATGTTAAAACTTCATAATAGCACTAAAATCTTTATTCGGATGTTAATTGTGGAATGGAATCCACCTTCTCGCTTTAATAGTGGGATGAAACCCACGACCTCTTTAGTGGGATGGAACCGACGACCTACTCTAGTGGAATGGAATCCACGAAATTTTCAAAATGATTTATTTTAACTATTTTTCCAAAAACTATCTTTTTAAAAGTCATCTCTCTCGGTTTAAATATTTTAGCCTTAAACTATTCTTACCATCTTTTGTATTTTGATTTCAAAATCATCTCTTGTTTTTAAACTATTTCTCGGTTTTAATATTATAGCTTTAAATTTCAAAAATATATTCTATACTTAGTTTTTAATATTACTTTTATATTATAGATTATATATTTTTAAGATTACTTTTTAAATCTCTTTTATAAGTTTAAACTATATTCAAAATGGTTTACAAAGTTTGAAAATTGTTTTGACAAGTTTTAGAATAGAAATCATTTTAAAGCAAAATTAATTTTCAAAATATACGCATGTCGACTTACCCCATCCCCCCATGTTGACATGGTGATCGTAGAAATTCAATTTTCAAATTTTTAAAAGAAGTGTCTATTCATCATAACCTTTCGCGAATGGACATGACTATTATTCTTCTATAAATACCAGTTGTTTTCAACAAATTTAAAGTTATTTTTTCTTCATTTCTTCACTCCTTCTTCTCTACTCAAATATTCTCTTATATTTCAAATGTTTTAACAAAGCTGTACCGAAATCCTAAGTGAATCAAACTTGATCATCTCTAGTTTGATTTCTGTCATTCTCTCTCAAAGATCTCGGTGCTATTCATAGTTATAGGATCATTTGTAATCAAAAAAGTGTATCGAGTCTCTATATCTATCAAAGTGATAGTGGAAATGGTGTGATCAATTAGGTGATCTTGTAGCTGGTTAAATCCAGAGAGTTTGCCCTGGACTTAGAGGCAGGAAGGTGTATCTCGTGGCCTTGAAATCGAAGTTGTAATATCGACATTATATTTGAAAAGAAATCTACACAAGAAATTGTGTGGGACTGGATGTAGGGTAACTCCGAACCAGTATAAAATTTCGGTGTGTTCTTTCCTTTTACTGCTTTTTATTTACTATTAGCATCTATATCTGATTCTGTGATTGTCTTTATGTTTGTGAATTGCATATGTCTGTGTTTAATTTCAAAAGATTTCAAAAATTCATAAAATCCATTAAACACTATTCACCCCTCCTCTAGTGTTAATCCGGCCTTAAGATCCGTAATCCGCATTTCCTACAAGCCTTAGAGGTAATACTACCTTTACCTGCCCGGCTTTATTTCCAACCAAGGGATAGTACAAGTTTGAAATGGACAAGTATTGGTAAGGGTATGAGATTTAATTTCCATATACATCATTTTAATTATTCCCGATAGTTGATTTACCAAGTATCGATTCCCCTATCTTCTTTATGTATCATCAATCTAAGATGATTTGTTGCTTATTTGAGCGTTTAAATCCTTTGTCGGAAATGACTAAAACCAAAAAGAAAGTGGACGTAATGTTATGTGGGGTTGCCCCAATTAGGGTATCTTCACATATATTATAGATTGGATTCGGTTGTATGCGCATGGAGATGTGAAATACTCAGCTACTCAATAAGGTTGGTGAGGTACGGTTGTATATTTCCAAGAGAGTCAAGGGAAAGTGACCCTCTTAATTATATCGTCTAGAGGTATATTTTCGGCAATGGGAGTGCGCCCTCTTAGTCATTTTGGAAAATTTCCCTTTCCTTATTTTTGATTCAAACCCTTGAATTTATTTCTCTCTTAATTACATCGGGAAGTATCTTGCGCAATTTGCGATGTTTTATTATTTATACCCATTACTTGTGGTTGGATGTTGTTCTTTTGTGGGGAAAACCATTCCGCATTTGGCGGCATGGTCTCACATATTGTTGTTTATTTCCACCTTTGTTTAGAGTTTACTTATACCCGACTTATTGTCTGACCCGAGTTGCTTATTTTCCCTAAACTCTCGGGTACTCATTTATATTTAAGTAGTTCGAAAGTAGCAGGTTTCTTTGGGCTCTTTTGGAGGTGATGGACGAGCAGGAAGATCCTTATCTATCTAGTTATCTATTTCCGATGTTATGCTTATTTATGTATATGTATTCTGTATCAGCCAGTGTAAAGGCAGGTGGTTATAAATGCTTATGTTGATGGTACTATAACTTGATAAAGTAACCTTGTGTACTATCATATATTATAATTAACCATTATGTTGTGATATTTTCTATTTTGTTCTTTTATTTTACCCTACGACAACTAGTCTTTCAGATGCTTGGGCGACGGCACACGAATACAATGGATGTATTAAGTGTTGTTCCCAGGGTTAGAAAGGTGGGTCATCACAGTTAGTATCAGAGCTTTGGTTAAGTGAACACCTTAGCCTGATTGGGGTACAAATCATTAGAGATAAGGTAAGTGATGCCCTAGAATGAGTTAATCTTGAGAGAGTGTATTTGTAATTCTTATAATTATATATCCTCTAAAGTCTTGTTTTAGATCCTTCTGTGTTATTTCCTTAAACCGTAGTAATCCTATTCTTGTATTCTAAAGATAACTATTATTTGTTCAAGCAACAAAAGATGAATACAAGAACAGGAGCAAGGAGAGAATCTAGAACTAGAATGGCTACCAATGGCAGGGAACCTAGAAATGCTACTATGCCAGTTGTTGATCCTGTAGAGGAAGTGGTGGTGCAAGTTTATCCCTCTATGAACTTTGCAGCTTTGTGTAAGAGGTTTACTACTTTAGGCGAGAAAACATTCTATTGAACTGAAGATATTCTTCGAATGCAGATATGGCTTCGATCTTGTGAAATAATGTTTAGGGATCTTCGATTGGGTGATGCGAAGAAATGGCTGCTACATCACGACAACTCCAAAAGTCGGCGATGGATTGGTGGGATTCAATAATAGCCAGACAAAGAATTTTCTTGGGGTCAATTTAAGGAAGCTTTTGAAGCACGGTTGGTTTGGAATTTCATTGGTTTGAAGCAAGGTGATTAACGGTGTCACAATATAAGCATAAGTTTAGTGCTTTGTCCGTTTCGGATTTTGATTGATAGACACACCACTCAAAAATAATGAAATGTTTGTGAATGGGATGAGACTAGATTTCCAGCGTAAAATGATCAACATCTTATAGGTACATTCACCAACCTTATTAGTATAGCTTTGAGTTTCGAAACTCTTGATATTAAGGAGGGAGTCCATAAGGGGTAGTGCCAGCAGTTTCCGCTAAGCCTTTATTAGTAATACTAGTTGGAGGCAAGTCAAATTTCAAACGCAAGGAAAGAAGCAGTGGGCAGGGAAGAAACTTGGAGGTGGGGCTCTAGTATAGAAGAAGCAGCTCAACTTGGCCAACGTTCGTTGTTTCAAGTGCATCAAGATAGGCACTTTGCAAATCAGTGCACTGAACCACCTAGCGATCCAATCTACTATAATTGTCACAAGTAAGGACACATGAAGAATGAGTGCCCTTTCCCAAAAAGAGCTCGCAAGGACAGGTTTTTGCTATTGAAGAGATACCATCCACTTCTTCAGGATAGAAGGGGAAGTAGGTGTTGCAAGGTACATTCTCCATCTATGATCTTCCTATAAGAGTATTATTTAATATGGGTGCTTTCCATAGTTTTATCTTATGACTTGATAAACAAACTAAACCTAAATATGTTATTTTAAGTAATCCTATTTGTGTATCGAACCCAATCGGGGATCCAACAAATCTTGGCACTATGTGTCTAAATGTGCCTATTTCTTATCGAAATCATCTCTTTCTTTCTGATCTGTTTATTCTTGGGTTCATGGGTTTGGAGTATTATTAGGAATGGATTGGTTATCTAAGTTTAAGGTTGTCTTGGATTGTGATAGGAGAAGAGTCGTGATAAAGGATGCGAAAGGAAGAAGCATTGATATATGCTGTGAAGAGCCTAACGAGTTAATAAGCAGTTTTCTTTATTCATTCGAATAGCTAAAGAGGAGCTTAGGGATATACCAGTTTTTTGGGATTTCAAAGATATTTTTGATGAAGTGCAAGGTTTACTCCTCACCATGTACTGAATTTTCGCATTGATTTGATTCCAGGAACTAGAAATATTGACAACCTCCATGAAGAGTGGCTCTGAAAGATAAGAGGGAGTTATAAGGGCAGACATTCGGCCTATTGCAGAAGGGTTTGATCCGACATAGTACCTCAAGTTGGAGATCACCGATCATCTTTGTTACACAGGCGAACGGTTCTCTAAGGTTATATGTAGGCTATCGGGAATTAACCAGAGGACTATCAAGAATAAATATCCTTTATCAAGGATCAACGATATGTTTGGCCAAGTCTATAGTGCTTGGATATTTACTTAATTGGATCATCACACCGGTTTCCACCAATTAAGAGTAGCAGAGGAGAGTGTGCCCTTAATAGGTTTTAGGACTCCAGATAATTTCTACAGGTTGTTAGTTATACCGTTTGGGCTGACTAATGCACCTGCTTATTTTACAGACTTAACGAATTGAGTATTTCGAGATGCTCTTAATAAATTTGTTCTTGTCTTTATTGATGACATTCTTATCTGTTCGAAGATGGAGGTGGGACAAAAATATCATCTCCATGTCATACTCAATACCTTAAGGAGAAATGTATTGAAAGCCAAGTTTCCTAAGTGCCATTTCTAGAAATCTGAAGTTAGTTTTTTAGGGCATGTTGTTCCGAGAGAAGGCATATCAATAGAACCGGCTAAAATTATTGCGGTTCTAGACTAGAAGTCAAAAGTATGAAAGAAGTTTCTTAGGATTGGTTGTTTTTACCGAAGGTTCATCAAAGACTTTTCAAAGATTTCTTCTCATATGATGAAGTTAACAAAGAAAGATGTTAAGTTCGTGTGGATGCCTAAGTATGATCAAGCATTCAATGATTTAAAGAAGTTGACTAGCGCTCATGTTTTAACCATTCCATATGGGAGTGAAGGTTTAACCGTGTATACGGATGCTTGTAGTACTGGATTGGGAGTATTTATGCTGCAGCATTGGAAAGTTATTGCCTTTGCAAGTTGACAGCTAAACCCATATAAGAAAATTTTTGCTACGCATGATTTGGAGCTTTTGGCTGTTGTATTCACACTTAAGATATGGAGGCATTATCTTTGGGTGAAAACTCCGAGTTATACATGGACCACAAATCCCTAAAATACCTATTTACCGAAAAGGATTTTAATTTGAGGCGGTAGAGACGGTTGGGGTTTCTCGCTTCTTATGATATGGAGATTCTTTATACCCTTGGGAA
The DNA here is from genome assembly GCA_030737815.1 of Allium fistulosum. NCBI lineage: Eukaryota > Viridiplantae > Streptophyta > Magnoliopsida > Asparagales > Amaryllidaceae > Allium > Allium fistulosum. Next base: position 331,688,580 of record CM060908.1, read on the forward strand.
AACAATTGTTGTTGTGGATGCGTTGAGTAGGAATGTTGCAATGGTCACAAATTTGAAGTTAAGCCAATATTAATGGAGAGGATTTCATCGAGTCAGGAGGCAGATCCTATTTTGGCTCAACTTAAAAAGGATGTTCAAGAAGGTGTTGTTTTTAGCTTTGAGATTGATCCCCAGGGAAAATTTAAAATAAATGGGTGTATACGTGTTCCAAATGTTAGTGGACTTAGGAAAGAAGTGTAATCCAAATGCCACCATTCAAAGTTATCTTTCCATCTAGAATTGACCAAGATGTTCAAAGATATAAAGAGGGTATTCTAATGGAAGGGGATGAAAGCGAGATATTTCGATCTTTGTGAGTCAGTGTACATACTGCCAGTAGATTAAAGTGACCAGCAAAAGATCGCTGGACTACTTTAACCACTTAAGATCCAAAATTGAAGTGGGAGTAGATCTCTACGGACTTTATCGATCGACTACCTAGGTTAAGAAGAGGTAACGAAGGCATTTGGGGTATAACAGATCGACTAACCAAGAGTGCCCATTTCATTCCTGTTAAGCCGACTAGGAGCTACAAGTCTAGTGAGTTTGTATATGAAGGAGATTATGAGACTCCATGGTATTCCTTATAGTATTGTAAGTGACCGAGACCTGATATTCACTAGCAGGCTCTAGGAGGGACTACAAACTGCTTTAAGGACTGAGCTAAGTCTGAGTATAGCTTACCATCCCCAGACATATGTGTAGACAGAGAGAGTTAACCGGGTCCTGGAAGATTTATTGCAAGCATACATTTCTTGACTTTGGGGATTCTTGGGAATATCATTTACCCTTAGTCGAATTCACTTAGAACAACGCTATCAGGCAAGCATTGGTATGGCCCTTTGTGAAGCTCTTTATGGTCATTCATGTAGTTCTCCATCGTATTGGGTTGAATCGAGAGATATATTTGTTCTTGGACCCAATATGATCTTTGAAGCCAGTGAGAAGGTTAAGAAAGGCTTAGTCGAATTCACCCTTATTCGAATTCACTTTCATCCTCAACATCGTAGATGGAGCAATATTAAGAAAGACTTGGAATGCACACCATTTCCCTCATTATTTTACTTGAATTTTTTATCATATTCCTTGTATTGCAACTTTTTAATTGAATCAATTATGAAACAGATTCTAATAAAGCGTGCTTTCCTTAATATTTTACCATTCCAAGTAACTAGTTGGAAATACAACCTCATATCACCACTTGAACGCGATAAACTAATAATAAAGCCTTAAAGGAGCGTCACCTGAGTCTTAAGAGCTCATTCAAGGGAAAGGTCGCACTGGGCATGATATCACCCCTCGAACTTATTAGCCGACACTGGTGGATAGAGTGATCCTTGTTTGGGTGTTCGCAGCTAATGATCGGCTCAAACTTCTTAGCTAGTATTGGTGGACCAGAGATATGACGATCAGCTCAAACTTCTTAGCCGGTAGTGGTTGACCAGAGAGATCCCTATTTGAATGTCTACAGCTGACAATCGACTCAATCTTCTTAGCAGGCAATAGCGGACCAGAAGGATCCCTATTCAGGTATGCATAGTTGACAATTGGCTCCAACTTCTTAGCCAGCGATGGTGGACCAGAGAGATCCCTATTTGGGTGTAAGCCAGTAGTGGTGGACCAGAGTGATCCCTATTCGAGTGTCCACAATTTACGATTGGCTTGTATTTTTCCATCAACTATAGAGAGCCATAGTAAGACTACTTAGGCATCCACTATTGTCGAAGGTCTCAAACCTACGAAGGTTTGAGAAGAACCCGACTTACCGGAAGTCAGGACATGACAGCCGCCTAGTTGGTTCTCCCTTAGCATGCGAATAAGTTCGACGATAGTAAATAGCGACTAGCAGTTCAAGTTTGCCTGAGGCGCATGAGAATTACATTATACTCAATAAGAAACAAGGAAAGAAATTGAAATTTACAAAGACAATCATAAGTATAACAACATAAAGCATTTAGAAACAGTATGCCCTCAAACTTAACGACGCATCAAAATTGGTCAAGCATGAGTGAGAATGTTTAACACACAAAAAAGTGTATACACAACAAGTTCATTCCGAATAAAAGAGAGACACAGATAGGAAACATGAGTGGCCATCATTTGGACAAGAGCCTGCATATACAGATGAGCACAACATGAGTAACATGAGCACAAGAGCCTGCAAATATTCAGGTGCAATACAAATAAAGTCACAACAAGAGCACAAGAGCCTGCAAATATTCAGGTGCAATACAAATAAAGTCATAACATGAGCACAAGAGCATGCATATACACATGTGTACATGTACACATGTGCACATGTGCACATGTACACATGTGCACATGTACACATGTGCATTGCCTCAGCATCTCAAATTTCAGCCAAGAGGCATCATGTACACCAAAACAACTCGACAGTGAGTTAACAAAGAAGAGGCATGAAAAGATGATGACCAGCAAACGATGAGGCAAGAATTCAAAAAACAAATCCAAGCATCAAGTACACAAGATTCCAAGCATAGAACAAGACCACATGAAATCAGATACAACAAAGCAAGCATGTGTAATGGCAACACAAGTTCAAAGTTCATGGAACCAGAGCATAACACATATGGTCAGAATAACACAATGCAACAACTTCAACAAGATACAGGTGTACACAAGACTTCAGACTGCAACAACACATGTACACATGAAACAGAGGCCAGACACCCCAAACTCAATACAACAAAGATACACCAAACCAGACCAGAGGCAAGTTGTAGTTCAACTCGAAGAAACTACAGCTACCATTAGAACACACATATGAAGTACAGACTCAAATAAACCAGTTCACAATGATATGCAACCCAGATCAGTGAACAGTGATAGGCAACAAGGCAGAAGGTTAATGACACTTGAACTCAACCAAACAACAAAGGTACCAAAATGACAACAAGCTCCAGAACAGACTCAAGTGAAACCAAACCACACAGTGCACCAGACCAGAGCTCATATGGCACAAGTACATGTAGTTCAGGTGAACCCCAGACGAGCAAGTAAAACAAAACACAAAGCCACAGCAATACAATATGCATACATAGACCAGGCTCATAAGCAACATGAAATCAGTTATGCAATGGCCAGACTCACAAACACCAGACCACATGATACAAGTGCAAAGAGACAGCATATATGGCAACACAAACAATATGAACATATGGAGATGATCAACAGAATACAAGTTCAATGCAATGGCAACAAGCTACAATGGGACTGAACACAAGTATAACAAAACCAGTTTCAAAAGCCAAGGAAGAAGTAGCAAGTATGAGAAAGCTGTTCAACATGGACTAATACAAGTGCACTCGTCACAACAATATGCAGTGACAACTAGTACAATGCAAACCAAAATGAAGTGCAACCGAGACATATCAAGCACAATGACATGAACAGGTGAAATGTAATGAACAAATACAACATGACAACAGGTACAAGCAATATAGGGCTAACAAGACCAGATGAGTCGAAGCAACTATCATTTGAGTATGAAGCAGTTTACAGTTCTACAAAATAGTGAAGTAGCAGTTCGATGATCAAAGTTAATGTCATAGGGATTTTAAAATGAACATGTCAAGTTTAAATGCAAAAGTCCAAGCCAGGTGATAACACGAATTGAACAAGTCCATAAAATCTAAAAAATTCAAATACAACAATCGATTGCTAGTAAATCAAGGTAAACTAGTCAATTATCATGAAATCAACAAATATCATAACAAATTCAAAATACCAAAGTCATAGAAGAAAAAGAACGGAATTGACTCAAGCAACAGAGCTAAAATTCACATTCATTGAATAACAAGTACGAATTGAACAAGTCGGATTTATCACAAGTATTCAAGCAAAATTGAACGGTCGAGCAAAAATCACTGAAGAATTCAAACAGATTTATACGAACGAAAATATAGGGTGTTCGAACCCTATAAATTGAACCCATATCATCACTGGCAAATTATGAGTTCGAATTCAAGCAACATAACAGAGCAAATAAAGTACAAAATCACGTACCAATTTTATACTTCTTTCGAACTTATCCTTGAAGTAGCCGAAGAGAATTGAAGAGTGGTAAAAAAAGAAGCATCGAAGTACAAAAGCACAATTGCAATCAATCTGAAATTCAATCTCCAAGCGGTGGCTTTAAGAATCACTAAGCCCTAATTTTTGAAGAGGATGGGAGCAAAAGGAACGGCTGCATATACAAAGAAAGGGAGGTGACCTTGTCTTTAATTGGGTTATAATTTGAGTGGGCCGGTCATATTTTTATATTGGGATTAAAGTATTTAAATAGGGTTTTGGTTAATTGTTTTTTTTTATTTTGTAATTTTTTTTTAAAATTTGTGAAATTTTAGTCGTGTGACTAAGGACGAACTACGGTGGTGTAGTTCGAGAATTCGCAACTCAATGGCTGAGTTGTGGCAGGGTTTTGAGCGTAGAGTTAGATTAGTCATTAGCGGGTGTTGCAAGTTTACATGTGTAAGCGTTTGACTACTTAATTTCTAGTAGAAACCTTGGGGGCAGCACATAGGCAGGTTATTGCCGAAGCTGGGTAAATCTGTATTGTTCTATTTCTGATTTTATTATTCTGCTATTATCTGCGCTGCAATTATCATATATATATATTCGCATTAATTTTTATCACCTAATTCACCCCCCTTTAGGGTGAAATCGATCCTTCAAGTAGTATCAGAGCAGGTTAATAGCAAGGATGTCTAACCCTAGTTACAAATCTAGAGAGAGTCTGTCCAGTATTATTCCCCCTATTTTTGATGGAACTGATTTTTTAATTGGAAATTAAAAATGGAATTTTATTTAAAGTCTATTAATTCTGAATGTTGGGATATTATTAAAAATGGGTATGATATAGTAGACAAGAAAAATACTTCGATTAATGCTCTTGCTATGCATATACTATATTCTCATATTAATCGAGATAATTTTAACTATATCTCTCATTATGAAAGTGCACAGGAAATATGGAATACTTTTGATGTAATATATGGTGCAAAAGTCAACAACGGTGAGAAATCTCAGTTGAAGAAACGTGCTTGACAGGATTTGCAAATGACAGCAGTGATGAAGATTCAATAGCCGATGAGATAAGTGATCTTTCATTTCATGATTTGCTTCTCTTATGCCGAAATTAATTGAAAATAATGAATCTCTTGAGATGATAAATAATAGGTTGAAAAGGGAATAATCTAAACTATGTCAGAAAAATAATGATTTGGAAAATGAGCTTAAGAATATTAAGAATAATAAAAATTTAATTGCAAAAGGTGTTTGAACTGTGAAAAAGAATTTGCCTATTTTCATGAACTTTCAAAAGTTAGAAAACGAAATTTTAATTCGGGAGAAGAACAAAACTGAGTTGATTTGTAAAAATAATATTTTGCAAAAAGAGTTGGATAGTTTTAAGAGTCGGAAAGTTTTAAACATGCAATTTTTGAAAATAAATTATATGAGGTCAATGAAAATTTCAAAACCCTTGAAAAGAAAAAGATGATTTTGAGGAAATATGAAATTATTCGATTAAATCACGAGTTTGAAAAGGAGATTGAAAAAGTCAAGGATTTTGAAAAAATTGAATTTAAAAAACTCCAACTTTTTGAAACTGTGATGTTAGAAATTGAGACTAAAATTAGAGAGCTTGAAAATGAAAATATGGGCTTGAAAATGAATAATTTTGAAAAGAGAGATAGTACCATAAGTTGTTGTTTGAAGCTAATAAATGAAAATAAAATTTTAAAATCCAAAGTTAATAAAATTGAGTTGATTACTAGAGAAAAATTTACTAGAGAAAAATCATTTAGTATGCTCATAGAAAATCAACTCTTCATGAATAAAAGAAAAGGATTTGGATTTGAAAAGGTGTCAAAATATGAACAAACGACTAATAACACTGTCAAAGGGAAAAGTGTGATACCCAAATGGGTAAGGTGTGGAAATATCGAACATAGTAAGAATAATTGTCGAAATATATACAAAGACAAAACCGTTAAACAAATATGGATTCCAAAAGGTACGAATATAAATAGTTTGAATTTTAAACAAATTTGGGACCCAAGGGTATAATTGTAGATGCTAACGGTCTATTATATAGACAAATTTGGGTACCAAAGATTTCAATAGATAATAATAGTGGTCCTACATCCTTAGTTAGACCACTTGCCTTCTCCACAATTTAGACACATAAGTGGGCTAAGGAACAAATTTGATGGAGATTGATTTCGAGTTGTTCTAGGTGATTGATAAACTAAAATTTAAATGTTCCTTAGCCTATAAAGATTAGATGGAGATCATCGCATTTTGGATATCACGACATCAAAGGAAAGTGAGGTATGATCTCTCAACTCAATTTTGTTCACATATTGTTAATTGTGTTTTAATCGACATTATTGAAATATTTCTGCCATATCTTGGACATCTCAACTTTGATTTGTAAAATTCTTGAACTCCTGGAAAGCTAACTGATAATGCTACAACTTTTCTGTTTTTAGTGATTCACTTTGGAATGTCATGAAAAACTGCTTTGATGAATTTTTTGAATGTGTGTTTTTGCTCGATATAGATTACTTTACTTGTGCTTGATAAAAATGGACGTGCTAAAAATTTCAAAAAAAAACAATTCAAGTGTTGAGGAGTACAAGTTTTTCTTATATACCACTATTTTTCACCATGAATACCTCAAATACAAGTGGAATCTGATATCATCTCATGATGAAATCATTTTTTTTTGCAATTATTTAATTATTTATATTGGTTTTCAACTAGAAGTCATTTTCACAAAACCTTCTTACAGAAAATTAATTTTCACTTATGTTAATTTTTAAAACTTGGGTTTTCATCATGATAAAAATACTCTAGTTTATTTCTGTAAGAGATTTACTCTAGAAAAGATAATCATTGACTAATCGAATCTTTTGGAACTTATCAAAATTATTATAGTGCTTGAAAAGTGATGGATAGTGATTAATATATTTCATAATAAGAAGAAGTATAATTTTATAATTTCATGAAAATTAAACAAATTTTATAATATTTTTAGATTAGTACTTATTCCTTGATAATTTCTATCACTTCCATCTTTCTGTCAATCCATACATCATAATATAGTGTGTAGAATTTGGTATTTCAAAATAAGGAAATATATTTTTTGTAAAATAATTATATCCTAAAGTATTCACTCTCATTTAAAAGTCCTCGCTGTTATGCATGGGTGAATTACTTCAATTTCTATATATGAGCTTCCATTCTCATTTAAAAGTCCTCGCGGTTATGCATGGATGGGACACATATTAGAAAGGGATAAATATCAAGTATATTCTAATCTCATTTAAAAGTCCTCACGGTTATGCATGGTTAGAAAATACTTGACATTTTTTTTTAAAAAAAGGAGTAACTACTAACCTCATTTAAAAGTCCTAACAGTTATGCATGGTTAGTAAGTGCTTCACATTTTTTTGTATAATATTTGAAAAGAGAAAATGCACAAATTATTCCTTTATTGAAAATATCAAACTCTTGTCACTATATAAAACTTTCCATAATCTTACCATTTCTCTAAAGTGGAGTTTGTTTCTAATTAATAAAATATTATGGCTTTTGTTTGATTAATCGGAATTTGAAATTAATATTTCTCTCTTGATTTGATTTTATAATTTTAATCAAAATCGTAGCTTTTTCAATTACTATTATTATTTTTGATGATAACAAAAGGGGGAGAGAGGTTAAGATTTTGATTTTACACGCATCTGTGTAGGGGAGCCTTGTTGTAGGGGGAGCATTCAAATAGGGAGCTAATAGAATTCATTGAAACCAAATACATTTAATAGAGTCAAAATCTTAATATATGTTTGTTATCATCAAATGGGGGAGATTGTAGAATACAATAGCTTATGATTTTTGTTTGATGATAATAAACATATATATATTTATTTATTTAAATGTATTTGTTGTTATTTTATTTTTCACATATTAAATAAATATTGTTGAATAAATTAAAAAACATAGAATTCGTATTTAAACAAATATTTTATTCAAACAAATATTTTATTACAAATTCAAATAGTACAAATTTGAGCTCTCACTATATTTATACATTTTCAATTACAATACAACTTATATTAAAACACAATTTTCAATATACAATTTTTTCATACATGGTTCACCTCACTACATAAGTCACTCAACACTCTATTTGATCTTCAACTTTGTTCCAGCCTGTATTCTGCATCTGAACTATCTGCGAAATAAACGCTGACGCAGTAAAATTGAAAAAGAAACTATTTTGCAGTGTACAATAAAATGTGTGTTTTTGAAAATGTTATTTGCCTCAGTTATTTGGGTTGTTCTCATCATATTCTTTTAAATCATCATACACGAAAAACTTGTGACATGCATAGTGAACCACTGTACATGCCACAAGGCCGTGCACACCGATATACAATTGCTTGTTAAAATCGCAGGGACAGGTGAGCACAAGGTCAAACCCAAGCAAAAGCTGGATTCAACTCAAGTGCAAATATTCAAGTGCAATACAAATAAAGTCACAACATGAGCACAAGAGCCTTCATATACACATGTGTACACGTACACATATGCATTGCCTCAGCATCTCAAATTTCAGCCAAGAGGCATCATGTACACAAAAACAACTCGGCAATGAGTTAACAAAGAAGAGGCATGAAAAGATGATGACCAGCAAACAATGAGGCATGAATTCAAAAAAAAATCCAGGCATCAAGTACACAAGATTCCAAGAATGGAACAAGACCACATGAAATCAGATACATAAACGCAAGCAGGTGTAATGGCAACACAAGTTCAAAGTTCATGGAACCAGAGCATAGCATATATGGTCAGAATAACACAATGCAACAACTTCAACCAGATACAGGTGTACACAAGACTTCAGACTGCAACAACACATGTACACATGAAACAGAGGCCAGACACCCCAAACTCAATACAACAAAGATAAACCAAACCAGACTAGAGGCAAGTTGTAGTTCAACTCGAAGAAACTACAGCTACCAATGATATGCAACCCAGATCAGTGAACAGTGATAGGCAACAAGGCAGAAGGTCAATGACACTTGAACTCAACCAAACAACAAAGGTACCAAAATGACAACAAGCTCCGGAACAGACTCAAGTGAAACCAAACTACACAGTGCTCCAGACCAGAGCTCATATGGCACAAGTGCATGTAGTTCAGGTGAACCAGATGAGCAAGTGAAAAAAAACACAAAGCCACAGCAATACAATATGCATACATAGACCAGGCTCATAAGCAACATGAAATCAGTTATGCAATGGCCAGACTCACAAACACCAGACCACATGATACAAGTGCACAGAGACAGCATATATGGCAACACAAACAATATGAACATATGGAGATGATCAACAGAATACAAGTTCAGTGCAATGGCAACAAGCTACAATGGGACTGAACACAAGTATAACAAAACCAGTTTCAAAAGCCAAGGATGAAGTAGCAAGTATGAGCAAGGAGTTCAACATGGACTAATACAAGTGCACTCGTCACAACAATATGCAGTGACAACTAGTACAATGCAAACCAAAATGAAGTGCAACCAAGACATATCAAGCACAATGACATGAACAGGTTAAATGTAATGAACAAATACAACATGACAATAGGTACAAGCAATATAGGGCTAACAAGACCAGATGAGTCGAAGCAACTATCATTTGAGTATGAAGCAGTTTACAGTTCTACAAAATAGTGAAGTAGCAGTTCGATGATCAAAGTTAATGTCATAGGGATTTTAAAATGAACATGTCAAGTTTAAATGCAAAAGTCCAAGCCAGGTGATAACACGAATTGAACAATTCCATAAAATCTCAAAAATTCAAATACCACAACCGATTGCCAGTAAATCATGGTAAACTAGTCAATTATCATGAAATCAACAAATATCATCACAAATTCAAAATACCGAAGTCATAGGAGAAAAAGAACGGAACTGACTCAAGCAACAAAGCTAAAATTCACATTCATTGAATAAGAAGTACAAATTGAACAAGTCGGATTTATCACAAGTATTCAAGCAAAATCGAACGGTCGAGCAAAAATCACTGAAGAATTCAAACAGATTTATACGAACGAAAATATAGGGTGTTCGAACCCTATAAATTGAACCCATATCATCACTGGCAAATTATGAGTTCGAATTCAAGCAACATAACAGAGCAAATAAAGTACAAAATCACGTACCAATTTTATACTTTTTTCGAACTTATCCTTGAAGCAGCCGAAGAGTATTGAAGAGTGGTAAAAAAAGAAGCATCGAAGTACAAAAGCACAATTGCAATCAATCTGAAATTCAATCTCCAAGCGGCGGCCTTAAGAATCACTAAGCCCTAATTTTTGAAGAGGATAGGAGCAAAAGGAACGACTGCATATACAAAGAAAGGGAGACGACCTTGTTTTTAATTGGGTCATAATTTGAGTGGGACGGTCATATTTTTATATTGGGATTAAAGTATTTAAATAGGGTTTTGGTTAATTGTTTTTTTATTTTGTAATTTTCTTTTAAAATTTGTGAAATTCTAGTCGTGTGACTAAGGACGAACTACGGTGGTGTAGTTCGAGAATTCGCAACTCAATGGCTGAGTTGTGGCAGGGTTTTGAGCGTAGAGTTAGATTAGTCAGTAGCGGGTGTCGCAAGTTTACATGTGTAAGCGTTTGACTACTTAATTTCTAGTAGAAACCTTGGGGGCAGCACGTAGGCAGGTTATTGCCGAAGCTGGGTAAATCTGTGTTGTTCTATTTCTGATTTTATTATTCTGCTATTATCTGTGCTGAAATTATCATATATATATTTCCACATTAATTTTTATCACCTAATTCACCCCCCTCTAGGGTGAAATCGATCCTTCAAGTAGTATCAGAGCAGGTTAATAGCAAGGATGTCAAACCCTAGTTGCAAATCTAGCGAGAGTTTGTCCAGTATTATTCCCCCTATTTTTGATGGAACGGATTTTTTTAATTGGAAATTAAAAATGGAATTTTATTTAAAATCTATTAATTCTGAATGTTGGGATATTATTAAAAATAGGTATGATATAGTAGACAAGAAAAGTACTTCGATTAATGCTCTTGCTATGCATATACTATATTCTCATATTAATCGAGATAATTTTAACTATATCTCTCATTATGAAAGTGCACAGGAAATATGGAATACTTTTGATGTAATATATGGTGCAAAAGTCAACAACGGTGAGAAATCTCGGTTGAAGAAACGTGCTTGATAGGATTTGCAAAAGACAGCAGTGATTAAGATTCAATAGCAGATGAGATAAGTGATCTTTCATTTCATGATTTAGTTCTCTTATGCCGAAATTAATTGAAAATAATGAATCTCTTGAGATGATAAATAATAAGTTGAAAAGGGAACAATCTAAACTATGTCAAAAATATAATGATTTGGAAAATGAGCTTAAGAATATTAAGAAAAATAAAAATTCTAATTGCAAAAGGTGTTTGAACTATGAAAAAGAATTTGCCTGTTTTCATGAAAACTTTCAAAAGTTAGAAAATGAAATTTTGATTCGGGAGAAGAACAAAACTGAGTTGATTTGTAAAAATAATATTTTGCAAAAAGAGTTGGATAGTTTTGAGAGGTCGGAAAGTTTTAAACATGCAATTTTAGAAAATAAATTATATGAGGTCAATGAAAATTTCAAAACCCTTGAAAAGGAAAAGATGATTTTGAGGAAATATGAAATTATTCGATTAAATCACGAGTTTGAAAAGGAGATTGAAAAAGTCAAGGATTTTGAAAAAATTGAATTTAAAAAACTCCAACTTTTTGAAACTGTGATGTTAGAAATTGAGACTAAAATTAGAGAGCTTGAAAATGAAAATATAGGCTTGAAAATGAATAATTTTGAAAAAAGAGATAGTACCATAAGTTGTTTGAAGCTAATAAATGAAAATAAAATTTTAAAATCCAAAGTTAATAAAATTGAGTTGATTACTAGAAAAAAATTTACTAAAGAAAAATCATTTAATATGCTCATAGAAAATCAACTCTTCATGAATAAAAGAAAAGTATTTGGATTTGAAAAAGTGTCAAAATATGAACAAACGACTAATAACACTGTCAAAGGGAAAAGTGTGATACCCAAATGTGTAAGGTGTGGAAATATCGGACATAGCAAGAATAATTGTCAAAATATATACACACAAAACCGTTAAACAAATATGGATTCCAAAAGGTACGAATATAAATGGTTTGAATTTTAAACTAATTTGGGTTCCCAAAGGTATAATTGTAGATGCTAACGGTCTATTATATAGACAAATTTAGGTACCAAAGATTTCAATAGATAATAATAGTGGTCATACATCCTTAGTTAGACCACTTGCCTTCTCTACAATTTAGACACATAAGTGGGCTAAGGAACAAATTTGATGGAGATTGATTTCGAGTTGTTCTAGGTGATTGATAAACTAAAATTTAAATGTTCCTTAGCCTATAAAGATTAGATGGAGATCATCGCATTTTGGATATCACGACATCAAAGGAAAGTGAGGTATGATCTCTCAACTCAATTTTGTTCACATATTGTTAATTGTGTTTTAATCGACATTATTGAAATATTTCTGCCATATCTTGGACATCTCAACTTTGATTTGTAAAATTCTTGAACTCCTGGAAAGCTAACTGATAATGCTACAACTTTTCTGTTTTTAATGATTAACTTTGGAATGTCATGAAAAACTGCTTTGACGAATTTTTTAAATGTGTGTTTTTGCTTGATATAGATTACTTTACTTGTGCTTGATAAAAATGGATGTGCTGAAAATTTCAAAAAAAAACAATTCAATTTTTGAGGAGTACAAGTTTTTCTTATATACCACTATATTTCACCATGAATACCTCAAATACAAGTGGAATCTGATATCATCTCATGTTGAAATCATTTTTTTTGCAATTATTTAATTATGTATATTAGTTTTCAACTAGAAGTCATTTTCACAAAACCTTCTTACAGAAAATTAATTTTCACTTATGTTAATTTTTAAAACTTGGGTTTTCATCATGATAAAAATACTCTAGTTTATTTCTGTAAGAGATTTACTCTAGAAAAGATAACCATTGACTAATCGAATCTTTTGGAACTTATCAAAATTATTATAGTGCTTGAAAAGTGATGGATAGTGATTAATATATTTCATAACAAGAAGAAGTATAATTTTATAATTTCATGAAAATTAAATAAATTTTATAATATTTTTAGATTAGTACTTATTCCATGATCATTTCTATCACTTCCACCTTTCTGTCAATCCATACATCATAATATAGTGTGCATAATTTGGTATTTCAAAATATGGAAATATATTTTTTGTAAAATAATTATATCCTAAAGTATTCACTCTCATTTAAAAGTCCTCGTTGTTATGCATGGGTGAATTACTTCAATTTCTATATATGAGCTTCCATTCTCATTTAAAAGTCCTCGCGGTTATGCATGGATGGGACACATATTAGAAAGGGATAAATATCAAGTATATTCTAATCTCATTTAAAAGTCCTCACGGTTATGCATGGTTAGAAAATACTTGACATTTTTAAAAAAAAATGTGTAACTACTAACCTCATTTAAAAGTCCTAACAGTTATGCATGGTTAGTAAGTGCTTCACATTTTTTTTGTATAATATTTGAAAAGAGAAAATGCACAAATTATTCCTTTATTGAAAATATCAAACTCTTGTCACTATATAAAACTTTCCATAATCTTACCATTTCTCTAAAGTGGAGTTTGTTTCTAATTAATAAAATATTATGACTTTTGTTTGATTAATCGGAATTTGAAATTAATATTTCTCTCTTGATTTGATTTTATAATTTTAATCAAAATCGTAGCTTTTTCAATTACTATTATTATTTTTGATGATAACAAAAGGGGGAGAGAGGTTAAGATTTTGATTTTACACGCATCTGTGTAGGGGAGCCTTGTTGTAGGGGGAGCATTCAAATAGGGAGCTAATAGAATTCATCGAAACCAAATACATTTAATAGAGTCAAAATCTTAATATATGTTTGTTATCATCAAAAGGGGGGAGATTGTAGTATACAATAGCTTATGACTTTTGTTTGATGATAATAAACATTTATTTATTTATTTATTTAAATGTATTTGTTGTTGTACTATTTTATTTTTCACATAATTAAATAAATATTTGTTGAATAAATTAAATAACATAGAATTCGTATTTAAATAAATATTTTATTCAAACAAATATTTTATTACAAATTCAAATAGTACAAATTTGAGCTCTCACTATATTTATACATTTTGAATTACAATACAACTTATATTACAACACAATTTTCAATATACAATTTTTTCATACATGGTTCACCTCACTACATAAGTCACTCAACACTCTATTTGATCTTCAACTTTGTTCCAGCCTGTATTCTGCATCTGAACTATCTGCGAAATAAACGCTGACGCAGTAAAATTGAAAAAGAAACTATTTTGCAGTGTACAATAAAATGTGTGTTTTTGAAAATGTTATTTGCCTCAGTTATTTGGGTTGTTCTCATCATATTCTTTTAAATCATTATACACGAAAAACTTGTGACATGCATAGTGAACCACTGTACATGCCACAAGGCCGTGCACACCGATATACAATTGCTTGTTAAAATCTGTAACGACCCGCTATTTTGGACCATTCAAATCGACAATAATCCACACATGTCTGACTTGAATAGTTCAAAATATCAGATTGTTAATTTAAATTTGGCAAAACTCAGCATATGCAGTAAATAAATCAATCACAGAATCACAAACACACAGAGTAATACAATAATACGCAGCGGAATAGATAAAATAGTAGTTCATGAAGCTACTATATAAACATCAGAGTTAGAAATAAAATACAACAGAATATCTCAAATGCAGTGAAGTCTCCAATACAACAGATGACTTCTCTGAACAAATCAACTAGAAGAGCAGAAAGCTGAGGCGATAGTTGGATCTCCAAAGGAAGCTCCAAACTCCAAGGGTGAGTCTCAAATGCTGTATCACTCGGTCTGACCCGAGCGTAAAGCAAAACACAAAACACTCGAGTCAGGATTATCATTCTTATATAAATAAATCCAACTCAAGTGAAATATCAACTGAAATACAAGTAACTTAAAGGATGTTTGGGATAACCATCCTCTAAGGATCTTTAGAACTATCTACAAGGTGGAAATATACATTATAACACCGTGGTCATTTCAATTAAATTTATACTTAAAAACCCAAATATCATTTCATTTCAAATATAACTATTTTCCAAGATAGTATATATATTAATTAATTTATAAAGTAAAGCATTTAATTTTCTCAAGTCTTGCAAATCGATTCAAATCAACTTCAAATTCCAAATTCAAATTTATTCAAGCTCCATTCATTAATTCAATATAGTTCCAAATATACCATTTAAATTTTCAATATATTTCAAGGCTTTAATATTCAACATTTTCAAAATTAAATTTAACAGTTTCATATAGCTCTTGATTTAACTTCATTATTATTTAATCAGGGAATATTCACTTAATAGATTCAATATCATTTAACTGGCCCTAAATTTCAATTTTACTAAATACTTCCTTAAATTTACTTAAACAAGAAATATTCATCAAATTATTTAAATAAAACCCAAGTTATAAATCATATCTTAAATCTCAATTTCAATAAGTTACAAATCAGTTTAATTAAATTAAATTCTTTAATGAATACAATTTCAACTAAATTCAAATTATCTTTCTAACCTTAACTTATTCAAATTTTTACCAAAATCTATTATGAAATATAGATATAAGTACTTAACCATATTATATGTATTAAATCAATCTTAATTAAATAAAATATTGTTGTTAAATCCATATATATCATTACCATTTAAAAATAAATTAAGACTCAACATTTATTAAAACCATATATTTCTTCCCAAATTCATAGAATTTAATTTCAAAATATTTATATATATATATATGGACCAACGGTGTCTGTATATATATCGATCATATGGTTAAGTGATACAGATATTTATCATTTCAATCCGTAGTTTAAATATATACGGGTAGATATCATTTCAACCCGTAATCCCAATTTCAATTCAAATGAAAATCGCTTGGGTCTATCATTTCAACCCATAACGATTTTCTCCTATTCTAAAGTCCGTTCGGGTATGTATCATTTCAACCCGTAGTGAATTCTATACTAACAGAGAACTTGCAGAGTGATAACAGATAATATAAAATACAACAACAGGCATATATCATAAATAACAATATAATATAAACAACAGGATATGGTGTCATATCCCATAGGTGAATAGTTACAGATAATAGCATATATAACAATTTAAATAACTACAACAGCATATTTCAATTGTCGTTTCAATTGAAATCAAATTTAATAAATATAAGAACGTTAATCGTGAGTGATTGCTCACCTTTCGAGGCTAGATAGGTTTGACAAGGAAACGAGCTACGAATTTCAAAGCAACGTTGGATGGACATGATTCGATGAAGATACAGGAACGACGGACGAAGCTGATAACAGAAATGATAACGAATCAGAATCAGATTGATGAAGATAAATGGTATAAATGAACTTATATGTCTAACTATATATAAGTATTTAGAAAACCATATTTTTTTTAAATTTCGAACACATATTAAATTAAATATAGATATTTCAAAATCATCGTTTAAATCAAACACATATTCAAAAGATCGGAGTAAATACTTATATATTATATTATCCCATATTTTAAACCAATACCCAAACACAAACTAAAATTTTAAACCTTTATAAACGTAACCCTTTATATAATATATAATATTAAAAATCAATATTCATTTAATACCATAATATTCCTTTCAAAATGTACGGCAACGCAGGCATGAATTTATATACATTTATCTTTAGACATATCAAACATGTAGACTACAAAAATTAAATGCAGACCTTAAAAACAGGGCACAAGAAATATGAATACACTTATATACTGTATGTGTACAAACAATTTTATACCATATGCAGTCCAACATATTTTTTTTTGTAAACTAATATACTTATATAATCTAATACAGAATGGGACGTTTGCATCAAATAAATTATATGCAGACTATCAATAGTAAAACATAAAACGTATTGTATATACATCAGTTATTAAAGCAAATATGTATATTATATAGCTTTACATATAAACCAATCTCCTGTATAAAGCTTGTACAAACCTTGTAATATAAAACTAGGACAACAGAACTGTAAAACAGATTTTTCTCTTATTTTATTAACACATATTCTTATATAGCATTTTAAAACAAAGTAATATATATATAGCGGTTTCAAAAATATAGCCTGACTTCAACTAAATAGGATAGTATCGATATAGACTAATTATAATACTGTATATAATATATATAACAGTATAAACTTTATAACACATAACAATACAACACCATTTCTTTTAAAAGTCTAGATTGCTGTACACATATAACACACAGTCAGAAGTATGCAAATCTTTGGGGAAAAAATTTATTTATAACATACGCACTCGACTCACATATGCAAACTATAATATATACTAAAACATGTGCATGCTGCTTACCTATCCCATATGCAGACATTATGTAAAGTACACATTAAAAATCTATATTAAATTTTAAATACAAATAAATAAACCTCTATATGTGTTTGCAGCCAACCTATATGCAATATATATATAAGTTATTTGACATACATAACATATATAAACTAACTTGACAATATTGGAAAATCATTATGTTATCTTATATGCAAAAATATTGTAACCAGATCTTATACAACATACTTTTAAAACAGAGGCTCGGTTGAGGTGGCTCATGGCCGATCACGTGGAGTAGAAGGCGCAAAGGTGGAAGTTGGGTGGCGAGGGGACTGCTGACGTGGGATGACGCGGGTTGGAGCAATGGAATAGGGAAGTGATGGGGTGAGCTGCAATCAAGCCTACATGGATGCTCGAAGGTGTGACGCGGAGGTAGTGGGCGAGGCAGATGTCGACGAACGGAAATGGACACGGTGAGGCCTGAGGGGGAGGAGCTGATGTCTCGGTTCCTGTCAGAGCAGAGGAGATGGCAGAGGGTTGGCGATGGTGGGTTGGAGACTTGGTCGAGAATGCTATAGGGGAAGATGAACAGCGTACATATATGCATCAAAATTTGAGAATGCGCTGTCACTTTCTGTGAACTAAATTTCTAAGAGGGGAGTTGGAATGATTTGCACAGGAGGAAGAGAAAGTAAGACCACATATAATATTATTAGAGCAAAAGTAACGTATGAACAAATGCAGAGATAAATGAAAGTTTAACGGCAACATATTGAACCGGCAAATAAAAGCAATTGAAAGTGAATAGTAGAAATAAAGTAGCCGGTAGACTAAATATAAAGTGAAAGAATGACAACGGTCACAAGCCTTGATTCAGCTGAGAATTGAAAGCAATTAATTGTCTGGACCACAAGTTTCAAATTTGAAAACGATAGTAAGTTGTCACAATTTATGGTACCGATACGACGCACCGTTTTATTGCTTCCGTCGCGTACCGGACCTCAAAATACAGAAATAAATATACCGTAGAGATCAGTACGACGTGACGATCAAAATGGTATACAGATACTAGTGGTACGATCATCCGATCGAAAATCGATAATCGGTACCGAAAATGCTACTATTTTGCCATAATTAAGATAAACGGAGCAATAGAAGTCCAAATTTGGAAAAACGAAAGATGACATCTGACTCAGAAGAAGATTTAGAAATTTTCTATAGAAAAATATTCAGGTTTTGAAATAAATTTATTATCATCAATTTTAATTGACTTAGATTGAAATAAAACTACACAATAAAATAAACTTCAATATTATCAGATGAAAATTTACCAGTTGCTATGATTAAACAGGCGTATTCCAAATAATAAATTTTTAATTTCAAATTTTATTGTTTAAAATTTCACAAATTTCTAGTTAAATATACTTTTAAAACCATTAAATTTTGCGGGTCGTTACACTCTCCCCCACTCAAAACTTTTCGTCCCCGAAAAGGAAGGAGGTAGAAGAATAGAAACAACCAGACAGAAAGGATAGATTGAAAATCAAGATTAAACAATTAATTTGAACTATATAAATTTTACTTAAAATTTGAAAACTGCATTTGCAATTCAATTGACTTATATACTTTAAAACTTTTCAAGACCCTTTTTCAAAATTTCTTGCTTCCTTTACAATTACCATTTATATGCTTAAATAACAACTTTAAAAATATATAAATGCTTAAATAACATCAAAGTTATTAATTAAATACACTAAAATTTTCTATTAAACCATGTAGTATATAAATAACAATATTTAAAAAGGATATAGTCATCAAGGAAAAGAAGGAGGATTTGGAAAAACAGAATATAGGTGAATAAATAAAGCTGAGCAGATAAGGTAGATTCAAATGAATAATATTGGGCATGAATAGTTAATTTAGAACCATAAGGGTTTTGATTCCAAATATTGATACAAAATTTTCTTTGTTGGCAATACTTTTATTATAAAATACCTTTATAATGAAACAATTTTCTTTCGAAATACTTTTATAACTTGATGTTTCAACAAGTTTATCCTCGTTCCTGTAGACTCTGGTAGTGCGTTGATCAAGCGCAAAACTAGAATTCTCTAGGTGCTTAGTAGACTTGTTTCAACACCCAGTGAAAATACTGGAAAAACTTTTAAAAATAGATATGGAAAGTACAATCCAATCAAAAACACAAACAAAACCTTTGTCTAACCATGGTTCGCAGATACACAATGGTTACGCCTGGATCCCCCAGGAAACAATCCATATCCGTAAGCTTTCTCAGCCCTGCGAGTTACGCCATGATGACTAGTAGAATGCAGGATACACAATGGTTATGCCTGGATCCCCTAGGAAACAATCCGTACCCCCAGGCAAGACTCAGCCAAGCATTTGCGCTACTATTCGCGACCTACACAGATTGCAGGATACACAATGGTTACGCCTGGATCCCCCAGGAAACAATCCGTACCCCTAGGCAAGACTCAGCCAGGCAGTTGCGCTATGCAGTCACGATCGTAAGACCATGGGTAACGCCATGGAATTCAAAGGACACTCGAGTATCATATCCGGAAAACCAAAATCAGAGAGAATAATATCGATAGAATGAATCCAAGATGTGGCCACAAATCGGATATCAAACAGAAGGCACTTTCCATATCTTTACTTCGAAAATATGTATCATATAGTACCTTTTCAAATCACTTTCAAATATCGTACTTATATAAAATCCATTATATATAAGATTTAATTTTCAAATCAAATACTTTCCAAAATCAATAGTTTATCAAATCATACTTATATAGACTTTAATTATATAAGATTTCACTTTTCAAATTGAGTACCCTTTTCAAATCCATAGTTTTCGAATCAATTTCATACTCATACAAATCAATTTTATATAAGTTCGACAACTCCCAAATCAAGTATTTAGTAACACGAGGTTCTCAAATTTCAATTTGTTTCAATATCAGTTCAATTTCAAAATCATATACAATTTCACCAATTTATTTCTTCTCAAATTAATTATCTTTAGTTTCAAAGTTTCCAAAATAATAGATTTAGAAAATAAATCCAAATATCCAAATCAATAATTTAAGTCAACCAATTCATTTCCAAAATCAAATGTTTTCAGATCATCTTATACTTACGTAAGGTCTATCTTATATAAGGATCAAATTTTACAAAATAAATTTCGCTGTATGGAGAGCCATATGGGATTGAATATCTTTGCTTTCATGGGTTATATATCTTTGTAATTTAAATTGGAAAATTTCTTTTAGTAAGCAAAGATATTTAACCCGACAGCTTTCAATTTCAGCGTCAAAATATATCAATGATATTAGAATATAAGATGTACATACGTCATTATTTCGCAAAATCACATTTGATCGCTCGCTCGATCACACAAGATCGCTTTCGAACTAGTATTGTCCATTCGACTTCCCTAATGCGGACATCGATATGGTTTCTCGACTAAAAGCCATCAGTCTCCTTGCATAGCCATATACTATGATAGAGAATTCTAGAATCAAGCCCAAAATCCATATCAAATATTCGCCATCAAGAATCAAATGAAAAATCCTAACACGAAATGGTGTAATTCACCTCGAACTTGTGTACTCAAACTTGGATCAATTCAATTATGCGAATAAAACAGCATACGTACAACTTATATTTTTATTCCAACTTGTTAAATATATAGTTTCATAAAGATGTTACTAAGTTAAAACATTTAAACTAAATTTTATTCAAAATATTTTGAAGACCAAATTCTTTTCCAAACATTTCAAATCTAAATTTCATATTAGAAAATTTTAAAATTAAAATTGCCTTATTCATACTTTAACATACATACCAAACTTATATACTTTATACTTCAAAATTTCTTAGCTTTTGAAAAGTTAACCTTGATTTGGAAGTGCTCGAACCTTCAAAATAGTTGAAGAAATCATTTTCAAATTCAAGAGTTGGAAATCAGCAACAAATCAGTAAATCAATTTTAATAGATAGGGTTATATCAAATCCAAAACTCGAGGACTGAACACCGGCTCATTTCAAATCGTTTCAAATACATATATATATCTTTTGAATATCAAATCATACTTCAAAATTTTTAAATCAAAATTGGTTTCACAAAATCACTCGCATAGCAAAGCTATTAAAGTGGCCTATCCCTTACTCTGAAACTCGAAAATCAATGTCGATGATGCGTGCACTCATCACCGAAATTATTTTCCAGTGACATAAGTGAGTTCTGGGCTTCTATTTTCTCAAACTTCTTTTGAAATTTCTTTGAAATCATTCGAAACTTATTAAAATCATTTGAAACATTTCTTATTCGGAAAAATGCTTTTAAATCATATTATTATTATATGCTTCAAAATCTTAAACCCAATTTCAACACCGGGGTTCAATTCTCGAATTTCAAATTTAAAATCCTTCAGTTATAAATCATTTTTAGATAAATCAAATTTCTTATATAATTTTTTTTCAAAATTACAAATCCTTTCGAAACCTCAAATTCTCATTTTAAAAGGGTATATAATCTTCATTGAAAACATTTCACTTTTCTATATAGAATATAATCATACTTATCAAAATAATAATTTCGGTTTAGAAAACAATTTCTAAAATATAAACAAACCCGATTTTCAAAGGACGATACACGTACGGATTTCAAAACAAAGATAGAGATTCAATTCAAAAGAACTCTAATCAAATAAAATTCTGATTCGAAGATAGGCTTGAAAGAAGATGAGACAATTAACTTACAAAATAGAAGATGGATATACTTATACAAGTGGCGGGCAACCTTAACCGGGTCAACCATGACTTTAGAAATATGATCGATGCAGAATTCCAAGAAAAATCAACATTCGATCGCAAGAGATAGCGGCATCTAAACCAAAGATATATAAATCTCCGGTGAATCAATGCCAATTGTAAAGGAGTTCCACCCCTTTACAAATCATCCAAAGATTGGCGGGATCGCCTATTCTTATAGAGATCATTCGAAGCGGAGTTATGGGATACTCCAGAATCAAAAGAATACAAATAGGGAGAGACAAGAATGAATTTTGGAACCGCAAGGAACGTTCCAAAGTTCAAAGGAAATCGAGTCAAAAGGAAGAAATTCAAACTCGAACAAAAGTGATTCTGTAAATAAATTTACTATATATGCTAGGTTTTGCCTAGAGCCAAAGCTCTGATACCAACTGTAACGACCCGCTATTTTGGACCATTCAAATCGACAATAATCCACA
Source organism: Allium fistulosum (assembly GCA_030737815.1). Taxonomy (NCBI): domain Eukaryota; kingdom Viridiplantae; phylum Streptophyta; class Magnoliopsida; order Asparagales; family Amaryllidaceae; genus Allium; species Allium fistulosum. The sequence continues at coordinate 331,711,552 of CM060908.1, forward strand.
CATGTCTGACTTGAATAGTTCAAAATATCAGATTGTTAATTTAAATTTGGCAAAACTCAGCATATGCAGTAAATAAATCAATCACAGAATCACAGACACAGAGTAATACAATAATACGCGGCGGAATAGATAAAATAGTAGTTCATGAAGCTACTATATAAACATCAGAGTTAGAAATAAAATACAACAGAATATCTCAAATGTAGTGAAGTCTCCAATACAACAGATGACTTCTCTGAACAAATCAACTAGAAGAGCAGAAAGCTGAGGCGATAGTTGGATCTCCAAAGGAAGCTCCAAACTCCAAGGGTGAGTCTCAAATGTTGTATCACTCGGTCTGACCCGAGAGTAAAGCAAAACACAAAACACTCGAGTCAGGATTATCATTCTTATATAAATAAATCCAACTCAAGTGAAATATCAACTGAAATACAAGTAACTTAAAGGATGTTTGGGATAACCATCCTCTAAGGATCTTTAGAACTATCTACAAGGTGGAAATATACATTATAACACCGTGGTCATTTCAATTAAATTTATACTTAAAAACCCAAATATCATTTCATTTCAAATATAACTATTTTCCAAGATAGTATATATATTAATTAATTTATAAAGTAAAGCATTTAATTTTCTCAAGTCTCGCAAATCGAGTCAAATCAACTTCAAATTCCAAATTCAAATTTATTCAAGCTCCATTCATCAATTCAATTTAGTTCCAAATATACCATTTAATTTTTCAATATATTTCAAGGCTTTAATATTCAACATTTTCAAAATTAAATTTAACAGTTTCATATAGCTCTTGATTTAACTTCATTATTATTTAATCAGGGAATATTCACTTAATAGATTCAATATCATTTAACTGGCCCTAAATTTCAATTTTACTAAATACTTCCTTAAATTTACTTAAACAAGAAATATTCATCAAATTATTTAAATCAAATCCAAGTTATAAATCATATCTTAAATCTCAATTTCAATAAGTTACAAATCAGTTTAATTAAATTAAATTCTTTAATGAATACAATTTCAACTAAATTCAAATTATCTTTATAACCTTAACTTATTCAAATTTTTACCAAAATCTATTATGAAATATAGATATAAGTACTTAACCATATTATATGTATTAAATCAATCTTAATTAAATAAAATATTGTTGTTAAATCCATATATATCATTACCATTTAAAAATAAATTAAGACTCAACATTTATTAAAACCATATATTTCTTCCCAAATTCATAGAATTTAATTTCAAAATATTTATATATATATATGGACCAACGGTGTCTGTATATATATCGATCATATGGTTAAGTGATACGGATATTTATCATTTCAATCCGTAGTTTAAATATATACGGGTAGATATCATTTCAACCCGTAATCCCAATTTCAATTCAAATGAAAATCGCTTGGGTCTATCATTTCAACCCATAACGATTTTCTCCTATTCTAAAGTCCGTTCGGGTATGTATCATTTCAACCCGTAGTGAATTCTATACAAACAGGGAACTTGCAGAGTGATAACAGATAAAATAAAATACAACAACATGCATATATCATAAATAATAATATAATATAAACAACAGGATATGGTGTCATATCCCATAGGTGAACAGTTACAGATAATAGCATATATAACAATTTAAATAACTACAACAGCATATTTCAATTGTCGTTTCAATTGAAATCAAATTTAATAAATATAAGAACGTTAATCGTGAGTGATTGCTCACCTTTCGAGGCTAGATAGGTTTGACAAGGAAACGAGCTACGAATTTCAAAGCAACGTTGGATGGACACGATTCGATGAAGATACAGGAACGACGGACGAAGCTGATAACAGAAATGATAACGAATCAGAATCAGATTGATGAAGATAAATGGTATAAATGAACTTATATGTCTAACTATATATAAGTATTTATAAAATCATATTTTTTTAAATTTCGAACACATATTAAATTAAATATAGATATTTCAAAATCATCGTTTAAATCAAACACATATTCAAAAGATCGGAGTAAATACTTATATATTATATTAGCCCATATTTTAAACCAATACCCAAACACAAACTAAAATTTTAAACCTTTATAAACGTAACCCTTTATATAATATATAATATTAAAAATCAATATTCATTTAATACCATAATATTCCTTTCAAAATGTACGGCAACGCAGGCATGAATTTATATACATTTATCTTTAGACATATCAAACATGTAGACTACAAAAATTAAATGCAGACCTTAAAAACAGGGCACAAGAAATATGAATACACTTATATACTGTATGTGTACAAACAATTTTATACCATATGCAGTCCAACATATTTTTTTTGTAAACTAATATACTTATATAATCTAATACAAAATGGGACGCTTGCAGCAAATAAATTATATGCAGACTATCAATAGTAAAACATAAAACGTATTGTATATACATCAGTTATTAAAGCAAATATGTATATTATATAGCTTTACATATAAACCAATCTCCTGTATAAAGCTTGTACAAACCTTGTAATATAAAACTAAGACAACAGAACTGTAAAACAGATTTTTCTCTTATTTTATTAACACATATTCTTATATAGCATTTTAAAACAAAGTAATATATATATATATATATAGCGGTTTCAAAAATATAGCCTGACTTCAACTAAATAGGATAGTATCGATATAGACTAATTATAATACTGTATATAATATATATAACAGTATAAACTTTATAACACATAACAATACAACACCATTTCTTTTAAAAGTCTAGATTGCTGTACACATATAACACACAGTCAGAAGTATGCAAATCTTTGGGGAAAAAATTTATTTATAACATACGCACTCGACTCACATATGCAAACTATAATATATACTAAAACATGTGCATGCTGCTTACCTATCCCATATGCAGACATTATGTAAAGTACACATTAAAAATCTATATTAAATTTTAAATACAAATAAATAAACCTCTATATGTGTTTGCAGCCAACCTATATGCAATATATATATAAGTTATTTGACATACATAACATATATAAACTAACTTGACAATATTGGAAAATCATTATGTTATCTTATATGCAAAAATATTGTAACCAGATCTTATACAACATACTTTTAAAACAGAGGCTCGGTTGAGGTGGCTCATGGCCGATCACGTGGAGTAGAAGGCGCAAAGGTGGAAGTTGGGTGGCGAGGGGACTGCTGACGTGGGATGACACGGGTTGGAGCAATGGAATAGGGAAGTGATGGGGTGAGCTGCAATCAAGCCTACATGGATGCTCGAAGGTGTGACGCGGAGGTAGTGGGCGAGGCGGAAGGCGGATGTCGACGAATGGAAATGGACACGGTGAGGCCTGAGGGGGAGGAGCTGATGTCTCGGTTCCTGTCAGAGCAGAGGAGATGGCAAAGGGTTGGCGATGGTGGGTCGGAGACTTGGTCGAGAACGCTATAGGGGAAGATGAACAGCGTACATATATGCATCAAAATTTGAGAATGCGCTGTCACTTTCTGTGAACTAAATTTCTAAGAGGGGAGTTGGAATGATTTGCACAGGAGGAAGAGAAAGTAAGACCACATATAATATTATTAGAGCAAAAGTAACGTATGAACAAATGCAGAGATAAATGAAAGTTTAACGGCAACATATTGAACCGGCAAATAAAAGCAATTGAAAGTGAACAGTAGAAATAAAGTAGCCGGTAGACTAAATATAAAGTGAAAGAATGACAACGGTCACAAGCCTTGATTCAGTTGAGAATTGAAAGCAATTAATTGTCTGGACCACAAGTTTCAAATTTGAAAACGATAGTAAGTTGTCACAATTTATGGTACCGATACGACGCACCGTTTTATTGCTTCCGTCGCGTACCGGACCTCAAAATACAGAAATAAATATACCGTAGAGATCAGTACGACGTGACGATCAAAATGGTATACAGATACTAGTGGTACGATCATCCGATCGAAAATCGATAATCAGTACCGAAAATGCTACTATTTTGCCAGAATTAAGATAAACGGGGCAATAGAAGTCCAAATTTGGAAAAACGAAAGATGACATCTGACTCAGAAGAAGATTTAGAAATTTTCTATAGAAAAATATTCAGGTTTTGAAATAAATTTATTATCATCAATTTTAATTGATTTAGATTGAAATAAAACTACACAATAAAATAAACTTCAATATTATCAGATGAAAATTTACCAGTTGCTATGATTAAACAGGCGTATTCCAAATAATAAATTTTTAATTTCAAATTTTATTGTTTAAAATTTCACAAATTTCTAGTTAAATATACTTTTAAAACCATTAAATTTTGCGGGTCGTTACAAAATCGCAGGGACAGGTGAGCACAAGGTCAAACCCAAGCAAAAGCTGGATTCAACTCAAGTGCAAATATTCAGGTGCAATACAAATAAAGTCATAACATGAGCACAAGAGCCTGCATATACACATGTGTACACGTACACATGTGCATTGCCTCAGGATCTCAAATTTCAGCCAAGAGGCATCATGTACACCAAAACAACTCGGCAGTGAGTTAACAAAGAAGAGGCATGAAAAGATGATGACCAGCAAATAATGAGGCATGAATTCAAAAAACAAATCCAGGCATTAAGTACACAAGATTCCAAGAATGGAACAAGACCACATGAAATCAGATACAACAACGCAAGCAGGTGTAATGGCAACACAAGTTCAAAGTTCATGGAACCAGAGCATAGCACATATGGTTAGAATAACACAATGCAACAACTTCAACCAGATACAGGTGTACACAAGACTTCAGACTGCAACAACACATGTACACATGAAACAGAGGCCAGACACACCAGACTCAATACAACAAAGATAAACCAAACAAGACCAGAGGCAAGCTATAGTTCAACTCGAAGAAACTACAGCTACCATTAAAACACACATATGAAGTGCAGACTCAAATAAACCAGTTCACAATGATATGCAACCTAGATCAGTGAACAATGATAGGCAAAAAGGCAGAAGGTCAATGACACTTGAACTCAACCAAACAACAAAGGTACCAAAATGACAACAAGCTCCAGACCAGACTCAAAACCAAACCACACAGTGCACCAGACCAGAGCTCATATGGCACAAGTACATGTAGTTCAGGTAAACCAGATGAGCAAGTGAAACAAAACACAAAGCCACAGCAATACAATATGCACACATAGACCATGCTTATAAGCAACATGAAATCAGTAATACAATGGCCAGACTCACAAACACCAGACCACATGATACAAGTGCACAAAGGCAGCATATATGGCAACACAGACAATATGAACATATGGAGATGATCAACAGAATACAAGTTCAGTGCAATGGCAACAAGCTACAAATGGGACCGAACACAAGTATAACAAAACCAGTTTCAAAAGCCAAGAAGAAGTAGCAAGTATAAGCAAGAAGGTCAACATGGACTGATACAAGTGCACTCGTCACAGCAATATGTAGTGACTACTAGTACAATGCAAACCAAAATGAAGTGCAACCGAGACATATCAAGCACAGTGACACGAACAGGTGAAATGTAACAAACAAATACAACATGACAACAGGTACAAGCAATATAAGGTAACAAGACCAGATGAGTCGAAGCAACTATCATTTGAGTATGGAGCAGTTTACAGTTCTACAAAACAGTGAAGTAGCAGTTCGATGAACAAAGTCAATGTCGTAGGGATTTCAAAATGAACATATCAAGTTTAAATGCCAAAGTATAAGCCAGGTGATAATATGAATTGAACAAGTCCAGAAAATCTCAAAATTTCAAATACCACAATCGATTGCCAGCAAATCATGGTGAACCAGTCAATTATCACGAAATCAACAAATATCATCACAAATTCAAAATACCGAAGTCATAGGAGAAAAAGAATGGAACTGACTCAAGCGACGAAGCTAAAATTCACATTCATGGAATAACAAGTATGAATTGCACAGGTCAGATTTATCACAAGCATTCAAGCAAAATCGAACGGCCAAGCAAAAATCACTGAAGAATTCAAACAGATTTATACGAACAAAATTATAGGGTGTTCGAACCCTATAAATTGAACCCATATCATCACTGGAAAATTATGAGTTCGGATTCAAGCAACATAACAGAGCAAATAAAGTACAAAATCACGTACCAGTTTTGTACTTCTTTCGAACTTATCCTTGAAGTAGCCGAAGAGAATTGCAGAGTGGTAAACGAAGAAGCATCAAAGTACAAAAGCACAATTGCAATCAATCTGAAATTCAATCTCCAAGCGACGGCTTTAAGAATCACAAAGCCCTAATTTTTGAAGAGGATATGAGCAAAAGGAACGGCTGCATATACAAAGAAAGGGAGACGACCTTGTTTTTAATTGGGTTATAATTTGAGTGGGCTGGTCATATTTTTATATTGGGCTTAAAGTATTTAAATAGGGTTTTGGTCAATTGTTTTGTTTTATTTTGTAATTTTCTTTTAAAATTTGTGAAATTCTAGTCGTGTGACTAGGGACGAACTACGGTGGTGTAGTTCGAGAATTCACAACTCAATGGCTGAGTTGTGGCAGGGTTTTGAGTGTAGAGTTAGGTTAGTTATTAGCGGGTGTCGCAAGTTTACGTGTGTAAGCGTTTGACTACTTAATTTCTAGTAGAAACCTTGGGGGCAACACGTAGGCAGGTTATTGCTGAAGCTGGGTAAATCTGTGTTGTTCTATTTCTGATTTTAATATTCTGCTATTATCTGTACTGCAATTATTATATATATATATATAATTCTACATTAATTTTTATCACCCTATTCACCCCCTCTAGGGTGAAATCAATCCTTCATTAACTCCTCCTAGAGAGCAACAATCATCTCATCGTGGGCTTCTTCGGCTGGAGGGTCAGATGGGCCTGGGGGCACAGTGCCAGATTGTAACACCCCTAATTTTAGTGACATTATTCAGGAGATTTAAATAGAATAAATTAAATAGAATAATGTAGATAAGGAGATTGAGGTTGATTAATAAACTAGGTGGTCGTGCTTATTGAAACTAATGAACTTATATAAATGGTAGGGAAATTAAACATAAGGGCATTTAGGGAAAATAGCCGCCCACATTTCCCATCCTTATACTATCTTTCTTAGTCCTACACGTTCATTTTCACCAAAACAAAAATATTCATAACCGTGAGAAGCAAGGCCGGCCATTAGAAGAGAAGAGAAAATCAACTAAAAGCTAGGATTCAAGTTAGAAGGAATCAATCTCAATCGTACTTCATTTACTTATCCAATCTAAGGTGAATAATAATTTCTACATCTCTATTTTGATTTATACATCATATGGTTTCAGATTTAAGGATAAATCTATTTTATAATATAGTAAATGATGATATGCTTGTTTATGATTTATATGTGGTTAAACAAGGTTGTTTAATAAGGGATATACACGGTTTTAGGGCAAAACCAAGATGAAATGATTTTAAATACTATCGGAAAATTTTATGTTATAGAAAACATGATTTTGGAGATGCAATTTCCATAATTTTCCGAGTTTATATGGATTTTATATAAATTTTCTAGTGAAGAAAATGATTTATTGGGTTATAAATTAATTACGGCTAAAATAATGATTATTTGGGTTTGAAATTTTTATATGTTGGAAAACATATTAAAATATATTTTCTAGGATTTTTCAAGATTTTTCCCAAGTGTTTTGATGAATTTATAAAATTATTTAAGGTATAGGACTTAAATGTTTTATATATTTAATTAAGAAAAAGGGGCATTTTATAAAATAAAAATTATTATTTAGATCTGAAAGTAGTGGCAGCATTTTCTGTAAAGAAATTATCTACCAATAAGTTAAACAAAGGCAGGTTAGTTGAAAAGTTAACCTTTTTAATTTAAAAACAAAGAAATCATACTTTTTGCATGTTTCAGCCTTTTACGGCAAAAAAACTTCCGACCCAGACCTTTCAACAAGGCCGAGAGATTCATAGCTTTCGACAAGGTTAAAATAAGGGTACTTTTGGCACAGGTCCTTATTAAGTTTCAAAATTCACGAAAAGTCCTTCACTAAATTTCAGTGTAAATTAGGTCCCTGTTTTTTATTCACGATTATTGCAGAGCATGATGCAACATTTCATAAAAGTTGCTGACATTTCCGCAACATTTCTGTACACTCTGAACATAGTGTATGAAAGTTGCTGAAATATCAACACTTGTTTATAAAAGTTGCTGATATTTCAGCAACATTTATGTACACTGTGAACACAGTTTATGAAAGTTGCTGAAATATCAACACTTATTTATAAAAGTTGCTGACATTTTAGCAATAATTTTTCTTTGTTTTTACAATAAAACTTTGACATAGATAGTTGCTGAAATATCAGCACTTATTTATAAAAGTTGCTGACATTTCAGCAATAATTTTTTTTCGTTTCCAGAAAACAGGGACCCGCTTTACAATGAAACTTTGACAGGGACCCGCTTTATAATATGAAAGTATGATAGGGATGCCTCCCTAATTTCCACTTAAAATAATTCATATAGTATCAATTTATTTGGTACGTAATGAATTGGACAAGGTCGAAGGGTTCATAGTTGAAAGGTTGATGGTCAAAGAGGTTGGGATATGTTTGTTTTATAAACCAAAAGCTTTCACCGGCTCTGCTTTCAAATTAGAGCTTTCAACTTGGTTGCTTTCAACTAGGTCAAATGTTTAAAAAGAAAGGTTTTAAACCTTCTGACAAAGTCGAAAAGTTACTGCTGCTTTACCACTATTTTGTATTGGAACCTTTCGACATAGTCGAAAGATTATTGCCACTTATCATTGTTTTGTGTTGAACCTTCTGACACAATCGAAAGGTTATAGCCACTTTTCCCAACCTTTCGAAGTCGTTACTTTCGACAAAGATGAAAGGTTTGCTTGTTTTAAAAACCAGCCGCTTCTCCCATTGCTTTCGGAAGGTTTCAAAGCTTTCGACTTAGATGATTAATCCTTGTTTTATAATTAAAGTATAACCCAAAGCTTTCGAAGAAGGTGTTTCAATGGCGGAGGCCTATTGTTTTAAATGAAATGTGTTAAACCTTTCGAAATAGGCCTTCCGACCAAGTCAAAAGGTTGCTTCCATTGTAGTTGAAAGGTTTTAAAAGAGGACCTGTAGCATGTTTTAACTTGAACCCAGTAAGTTTTCAAAAGGTAAAATCCAATGGTTTCGAAAGGTTATATTTAAGAGTTGAACGCTTTCAAAAGGTTTGAATTGCTTAATGGTTTTAATGGTTTCAAAAGGTTTGATTCGATAGGTTGTTTTGAAGACCTTTCGACAAGGTCGAAAGGTTTGGCTTTAAAAGATTTGAAAACCCATACTCTAATTTCTAAAGGAAAACCTATGGCTTATATAAAGGATTTTTGTAAGGGTTTTAAGTATGTAATTTTGAAGAAGTATTGCGTTGATAAAAATATAAGTTAAAGGTGTAAACAATGTTTTATGAGATATATTTCAAGGACCTTAAACCCACATGAGTGGTATTGTTAATTAATGTTTTACTTCTTGAAATATGAGTATATTCACATGATAACCCATAACTGTATTTTGAGGAAAAGGGGTAGAAGAACCAGTAGGTTAACTCAAATAATGAATATAAATTACTTAACCTCCTGAATGAGTAGATTTGCATCCAGGGAGTTAGGGTGACCAAAAAATATAGGATGCCTAAACTTTGTAGTTATTGGTGCATACCAAGAGGTTCATAATAAACCCATGAAAACAATGATAAGGTAGTTATTGGTGCATACCAAAAGGTTCATAGTTAACCCATGAAAACTATGCATAAGGACAGTTCACAGGAGCTAATTGGTTTGTAGTGAACCCATGAAAACTATATCCAAATTAAGAATCGACATCAATCAATAGGTTCCTAGTAAACCCATGAAATTTAGATAAGAATGTGATTAATGGAAGTATCAGTAGGTTCCTAGTCAACCTATGAAAACTAGGATGTGCAGTGAGTTACTGATAAGTCCATAGGTTCCTGGTCAACCCATGAAAACTAGGAAAAGGTGATTAGTTATTAGAATGACTAATAGGTTCATGAGGACCCATGAATTAATTAAGTTAATTGGTAGGAGCCTATAGGTTCTTAGTGATCCCATGAAAACTATGAATAGGACAGGGTGTCTATTAATTATAACAAGGTTATTAGTAAACCCATGAAAACTAAAAAGGTTAATTGTGACCCTAGAAACTATAATTATGACAAGGTGTCATATTAAACTGGTAATGGAAAATCCTAATTATTTTCAAGTATGCATATCATCATAATATTTTAAGGTGTATGTTTTAACCATTATGGATGTAGGAGCACAGAATATGGTTTTATAAAGGTTTTAGGATACTAATGAGGGTAAAACCCGTTCCACTAAGTGGCGTGGTCTCACTAGATTTCTAAAATGATTAAGATGTTAGATTATTATTCATACCAGGCTTTATGTCTGACTCGAAGTTTTTGTTTTCCCCTTAAACTCTCGGGTACTCAATTGATTTTAAGTAGTTTGAGATTTAAAGTTCTTAGGTTTTCTTCTCTGACGAATAAAGCTTCCGGAGGCGTGCAGGAGGCAGATAGATATTTATAGTTTTTCTTTCCGCTGTGTGTTTTTTGTAAAGGTAGATTTATTAGCCTTTCTATATACTCTGATCAACCAAGGGGGCATCTTCATATGTCGCTCTTGGCGTATTTGTAATAATTATATTTTGTTGAACATGGTCAACGTACTTTGGGGATTATGTAATGAACAAAAAATGTTTTGATTTGAATGTGGAAATATGTTTTTGAATTGTTAAATTTTTTACATATTTCTGTGATCTGTGTATCAATGTATCTAACACCGCCGTATTTGGTCGCCGGGGATTAATAACTATATATGACTGCAGCATCCATAGCCGTTAGTTTTGGGCCTCCATGTAGGGCAATGTTACATAGATGGTGGAACATCAGAAGTAATTATAGGCCAATGGGGTCTATCATAAGCATAATACGTGTAGGGAAGTAAGAAGGACTATCAGGTGTAGGTTCACTCAAACAAGCTCGAACATACTAAGCTATGGCTCATGGACTATAAAGAAAAATCCTAGCTCCCTTTATTAACCCAGGGGCATCATTGGGAACCTGAGTGTGAGCTGGAGGAGGAGGAGACTTTTCCAAAGGTTGGCTCTCGATAGGCGGATCTGAAGAAACATGGAAAATAGTTATTGGAACATCATGCATGGGAGCGTAAATCACAGGTTTCGAAGTCTAAACCTTGTATAGCTGTCTCGAAGGTCGAGTGACCATCCTTCCTCTTCTTCGCTTCTTCCTTTTAGGCTTTTTCAGATTCAGCCAGCTTAATATAACCTAGGCAAATTCCTTCTATCTCATCCACTAAGAAGCAAGAATCGACGTATTCAAGGCTGAAGGGTGGTCCTCCTTGTTCATAAGCAGTTTTTTCTTCCTAGATTAGTCGCTTATAGATGACAGCCATAACCTCCTGATAATTGGTCATCCAAGCTAGGATTTTCTCTATAAACATTCTGTAATATATCTCATCCAGGAGCCCTTCCACCTAATCCATCTATCTATTCAACTAATCGTACTCAGTTTGTAGCTTATCGGCGCTATAGGTTTCAGCAGTTTTGCTCTCAGTCAAGGCCTTAATTTCTGCTTGGAGAGAGACTCTCACAGCTCTCCACTCTACTACTTTCTTTTTCAAGTCGGCAATTCTAGGCTCTGCCCTCTCAGCCACCTTTTGAATCTCCTCTAACTTCTTAGTCATCTTGGCCTTGACATTTTTGTAGTCGTCAAAGAATCAAGTGGCCTTCTCATTATATTCCTTCTTGGCATTTTTAATGTTGGTAACACACTCCTATTTCAACCGCTCCAACTCTTTGGCATAAACGACCTTAAGCTTTTTAATCCCCTTAGTGTGCCTATTAGTCTCATTGGTTTGAGATTGCTCTAGTGCTTCCACCACTCTCTTGTGGTTCTCCTCATACATCTGCTTCCTCAAATCAAAAATTCTTAGGTTCTGCTCAACATTCATTTTACTAATCTCTTCCCTCGCCTTGTCAACTTTGGCATGATATGCCAGGCTTTAACACCACAAAAACCATCCGCAAGGAGATCTATTGTCCCTGCAAAAGAAAGAGGAAGTGCATGGGCAGCAGACGTGCTAGGGGATCTATTAGTTGGTATAGCTATTGGAACTCGTTAAAATTTTGGCCCGTCGGGTCGTTAATGATGGCGGCTCCTTCCCTTTACCTTTATCCTTATCCCTGGGAGTAAGGACTATCACTCCTCTTCTGTACACCTTCTCCTATTGCTTGGAGGCCTCTGAGCCAGATAAATGGAAAGGTGATAGCGAGGAGATTTCGAAGGGAAAATAGGGGTCTAGGATCTCGACTTTGTGCCAGGAGAGGGATGTCTTTTATGCAAACCATCTTTGGGATAATAGTCTCCCTTATCCTAGCTGGGAAATTATGAACAATCTTCCATATCGCAAGCGTCTCGAAGGTTGTCCAACAATCTTGCTTGGCTTAAACTCGGACACAGCCTTCTTCACATCCTTGAGGGTGCCAGCTACCTCATTTTGGATAACAATTTCTCCCTTCTTTAGCTCATGCTACCTGTAGTGGAAAAGTACAATGGTTCAGAACCAAAACAGACGGTAAAAAGATGCATGACTATGACATGGACATGTAATTGTGCAAGTGTGAAAAAAAGAGCGCATAACAACTACACAAACCTTTGGGGTCCTCATGGTTCTCCAACTGTCGCTGGATTTCCGCTATAGACGCGAAGTCCCCATAATCAATTCAATGATCTGGGCCTTGAAGTTAATCTGAAACATTAATATCTACAGGGAGAAAAGTTCCTTCCTCCTCGGGACCAAAAACATGGTGCAAGGCCTCAACTCCCTTTAGGTTAGGCACGGTAGCTAAACAAATATTTCCTCACGAATGTGCTTCATCCCGGTCAGAGGTTGTACGGTCGTTATCATGAGAATGGGAACTTGTCTCTCCCACTATCTTTATATGGAAGCTGATATCCTCCCACTCCCTCAAAGTCTTAAGCCGACCACTTTTAAACAACTCTGAAGGGATCTATCTACGGCTCCTCTGAACCCATAAGGACAGTAAGAGCAGCACTAAGTGTATCTATAGTCAAGAAGGCACCAGAAATAGAAGGTTGAGAAGAAGGCACATCATTGGTTTCACAGGTAACCGAACCCTTTTCTTTCTTTTTATTGGTAGGCTTCTGTGTTGAAATTTGTCTGCCTCTCCCAATTGAGCAACTGGCTACAAGTAATCTAAGCTACCTCAAATTATCGTTGGTGACAAGCCAAGGAACCTCTCGGAGCTCCTTCAGGATTCACTGTAGTCTGCACAACATCTCTTCTAGGCCATCTCCAACTATCGCCCTCACTACACCTGAAAGAAAATGTAAAGGAAGGAAAGTTAGCCTTCGACATAAAATTTTGCGAAACTGCAAAGTGGGACAAATGGGAGGACGAAACTAACATCTCGAATGCCATTGATGGAAACACTGAGAGTTTTCTCGGATGAAGAAGTCTTCCTGCTGAACATACTATACTTGGAATACAAATTCTCAACCAATTTGAATTTGCTCCATGCCTCAAGATAAATAAAGAGAGATCCCTCCATCTAACTTTTTATAGTATACAGAAACCTAATTTGGCAAGGAGTAGGGGACACCTGAAATTCTCTCATGAAGATGGCATACAAGCTGGTAAGAATAGCATATCCATTAGGGTGCAGTTGGAATGGAGCAATTTTTAAATACACTAGAAAACCAGCAATCCACCAAGAAAGAAGAGATGAAGCTGCAACTGCACAATGATAGTGAGAGAAAGCCATATACCCCTCGAGTGGAGCATGTGCTCGCTATTATGGAGTAGGTAGAAGGAGGTCCTCCCTCGGAATACCATGGGTGGCAATAATGAGATCTAGTTGTTTAGCGATCAGGTTTGAGGCCATTGAGTCAATGGGGTTCACTAGCAGTTCAGACGATCCATATCGATGCATAAGGGAATGAGCAGAGTAGGGTAGATTAGAGCGACACCCTGATTGCATGGGACTCGGAGGTGTAGAAGAATAAGGAGCAAGATTTCTAGAGGCAGTTGAAGAGTGAGTATGACGACGGCCCAACATACCTATCTAACATGATATACCATCTCACACATCATCGCAAAAGGTGGAAGTGTTCACATGTATACATGTGTATATGCATGCTCACTGAAAAACTATCTAATACTTCTGTTCAACTAAAGGCCGAACCACACAAAACACTGAGAAATAGTCAAAAGCCAGACAAGGCATGGATCCCAACATGGTCGAATTGCATAAATTACGACACACAAGTCGATGGCATAGATGTGAAAGTAAAAGAGGACGCTTACCAAATGATGAAGTAGTTTCGAGTTAGAGATGGATTGGAAGCTTGAAAACTAGGCATGGCAATAGTGGCTCGGGGGAGACAAATGGTCATGAAAAATTGGAGCTCGGGAAAGTGAACACATGTGTTCTATAGAAGGAGGTGTTGCAGCTTATATAAGGGTGGAACCAGTAGGGTGCTGAACAAACCAAGGCACTGAACAGGTAGCACGCCGAGCCATTTGTAATACCCTATATTTTTATAACATTATTTAGAATAATTAATTGGGTAAATTAAATAAATATGTGAAGATTAAAAGGTTGAGATTTGATTAACAAAGGGTAGCCGTTCCATGTTAGTGTGTTAATTAAAATGAAATAACCTAAGTTAATGTGTTAGGATATGAGAAGGGCAATATGGGAAATAGGTAAGGTTTATACCCTAAATCCTTAGGAATGAAACTCACGTTCATTTTCGTTTCCTCTGGGCCCTCGCACCTTCCAAGGGCTTCACAGTCGCCTCCTGCTATCAACACCTAATTAACCCCGGTCGCCTTTTCTCCTTCCCTAGGATTTGGCATTGCAATCTTCCTCCTCGTATAGCTTTTTTCCAATGGTGCCTAATTTCTGGAAGAATTAATACCAAAGATAGACTCAACCGACTCAACATCCCTGTCGACCCACGCTGCGTCTTCTGTTTCACACACGATGAATCAATCACACACCTTTTCTTCGAATGTGATTTCTCCTACTCAATTTGGGCTGCAACCAATGCTTTTCTACTGGGGTATGTCCCCACCTCGACCCCCTTTTTCGATTATTGGCAGTTTAATCAACAGAACCTGCTGATGGACACATACATATCAATCTTTAGTTGGTGTGTTTGGAAAGAGAGGAATGCACACGTGTTTGGGAAACACGCACGACATTTTGGCAGAACCTGTAGAAGCATCACTCACTTTTTCTCCTCTCTAACAGGTCAATGCTCCTCCGTGCCGTTCCGACTGAGCCTCCCGCCTTGCAGCGTCCAGCCAGCAGAATCTCAGGGTAGTACCAGCGCGTCACCATGCAGATAGTCTTAGTATACCGAAGGGCTACTACTTAGCCGATATTTGTAATATTCTGTGTTCTTTTGTCTATGATACTCTAGCACTTTAATCGTATTCTATTGGTCTAAGACTATTTTTTGGCCATCGATCGGGCTTGTCGATCGACCTCTTATAAATTTTAATATATATCTATTTAATTGGCTGTGTAGTATCACGCTACACACCCATCTCTCTAAAAAAAACTAAAATTTCCTAAGGCCGGCCACCATTTTTATTCTCAAGAAGAAGATTAAAGCTAGGATTCAAAAGAAGGAAGAAAATCAACTAAATCAACATCAAATCTCACATCTATAATCTCAAAGCAAAGGTGAATAATCACTATATCCAAATTTCTTTTAGTTTTTGGTTTTAAGGTTAAATCCAAAATAATTTTGCAAGTATATGCCATGTTTTGATGATTAAAGTTATATATATCTGTGTGTGTGTGTGTGTGTGTATGTTGTTGATGGATTATATATGTTCATGTCAGTTTTTATGATATGTTTGACATGAAAACCCTATTTAATGACATCCAAATGCCTTGAAAATTTAAATATAGGTCAAAAATGATATTATAGAGATGGGTTTCAATTTTCATAATTTTCTAAATTAATTTGGATTTTATTTTAATTTTCTAGTGAAGGAAATTGCTCATTAGGTTATAAATTATTTTCGGCTAAAATAATAATTATTTGAAGTTGAAATTTTTATATGTTAGGCAACGTATTAAAATAGATTTTTTGGGATTTTTTTCAGATTTTTCCTAAGTTATTTGATGAATATATAAAATTATTTAAGGTATGAGACTTAAATGTTTTATATATTTAATTAAGGAGAAGGGGCATTTTATGAAATGAAATTATTATTCAATTGAAAATAGTGGCAGCATATTTCTGAAAAGAATTTTTTAACCAATGAAAATTTTACAAACAAAGGAAGGTTAGTTGAGAAGTTATCTTTTTTAAGTTAAAAACAAAGAAAACATACTTTTAGCATGTTTCAGCCTTTACGGCAACAAACCTTCTGACCCAGACCATCTGACAAGGTCGAGAGGTTTTAAGCTTTCGACAAGGTCAAACCAATGCATATGGTATCAAGTTACTTGGTACGTAATGAATTGAACAGAGTCGAGGTCATGAAGTTTATGTTTTCCCCTTAAACTCTCAGGTGCTCAAAATTAATTTGAGTAGGCTGAGGGAATAAGGTCTTTTTCAGGTTTTTGTAGGAATACGAATAAGCTACCGGAGGAATGCAGGAGGCAAACAGATAGCTATTTTGGAGTTCCAGTTCTTATTATGTTTTGATGGATTTTCCGCTGTGTTGTTTTGTATTAGGTCTATTATGACTATATGACTCTGATCAACCAAGGGAGTATCTTCATATACCGCTCTTGGCATATTTTGTAATAATTATATTTGATCTGTGCCTGGGAACGATTTAGGATTATGTGTTGTGAATATGAAACAATTGGTTATTGAAATGTAGTGAAGTAAAAGTTGTTTTTGAAATCTGTGTTTTGTTTCTTATTCAAGTGCTTCTGATATTATTGATACCATTAACGTATCCGTATTTAGTCGTCGGAAGCTAATACTATAGATGCCTTCAGCATATGTAGCGCTTAGTTTTGGGTCTCTAGATATGGGATGTTACAGCTTGGTATCAAAGAATGGTTTATGAAATACTTTAATTAAAAATGATTTTTGAAAACATAATCCTTAGAAGTTAGAGTTAAGATCAGGGTATGGGATAACGCTATATTTACGTACCTGTATTTGCTATATATATATATACATACTTAAGTATACGCTATCTCTCTAGACTCCTATCTTATTTAGGCTATTCATTTGTATCTCACGAGGTTTGAATACAGATATGGAGGGAAGAAGTGGCAAAGTAAATCTTGGAGGACATAGCACCACTACTAATGGAAATGCCCGACCAAACATTAGGAGAGATCCCGGTCAGGCTCAAGCTGAAACTGTTGGTGCAAGAGTTCCTAGATTGACATGGGAGCAATGTATCAGTTCTTTGTAAACATAATGCAAGCTGGAATAGCAGCCGGAGTTGTCGGAGGAAATGCTGCTGGAGGTGGAGCTCAGGAAGTTTCGATGGTCAATCAGTATGCTAATTTGAGTAGGAATTACATCAGGCTTGGAGGGAAGTCGTTTATTGGTACTGAAGATGTGATCGAGGTGGAAAATTGGCTACTGCATTGCGAGAGAATTTTTGCTGAATTAGGATTGAATGATACACAGATGAGGAGATTGGCTTCGAGGCAGCTGCAGGAAGCTGCTCTATTCTGGTGGAATACTGTTACTGTTGGAGTTGATGAGGAAAACATAACTTGGGAGGAGTTTAGGAGAAGGTTTTCAGAAATATTCATGCCTGTTATAGCGCTGTCGGCGTTGGTGAGGAAGTTTGCAGGGTTGGAACAAGGAGATATGTCCGTCTTGGAGTATACGAGGAAGTTTGAGGAATTTGCCTGATACGGGTATGCTTTGGTAGATACCGTGATCAGAAGGAATGAAAAGTTTATAAGGGGATTGAGGCCGGAGTTGATAAGTGCTACTCTACCACATTTGAGAGATCTAGTGATGTAGTGGTTGAAATGGCATTAAGACAAGAAGAGGCGTTGGCTTGCTTGAGGAAGAAGATGAAGGAGGCCTAGATGGGACATGGCCAGAAAAGGAAGTTTTTCCAAAAAAAAGAATGCTTAGAAGAGAGGAGCACAGAAGAAAGGAAAGGCTGAAGTGGTTTGCTACAAATGCGATAAGAAGGGACACTATGCTAATGAGTGTCGTACCATGAATGGAAAAGGAAAAGGGAAAGAAGCTGTTGGAAAGAAAAATGTCAGATGTTTTAATTGTGATCAGATCGGCCATTATAAGAACAAATGCCCTGAGCCTACTGGAGTTAGAAAGGGATATATGTATTCACTGGAGCCTGCAATTCTAAGACTAGTTATGCAGGTAAAAGGGAAGGTTGTTCTAGGAAGCTCCCTGCAGATTCACGGTATGTCTATTAGTGTTCTATTTGATACTGGAGCATCTTATTCTTTTATTTCTCGATTTTTGGTAGATAGGCTTAACCTCGAACCCTCATACTCGGTTACTTCGTTAAGGGTTGCAAATCCGATAGGAGGGTATGCAACACTTGGGATGAGTTGTGACCATTCAGAATTTGATTTGCTAGGCCATACTTTCGATTGTTGTTTGCATGTGTTTGACTTTGTGGGATTAAGGATTATCCTTGGGATGGATTGGTTAAGTAAATATGATGCTAGGATATTTTTCCATGATAGGAAAATATCACTTAGTCACCCGGATTGTAGTGATTTGATAGTTTATACCATAGAGAACCCTAGTTGTGAAGTGAATGCTTTATTAGGTATTATGGAGTTGGAGGATGAGTTGCATCGAGTCTTTGTAGTTAGAGAGTTTGCTGATGTATTTGAGCTGGTAGTTGGATTGCTACCGAAATGAGCCATAGAGTTTCGGATTGATTTGGTGCCTGGAGCTGAGCCGGTGAGTAGGCCACCAAGAAAGATGACACCCATTGAGATGAGAGAGTTGAAGGTGCATTTGATGGATTTGAAAGGCAAGAGTTTTATCCGACCAAGTAGTTCACCCTTGGGGGGCTGCCGTAGTATTTGCGAAGAAGCCAAACGGATCGTTGAGGCTGTGTATCGATTATCGCAAGTCAAATGTGAAGACGATAAAGTACCGATATCCATTGCAGAGAATTGACGATTTGTTCGATTAGTTAAGTGGAGCCAAGGTATTCTCACAGTTGGATTTGGCGATGGTATTTCAGCTTAGAGTGGCAGAGGATAGCATTCCTTTGATGGCGTTTAGGACAAGATATGGATCGTACGAATGGTTAGTTATGCCGTTCGGACTAACTAATGTGTCGGCATTCTTTGTGGATCTAATGAATAGAATTTTCCAAGAGAACTTGGATAGATTTGTGTTGTTCTTCATAGATGAATTTTTGATATACTCTAAGGATGAGAAGAAGCATGAAGTTCATCTTAGAGTTGTGCTCGAAACGTTGAGGGAGCATCAATTGATGGCTAAGTTTTCGAAGTGCCATTTTTGGAAGAAGGAAGTAGAGTTCCATGGTCATGTCGTCTCAGAGAAAGGGTTGTCTGTAGATCCGACTAAGATTGAGGCGGTGAATAATTGGAAGAGTCCCGAGACGGTGACCGAGATTAAGAGCTTTCTTGGATTGGCTGGATAATATCGAAGGTTTATAAAGGATTTTTCACGGATAGCTGCACCAATGACTAAGCTTACACAAAAGGATGTGAAGTTCGTATGGACTGATAAGTGTAAGGATGCATTTCAGAACTTGAAACACTTATTGACCCATGCACCGGTGTTAGTGGTTCTGAAGGGGAATCAAGACTTAGTTGTTTATACTGATGCATGTGGAACTGGATTGGGAGCTATGTTGATGCAAAGAGGTAAAGTGATTGTTTATGCTTCTAGACAGCTCAGACCACATGAAGTTAGGTATCCTACGCATGACTTGGAGTTAGCTGCCGTTATATTTGCTTTGAAGGTGTGGAGGCATTATCTTTTGGGAGAGCGATTTAAGCTTTATACTGATCATAAGTCATTGAAGTACTTGTTCTCTCAGAAGGAGTTGAACATGAGACAGCAGAGGTGGTTGGAGTTTATCGCTGCTTATGATTTTGGAATTGAGTACACGCCCGGAAAAGGAAACAAGGTGGCGGATGCACTCAGCCGGAAACATTAGAATGCAGTATTGGCTATGATTGCTGAGTGGAAAGATTAGAAAGCATTATTAACTTGTACTGTGCAGTTTAGATCCGAGGTTGGTTCAAGTGTAGGGAGTGTTATGTTGTCTTGTTTAGAAGTTCGATCGGTGATGATTGAGAAGATAGCTTCTAAACAGGAGAAGGAACCAGTTATGGCTGAACGGATTAGAAGGTTGAGGGAAGAAATGGAGAGCGATGACCTAAAGGATTTCAGTCTTGACCAAAATGGGTGGTTGAGGAAGAAAGGAAGGTTGTGTGTTCCGAATGTAGGAGACATGACGAAGGAAGTTTTGGATGAGTGTCATCGTTCGAAGTTCACTGTCCATCCAGGAGGAACGAAGATGTATCAGGATATGAAGAGAAGTTTCTTCTTGGAAGGTACGAAATGGGACATTGGTTTGTGTGTTAAGCAGTGCTTGAATTGCCAATAGGCAAAGGTTGAATACCAGAAGCTTAGTGGATTGCTTCAACCGTTAGAGGTTCCATTGTGGAAATGGGATTCCACATCTATTGATTTTATTGATGGGTTGCCAAGGTCTAGTAGAGGAAATGAAAGCATATGGCTCATAGTAGATAGATTGACTAAGAGTGCCCATTTCATTCCGGTAAAGTCCACTAGGACGACACCTATTTTGGCGAAGTTATTTATGAAGAATGTAGTTAGACTGCATGGGATTCCCAGTAGTATTGTCAGTGATAGAGATTCTTTGTTTACTAGTGAGTTCTAGAAAAGTCTACAAGAAGCATTAGGAACCAAGCTCAACATGAGTACCGCTTACCATCCATGGATTGATGGGAAAACGGAAAGAGTTAACAAAATCTTGGAGGATTTATTAAGAGCTTATGTATTGGATTTCGGGGGATCATGGGAGGACCATCTTCATCTAGTTGAGTTCTCATATAAGAATAGTTATCAGACTAGTATTGGGATGGCACCGTTTGAAGCTTTTTATGGAAGACCATGCAAGTTTCCTGTATGTTGGTTAGAGACCGGGGATAGATTGGTTCTTGGTCCGGATTTGGTGAAGGAAGCTGGGGAGAAGATTGAGTTGATCCGAGCTAGGATGAAGGAAGCTCAATCTAGGCAGAAAAGTTATGCTGATAGAAGAAGGAAAGATTTTGAATTTTCTGTCGGAGACTATATGTTCATTAAGGTTTCACCGATGAAGGGTGTGATAGTCAGGAAAGTTAGCACCCAGATTCGTTGGACCTTTCCGTATTGTTGAGAGGATTAGAAAACTCGCTTATAGAGTAGAGTTATCGAGTAGTTTGGCTAGAGTCCATGATGTTTTCCATGTTTCTCATCTTAGAAAATGTGTTAGAGACCCGGATGTTGGATCTCAGGTTTTGGTTCATCCCAAGACGATCAAGATGACATAAAAATGATTGAATATTCGACAAAATCTATGACTACAAACTATGAAGACAACTAGACTCGAAGAGGCAACAAGACTATCATATATCAAGTATAAATTTCGTATTTTATTTTAGAGTCTAAGTCTAGTGTTCATATATGTTAAAATCTATCCTCAAGTATTTCACACTCCCTCGCATATATACTCAATAGTTCACGATCTTCTAAAATTTACTTTGCAATATATTTTTCAAATTGGTTTTAAGAATATACTCGGTTCAGTCGACTGCATTCATGCACTCAGTCGACTGAACCTGTGCGTATAATTTTTTTATAAAATGCACAGCTCAGTCGACTGAATGCACTCAGTCAGTCGACTGAATCAGTGCACCTATGTATGCATTTATATGATTTTAAATTCAGTCGACTGATGTTGCATGTCCATTCGACTGACCTGGTTCCAACTGCCATTTTTATGAACAGACACTTCTTTTCACGAATGGTTATGTGACGACCGCCCATGACCCCTGCTCTGAAGCTAGAGATAGTGCGCTGTAAAGTGTGCCAGGCGACCATGGACGATTGCCAAGGTAATTTAAAACAACAGAATCTATCGTATCACTCATAGCGCATGGACAAAATACAATAGAACATATATATAGTGAAGCTTCACAGAATAGAATCTCATCAATAAAACTTCATAATAGTTGAATACAAACATCTGAATAGTCAATACAACAAGCCTCACTACATATCACTCAGAGAATACAAAACAGCGGAACATCCAGTACATATAATAAGAAGTAATATGCAACCCTCCAGCTCGTCTTCGATATCAGCATCGTGAGAAGCAAGAACATCACCTGTCACCTGCTACCTAGTCTGCCCGTCCCAAAATGGACGAACAGCCCAAGGCAATAAGAATTAAAACATAAAGCCTTGAGTCAGACAATAGTCTTAGTGAGCAGTAAATTAACTAACAACATACCAAAAGAGCATAAAGGAAAAAGGAATAGGAATACAACCCTCCCACTCCAACCTCTTTCTACAGTGATAGCCCCTAGACACACACTAAGCAGAAGCAAACATGGCAGAGCATACAATGAAAAGTAAAGCAATTATCACTCGAGTCAAGGGCGATGTTTTCCAAGTACAAACCCCCAAGGCCTAAACCAAGATCAGATTAGCACCCAGAAAATACCGCTCTTGAGACCGAATGACGATACAACCAAACATCCATGACTCTGGCTATCACTGTTATCATTGCTTCGATATCACCGTTAATTGAATGACCGGCACATTCTTTCAGCCGTCCGTCAAGGGCTAATGGAAACCCCGGTTCTAGACATAACTCCCGCACATCATCGTGACCCGTGCCTAGGACTATCGAATCTGCCCAGAGTACTTGACTATCAATCATTAGTCTTCAGGGACTATTGAATCTGCCCAACGTACTCTTGCTTTGAGCATGCTAGAACCTTCAACAACGATGAGATCTCAGCCTTCTAGTCATCCTCCTCGACGACTATTTCCATACTAGCTCAAGCGCCTCTCGAGCATCCATTATCCTCAACTCGAACCATATCACCGAGTTATCAACATGCTTGGAATGATCCCGTCTGTATTAGACCAAGACTATCTCATATCATGCCTCGCTTCATCACATCCTCGCAAAGCTTCATCTCAACATCATCATCGTCGAATCTATGCATAAGAGCTTCACCATCCGCTACATATGCCACAAGCAGCTTTTCCAATTCAAGAGCCTTTCCCTTAGCTTTTGAATCATCTTCGGTCTAAATCAAATCATCAATCATCTAATTCATTGCAATCAATCAAATCAAACATTAATCCAAGTAAACAAGCATTCAAATATGATCTAAATAGACAATTATAACAATAATGGCAATTTCGTAATTAAAGAGTCAAAAGTCCAAAAAGCATGAAAACATGAGCAATGTCTCTATAATCTTGATGAATGAACTTGCATAGGTTAACACTTAGTAAAATGGTTGTCAAATCATCATGAACAATGGATCTATATGGATCTGCACATATGATTAGGAAAATGCATGGAAATCTCTACTTTAACACCAAATCAAGCCAACGATCCGATATACTCCTTTGGATCCGTGTGAGAGATAATCACCACTCACCAAATCACCTAAACAATCTCAAATCAACACGCTTCAGATCTGGACAGCGAAGGATCTAGCTTGATCTATCACGAATCCGCTTCAAACGAAGAAATCTCACTTCAAAGGATGAAGATCTTCAATCTAAGCTCTTGAATCTTCGATTTGATCTTCAACTTGGATGGATGGAATCACTAGATTAGAGTGGAGAAAAGAAGTGAAGAAGTGTAGAAGTCGAGCTCTCAAAATGGCAGCCCTTCGTCGCTTCGAAATCCGGATCCCAAAAAGTGAGAAATGGACGAGTATTTATAGCAGAAATTTCCTTAAGTCGTCACTCGGAATTAGGTCGTCCACGACCTATAGAGCCACGACCTACGACTTAGCAAAACACTTCGACCTAACGCGTGCCTCTTCGACCTAAGACTTAGCGCATCAGCGCGCGTCCTAGCGACTTAACAACATGAGTCCCCACGCGACTTAACACATGACGACCTAAAAACCCACACGACTTAACAGGGTCTCCGACCTACGACCTAACTGATAGCCCTCACGCGACCTAACGTATATTCGCATCCACGCGACTTAACTGAGATGCGCCTTACAGACCTATCACTTTACTCGATTCAACGAGTTACGACCTAATCCCTTAAGCATCCACGCGACCTAACATAAGTCGCGAACAAACTGGAATACAACCTAACGACTTAACACCTTAGGTCGTTTAACGACCTAATTATATATAGGATAATCCGACCTAACCCCTAAGTCGTCTAGACGACCTAACTATCCAACCTCTAAAGTTAGGTCGCTCCCAACATAACTGAACACTAGGTTGCTCGCGACCTAACTACGATAACACCTTAAGTCGTTAACCCACTTAGCTCCTTATGTCGCTGCCGACCTATCCTCCTTAGGTTGCTAACTCGCCTAGTTCCTTAGGTCGTTGCCGACCTAACTCTAACCCATGACCTAAGCTTATTCACACGACCTATCTCCCCTACGACCTAACCCCAGAATCCTTAGGTCGCCAACTTCAACTTCCTTAGGTCGCCTATACCTCTTAAGTTGGTCAATTCCTTAAGTCGTCTAAATTCTTAAGTCGGTCAAGTACTGTAGGTTCTCCCAATCCTTTAGGTCGTTCACTTGACCTATCCTACCCCACGACTCAACCTTTGAACGACTTAAGCTACATCAAGACTCAACTTCTAGACAACATAACTTCTACGCGACTTAACCTTAAGTCGAACTAAACTCGGGACGACTTAACAATACTAACAATCTAATATCGACTGTTTTACGATGTTTCGATCCGTAAAAATACGTGTTGTTACAGGTTATCTTCTCTACAGAGGGTTACATCCATTGCTGTTTCGATTTTTCACCGGATGTTGTAACCCTCTGACTACTATAAATAAACACGAATTTCAATATCAATTCACTCAACTTTCTTTCTTTTGCTTGAATCATCTTTTCTGAATTTAATGTTCTCTTGAATTCAAATATCTATTGCTTACGAACATAATTCTATATTTCTTAAACAATTTGAAACTTCCTAATCTTCATATACACACAACTACACACATTATACTTAAGGAAAAGATTATAGGAAGGGTGTACTGCAATTGACAAATCCATGTTGTTAAGAACACAAAAGGTCAAGACAATCAATCTACTTTGTATTCAAGTCATGTTCGGTTGCTCAGGCGGTAGAAGTCCTGTTCGGTTGCTCAGGCGGTAGAAGTCCTGTTCGGTTGCTCAGGCGGTGTAAACCTATTCCTCCGGGTTAAGTGAAGGTTGCAAGTTTTAATTCCAGAAGGAGTCTGGGACTGGATGTAGAACGAGAAGTTCGAACCAGTATAAAAACCTCTGGTGTCATTTTTACTTTACTGCTATTTTTACTTTATAGTTATTTTCCGCTCTAGTAAGTTTAATTTATATTCCATATTATACGATCCTATAGCATAAGTCACTTTCACCTGAGACTACCATAGCACCTACGGTGTTAAAGAATTTAGTAGTGGAACCGGATTTGACCATAGTTAGAAAGCCGATTCAGATTGTGGCTAGGGATGAGAAAAAGTTGAGGAACAAGACAGTCAAGTTAGTAAATGTTCATTGGAGTGACGATGCTAGAGACTGTACTTGGGAGACGGAGAGCAGGATTAGAGACTCTTACCCTGATTTGTTTGATGGTATGTTTTACCTTCGGTTGTTTTGATTGTGTACCTTATCGTAATTTCGAGGACGAAATTCTTTAAGGTGGGGAGTCTGTAACACCCCATATTTTTATAACATTATTTAGAATAATTAATTAGGTAAATTAAATAAATAATGTGGAGATTAAAAGGTCGAGATTTGATTAACAAAGGGTAGCCGTGCCATGTTAGTGTTTTAATTAAAATGAAATAACCTAAGTTAATGTATTAGGATATGAGAAGTGCAATATGGGAAATAGGTAAGGTTTATACCCTAAACCCTTAGGAATGAAACTCATGTTCATTTTCATTTCATTCAAACTAAAATTTCCTAAGGCCGACCACTATTTTTATTCTCAAGAAGAAGATTAAAGCTAGGATTCAAAAGAAGGAAGAAAATCAACTAAATCAACATCAAATTTCACATCTATAATCTCAAAGCTAAGGTGAATAATTACTACATCCCAATTTCTTTTAGTTTTCAGTTTTAAGGTTAGATCCGAAATGATTTTGCAAGTATATGCCATGTTTTGATGATTAAAGTGATATATATATATATATATATATATATATATATATATATATTGTTGATGGATTATATATGTTCATGTTAGTTTTTATGATATGTTTGACATGAAAACCCTATTTAATGACATCCAAATGCCTTGAAAACTTAAATATAGGTCAGAAATGATATTTTAGAAATGGGTTTCAATTTTCATAATTTTATGAATTAATATGGATTTTATATTAATTTTCTAGTGAAGGAAATTGTTTATTGGGTTATAAATTATTTTCGGCTAAAATAATAATTATTTGGAGTTGAAATTTTTATATGTTAGGCACCATATTAAAATAGATTTTCAAGGATTTTTCCATATTTTTCCTAAGTTATTTGATGAATATATAAAATTATTTAAGGTATGGGACTTAAATGTTATATATATTTAATTATGGAGAAGGGGCATTTTATAAAATGAAATTATTATTCAATTCTGAAAATAGTGGCAGCATATTTCTGAAAAGAATTTGTTAACCAATGGAAATTTGACAAATAAAGGCAGGTTAGTTGAAAAGTTATCTTTTTTAAGTTAAAAACAAAGAAACATACTTTTAGCATGTTTCAGCCTTTATGGCAACAAACCTTCCGACCCAGACCTTTCGACAAAGTCGAGAGGTTCTAAGCTTTCGATAAGGTCAAACCAATCCAAATGGTATCAAGCTACTTGGTACGTAATGAATTGGATAGAGTCAAAGGGTTCTAAATTGAAAGGTTGATGGCCAAAGAGGTTGGGGTGTGTTTGTTTTATAAACCAAATGCTTTCACTTGCTTTGCTTTCGAATAAGAGCTTTCAACTTGGTTGTTTTCGACCAGGTCAAAATATTTTAAAGAAAGGTTTTAAACCCTTAGACACAGTCGAAAGGTTACTGGTGCTTTATTACTACTTTGTTTTGAAACCTTCCGACATAGTCGAAAGGTTACGAACACTTTATAAATGTTTTGTTTTGAACCTTTCGACAAAGACGAAAGGTTTATTTGTTTTAAAAACTAGCTGTTTCTCCATGCTTTCGAAAGGAAGCTTTTGACTTAGGTGATTCACCCTTGTTTTATAAATTGAAGTAAAACCCAAGGCTTTCGAAATAGTTGTTTTAAAGGATATGTTTAAAGCTTTCGAAGCAGAACTTTTGATAAAGTCGAAAGGTAGCTTCTAATGGTTTCAAAAGGTATTAGTCGAATGATTTCGAAAAGTTTTAGTTGAATGATTTTGAAAGGTTTGATTTAGTGGTTTTGAAAGGTTTATTGAATGGTTTCGAAAGGTTTTAGTTGAATGATTTCGAAAGGTTTCATTCAATGGATTCGAAAGGTTTAAACGGAAGATTTTCCAAGGTTTTCTTAGGCAATGTTTTAAAGTAATTTAAAAGAAGGACGTCCAAAATTTATAGCTTTCGAAAGGTTTGATTTTCAATAGTTTCAAAAGGTTTTGAGAAAGGTTTGAGAAATGATTTCGAAAGGTTTGCTATTGGTTTTGAAAGAGAGAATTTCAAAGTATAGAAAGAGGTTCTTTCAAATGGTTAAATGTTTTCATCAACTAAATTTTGAGTAAAGTATATATATATATATATATATATATATATGACATGGAGATATGACTTTGAGCAAAATATAAAGATGATATACTTTTCCTTGTTTAAGTTTGATTTAAAGATTTTAAATCATTTTGAAAATATTTTCAAGGAAAATTATGGGAGGGGATCCTTAAGTGAAAATGACTCGGATATTAGAATACCAAATGGAACTAGTATGGGGTCGCGCCCTATACATTAGCTAATAGCCCCAGCTAATTGTTTGTCCAAAATTCCAGTGTGTAGAGCTTTGTCACGGCTAGACTAAAATTATGATTACACACCGAAAGGAATATATGTTTGTATATAGATAGGTTATTGGTGAGCCTAAAAAACCATTAGGATCGGAAAGACCTAGGAGATGATTAAGTTAAAGACAGACCGTCCAAAAGTGAAGTATTTAACAGATAGTTAAGGACGGACCGTCCATATGGGAAATATTTAACAGATGGTTAAGGATAGATAATCCAAAAGAAGAATATCTAACTGTTGTTAGGTTAATTTTGATTGTATTTTCTGGTAGGCCCGAGTCAACCAAAGGTTAAAAATTATCCAAACAAAACTTGTGTGTTTGAACAGATAGTTCATTATTACCTGATATTTATGTACGTTTACATAATGATTGCTTTACAGTATTTAACCATTGTGGATGCAGGAGCACAACATATGGTTTTATGAAAGGTTTTGCAAAGATATGTTTTAAAAGGATGTTAACCTATTCCGCTAAGCGGCGTGGTTTCACTTAACATGATTGTTCCGGGATGTATAATATTATTCAAACCAGGTTTTATGTCTGACTCGAAGTTTATGTTTTCCCCTTAAACTCTCGGGTGCTCAAAATTAATTTGAGTAGGCTGAGGGATTAAGGTGTTTTTTCAGGTTTTATTAGGATGACGAATAAACTACTGGAGGCATGCAAGAGGCAAACGGATAGCTATTTAGGAGTTCCAGTTCTTGTTATGTTTTGATGGATTTTCCGCTGTGTTGTTTTGTATTAGGTCTATTATGACTATATGACTCTGATCAACCAACGGGGTATCTTCATATACCGCTCTTAGCGTATTTTGTAATAATTATATTTGATCTATGCCTGGGAACGATTTGGGATTATGTGTTGTGAATGTGAAACAATTGGTTTTGAAATGTAGTGAAGTAAAAATTGTTTTTGAAATCTGTGTGTTGTTTCATATTCAAGTGCTTCTGATATTATTGATACCATTAACATAACTGTTAGTCATTGGAAGCTAATACAATAGATGACTGCAGCATCTGTAGCGCTTAGTTTTGGGCCTCTAGATAGGGGATGTTACACCAACCCTGACTACCGAGTCGTGATCATGCCAATCCAAACTGAAATGAAAGATGGAGATGTGCATCTGCAGAGGGATTCAAGGAGTTTCTTAACAAAGTCCACCTCGTAGTTTATGAGATGAACTTTGGGGGGCAAGTGTTGTGGGCAATTTCTCCCGCGTGACCAATGTGGTGGAAAGATTGGAAGATAACACAGGCTTGGTCAAGAAGTAGGAGACACGATAGGTGGAGCAAGTGAAAAGGTAAGGAACATAAGGCAGATCCTCCCTTCTCATTTTATTCGGTACCCGAAGGTACCAAACAGAATCCTTTGTTCGATGTAAGGGGATGTCGGACTTGGAGTTGACCGAACCATGTAATGGCTGAACCAAAGTATGAACCGAATAGAAGAAGAAATCATAGGAACCTGGCCAAAAACATGTCCCCGTGCACTTACACCGAACCATCCTACCCCAAACTAGGCTTCTAGCCGAACCAAGCAGGCCATATATGGAATGAAATCTTCATATATCGAGAAATTATTAATTACATTTGTCATATTAAGAAATATTTCCTCTGTGGAGTTATATATGGAAACATCATAATTTTCTGGATTAATGACACCACTTCTTCACCCCCTATAAATATCCAAGCATTTGGCATTCAAACACAAGTTTTTCTAGGATCTACAAGCCTCCGAGCTAGAACATCAATTTCACAGAGCATCCGAATCTATTTTTTCTATTATAAATTCATTGTACTTGGCATCGAATCTTTGTAATCGCTAAATTATAAGAAAAGGGATGAATATGAATAGTGGATGTAGGCTCATTATGGCTGAACCGCAATAAACTCTAGTATACTTTGCTTTTTCTACACTATATTCTTATTGAATCCACTATTAAAAATTCGATTGGAGGTGTTTGCCTATTTTTCGTGGAAAGATGAATGACTCACCGTTGATATCGATTTGATTTATGATTTTAATATGATACGGTGATGACATCCTTTATATGATTTCATAGTATTTAATTCTATGTGACGAGAAATCTGAATAAACGGAGTTATAATACCGATTGGGATTACATTCAGTAATAATTCTCTGGTTATTCTTTGAACTTGTTATATAGAATATTATAGAGATTGAGTGTAATTTATAAGCATTGAATAAACAATAGAGCATCATGCAGTGGTATGGGACGTCGATGTGATACTTATTCAGTTATTCATTGTAAGTAGAGGACACTCACATGATGGGAATGGTATGATGAGATTGTACTTACGAGAGGTGATGCTCAGAGATGTAAGCAAGGTAAGTGCCCTTACATTTACTGATATTATATTCAACTATCATGATGTACTCCTTTTATCGGCATTGGAGAGAACCAGATGGTTAGAATCCACCCTTGGGGCCTGATCTTGGGGTCGCGCCCCAGATCCATAACACCTTTATTGGATATTTTATTTGATGCATATGATGATATTTGGATTAGGTGACCGATTGGGTAGGTGCCCTATATGACGAGATTTGGGTTGGATGATCCATAAGGTGGGTGCCCTATATCCCTTGTATTGCATAGGCCACTAGCATGTTACCTATAGGGGCAAAGCAGGGTCATGACTAAGAGGCTATGCATTGACAAGCCACTGGTGGATATATCTCACGATGTTTGTCGAGGTAACTGAAGATTGTAGGAGCTGATCCAGTTAGCTGACCTTGGGCTTCTAGAGCAGGCCTACGGCCATTAGTCTCCCATCTAGCTCTACTGGAGTGGTAGATTAGTAGTACTATTGACACATCTCACTTAAGTAAAGATAAGGGTTAGGCAAACCAGGGTTAGGTGACCCATATATTGTATATATTACTCTACTTGAGACTTCATGTTTGTCGTACATTCATTCACCCGTCATAATTTATTCTGATTTATTTATATATGAGGAGATGAGATTATATCTAGATAGATGCCCAGCGTATAGTGGATTCTCGTATCTTTTATTGTATATGATTTCTTTGATAGGAGACCTATATTTATATTTATATTAATGTTGGTATTCTATTATTCGAGATTGAGAGATATACTTGGACAATGTTGTGAGCTAGCCTAACTATACTTGATGATATCTTATTATTGATAATGATTCTAGATATGGAAGATTTACCCATTTGATATTGTTTTGATTAAATAATATTTAATGTGTTTTATAAGGATGATGACATCTTTATGTTTGGTTTCATGGTTGTTCCTGTTTTGTTATACTATTTTTTTATATGTCGTCACTATTATGATATGCATATTCTATATTTATATATTTGTTAACCTCTAAATTTAGATATAGTCTGACCTATGTGTTATTTATATGATACTTGGGTTAGTCTGAGACATTCAGGTCAGGGACAGTGAGACCATCTTATGTTTTGGGCATAGAGGAGACTAGTATGTTGTATTATTGTATTTTATCTAAGTATTATATAGTTTCATGTATATATATTCTTGTATTGTATATTGGACATACTTGGTATATTTTTGTATTATATATTATCATTACGATTGACTCTATGAGCTTTGATATTTATTGTGCATAGTGTATTGTTATATCCTGGAGGCACGCTTGTTTATTGCTTTGTGCCGATATTGTTTATGTATAGTTGTGATATTTATTCGATATTTAAATATGTACTAGTGTTAGCCTCAGAGAATATTCACATGTGTACCTTATATCACCTCATTCACCGTGTTATCTGACAGTATTACTCGATAATACTCTTAGGTGGTATGGGTATAAAGGTAGGGTGTTTCAAAAGGAAGACCTACCTGATTAGGATATAATATATCTTTAAGAAAGTCAAAAACTCCAACTCTACTGGAAAAAAAGAATGGTTCACTAGCTATTTAAAGTGATAAACTGACGCTCTTGAAATAGATGCGATGCTTCAAAGATGATGATTGGTCAATTAGTGAATCTTATGAACTAAGAACTATATCGGTTGTTGTAGCGATCCAAAATTCAGTCTTTGAAAATCGGCACCCGTACTTCACTTGTACTCAAAATGCCGCAGATTCAAACGCCGAACCTGGCTCACCGGAGCTTATAACACCATTAAGTATAACAACACAGCGGAAGAAAGAAATAAATGATATCATATACAACTCCAATGAATACAATATCCAGAATGATATACAACAATGATATCAATATGATACAACAATATCAGAGATAAATAATAATACAGCGGAAATAACAGAAGTGATAACTCCAAATGATCCGTCAGAGAGGCTGAGTCCAACCACTCTAATATCAAGCTCGAACCATCATCATGTAAGACAAAGGTAAGCAATGTCGGTCCTGATCTCCAAAACTGAACTAGCTCCAATGTCAACTGAACCTGATTATCTGAAAAAGAAACCCAACTCTAGACTGCCCGTGTGGAAAATTATGAGCACCCAGAGTTTAGGAAAGGAACAATAAACTCCAAGTCAGTCGTGGGACTGGTGTGAGTAACAAAAGCAGTTTATCTTTAAAACAAAGTAAAATTGAATTTCGCAATGCTTTTGGAAAATGAAACTACCATAAGACCTCCCGCCACCACACAATGCAAACGTAGAATTGGAGGAGATTTCTTTTTATGATAGTCAAACATGCTTACTACGCAAAACAAATCATTTTGATATTATTATTAGTGCATAGTGCAGAAAACATTTCGAAAGTATAATATTAATCTTAGCCAACATAGGCATTTCACACTATGCCTACTATAGCTACCATCTAAACAGTGGGGCACCACCATAAGTAAATTGCAGGTTCTACAACTAAAACCGTACAGGGTTCGTATTGGAAATTGGATTTCCAACAAATGGTCAGGCTAAGGAACTTCCTACTGCCACATGGGTACGCCTCTGGCTGGACGTCCCGAGAACCAACCTGGCTCTCTGCCAACACAAGGTCGGGTTACCTCTGTAACTAGGTAACTCACGAATATGCCATTCCCCGGTCCTTTGGGACCTTTATCCGAGGCCTCGGTATCCAACATCACACATAATAAATAAAGTGTGTCCACATGAGTAAGTATCTGGGCTCCATACCATGATACCACCCTTTTCCAGAAGGAAATGACATACCTTAAAGGGCGCGACCCTCATAACCTTGCCGCATCATTCCTGTTTCGACCATTTCCGGTCTGTGAGGTCCGATGAGGTCTCGTCCACAAAGCTACGCTTTTTCACAAAGCCATGCTTTGATCACAAATGATCAACACACAGCAACACTCAGCATGCCACATTACCAAATTGGGAGTATATCGCTGATAACCTTCAACTACATAACCTCTGAGCTCGTACGTCTCAGAGAAGGGTGTAAAGCTAAGAGAATAAATTCTCCGCCACCAACAGAAATGTATTTGAAAGAAATCTTCTTTATATCTCAAAATGTAATGTCATACATGTAACCATACAAGTCTGTTCTGGGTTCGAACAGAACCGAAGGAACTTCTGGAGAAGCCCTTGCAATCCGGGTATTCACAATCCCGATCGGATTTCCCATCACTTAGGAAATCTCTATACCGGCGCGACTTAGTGCAGCGATAATCGATAGGTCATCCTATCGTTCTCGCAAATACCCGGTCTTCAACACCGGTCTTCAAATGTAATCCATATACGACTTATCATTATTCGGAATGGGTTATGTGACACAAAGGTCCTCTCCCGGCTGAATCGAATAATGAGCGCGATATTTAAAAACATATGGATAATGGATTTTAATTAAGTCACAACTGATTATCCAAAACTTTTCTTTCAAATGGTTTAAACACATTACCATTTTAATCTTTTAAAACGAAAAGATTCTTTTTAACAACCTTCAACGGTTTAAACAATTTCCACACTTTAATCTTTTAAACAAAAGATTCATTCACAGATTTTCCAAATTAATTTCCATTTCAATTGGATTAACTCATTAAATCTTGAAAAAAAAAGATTTAACTGATAGTTTTCAAAAACACATTTCAAAGATTTATTCGTAATTTGGAAAACCTTCTTCAATTCAAATTTGAAATTCTTTTAATTCAAATTTGAAATCCATTTCTTATATAAGAGCTTTTATCAGTTGAAAACAATCAGTTTTTCAAATCATTGAATTCAATTTCAAGTATTGAATTCAAATTTAAAATCAAATTATTAAGATATCAAGTTTTATTAAGTTATTTAAAATAACTTTTACATTTAAAACTCATTTACAAAGCTCTTAAATTTCAATTTCCAAAACTATTTGGATTCAAGAATTCAATCTTTAAAATTATCAAAAATCTGCGACTTAACTGATTTCCACGCGAAATCCATATTTGTGTGTGTATGGTGTAGTCCAGGGGTTTTACACAGTAGTGCAACATCATTCAATCATCACAGATCAAAATACAGGATATAGTTGATAAGCGGTATAAATATAACGCTTATCGTTCATTTACAGATCACAGATCACATATATATAAATCACAGATAATAATTTATATTCATCCCAGATAAATAACTACAGTACAGATCACACACAACTCAGAATATATCACAAAGCATTACAGATCAGAGATGTCAAATAATTCAATCATTTAGTCGAATCCAACATTCACAGGTGAATTTACTAATCAACTGATTAATTTAAATCAGATGTATCAATTTTAAATCCGGGTTAATTATCATAATTTATTTGCAAATTTTTATTTGAAAATCTTTCTTTCAAATTTTTTATTAGTTAACCTGTAATTATTAACTAATCATTATTAATTAATGAACCGATTAATTTTTAATTATTAAATTAATCTTAATTAATCACCATTATTAATTAATTCTTTAATTCAAATTTAATAAATAATTAACTCAAATTTCAAATCATCATTTAATTAACTCAATTAATTATACTGAATAATTAATTTCATAATTACTGTCACTAAGTAATTATACTTAATAGTTCCACAATTGATTTTTTTTTATAATTTAATCAATCTAAATTTATTGTTAAAAATTTATCAGATCAATTAATTATTCAAATAATTTTAGTTAATGATTTCATTAACTATTAAATTTCTTTAATCACCTTTTTAAAGAAAATTTCTTATATTAACCATTATTAATTATAAATCAATTCACTATAGAAAATTCATTCGTTAATGAATTAGAAATCATTAAACTTCATTACTTAAAGTAACACATTCATTTTTATATGATTTAATGATTTTTTACAATATGTTGAAACATTGATCCCAAATTTCTTCTTATTTCCAATTTTTGTTTTAAAATATAAAATAAATCCTTATTTACTTTTATAAAGTTTAAAGCAAATTTCTTTAACATTTTAACCCATTGCCACACTTAAGTGGTAAAACTAAATCTCAAAATTTTAAAAATATGATTTAAAATTAGTTTTAGGTTTTACTTTTTAAATTTAACTTGTTTAAATTTCAATTTCATTCAATACCTTTAATTCCTTTAAATTATTAAAACAAATGGAATTTAAAACTTTTTTTTTATCTTCAAACTAATTTTAATTTAACTTTTATTATATTTACATTTTTATTTAAACTTAGTTTTAAAAACCCTTAATTTAAAATTTTAAATTCAGTTTAAAATTCCAAAACAGAAAGAAAACAGGTTCCAGGTTTGAAAAACTAGAACAAACTCTGACCCGAGATTTCTCGAATTTGCTTCGAGTAAGATACTCGATTTACACGAGTCATACGCGAGAAAAATCGCGTTCTTCCCACACAACTTCCAGGCTGACATCCCCAAATTCGTGCACGTGCACATCGCCGTTGGCGATGCACTACCCCTACGTCGAGCAAGTCGAACTTCTTCCCAGATCCAACTCCAACCATCAGAACCACATCACCACCTCAAAATCGAAATTCGAGTTGAAACTCGAAATCTGGAAACACTCGAACCCATACGACCCAAAGCATGTCAACGCGACGTCCACGCGACTCCGACCACTAGCCGGTCTACAACTCCGGCTTCGACTTCGTCAACTCAACCCCTACCATTGCCCACGACTATGAGACACTCGATCAATCGATGGTGACGAACGAATCAAATTCGTGATCTCTCCTAAAACTAGGTTTAAAAATAAAAACTCCTCACCGTTATCTCCACAGTCGACTACACCACCTCCGGCTATTTTTCCTGGCAACCCCGTAGCCTCCTCCATCTCCACAACCAACCCCGACATCTACAAATAAATCGATCATCGGAAATTGATCGAAAATCCAATTTTCGAACAAAAGCAACTGCTCTTAAACCCCACAGTTAAAAAGCATCAAACAAAGCTTAAAAATCCTAACTTTCAACAAGAATTCAAGTTATATCCTTGAATCAATGATTCATGATATTCGAAATTTCCAAACACCTAAGTTTTTACTGTAAAAAATTTAATCTTTCCATATATAAACATTTATACTTCATGAAACTATTTTTAAATTATAAACCATACTTAAACACAACTATTTTATTTGGAAACCAAAACCTGATATGGATTAGAATACAAGAAATTGAATTTTCTTGTTTGATACTACCCTGTAAGCTAAACAGAGAAGAAGATATATACTGATACATGGATATATGCAGAGCAATTTCAACATATATATATAACTTTAAGTTTAAATTACTGGTTGTTTACTCACCTTACATCTTGTTTTCCAGAAAATTTGAAGTTGAAAATTGAAGCTTTTTGAATTTTGAATTGAGACTGGGTTGAAGTTGATACTGGAAATCCTCTCTTCTTGATCTCAGCTTCTTTGATTGCCTAATGTTTTTACTGAGATGTTTGTTTGAGTTTGAAATAATTCTTACTTCAGATTTTCTTTTTCTCAGTTTAAAACGAACGAACCAAAACTGAAATGAAGTATTTTGTGATGTGTTGAATTGTATAGAGGAGAGTTTACAGTGTGTACAGTTTTGTACCAAGTGATGATTTTTTTTATTGTACAAATGTTTATACTTTGTACAAAGATTTGGACAGTGATATTTTTATTTGGAGGCTGAAGTATACTTGTTGGGGGCTGATATGTTTACTTTAGTGTACTAGCATTAATTAGTTTGTGCCACGTCTCATTTATAAAATTTTCTTTTCTTTTATTCGGCTGCAACAAAATGTTAGAGATAGTGGCTTCTTTTATAAGTTTTTGTTATATATGTATTCTTGTTTTCTTTGTTTCATTTGTTACTTGTTTCATATATATTTGTTTCCTTCTTTTGTTCAAATGTATTAGTTTTGTCTTTAACTTGGCTTTATATTTTTATATGCATTCGGTTTTGTTTTATCTTTTCCTATTACTATTTGAATGCGTATTTATTTTGTTTTGTTGTGGTTTTAATCTAATTAATGTATTTACAATATGTGTTTTTCTATAATCTATCTCATGTATTTTTATTATATTTGTTTCTATCTCCATTATTTATTTCTAACTTAAATACTATTTATTTTTATATTCATTTGGTAATATAAGTGAATTTCTAGATTTTTATTTGTTATTAAATTTTATCCAATGTATTTATCCTATACTTTTATATCATATATATTTTCATTTTTTATAAATCATTTGTTTAAAATTTAAATTCAAATCAAACAGATTTACATATATTTATAATTTCAAATTGACTCATATATACCTAAATATATATATATATATATTCACATATATACACATATATACAATATTTTAAATTTAAATGATTTATACAGAATATATTTGAATCCGGGGAAACTCACATCACTTTATCAATTTATTTTACTATATTTATTCAAAAATACAATTAATTATTAATTTAAGTATATATAAAATTTGGGTTCATTACAGTTGTCTTGATCCAAAGCGTGCTTTTTTTACCGAAAGCATACTTTGGGTGGCAAGTGTTATCCAACATTTGACTCGAGTGACTTCTTATGAATCCAGACTTTGAGGCGAAGATGAAATGGATTAAGAACTTAAGGGGCTTCTTGGAATGATAGAATGATGGGGAATAATAAATTCAAGCCAAATTTGACACATCAAATATGGTCAGTGCCAACCATAATCAATTCGATAATGAGATGATTCTTAAAAGGGGACCTACTGCTGAAAAGTTTGGTGAACCACTCCCAGTACTATGCAGAAAAGACAAGTCTCAGCTAGGGCAAATCATGTCAGTACCGACATGATTTGATGGAGAAACTTTGACGATTATGTTTGGAAACTTGAAGAGATAGACAACGAGGAAAGAAGTATTTTAGTGAAGAGCAATTATGCTTGGTACCGACCATATTGTTGTTGGTATAAACATGATTTTGTTCGTAGAAAATGTTCATTCATCCTTTCTAGTTCCATGGATCTGACTCTTAACTGGTCTTCCGCGATCTAGTGACTCTGGTGGATGATTTCGTCTATAAGTAGGAGTGTTATAGCAATGTGAAAAGGACTTCTACACTTTTTTTTGGCATTGGTTCTTTACTCTCTTCTCCGTAGATCTATCTTTCCTACGAATTGCTACCAAATCCAAAATTGCATTGTTTTCTAGATCTGAAAGCTTGTAATTTGTTTGTGTCCATGTCAGATCTCTGATAATAAAACTAACGTGGACGTAGGCAATGATTTCAGGCTGAACCACTATGAAAATTTGCATGTTGTTGTTGTTCTATGTTGCTTTTACTTTATTTATTATAGTTTGTGATCAACTTGGGGTATTGTGTCATTTTTTCATTCAACAACCCCTGACTGGGGTCGCTATGCCCATGATTCTCTACTTTTTCGTCAAAAACATTATTTGGTGGTTTGGCCTCTTATAGAAAATCATCACCATCAATGACACGCAATTCGAAAATGATCGGTTCTTTGAATTTTGTGAAAGGAACAAATCTGGTAAAAGCTTTTTTTTTCATCATGTACCTTAAAGAAAATGGACAAATGGAGTGTAATAACCCATAAATTAATAAATAACTACTTAAGATATTAGTTACAAAAATAAAGTTTAACTTATTTAACAAAGGAATTAAATATGAAAATAAATGAATTAAATAAGGCAAATATTTAGGTTAGATTTATTTACTTGTTGTGTACATGAAATTAATAATACGAAATTATTAAATGAAGATTTATGTAATTTAATTTAAATAAGATATTACTAAATTCAGTTGTAAATATGTGAGGAGAAGAATTAATATTTGAACAAAGGAGATCTTATATTAAAGGTAATTAAATTTGATCATATGTATAAAGGGAAAATATAAACATTTAAATGATGGATATTTTTATTAAGGGAATAAACTAGGCAAGGAAAGATTGAATGTAGGAGATCTTATACTTAGGGTAATTGCATATAACTAATTTTGGTTATATATAATGGAAATCAATTAAACTGAGTGAATAAGAAGATTGATATTTAGTGAAGCAAATCAATATAATGAGGGAAAGGAAGGATTTTCAAATCAAAACCCTTACTATATATGTGTGTGCGCGCGCGCATGTGTGTGTGAGTTGTTACACCTAAAATTTCCAAGGATAAATATAGTGTAGTGTCATCGAAGGTTTTTACAAATAAAGATATCAAAGTTTATCAAAGGTTAACAATATAACCTATCAAACATTAAAGCAATAAGCTGTCACAAGCTGATAGCCATTGGCCATTGTAGGTCGAAACAATAAGTCATCACAAGTTGATAAAATTTGTGCACAGTGTTCGACTATAGCAAATTAAGGATTTAGCAAGCTATCATGTGTTAGCGATAAGTGGAGTTATCATAAGTTGAATGAAAAAATAGACTATTCTAGAATTGGTATCATCAAAAGGAACTATCAAAAGTTGAGATATTTGAGCTATCACAAGTTGATTTCAAGAGCTATCGAAGGTTGACTTCAAGAACTATAGAAGGATTAGATGTTTAAGATATCGTGAGTTGACTTCAGGAGCTATCGAAGGTTGGCTTCAAGGACTATAGAAGGTTAAGATATTTGAGCTATCACAGGTTGACTTCAAGAGCTATTGAAGGTTGTCTTCGAGATCTATAGAAGGACGAGATGTTTGAGCTATCGTAGGCCGACTTCAAGAGTTATCGATGGTTGGCTTCAAGAACTATAAAAGTTAAGATATTTGGGCTATCGCAGATTGACTTCAAGAGCCATCGAAGGTTGGATTTAAGAACTATAGAAGGTTGAGATATTTGAACTACATAGGTTGACTTCAAAAGCTATTGAAGATTGACTTTAAAAACTATATAATGGAGAGATGTTTGAGCAACCGCGGGTTGACTTCAAATGTTATCAAAGGACTATAGAAGGTTGAGATTTTTGGGCAATCATAGGTTGACTTTACGAGTAATTGAAGGTTGAGATGTTTGAGCTATCGCAGGTTGACTTTAGGAACTATCAATAGTTGAGATATTAAAGGTATCGCATGCTTACTTCAGGAACTATCGAAGTTTGAGATATTAGAGCTATCTCATAATGAGTTTATAGAGCTGTCACATGTGAAGGGAAAAAAGCTATTGCAAGTTAGGTTATAAAGCTGTCTAATGATGGGAATAGGAAGTTGTTGCATATTGAGTTTAAAAAGTGATTGCATGTTGAAGTCAAGGAGTTATCGCAAGGTGGAAATCGATCCAACAAGAACTATTGCACATTGAGGAGCAAAGGAATTAACACGTGCTAATAATCAAAGCAGTCAAATGTCGAAAAATACACCCAAAGTTGGTATTCCCAACCGTCACATGAATTCCTTACCGTCGCATGTTGATCATAAAAGCTTTTGCCACGTTAGTAAATCTCGGCCGTCCGTTTATTTTAGATAACATGTGTCATGATTCCAAAGGCCAGAGTTCACTATAAATAGACATGTACCCCTTACTAAAAAGGGGCGAATTCCAAGTTGAGCTTCTTTCACATTTTAATTTTAATTTTTGCATAATAAAGAGAGCTTGATTTGAGGCATTAATGGCTGAATTGACCTTAAGGACTTTGTGACTTTTCAATTTAGGACTTTAAAAAGAACTAATTGCATATTGAATTCACATGAACTCAAAATCAGCTTGCTTGGCTAAGAGTCTCATCTTAACCAAGTATCATTCTCTCCTCAAAACCAAGAAACATTAAGTTGGCTTAAAATCCGACCTAACATTAAGTAGTGCTTTCATTGAGAGTTGAACTCAAGGCCTTACTAGTTAGCATATTTGACTACAAAACTAAGCAAATGGGTAGATCAATGAAGAAAGTTAATGTTCCAACACACAAACCTAGAGGAAAACGTGATTCCTCGGTTCAATATAGAGAATCTCGAGGTAGGTCAAGCGTCAATGCCTATGGAAACATTTAAGGAAGAAAATGAACTTAAAACCATGAAAGCTTCAAACTATGCAAGAACCAATTGAGTTACCCATTTCTAAAAAAATTCAAGTATATCGCGAAGAACAAAAGAAAATGAAGAGAACTAGGCCGAATCTCTTTGAAGAAAAGCTGAAGGTTCAAATTTCAAAAGTAAGAACATTGGAAGGATCCATCTAGGACGACAAATGAAAGATGAGAACCATGTAATTTGAAAATCAAATAAAGAATCAAAATCTCCAAAGTACAATCTACAAGCTCTACTTCACAAAAAGGAATACAAGCAAGAGCGAAGAGATATCAAAACTATGAAGTGTATTTGAAAGACCTAGCCAATAAAATGGTGAAAGACATAGTAGATCTAAATGGGAAAAGGACCATGGATCCCAAGGAAAATAATAACTTTAGGGAATTCCATTCGCCGAGGAGATTATGGCAGTTCCATTGCCGTCATATATGAAAATCCCGTCAATCAAATATGATGGAGTAACCAATCCTAATGACCATTTGATCACTTTTGAGAGCCAAATGGACCTATATGATTTCCCGAGAGAAGTAAGATGTAGGCTATTTCCATCCACATTCTTTGGAGTACTAGAAAAATGGTACCGATGCTATCAAGAAAAGATAATTTACTTGTGGAAGCAATTTTCTTATGAGTTTTCAGTGCAATTATGCACCTCGAAGGAGCTAAATATCAATGCAAATGTGTTGGCTAATATAAAACAAAAACTAGGAGAATTGTTGAGGATTTTTTAAAATGATTCAATGCTAAAGAAAATAAGGCAGAAAGGGTGAGCGACTAGAAAAAATTGATGGCAGTAAAATCTGGCTTAATTAAAAACAATCCATTTTAGAAAGAGTTGTATATTCATGGATGCAAAGCTCCACAAGACTTTCATCCAAGCTGATAAATTCATTTGGATGAACAAGATCTTCCCTAACAAAAGGAATCAAAGAGAAAGTGGAAACTTTGCAACCCTAACCAAAAAAGAAAGATGGGACGAATTCACTAAAACCAATTCCATTGAGCTAGACCAACCTATTTCTTACATATATGCTATTACTAAAGATGAGCTTGATTACCCTACATTATTTAAGTCAAGAAAAAACCCTGAACCGAACAAAGGGGGAGACTATTTTGCTTTTCATAAAGTGAACTAGCACAAGACTGGTGAATGTCGAGTTCTAGCTGAAATTATTCAAATTATGATTAGGAGAGGAGTGCTCAAAGAGTTTGTTAAGATTGATCAAAAACCCTCTAGTGGTGAGAAGCCACTAGCTAGTAACACCAACATCTTGGAATGCAAACTTTCTCAAGACCCATTGTAGCAAATTAACTGTATTGATGTAATCCACGGAGGCCGCATATCGTAGGAACGATTAAAAGAGTAAGGAACATATACATAAAGGAAGCCAAGGAAGGCATCTACTTGATAAGTGAGGAACTACACTAAAGTCCCTAAAAAGTCCTGTTCAAATTCCAAATTTAGTAATAATGCCAATGGAATTGAGGGAAATAAGGCGCCGTCACGATGACTCGCTCATGATAACTGCCCAAATTGGACACTCGCTTGGCTCAAAGATCTTAGTTGACATTGGCAGTGTAGTGAATGTCATTTTCCAAAGTGCATTTGACTAAATGGGAATCCCATAAGAAGTACTTGAGCCGGGTCTGGTACTAATCTTTGGATTCAACAAAAAAGGCTTTATGCCAATCGGTCAAATAAAACTATTTGTCCAAATTGTGACCTCACCCTACTCAAGGATGTTCGAAACTTTGTTCATGGTTATGAATCAACCATCCTACTATAATGCATTCTTTGGGCGACCTACGATTGATGAAACTGATGCTTATGTCTCCTTAAAGCATTTACTGGTGAAGTTCCTATGCAAAGCTGGATGGGGAACTGGTCATGGAGAAAAAAATTAGTCCACGTGAGATGTATTTCATCATGATTAAATAATATAATAAATAAGAAGAATCTTTTTATGGACCCGAGTTAAATAAATACAACCAAACTAAAACTTTCAAGCTCTTGCATATCAGTCCCCAAGAACTGATATCTAAGGAAAACAGGCAAAATCTTCCACCAAAAATGCCCTAAGTAATGAGCAAAAGAATCAAATTAAAGGAAGGGAAAAGAAAACATATGGATTTAAATCAAGTTGATCAAGTTAAAAGCAAGATCTCAGAAGAGATAGTGTTGGATATACATCCTAAAAATGGGCGGGAAAATCCTTAATCTATGGAGGACTTGGAGGAAGTAAGCTTAAATTTTTGATTCGACTAAAATGGTGAAGGTAGGAAAGAAAATGAATGAAAACAATGAAGAAATACTGATCTCATTCCTACAATCAAACAAATACTTCTTTGCATGGACCAATGCCAATATGGAAGGAATTGATCCAGCGATAATGTGTCACATGCTTAATATTGATCTAAAGTTCACCCCAATAAGGCAGAAGAAGAGGCAATCCAATAAAGTTTGCATAATGGTACTACAAGAGGAAATAAAAAAGTTGCCACAAAATGGGTTCACTAGGGAGGTGTACTATTCGAAGTGGCTAGCAAATCTAGTTTTAGTCAAGAAGTCTAATGGAAAATGGAGGACCTACGTTGATTATACAGATTTGAATAAGGCATGTCCCAAATATTGCTACCCCTCCCAAGAATCGATCAAATAGTGGATGCCATAAGCGGTCATAAATTATTGGCCTTTATTGATGCATATTCAAGGCATAACCAAATTCCAATGTTCAATCCTGATGAAGAACACACCAGATTCATGACCGATTAGGGAATGTATTGCTACAAGGTAATGTCATTTGGGTTGAAGAACTCAGGGGCCACATACCAAAGATTAGCGAATAGAATGTTCCGAGTTAAATTGGGAAAACCATAGAAGTATATATGGATGATATGCTGGTAAATTTTGAAAAAGTGGACGCCCATGTGGTGGACTTGAACGAAAATTTTGGAATATTGAGGAAATATAAAATGAAGTTAAACCTACAAAAATACTCTTTTGGAATCCAATATGGCAAGTTCTTACGGTATATTGTAAGTGCATGAGGAATAGAAGCTAATCCTAACCAAATCAAGGATAT
Source organism: Allium fistulosum (assembly GCA_030737815.1). Classification (NCBI taxonomy): domain Eukaryota; kingdom Viridiplantae; phylum Streptophyta; class Magnoliopsida; order Asparagales; family Amaryllidaceae; genus Allium; species Allium fistulosum. Next base: position 331,756,403 of record CM060908.1, read on the forward strand.
GGCACAATCAAAAACAAGTAAAGGGGTGATGGACCTTAGAACTTCACTGGTAGTCCCTTCTCCATTACCTCAGGTGGCATCCTCATAGATTGCTTATTTCCTTGCCCACCTTCATGCGGGCTTCCCTTGTACTGTTAGAGCTCTTTCTTCCTTATCATCTCCTCTATCATATCCTTTAAATGTAAGCATTCACTAGTATTATGATCGTGTATCTTGCAAAACCTATAATACTTGTCTAAACATTTCACTTCATCCATCTCCCCCATCGAGGTAGGCTTCTTATACCTAACAGTGCCTTGCACCACAAATAAATGATCTCAACAAAGTCAGTTAACTCTGTAAACTTCCCATCATGATTGAATCTAAAATGCTTCCTCGGGTCTTGCATTTTTACCTCCTCATTATTATTGCTATCCAACTTTTAGACCAAGCGGCTTATGAATGAATCTGGACATCAGGAAGAAGACGGAATGGTTCGAGGACTTGAAGGCAATCTTGGATTGGCAATGGAAAAGGCTTCAAGAAATTTGGAACCGATTGCACTAAGGTAGAGAGGTCGGTACCAACATGAAAAGAAGTCGGTAACGAGAACTTTTGTGCACTACACTGGATTCTGGAGCTTTGGTCAAGGTACTAATGGTTAAAGTGTTCGCCTTGGAGTCTGTTTCTAAAAAAGTAGTTGAACCACTCCAAGAAACTATGTAGAAAAGAACAAGTACTAGACATGTTAGATTTCATGGTAATGACTTGATTTCTAAGGAAAAAGTGCTCGGATTTTGAAGAATCGAAGCTAGAAGATAAAATATAGGAGAGTCAAAGGGTTTGCACTAAGCAAATCAAGTCGATATCGACATGATTCATGTCGGTACTGACATGATTTTGTGCTACGGAGGACTCTGCATTCCCTTCTACTTCATCGGATTGGGAGATTTATTTGGTATTTCCTGATCTAGTGACTTCGGCTGACGATTCTCCTATAAATGGAAGGCCTGTAGCAATTAGAGGGGGACTTTTTTGGGCACTAGTGTTTTTCTCTATCTTCTTCTTCCACTATCAACTTAGAAAACCATATCGAATTCAAGGTCTACTAGATTATGGTCAGATTTGAGTTGTATTCATTATATTCCAAAAAGAAATAATCAAGTGATAAAATTAAAGTGGACATTGGGGGAGAATTTGCCAAACCACTATAAAAAGTGTTTGTTTTTTCTTCCTTTTCTTCATATATTACTTGCTAGATTTGGAATTAATCTACTATGGGGTGTTGTGTCAATTTTTGGTGTATCATTTTTGGTGCTTCCTCTGATAAAAACTAATATTAGACAACTTTAAATCTTGATTTGAGAAGCTAAAGAGGCCTACTACCAGAGTTATTGCCGAAGGAAGTCAACCAGAACATGGGAGCAGCCAGGATGTGTTCTCAAGTTCAAATCTGTTAGTCTATGTGACCAGAAAGGAAATAGAAAGGCCGATGAAAGGGATGGAAGATGGAATGATGGCTCGACAAGAGGCAATACTAGAAGGATGAGACAATAAGGATCAACTAGAACAGTTGGAATTCAAAACCAAAGGCCAGGTACCAATGCAAGATCATCGTGAGTTAGAATAGAGCAACTGTGCCCCTGCAACATGAACAACTCGGTACCAACTTGAATCAGGTCGGTACCATCATGAATTCACTTGAGGGCACAGCTGATCTGGGCCTAGGATGAGCTGGGATGTTGGGAAAAGATGATGCTGGAGCTAGAAATGCAGGTCAAAATGCGAATGTTAAGCAACATAAGTTGGAACCGGAAGCTTATCGTAGGAACAGTATGCAGAATGGAGCTATGGATTAAAGATCTCTATTAGATGAAAATGACCGAATAGTTGAAATGGTTTGGACAATAGTGAGGGGTTGACACGTGACTAGAGTTTGGAGGATGTGAATAGAAATCCATTCCCCTTAATATTCGATATGCAAGGAATCTACCCAATTTCAAACTACCGATGCCGGAATGGTACAACGAGTGGACAGATCTGACCATTTATATGTTGAGATACATCCTACATATAGGGGTGTTGGGTGCTTCTGAGGAAGCGTTGGGATAATGTTTCCAATTATACTTAATGGAGTTGGCTGTAATGTGGTTCAGACAGTAAGAGAATGAGTCCACAAACACATGGGCCGAATTGGTAGACAGATTCAAGAGACAATTTGGAATTCACATATCTCGATCGAAGAATGTGATGACACTTTCGAGTAGGAAGCTGAGGGCCAAAGAGACACTAATAAGTTATTTGACTAGATTTAACACAGCAGCCGCTATGGTTCATAGGCCGGATCCATCGATAGTACCGATGCCAGCAGTGTCTGGATTTGCAAATGTGACTGACTTCAGAGTTGCTTCGTAAAAGGATGCATTGATGGAATTTACATAGTTCTATCATGAAGCAGACTGATACTAGTGTCAGGGTGAGATTGAAGCTGAAAATGCTAAGGTTAATGCTATGGATGAAGGAGGATCGTCCAGAGCAGGATATGAAAAGATAAAGGAAAATGGAAGGTCGTCGATGGATTCAGAGGACCAAAGTGGCAAAGGAGGGAATTGAAATTTTCCTCCTGCCCCGATCTAACTAAAACCTCAAAGAGATTTACGAAGATATTAGAGGGCAGATTCCCTATCGAAAGCCAGTAAAGAAGGAACCCACAGATCATGAGAGAAGGTTCGGAAAATTTTTCCTATTCCATGAGCTAGATAGGCATGAAACAAATGAATACAGGCATCAATGAGATATGATAGAAGAGCAGGTTCGGAGCAACCGGCTACAACAATATGTGAGAAATTAAATTGTAGTAGTGTGGCAGAAGAAGCCACCATCTATGGCAAACACATCAGTATATGGCCATGGATATGGGTTGAGAGTGATTATCCCATAATCGGGATGGATATGGGTCAGTTTTGATTCCCTCATTTTTCCTTTTTCAAATAAATAAGGTGGAATTACTATCAGGCCGTTTACTCATGTATGGGACCTCGATTGGTCTTCAAACACGCTCTGAGTTAGATGTTTGGTAGTAATCATCTATAGTAGGAATGTTTAAATGCTTGTTTTGTGCTTTTATTTGGAATTTATAAATGAATATTTGGTTTTGAAAATCATTTGAACATAATGACTGACATTGATTACGAAACCCTAATGGAGATTAGTGATCCTTATAGAACGATATATAAACTAATTTGACAAGGTTCCCCTGACCGAGAGACAGGGCGATTAACCATAAGGTGTAAGTCCTCTTGCCAGAGAGTGAATGGATGGACTTGTGCAGGAAAGTAAGTTCCCACATCGAAGAGTGAGAGGATGGACTTGCTTAGACATTGAGTCTCCTCGTTGGAGAGCAAGCGGATTAGACGCAACTTACATATACCATGGAATTGTGCAATCGACGATTTTCGTTTGATGGTAATAAACATTTGTTTTATTTAAAGTGTTTGTCTAGTGTTGTATATTTACGGATTCTTTTATAAAATATCATTTGTGGAGAAGTTTTCTTTTACTGTAATAAAAGGCTGCATATACATAGAAAAAGAAATAATTAAAGGTCTAAAGAAAAAGGAAATATATCCCTACACAATCAGATGCTATATATATAAAGTGAAACAAATACAAATTAAAATCAGAGAGATATATAAACAATCATGCAATATACTCTACAAGATACATCAGATTTTGTTTTCCACTATATTGATTTTTGTCTTCAACAAAGGGAAACAAATAATTACACAAATCATATCTTTCTCAATACATCATCTCTCATATTTTCTTTCTATGGTTTTATCTCCTCTACAAGCCTATATAAACTCATCTACATTCGAAAGAAAAAGAATTGAATACATAATAATTTCTTTTCATGCCTAACTTCTCAATACGTATCAATACTCAATTATCTAATCAACAATCCTCATCGTCTCTAACTATAGTTCTACAACCACAAACACACCGCAAACAATTTCAAACACCAAGTCATCATTCAACTTGCATAATAGGCAAACATAATCCAAAAGCGACCAGAGTTCATCCACTAATCCAGTAGAACAGTTTCAGATCCGTGCATCAAGTGTCACCAACTAAAACAACACATCTCCAGATTGATATTTACACAACTCGGATTTGAACAGTGTTTCATCATCAAACCTCAATTGCTTGTAGGTAGTTATTCATCAACCCTTGTTCACACATCAACATCACAACTTCAAGTCTGCCAGAAGATATAGCAGCACAATGATTCAGGCAAATCAAAGCACAAAAATTTTGGATTCAAAGCAACAACTCCCAACCAGGCCATGGTATCATCTCAAAGGAGGCAACGACCCCATATTGGCATAGCCTTCCGCCATCTTATCTGACATCGAAATTGCAACACTAACCAAGCAGAGAATAAGCAATACCAACGCAAAGTAACTTAGCAATCAACATTCAACTCGAAGATATCACCTAGATTTTGACACAAGCATTCAACTGATAACATGGACGCGGTGTCAAGCTTCTGACGAGGTCTGCATCTCTTTTATCGATGTCAAATCTAGACATTGAAAACAAGGCACGTGGACCCAAATCGACAAAGGTAGATTGAGGAGGAGCGGTGATTTTGAAGGAGTGGATGAAATCAATTTTTCGAGCTTGATAAAAAGGGAAAGAAACAGTTTTTGTCTAAAGCTTCGATCAGAAAAGGGGAGAACACGTGAACGTAAAGTCAAAGATAAGGTAGGAATTTCTTAGAAAACCTCTTCATGTTTCTTCTTTTTTCATTTTAATTCTTTTAGGACATTTGTTTTTAGTTGTTTTTTAACTTCAAACTCTAGATTTTTCTAGGTGGGCTATATAGTGTAGTTCATGGATTCTGATCTTAGAGTATTGAGTTTAGGTAGAATTATTAGGCATAAGATTAGTATATTCTGGTTAGTAGAGAGTTCGAGTTTACAAGTGTTGTAGGTCTCGAGTATATAATTCTTAACTTTAAGGGCAGTAGTAGGCACTATAAGTTAGTGGCCGAAGTTGAGATATCTACGTATTATTTACTTTTTGCATTATTTATCCGTTTATCTGCGAAATAGTTTAAATACCCTATTCATCTCACTCTATGGTTTGTTGCACAATCCTAACAAGAGGTATCAGAGTAGGTTGTTAGCTAAAACTTGATATCTTGTTTTACCCCTAGTTGCTGCAGTTTAATTGAGAGTCAACTTGTGTGAGTCCACCAATTTTTAATGGAATAGATTTTCCAAATTGGAAATTTAAAATCTGCTAATTTTAAAATGTGGGATATCATTGAAAATATTTTTGATATGGTAGATAAGAATAATATTTCATTTAATGCTAAAGTTATGAATATTAATAATTCTTTTACTAATAGAGCCGAATTTAATCACACCTCTCATTGTTTAAGTGCATAGGAAACTTAAAGCACTATCGATGGAAAATATAGTGAAAAAGTCAATAATGATAAAGGACTCCTCAATGATGATACAAGATCAAAGTTGTGCTTGACAGGATTCACAAAAGATGACATGAATGATGACAGTGAAGATGGCAATGACAATGACACAACAGATGATGAGATAAGTGATTTTCATCTAAAGATTTAGTACTCTTATGTCATAATTAACTAAAATTATTGATGCTCTTGAACTTAAAAATAACAAGTTGAGAAATGAAAAATGTAAACTATATCAGAAAAACAATAACTTAGAAAAGGAAATTGAAAATACTAAGAAAATTGAAAATTTTGATTGTGAAAAATTTTTGAACCACGAAAAAGAATTTTTTCGCTTTAATGAAATTTTTTAAAGCTTGAAAAGGAACTTCTAATTTTGAAGAAAAATGAAAATGAGTTGATTTGCAATAACAACATTTTACAAAAGGAGCAGGACATTTTTAGGATGTATGGAAATTCCAAATGTGAAAAATGTAAAAGTTTTGAAAATGAAAAGTTAGTGAAAGAAAAAATGGTTTTAGATGGGCTTGAAAATGAAATTGAAAAGATCATAAAACTTGAATGCGATAAATGTGCGAATTTTCAAAAGGAATTTAATGATTTCAAAGGAAATTTCTAAATGCTTAAAAATGAAATCATGATTTTGAAGAATAGCAAAAATTGAAATTATTCGAATAAATCACAAACTAGAAAAAGATATTGAAAAATATAAGGATTTTGAAAACGTGAATTTGAAAAATGCCAACTTTATGAAAGTGAAGTGCTTGAAATTAAGACCAAAATAAAAGAGCTAGAAAATGAAACTATGGTCTTAAAGAGGAATGATTCTAAAAAGAGAGAGCATCCAATTAGTCGTTGTTCTAAGATAATAAATGGAAATAATCTTTTAAAATCCAAAGTTAACGAACTCGAGTTGATTATTCAAAAAAATTCCATTGGAGAAAAATCGTTTAATATATTATTTGAAAATCAACTCTTTGCTAATAACAAAAAAGGACTTGGATTTGAAAAAATGTCGGTTTATAGACAAATGACTAGTAACACCGCCAAGGGGAGAAGTGTGTTTTCCAAATGCGTGAAGTATAAGAAAATTTGACATAATTATAATAATTGTTGAAACAGGAACTTTAATAAACAAGTCAAACAAATTTAGGTTTCTAAGGGTACGGTTGTTAATATTAACGGTTTTTCGTATAAATAAATTTTGGATGCCAAAGATTTCAATGAAAAACAAATGTGATATTACATCTCTTTCTAGTCCACTCACTTCTTTTTCTAAAGTTTAGGAACAAAGATGGGTAAGGAGAAACTACGATGAAAGTAGATTTTGAGTTGTTTAACATAGTCGATAAGTGATAGTCGAAATGTTTCTTAGCCTATGAAAATGAAGTGGAGATCCACACACTCTGAATAACAATGGGGAACACAAACTCAACTTGAAAGGTAAGTAAAGGTATGATCATTAAACTCTACCAAATATTCTCTCTTCATTTTGAGTTCTGATTTTTTCTAACACTGCTGTAGTAAAATTCTCATATCTTGAGCTTTGTAACTTAGATTTGTAAAATTCAATGTGTTCAAGAAAGTAGATAGAAAATCCTATAATTTTTATATTTCGCATTTTCCATATTTTGAACATAACCCACTGAAAAACTGCAAACAATTCAGTACATTGTTTGAAAACTGTTTCACAACTGTCCAACAAAGTTGTAGTAAATCGACCATAACTTAAACACTAAACTTCCAAAAATTTAAATTCTTGAAGTTCTAGAAAGAAAACAGATAACTCTAGAACTTTTATCTTCATATATTTTTTTGATTCATAACATAAAATGTTGAAAAATAGTGATCAATTCAGTACATTACTTGAAAAGTGCTTCTGAATTGCTCGAACAAACTGTAGTATTTTGGATATATATTTTGATCAGTTTATCGTTTTGACTTGAAACCAATTTTGTTGATTATAAATGTTGAATATCTAAAACTTCCATGTTTTTTTCTAAATCAAATTATGGACTTCAAATTTTCAAATAATGGTTTCAAAACAAATCGATTTTTCAAAACAGTGATTGTCGATGTGCGATGATAATTGTTTTCATGCATATGTTTGTGACATACTATTATATGAGATGATTCTATGTTTATTTCCTTTGAATGGTAACTAACAAAACATAGGCTTGAGATCTTTTTTGTCTGCTTTTGGATTTCATTTTTGACATAGATAATTTTGGTGAGAAATTCAAACGTTGGAGCCAAATCAATTGACATTGTGGAGTATCAGTACACTTGTTTGATGAGGCTTATTTTTAACACCTGGCAATGATGATGAGACGTTGAGGAGTTGGACGCTAGTGTCTGAGGTACCATTGTTCACCACCATCTGCACGTAGAGAGTACAAATTGAATCATTGTTCACCACCATAAGCAACCTTGATAACAAGTGGTATTGTGTGAGCGTAACTTTTTCTTTCTTATAAGAACATCTAGTATAACTTCTAACCTTTGCGATTCCTCAAGTCTGATAGTTTTGACATGTTATATGTTTTACAAATTGATTGATATTTCATAAATTTTATTTTTTGCACATGTAAAGAGCTTGCATTTTTGTTTCTGTTTTCGTTTTATTTTTGAAAAATCCAAAAATATGTTTTAACCTTCTTGGATTTTTTAAAAAAATCGAAAAACCCAAAAATATGTTTTTTTTTCTTAGGATTTTTTTCCCTTTCTCTTCTTATTTATTTGTACCGTGAATATTTTGAAATGGGATATTTTAGCTAACCTCCGACATAAATTTTTGATGAAAAACTTCCTTTAGTATAAAAATCTTGACTAGATAATCTTTTGACTTGAAAACGTTGATATGAAAATTCCTTTTTTAATGCTTGAAATGACTTTTGGAAATATCTTTTCCAAATGAAAATTTGGACTTTGTGATGAACTTCTCGAGATGGGTTTTTAATACTCAAAATTGAGATGATTGTTTTTGTTCTGCTTTAGAAAAAGAAATGGAAATTAATCTCTCATACACATATATGGTTATAGTTTAGGAAAAAGGAAAATTATGGACTAACTTCACAATCAAAATTATTCTCTCTCGTTTTTGCTCATCCTCGTCCTTTTGCTTCCCGGTTTAGACCCTCGTCCTTCTGCTCATTTATTGACAGGAATCCTTCTTCATTATTATCATCCTACAATTATGTTCGTTGCTTTTGTTGCAGGGAGTGGGACATTTTGCAAGAAATTGTAGAAATTTGGTTATATGTTTCAATTATGGGGATTTTGGACATCTAAAGTATTCTTATAAGCGTAAATTTGTTATTTCCTCGAAAAATGTTATTTTTTTAAATCTAAATCGATTGATCTTGTTTGGGTTTTCAGGAGAAACTTACTTGTTTTCATAGGGATATTGCTTTATACTTTGGGTTGGTTGCTAATGATAGTTTTTTGGTTTAATTTAATGAGATGTTGGATTCTTTTGATGATATTGCCCCTACTTGCCTATATCAAAGAGTTAACAGTAAGTTCGATTTAAATCAGTGTATGAATTTTTATGGTAGGAAGGGTGAGATTTTGCCTAAGAAAAAATGGGTTAACAAATACCTATGGAGGAGGGATTTGCGGGTGTTTTCTCTACTGTTTAGAACTTTGATTCATCTCACTAAAAGGGGTCTATTGATGCTATATTGCTTGATCCTGATGTTATTTCTATAGAAATAATCTTCTTGATTATAATTCTACCTATGAGGAGGTTAATTCTTTTGTACCTATGCGTAGTGAATTAACGATAGAGGTTGATTAGAGATGTAATCTCGATGATAGAGGTTGATACTAGTTATTGTTTTAAAAAGTTTGTTAACTCCAATGACCTTCAAGTGATTGTTGATATGGATTTGGGTGATAATTCTAGGATAGATAAGGTGGTTCTAGATGATAATACTGAGATTTTTGTTAAGGATGTCTTCTTAGGTGATGTTGTCTCTATGAATGATAAGGGGTTAGCAAATATTACTACATCATCAACAGTTCTGAAGACGGAGTTATTGAAGAGCGGTATGATTCAGATCATACAATTGCAATGAATACTAAGAGTTCTGATATTATAGAGAAATCAACAACTACTTTTTACATTGAGCTTATAAAGTTCATTATGTATTGTTGACATGCATCTTTACTAGGCTCTATACCTCCTCCTACTCATGCTTGTAATTCTACTCATACTTCCGAATATGCAGTTTCTAGTAAAAGAAAGAACAAGAGTAATTCTATAGTTACTATTAAAAGAAGTCCTAAATTGCTGAATATTAAATCTCCTATTTGTTTGCAATCCTATGCATGATGGAGGTTAGTAATAAGGGGGTGGTATCAAGTTTCAAAACAATATAAGTCTGAGTATATGTTGATTGTGATATTGGAGATTGTGTGTGGTTTGTGAAGTTAGGTTTTTTTATTTCTGTTGCAATATGATGGTTCTGAATGCAGTGAATATGTTGTATTTCTTTAGTTGGTTGTATTATGGTATAAGCATGAAGATGTTGCATTACACTATAATGGTACAATGTTTGGATGGTATTTTGGTTTTTTTTGTAGTGTGAAGTTGCAATGTGTGAATTCAGTGAGTAATTACAGTGTGTGGGGTTAAGAAATTACAGTGTGAGGTTTTTGTTTATGTTCCAGTGTGTTGGTACAGAAATGAGGGTGTCAATGTGCAATGAATTGACCATTACGTCATTAGGGTGAAGCTATTATATGGAGAAGATGTGTATAGGTATTAATGTGAAGTTGAAAGGTGTGAGTCAAGTGTGAAGTTGTAGTGTTTGTTTGGTTTGTGAAATTGCAGTGTGTGGTGTGATGTTTGTGAAGTTGCAATGTATGGTTTTGTGAAGTGCAGTGTGAAGTTTTAGTGTAAAATTTGGTGAAGTTTTATGGTGTGATGTTTTGGGAAGTCGCAGTGTGCAGTATGATGTTTGTGAAGTTGAATTGATGGTTTTGTGAAGTTGCAGTGTGAAGTATTGTGGTGCGATGTTTTGTGAAGTTGCAGAGCATGTTTGTGAAAATGCAGTGTATGGTTTTGGGTAATTGTTGTGTGAAGTTTCTATTGTAGTGCATTGTTACAGTGTCGGGGTTTAGTGCATCAATAGTATATGAAGATGTTGCACTATGGGTGTTAAGTGGCTAGTAATTATGTTAAGTTCAATCTCTAGTTGTGAAGTTTGATGCATTGAATACATGTATTTTGAGGATTGAGCACTTATCTCACTTAGTATAATGATTTATTTTTTTCTACCATGGAACTTAGTTCTCTAGGATGGGACTTTTATTTTATTTTTCTTTTACATTGTAATAGGGATATCGCTACCTATCAGGCTTGTTGATAACTTAATTTATTAAGTATAGAATAAAATATAGGAGTGTTATCCTCTACTAATAGAGGATTGCTCATTTTCCTCAAAAAAAATTGAGATGATTATTAGAGATGCACTTTTAATTTTTTGATTTTTTGAGCTTTATAATGAAATCTGTTGAGATGAACATTTGATTTTAGGTCTAATATATTAATATGTATACCCTTAGTCCATCTGCTCTCTTTATACAAATAGCTCTAAAACTAATTCATAGTGTATGTTCAAGGATATAATATGAAACTGAAAATATGTTTGAGGTATTTACAGAGAATTTACATTTGAAATCGTATCACAATGGATTGAACTACCTTATGTGATTTTCAAAAGTATTTATGTTGATTACATAAATGATTAAGGATATTGCATTTTGTACTTGATTAAATAATAACATTATGATATTTTTGATAATAAACACACATTAAAATTTCTATTTCTGATTATTACATATCCCACATCATCTCTGAATCTACTATTTGATATTCATATTCTACCGACTCATAGCTTTTAGTTTTATGCTAGTGTTGGCTAACTTGACATAACCAAAATTGATTCTTGAAAACTTATGGAAATTAAAAAAAAATTACACATATGATATGACTGACTTCCTAAGCCCCAGCATGCTTATAAAATAGGTGTGTTAGTACTCATCAAGTAATGTCCATTCTCATCTATGATTAGTTAGGAATAAGTTATTTTAGCTTAAATAATAATTTTTTTAGTCATATCGATTCTCATCTAAGAGACCTCGTGGAAATGTTTGGATGGAAATGACTTGTTCATAATGAATTAAAATGAACTACCAGTTACATAATATCTTATAGGATATGTCTTTTGAACCTCGCTGCATTTAGCAATATTTGTTTTTTCACTCTCTTTCCGGCCATGGGATATGACTTTAATCAGTATAGCTACTATGATTTATGCTTGATTTTTCATTAAATATTTAATGTCATATTTTCATCGAGTTTCATCATGTGGTCTCACTTTCTCAGTATGCTAATTTGATATTTATACTTTGATGAGAACAAAAAGGGGAGAGAGCGGTTAAGATTTGGTAATATTGTGAATTCATTGTTAATATTTCAAAAATATTATTTGTTTATTATTTTTTTCTCGAACACATATGTCACATCTATATGGAGAGTGTGTGTGTGGGGGGGAAGCATCTATATAGGGGGAGCTTAACTAGAACTCATCAATTTCATACGTCACTTTCACACACGTCAAACACACCTGTATTTTATCTATATTTCTTAACATATATTTATTATCATCAAAAGCGGGAAATTGTGGAATAGTACAATTGACGATTTCTGTTTAATGATAATAAACATTTGTTTTTTAACATGTTTTTTAGTATTGTATATTTACAGATTTTTTTTATAAAATACTGGTTGTGGAGAAGTTTCTTTTTAGTGCAATAAAAGACTGCATATATAGAGAAAAGAAAACAAATAAAGCTCTAAAGCAAAAGGAAATACATCTATACACAATCTGAGGTTGTATATATTAAGTGAAACAAATACAAATTAGAAGCAGAGAAATACATACACAATCACGCAATATACTCGATACGTTAGATTTTGTTTCTTACTATATTGATTTTTATCTTCTAGAAAGGGAAATAAATTATTACACAAATCATATATTTCTCCACATATCATCTCTTATATTTTCTTTCTATACTTATATCTCCTCTACAAGCCTATTTAAACTTATCTACATTCAAAAGATAAGAAATCAGATACAGAACAATTTCTTTTCATGCTGGCTTCTCAATACATTTCAATACTCAATTATCCGATCAACAATCCCTATCATCTCCAATTATAGTTCTGCAATCACAAAGACATTGCAAACAATTTCAAACACCGGTTCACCATTCAACTCGAACAATAGGCAAACATGATCTAAAAGCGACAAGAGTTCATCCATTCGTCCACCAAGATAGTTTCAGATCCATGCATCCAATTTCACTAACCAAAACAACACATCTCCAGATTGATATTTACACTACTCAGATTTGAATAGTGTTTCATCATCAAACCTCAATTGCTTGCAGGCAGTTATTTATCAACCTTTGTTCACACATCAACACCACAACTTCAAGTCTACCAGAAGATACAGCGGTGTAATGATGCAAGCAAATCAAAGCAAAAAAAATTTGGATTCAAAGCAACAACTCCATACTAACATAGCCTTCAGCCATCTCATTTGACATCGACGTTGCAACTCTAACCAAGTAGAGAATCAGCAATACCAATGCAAAGAAACTTAGCAATCGACATTCAACTCGAAGACATCACCCAGATTCCGACACAAGCACTCAACTGACAACAGGGACGCGCTGCAAAGCTTCTTACGAAGTCTACATCTCTTTGATCAATGCTAAATCCAAACATTGAAAACAAGGCAGGTGGACCTAGATCTGACTAAGAACACAGCAGGCGGCAAATATGAGCTCTAGAAACAGACTTTGGTGAAGCAACTCCAAGCGAACAGTAATCATCGAAGCAGCATCGAAGCTGGCATTAGCTAAAGCAGTGATTTTTAAGGCGTGTATGAAATCGATTTTTCAGGCTTGATAAAAAGGGGAAGAAACATTTTTTTAGTCTAAAGCTTCGATCAGAAAAGGAGGAGAATAGTGAACGAAAAGGCAAAGATAATGGAGGACTTTTGTAGAAAACCCCTTCATGTTTCATCATTTTTCATTTTAATCCTTTTAGGACATTTATTTTTTGTTTTTTTATTAATCTTGAACTCTAGATGTTTTTAGGTTAACTATGTGGTGTAGTTCAGGGATTTTAATCTCAGGATATTGAGCTAAGGCAGGTTAGGATTGATATATCCAGGTTAGCAGGGAGTGCAAGTTTACAGGTGTTGTATGCATGAATATATAGTTCTAGTCGTAACTTTTGGGCCAGTAGTAGGCACTAACGGGTTTGTGACCAAAGCTAGGTATATCTATGTGTTATTTATTTTTCTCATTTACATTTTTGTATTATATTTATGTTTATCTACGAAATAGTTTAAATATCATATTCACACTCTAAGGTATATTGCACAATTCTAACATATATGATCTAGATATATCAAGAATTGAAATAAATAAGATTCGGAGAGATCAAACCCTAGATTAGACGTTGATTGTACAGTCTGAAGAGATTAGACCCAAAATTAGACATTGACTATGCGATCTGAAAAGATCCAAACTTTGCATTAAGATTTGAATGCTTTATGATTTGATAATGATTACTGATTGATTAGTGATTTTCATTGCCTCGATTCGGTTGGGCATACTTATAATGGGATACCAGGCAATACTAAACAATTTATAAGTATTGTTCTAATCGTTGGCGATGCACCCCCTATGATTGTCGATGCATGATAGCATGATATGTGACCAACCTAAGATAGATAAATCTCGAGCGAACATGGGATGATCTATATATTCATTTATGATAACCTAAATACCAAACGAACACAAAACGACGGTGAAATATGATAACTCAATCCTAGGTGAACACAAGATGACATTTTTAATGAAATATGATATAATAACCTTGATTTATGATATATGATATGGTAATTCCAAAGGAACACGAAATGATTATGATTTACAACTGACACTTGAGCAAGGGCTAGAGACCTTAGCTATTATGGTCTAGAACAACCTTTAATTTGCAGGTGAATCCGAGGGAATAGGATGATTAACCACAACTTGGATTGGTGGATAGTCAGAGAGCTCAACTACTAATGATTGTCATTCCTGATACGTGTTCTCGAGCAAAGCACACCTTACATCCATAAAGTGTACTTTAGGGGGCAAATGTTATCCAGATTTTGGACCAAGCAGCTTTCAGACGAATTCAAACATTAGGATGAAGACGGAATGGTTTGAGGACTTGGAGTCAAGCTTGGAATAGCAATGGAAAAGGCTTCAAGAAATCGGAGCCGATTACACAAACCTAGAGAGGTCGGTAGCGACATGAAAAGAGGTCGGTACCGAGCACTTTGTGCGCTATACTGGACTCTGGAGCTTTGGTCAAGGTACTGATGGATAAAGTGGTCGCCCTGGAGCCTACTTCTAAAGGAGAAGTTGAACTACTCCAAAAGGCTATGCAAAAAAGGACAAGTACTAGACGTGATAGTGTCAGAGCTTCTCGGCAACAACTTGATTTCTAAGGAAAAATGGCTTGAAACTTGAAGAATCAAAGCTAGAAGACAAGATATAGGAGAGTCAAAGGGTTCACACTGAGCAAATATGTTCGGTACTGACATGATTCATGTCGATACCGACATGATTTGTGCAATGCGGAATCCATCTTCCGTTCTAATTTATCAAATCTAGAGTTTTAGCTAGTATTTCTTGATCCAATGATTGGGCAATTCTTCTATAAATAAAAGCCTATAGAAATTAGAGGGGGACTTTTTGGGCATTAGGATTTTCTCTATCTTCGTCTTCCGTTATCAACTTAGAAAACCATATCAAATCCGAGATCTACTAGACTATGGTTGGCCGGAGAATTTTCTAAACCACTATAAAAAGTGCTTGTTTGTTCTTGCTTTTATTTATATATCGCTTACTGGATTTTGATTTAATCTACTTTGGGGTGTGGTGTCAATTCACAATAAGTATTCTTGTAATTATCATTTCCATTTCAAAAATTACCATTACCACTGTCACCATCTACGTAGCAGCCATAATGCTTTTCACAATGTTGCTTGGTCCAGCCTGACCGTCAGCGCCCATATATTCCCCTTCCAACCGTGGAAGTTGGTTAACCTTCTTGTAAAAATACTTCAACATAGATGGTTTATTCATCTTCAACCAACTTCCAAACTCAGTTCCTTTGTTGACACTACCTATAAGAGCAATTAACACAATATTGTCTTTTGGGTTCTTCAACTCCATCACTACGATGTTGAACTATTTTAAAAAGATTTTCAAGGAATCACTAGATCATCGATGTAGATTGGCTAAGGACATTGCATCCTTAGGTTGAACCCTATTAACTCAAAACTGATTCAAAATTTTATTTGCTAGTTATTCGTAAGATGTTATGGACCTATATTCCAACCTGCAGAGCCACATCATTGCTAGTCCCTCCAGATTAAGGGGAAAACACATACACTTGTCGTCGTCATCATCTCTCACACCATCCATATGCCAGTCATACTTCATTAGGTGTTGCATTGGGTCAGTCAATCCATTATAACTAGGCATCGTCGGCATACAAACATCTTAGAATATTGAGTCGCTCTAATCTCCTCAATAAAAGGATTCCTACTAGCAGCGGTCTCCCAACTACATCTTGATGTTGATTCTATTGAAGTAACCTCTAGATTGTTCTAGTGACTAACTCATTATCTTTATTTTCTGAACGGCAATCATCATGTGCATCACCGTGTATTCGAATTAGTGAACGGTCTTGACTAGCACGATGATGCCTAGGTCCTCTGGCTTTAGGGGGTCCGTTCGTTCAGTTCTTTGGGGATTTCAGTGCCCACTACTTTCTTTTTGAGTGTTCCATTCAGTCTCACTACTAGCAACTCCATTCTAAGGACAAACTCCTTGTCCATCCTCAATATCATCATCCCCGGAATCAACATTCACCGGCTGCTTCCCCGTTGATGGAATAACCCAACGTCGATTTGGGGCAGATGCTCTAACTTGCTTCTTTTTTTTCCTCGATGCTCATGCACCCCATCTTGAGATTTTTCATTCTCAGCTCTATGTCAATCTACAGAACTTTCCTTGCTCGATTCGAATGAAGAATCTTCTTTATCATCATGACGCTTCATATGTGATTTTCCTCATTGATGGGACTACTGCATTGAAGCACATTATTTCTTTATTTCCTCCATGATGGAAAGCTAAGACAATTGCATCTTCATGTCTACATCAACTATTATCCTAACCAGCTCTGCTTCGTCACAACTTTTAGTTCAGTCAATGTTCCTTCCCAATTCTCTTCATTTGCTCCATGATCCAAACTAGATGGTTTTCTTCAATCACTTGCTTACTTGAAGCCCTTCATGGAGGCATTTCCTTCGGATCTTGTTGGAGATCTTTTTCAAATCCTAGTAGCAATCACAGATCCATTCCTGATTTTCATTTCCCAGTGAATGCACCAAAAATTGGTCTACCACCCCCAGTTGACTAAAAAAGAAATTCAAATGAAAGAAAGAAAGAGAAAACACATAAGAATTTTTATAGTGGTTCGGCTAATCTTTGGCCTATGTACACTTGATAGTTTGTTTGATAGATCTTGCTATTGTAACCAAATTACAAGTCAATCCAAAGAGTATAATTTTTTGGTTTCAAATTTTGCACAGTTTCCTTGATTAATCCAAAAAAGTTCTTTTACAAGTGTTGAATTTTGCTATTATAAACAAATCCATGCTTCGAAATCATTGAATAGTGTTTTGAATTGCTCAAAAAGTTAGACCCGTGAAGTGAGGATGAAGAATAGGCCAAACTAGTACAATTCCTCAGATTTGATGGATTGGTAGCAATCCATCAATGGATCGGTAACAATCAATGATTTTGACCAAGTCTCCACATCTCTTCAAATTTTCTTAAGTCTTCAAGCTTTGGATCTTCAAAGGGAAAATTTGTTATTTTGATGGGTCGGTACCGGTCCATTCTTTATCTTTAAAACTTGTCTTTTTCCTCAAAGTAGAATGTAGATCCATAGTAAAAGCCAAACTACATCATCTTCCAACCTTTGATGGATCGATACTGATCCATCCATGGATTAGCACCGATCCATAGAGATGCTCAAAACTTTATGATTTTCCTTTAGCACTTTGTATTTTATCATTTCCAAGCTTCTTGGTCCATTTCTTCATCATTTCATAGTCCAATTACATCAAAACATTGCTTAGTTCAAATATCATATTCATATAGCAAGTAATTTCCTTGTCTAAATTATTAGAATTTTTGACTTGCTTTGACTTGATATTTTTTTAGATGAATATAGCATTTGAATTTATTTTGGACCATTTCTTAAAACCACTCATCAACAATGCAAGCTCACTGATAATGTCCTTATCACTATCACTCTCAAGGGTACTGTTAAATGCGACCAATTTCTTTTTTAAGTCTATGTTATCACAAACTTTGCTTTCTTTCAATTCCATTTCATATGACATGATATTTCCAATTATTTCCTTCATACTTTGTTTACTCAAGTTTTGGGATTCTTTTATTGCCTTCACCTTTGCTTTAGTAAAATTTGGAAGCACCCCTAGTGTTTTCCGAACCAATTCTGCTTCAAAGTAGAACTTCCCTATAGCTCTATAATTGTAGACCTAAATAGAAAAGGCGACCATATATCTCTTTAATGTTACCATCCTTCATGTCTTCACATTCTTTGCCAAGCAAACCAAGACATGGCTCCTTGACTTGTGATGTTTCATCATGAGTTACTTCGAGCGTGTGTCATATTTCCTATAATTGTACAATAAAAAATTAAAATATATTCAATTCTCAAGTGCATGTATAATATCATTCATAGTCTTATCATTTAAAGAGGAAAGTATCTTGTTAGCTATGTTCCACTTGTCCTTAGGTTTAGAAAAGTCTGTGCCATTAATTCTACTTATGGGTGTTGTAATGACCCATTTTTCTATACCCTTTGAATCGACAATAAACCATACATGTCCAACTCAAATTGCACGAATAAGCGGATCATTAAGAGTAGAAAGAAAAATAAAGATAGAAAGGAACAGAAAAACAGAATCTCACTAGAATGGAATAACATATATTATTTCAACAATAATCTTTACAGTGGAAAATTTTAAAACATATATCAGAGTCTAACCTAGAACCAGCCTGGACAATTATAACACCTGCCCTTACAAATGCTGACAAAACAAGTGCAATAGATGCAGTGGATAATAGAGTACATCCATACGATGATGAAGATCTCCAGCTCTCCTCTGGAAACTCCAAGTTCTTCAGCTAATCCTGAAACTACTTAGATCTGACCCGAGTATTAAAAATACCTAGATCAGGCTTGATAAAACAGTGTGAGATACTTGAAATTTTAAATGTATAGCTCACGACGATGTTATCAAAACCTTTGACAAGAAGGGTATCTCATAAGATCACGCCCACATATAAATACAGACGGGATTTTACCTTATGATAACCAAAACACTTTTATTACCAAAATAATTTGATATTATCTTTAATGGTATTCTTTTGGAAAACATCTTTCAAATAAACTTATTCAAATAAGGTATCAATACCTGGACTAAGTCTAAGGGAATATATCCAGACTAAGTCAAACGGAATATAACGGACGGAATATATGATACCAAAAGGGGTAGCTGAAATGTTTGCAAAGCATTATAGCTATTTTGGGAATACAATCAAAACCGTAAAGCTCGTATAGGAATTGGATTTTTCAATATGATAAGGAACCTCGATAACCACGCATAGCAACCGGAACCCGGTGGTTTTTCATGCAAGGACTCACACACCATTATTCCTCATATTGCCACACTTCTTGATATCTGGTGGCTTCTCATGCAAGGACTCACACGCCACTATACCATACAATACAGGTACCGTCTGGACACCTTAGTGACCTAAATCATATACCGTCAGTCACCTTGAGGGATCATACGCCACCCTCGTCATACTAAGCCTGAAATATGTAACATAGTTCCCGTATCATTTCCAAGATGTGAGGCTTGAGGGTGAGGTTACGCTCAACTTAGACAAAGTCACGCTTTTCATACAAAACCATGCTTTGATCATAACTGGTTCCACTTTGAATGCCACATTGCCATTCCTTAATCACACAACTGATTTTTACCATCGTATAACTACTGAGCTCGTACGTCTCAGAAAAGGGTGTTAAGCTAAGAGAAGTTGCCTTCTCCGCCACCAAGTAGATAATACGTTGATAGAGATCAATTTATGTGATCAAAAATGCACTGTCAGACACTCATCCATACAAGTTCGTTTTGGGAGTGAATAAAACCAAAGGCACTCCTCCTACTACCATTAGTAGTGAGTAGTCCTTGCAATCCAAAGATTTCAAAATACGATAGGACCACTGCTACAATAAATATCTTTATATTGGGAGCTACCCAGAGAATGTCAACAAGCAGTCCTTCCGCTAATGAAGATCTCTCGTCTTCAATAATCATCATCTTCAACACGCCTTCACTTTCGAACGTATACATTGGTTCGAAGTGGTTTTCAGATAGGAGTTACCCAAATCCGACCCCGATTCCTTCGAAACCAATTATCGATAAAAAGATGTTTAGTTTCAACATTATTTCTTTAAATCTTTCATTTAAAACTCCTCTTTAATCTTGGGAATACCAAGTCATCTTATTTAAAATCATGTTCAAACCTTTAATAAATATTTTCTATTTCCAAATCCTTATTTAAATGGGTTAAAAAATGATGTTATGTAAAACATCGTTACAAAAAACCCAACACCATTTTATTCAAATCCTTGTTTAAATCTTGGAAAACTCTTCACTTTTTACTTTGGGAAAACCTTTTTAGAGCATTCGGACTTTCCTTTCGATTTGTTCCAGCTTTCGTCTAAAGATAAAACAAAGGCTAGGTAAGTTCAGGGCACTGGTTGCTCCATTCCTAACCTTAGTTACATATCTTATTTTACCATCTAGATCTTACAAGTGAGATAAATGTACTAGTCGTTTCCGCATACTCAGTTTGTTATTACATTCAAGGAAATGATTTTTATTATATTGTTTAAGTGTTATAATAACCATTTATTTAAACTCTTCCGAAAAGAATTATAAAACTTCCAATTTATTTTAAAACACTTAATTATTCATTTAAAAACATTTACAAATGATTCTAGAATGAATTGTAAGTTTAAATATTTACTTCAAATATTATAGAAATTACAGCAGAAAAGTGCTGCAAAAAGTGCTTAAAACAACTTTTTAATATTTGAAAATTCTTATTTTCCAATTCAAATCTCTTTTAAACCATTTTAATAAATTTAACAAATTTATTTCATATTTTTAATCATTTAAAAATATCATTTATAAATAAATTCCTTCTTGGATTTTGAACTGCAAAACCGCGATGTTTTTAGAAAATTATTTTAGACATATTTCAAAATCTACTTAATGAAATCTTGATTTTCTTTATTCGTTGGAAAAATATGGATATAATAGTCTAGAAAATTCTTATCTCAAAGGTTATTTAACTTTTATGGCGCAAAATCGTGAACTATCATTGCGCGACGCGCCTACTTTTGACGTGTTTTTCAATTTCTTTTCAAACTTTATGAAAACACTTTTAAATGTTTATAAAACATTTTTTAATCATTTTAAACAATATTTTTCATATTTCAAATCCATTTTCCATTTTATTTCATACTATAATATTATATTATTATAATACCATTTCCAACCTTATTAGATATTTTAAAATCATTAAGAGGCTAAATAATTTTCGTACACATATTTATATGGATTTAAATTCTCATTTAATTAATTATGGTTAATTTCTAACCATTTCTCTTATCATTTATCAAACCAAGTAATCATCCATATTAACAATCATGTAAACAACAAACTTTGCATCCAAGTTATCAAACATATTAATCATCTAAGATATTTAACTTTCATATTATTAAACTTGGAATTATTAGTTAATTCAAAAATGAGCACTCACCTTTAACCAAATTGATTAACTTCCTACCAACATTCTTATCCGACCACACTTCACTAAACTAACATATACTTCACTAATACATCCATAAACAACTCTACCACCTTGCCCATGCTCACGACCATCCTTCCTCCTCCACTTTCCTCTGGTCCAAACCTTCCTCCCATCTCCATACATCATGGACATTGCCTCCCCATCCCAATACTCATGGCCTAAGGCCATTTAAAGAAGAGAAGAAGAAGAAGTGAATTAAGAAGAGGTTAGAGAGTAATTAGTGGATTGATTCTTAAGCACTCCACTATTTTTAACCCTCCTACCTCTCTTAAAGAAGAGAAGCCATTAATGAGAAAAAGAAAGCTCAAAATGAAGAAGAAGAATGGAAAGTGTGAAGAAAATGAGAAGAATGGATGAGTATTTATAGGAAAAGTAAGAAGTGATGAATTACAAAATTAATCATTTACAAAATTACCAAAATATCCTTACTTTATCTTACTTTTTAAACACTTACCATCACTTTGTCATATCACTACTTTATGTCTTAATCACTTAATGCATAAGAAAAATAAAGTAAAGATTTTATTTGATTTGATTTGACATGATTTTGTCCTTTTATGTTTACTTTTTCTTAATGATTTTCTAGAAATTTCTAAACTTAATTAGCAAAAGTAAACTTGATTAGTTAATTTTTAATACTTAACATATTTAAAAATGTGTGCATGTATATGTACATAAAGGTGCAATAACGTTGCGGCAACTTTTATTCGACAAAATGTTGATTTTCGATAAAATGTTTTACGGTCACATTTTAACTTTTTGTTAAACTATTTATTCATGTAAAACAAACTTAAAAGTAAATTCCTTACCATATTTAAATAATTAAAATGAGTGTATTTGACTTATAAAATAATATAAAACAATATCAAAATTCATCTGCATATATACGACATTGATTTTGTCAATGCGCGATGAAATTTGTCAATCACCATAACATAAGTATATATACAGTTATCAAACTTTTATCAACCAGTTATTATCATTATAAAATGATTTTAAAAGCAATTATTTATCCTTTAAAACAATTATTGGACTGTATATTCAATTTTACCGAAAATCGGCTTTTGTCAATTTTGTCAATGTTACGGTAAAAGTCCAAAATATTTATTCAATTCTAAAAATAAGTTCACCATTCTTACTTATTATATAAAACATGATTATTTAAGTTTGTAAATTCTATATTTAAATACATTAAATATTTCATTTTCAAAGTGGTAAAATTACAGGTCTTTACAGGTGTAGTGTAGTCGGTTTTTACTATGTTCAAAACATCATAGTATAAGGAAATCAAGTAAGTTCCCATCTATATCTTCCAACATGCATAATCAGTTCCATTAAACATAGGTGGCCCCATTATAGAGTGACTCTAAAAAAAGCATCATTTGGATGTTCAATGTTTGCATGTTTCTCCTAGCAACCTTCTTTGATGCCGCTTGTAGGATAATAAGTATACCCTAGAGGTAGGGTGAATTAAGCATTTAAAAAATATTTCATAGGTAAAAAGATAAAATAAAATGCGTAAATTAAAATGTAGAAGTTGAGAACAAATAGATTTACCCAACTACATCCACTACCCCGTGGTGCCTACTGTATCCCCATAGATTACTACTAGAATTAAATAATTGATCACTTAAAGACTTGTAAATCTACGACCGTTTACTAAATGACCGTTTTAATCATATGCCTAGTAACCTAGCTTGACCTTTATCCCCGAGTCTAGAATCTCAGAACTATAACATGTAGTTTCAAGAAAATATCTAAAGTTCAAAATTAAATAGAAAGAAAAATATATGAAATAAAATAAAGGGAATTTAATTTAAAAGATAAACTTTCAAAGTTTTTTGGCTTCTAGGACAACCTCTTCAAAATTTAATCGTAAAGATACCTTCTTCTCCACATCTCGTTCCTCACATACGCGGAGCCTAAACCACTTCATCCAACGTTCCTATTCCCCACACCACCGCACCCTACGCAACCGCATCATCTGTGCCACCCAACACAAATGTACTACCACCGCTCATGACCACCATCTCCTGTAGCCACTAACTCCCATAGTCGTCACCACCACAAAACCTAACGATAACAAACAAAACAATGCCTCTACTCACCACCTACTATGCTGCCTACATCTTCCTACATGTCACAACATCATTGCTCATCAATCATCAATTACTACAAAAATAACAGCATGTAAAAAATGATACGGTACAATATCATTATACGATAAAATGATGTAAAAAGAAATATAACAAGTACAAAATGCTACTGAGTCGAATTATTTAACTATAAAATACTACCATAAGGTAAGATCAACTATTATATGATAAAATTGAAATATAAGTATTATATTCTTTGTTTCATTTAAGTAAATACAAAACTGATACTACAAAGTGGTAACATTATAAAATAGTTTATTAAAAATAACATGATAAATATTCAAAATGTTAAATAAAAAGAATACTACCTTTATAAAACTATGCAATAGCATTATAAGTTCATTTATAAAAAATAGTATTAAAAACTTTCAATAAATAAAATAAAAAAATATCCACTTTACAACTATTGTTAACTAGTTTTCTAGCCAACCTCGAAATGAGACTAATGCGTTATGAAAAGCAAAGGTTGCTTGCTAATCACTAGGTTTAAAATAAAAAAATGAGGAGTTAAATACGCAATTGAAAGGTAAATAACACAAGATATAAAGTGGTTCGGCAAAGCTGCCTACATCCGTTGTGAAGTTCTCTTACTATATATTTCTCATACAACTACGAGGAATTACAAGAGAATAATAAGAAATAAAGCATTTAAGACTAAGAGAGTAGCTGATCTCAAGGGATTAGGGTCTCTATTTGCTGTGAAAGGATTTCTAATCCGAGATAATGATGATACTTTGACTAAAATCCAACCGGTTCAACTAAAATCCAACCCCTTTGAAGTATTATTGCATGGGGTATTTATAGTAGCTGGAATGGGTAATGTATGGCTAAGACTGTTCTATGAGAAAATGCAGGAATCGGGCTCAATTGTTGATCTGACCATAGAGGTGGATGGTCGACAACTGTAAAGTAGGCCAGAAGATGGGCGATGGATAAGAAAGCACTCATCACCCTTATGTACATGGTGTGGCTTGCATTAAATATGCATTTACTGATGATGGTAAGCCTCATCAGACTAGACGCCTAATTGGTGGTGCTATGATTGGATGATTAATAGCTTTGTCCGTCACATGAGTACCCACATTGCCTAGCTAGTCGACCAAATGTCTACAGCATGGAAATTTTTTAGAATGTAGCTAATGACTGTATGGTGAAGGTGGGCAATGGACTGGGTGCAGGCGTACAGTAGGGAGGCCGAGCGCTGGTTGGATCTGGCTATATGAAAGCCATGCTCGAGGTTGGGTTATTCTTTCCTGATGTGATGCTTACCGAGATGAGCTTAGATAGCGGTCGGACGTCAGCTGATGTGGAGTTGGGCGATCCATGGTGGTCTTTAGCTACCGTTGGAGGTCCAATGTAGAGGAGCCGGACGGGACAGATCTAGATCCGGTCCTAGTCTTGTTCATGTGAAGGTTGCTTGAAGAGGCCGGGCTTTACCATGGCACCTTGCAGGGTTGAAGGGCCGATTTGAGACCATGGGCTTGGGCCAACAATAACTGGGCTAACCACAGATCAGTTGGGATGGTTTTGATTGGGCCAGACTGCTTTCGATTGGCCTTGCTAGTTGCTTACGAAAAATATGAGCAACATTTTGCCTCCCAAGTCCATATCCGTTTACGGGTGCGGGCTTGAATAAATATCATATAAATCTTTTCGAATGACGGCCCAACAATGCATTTAATGCGCCTTCCAAGCAACTTCGCGAAATTGGTTATGACAGTTCATTTTCCAGATGTAACAAGGATGTGTCACATCTTACCATGTGCTTGATTTGACTTAATACAGATCTCTATTGGATGACTAGGATCCTCTTTTCCTTTTGAGTTCAACGAATGCGATTGAAGGCGTGGTACATAAATATCCCTTCTTCTTCTTTCCTGGACCCAAAAAATCACACTTCATAAAATTTTTTAGGGCTTGTGAATCTTTTGCAATTCTTTACTGATAAAAAGCCACTGGCTTCATCATCTATTTCCTTTCCAAATGCCTTTGCACGTATGTTTTTTTATCAAATTTAGTTGGGATGTTAAGAAAGGAGAGAACTCTTTAGTGTTTAAACTACCTCTTGTTAATTCCAGTTCAAACCATTGGTTGGAAACTTAAGCTTGGAGTGGATTATGCTTGGCCGCATGCCCCGGACCCCTGCCTATCGGCCAGGGTTCTGACAATTGTTGAACCTCAGTTTCGTACTAATGATCCAGGTAAAGCTACGATGCTTCCTTGCTTTGAGGCTTTAACACTCTCAACCTTAGCTCTGTTTGGATGCTTCTATGCCTCTTTGGAAGGAGTAGGGGCTGTAGTTTTCTGCTTTCGATGTAATAACTAAAGTCTTAGCCTCCTCCTTGATGAGGTTGTCGAGAAGCTTCTCATGACCCTTTGATGGAGAGGGAGTTGGATTTGGTAGCACACTCCCACCTTCTTCAATAAGTTCTGGATCGATCAAAGTGTCTAAATTGCTTAGAAAATGAGAGCTTGCTTAGTTTTCTTCAGTAAGTTCTTGACCGTTTTAAGTGTCTGGAGTGCTTCAATCAATCCGACCAAATGCTTTTTAGGCGGTGATAAGAGTGCTGGTCGGCCGACTTCTGAAGAGTTTTTGATGTGCTTCTTCTTTGCACTTTTTCTACTTTTCAACTAATAAGTCATGAGAATATTACTGTATGCCTAGGAAGCGGGCATTGTTCCCTACGCTTTTTGAATTGGATGGAACAAATGTTTTACTGCAAACATCGATTTGAGAAATTTGTTGTGTTGTTTGATAATCTGTGCGACTTGTTGAGCAAAACACCCTAAGTATCCAGTAGTCCTAGTATTTATGCTGCAAATTTTTTTTTTCACTTTCTTTTAGGATTACACCCACTATTAATGTGACAATAAAACGGGCTAGATACAGCCGTTAGTGTATCCAAGTGATCGTTGGATGTAGAGTGGCGGTCTGCATCAGTATCAGTTGAACTACAAGTTTGCTCACGAGTTCTCTCAGTCTTTAAGCATTCAAACTTGAGCGCATGAGCTATAGGGTTCTCTAGGTAATACATTACCAAGTACGAAGCGACAATTGATTCCAAAGCGAAAGCCATTAAGGTGGCCAAGTGATGGTTGGATGTTGAACATCGGTTTGTGCCGACATGAGCTGAAACATAAGTTTACTCACGAGTTCTCTTGGGTTTCAAGTGGTCGAACGTTAAATGGCAGACAAGCCCAGGCTCGAACCTGAGCACACGACCTATGGTTTTCTCCTAGGAAATACGTTACCAGGTATGAAGAAACCATTGATCCCGAACCGAATCTAGGCGTGTTGGTCTGCTATTGTAGTGTGGGATGTGTGATGGCAAGGAAAGCTATACGCTGCCTGACCTTAAAGATTTATATAATGAAAACAAACATATATACAAAACTTTCCACATCTCAATTGTGAACTTATCTATAATGAAGAGTTGGGGTCAAGGTAATGATGCCCTCGGCTCTCGGACAAGTTGGCCAGCTATGAAGGAGTAGGAGCTGCCATAACCGCTTTGGGGTTAGAAGTGGCCTTGGAAAACCCGAGGAATTGGTCGGCCTACTGGACTCATTTAGAAAACCACTGTCTGATTATTGGATGCTCTTATTGTAGAAGAAAGTTTTTGCCTGCTAAAGGAAGTTCCTTAACATTCCCTTGCCTTCTGCCGGTTGCCTCTGATCTCAGCAATCCCATCTTTGATGGGGAATTTCATGATGTCATGATTGTAGGAAGCAATGGCATCTAACTCGGCAAGTGCTAGTCGTTTTATTAACAGGTTATAAGCAGATCGACAATCATTTACTATATCATTTACCCAGATCATCGCAGCTAGGGCTTTTGGCCGAATGTTTTTACGAGCGAGGTTGTGCCCATCGGAACAATGCCTACACTCCCAAAGCTATAAATGGGCAATGCACATGGGGTTTAGTTAGAGGTAGGAAGCTTGTGGGCTTCAAATAAATTCATGAACATGACATCGATTGAGCTGCCCCATCCACGAAGGCCCAATGCACATTTGAGTTAGCAAAGGCAAGAGTGATGACCATGGGATCATGATAGGGATTGGAAACAACAGCCTTGTCTTCGATCGTGAAGCTGATCAGCCGATCTAATTCCAATCGGGGCACCTTGGATGCCCGAGACTCTAATAAGTAAATCTACCCTGCAGTGCCTACCTCCCTCTGATACCGGGACTAGGCCCTCCAACTGCTGCCTACCACATGCGGTCCCTCACATATGGTTAAGACCTCCGTGATAACTTGGACATTTTTGTTAGGCTAAAGGGACTGATTTGGCCATTCTTCATGGATCTATCTTTGCTCGACCTGGTAACAAACAAATTCCAAAAGTACGCCTTCCCAGATGAGCCTTTCAATCTCATCCTTGGGTACACGGCAGTTTATTATAAGTGGTCGTTGACTCGATGGAACTCGCAGTACTTGCTGTTGTGACAAGATTCCTCTTGCTTTCCATTTTTGATTGTGGCGAGTCTTTGATACCGTATCGAGTTCTTGGAGGCAAGGTAGATGGCAGCGATGTTTACGTTCAAGTAAGAGTAATTATGATACGTAGGTTTTGTTAGGAAATAAAATCCATGGTTTTAATGACAACAACTATACCATGAAAATCAAATGTACATATATATATATATATATATATATATGTGTGTGTGTATATACAGGAACTTGCTAGAGCAACATCACTAGAAAGACAAGAACAAGGTGCAAAGAACAATACAAGAGACTACAAGTTGATAAGATCAAAGAAGCAACAAGAAACATGCACAAAAAGGACATGCACAGTTTTTAGACGTCTGAGTGTACAAGTCAGACGTCTGAAAATATCCTCTGGAACAACAAAATAGGCAAGACCAGACGTCTAGTAGATGCACCCAGACGTCTGGAAATCGACACTGTACAAAAATTATATACTACCAGACGTCTGAAACAAATACCAGATGTCTGATTTCAAACTCGGGATTAATTTAAACTTCAACTGCCAGATTTGAATAGACATCTTCCCTTCTCTTCACTGCAACTCTTCATCATCAACAGAAGCAACTATAGAGCACTCATTAATGGATGCAACTACTCAACATACCTATCTACAACTATATATAGCATCAGAAATCAAGAGAAAGAACACACCTGACTACCTTACAACTCGACTCTTTATCTTGATCATCTCTTGTTCTAATCATCTACTTG
Organism: Allium fistulosum; assembly: GCA_030737815.1. Taxonomy (NCBI): domain Eukaryota; kingdom Viridiplantae; phylum Streptophyta; class Magnoliopsida; order Asparagales; family Amaryllidaceae; genus Allium; species Allium fistulosum. The sequence goes on from CM060908.1 coordinate 331,785,374, forward strand.
CTATCTAATCTAAAAATCTGAGATCATACACTTCTATATTCTCTCGAACAATATTGTATTCAATCATCCAAGAGATATAGGAAGTTCAATTGTACTATATAGTCAAAATCCATGTAATAGAGAACACATAGTTGGCATAGAAACTCTACTATTGTAAACCTGTTCCTCCGGGTGAAGTGAGGGTTATTTGGTGAAAGGAAATTCCGAAGAGGAGCTTCAGGACTGGACGTAGGACGGGAGGTCTGAACCAGTATAAAATCCTAGTGTGATTATTCTTATTTACATTCTTTACTATCGTTACACTATAGTTTAATTTAGTTATATACTTGTCATTTGTATAATCGATCCACCATACTATAGACTTTCAATTGGTATCAGAGCCTGGTTTTCTAGAGATCGTAACAACATCCTAGAATAAATGGATATAAAGAGATCTACTCAAGGCAATAGGAAGAGGAAAAGCAATAAAGAAGAATCAAAGGAGAAAACAAACAAATGCTTCATGGCTAAACTCAGATCACAATCGGTATGCTTAGATTCTTTATATAAAGATCTTCTGTTAGCACATGATGAATTATTAGAAGATTGTAAAACCTTGAATACAGTTAATAGAATTGCTTTAGATAAGTTAAAAGATTATGAGCAAGAAATTTCTAGTTTAAAAGAGGAAAATAAATTTTTGATAAAACAAACTAAATGTTTTGAAAATACTGTAGAAGAACTTGTTTCACAAAAAGATTTCCTACGAGAAGAAAATGAGCAGTTAGAAGATAAAAACAATGATCTTTTGGAGGAAATTAATGTTTTGCAAAATAAAAATACTATGTTTGAAAAAGAAAAAGAAATGTTTTCAAAAGAAATTACGGATTTGAAAAGACAAAATGATTTATTACAATCATCTTTAGATAATTCAGAATCTCGAATTTTTCTTCTTGAAAATGAGAACTGTATGATAAAAAGGGAGAATCTGAATTAAACAAGCAAATTGATATTTTAAACAGTAATATTTCTTTTGAAAATAATAATTTTGGCTTCAAAGCTAAATTTGATAAACTTAACACTGAAGTCACAAAATTTAATAAAGGTCAAAACGATTTAAACATGATTTTATCTAGTTCTAGACCTTTACATGACAAAAGTGGTTTAGGATATAATAAAACTAATCGTAGAAATAGCACTAGATACGCTTTCATGTATAGTAAAAATGTTAGTACTAGTACTAAATTTCGAGTAAAGTCTAGATCAAATTCTTATAGAAATTCAAATACTGTTATGGCCAATAATATTTATAATTTCTCTAGAAGTACAAAATCATTGAACGGAAATATGAATAAAAATTATCTAAGTATTTGGGTTCCTGTTAATTGGAAAAATAGAGAAAAATATATTGATGATTATTTTGATATGGTAGTTTATAATGAAAATTATATTTATAAAGGTTCAACCACACCCAAATGGGTATGGTTTCCAAAGATCTAACCCTCCGGACCCTAACATAGTAAGTGGGTACCAAAAAATGATTTTTATTTATTACAGGTACTCGAAAAAACAAAAGGAAATATTTTGGAATTTGCAAATATGATTCTCTCATTCTTTTTTGATAATGATAATGGAAAGCACATATTCAGGGGGAGATTTATAAAAAATTATATATAAGTACATTGTATAGTTGTCATCATCAAAAAGGGGAAGATTGTTAGGAAATCAAATCCATAGTTTTAATGACAACAACTATACAATGAAAATCAAATGTACATATATATGTATATATACAGGAACTTGCTAGAGCAACATCACTAGAAAGACAAGAACAAGGTGCAAAGAACAATACAAGAGACTACAAGTCGATATGATCAAAGAAGCAACAAGAAACATGCACAAAAAGGACATGCACAAAAAGGACATGCACAGTTTTCAGACGTCTGAGTGCATAAGTCAGACGTCTGAAAATATCCTTTGGAACAACAAAACAGACAAGACCAGACATCGGGTAGATGCACCCAGACGTCTGGAAATCTACACTGTACAAAAATTATATACTACCAGACGTCTGATACAAATACCAGACGTCTGATTTCAAACTCGGGATTAAAATTTAAACTTCAACTGCCATATTTGAATAGACGTCTTTGCTTCTCTTCACTACAACTCTTCATCATCAACAGAAGCAACTATAGAGCACTCATTAATGGATGCAACTACTCAACATACCTATCTACAACTATATATAGCATCAGGAATCAAGAGAAAGAACACACCTGACTACCTTACAACTCGACTCTTTATCTTGATCATCTCTGGTTCTAATCATCTACTTGCTATCCAATCTGAAAATCTGAGATCATACACTTCTATATTCTCTCGAACAATATTGTATTCAATCATCCAAGAGATATAGGAAGTTCAATTGTACTATATAGTCAAAATCCGTGTAATAGAGAACACATAGTTGACAAAGAAACTCTACTATTGTAAACCTGTTCCTCCGGGTGAAGTGAGGGTTATTTGGTGAAAGGAAATTCCGAAGAGGAGCCTCAGGACTGGATGTAGGACGGGAGGTCCGAACCAGTATAAAATCATGGTGTGATTATTCTTATTTACATTCTTTACTATCATTACACTATAGTTTAATTTAGTTATATACTTGTCATTTGTATAATCGATCCACCATACTATAGACTTTCAGGTTTGTGGGGAGGGCCGTTCTTTGGACGCCTTCGGGCATCGGTCTGACGACTGCTATTACAACAATCGTTGTTGCTATGAGGATAGGCATGGTTAGGGAACCTCACCTCATTGTCACTATCTAAAAGGTCTGCATATTCCATCCTCATCATGTTCATCGCCCGATGATAGAAGTCGGTTAGGGAAAAAGTTGGCTATTTCTAGTGTTCTTCCCACACCCTTGATTTGTATCGGACCTCTAAACATAAGGCCACGAACACATTTTAGATGTTCGAACCCCTAGCCCAGGTGGACTCTTTGTTGAAGCAACTGACATAAGACCGTAATCTTTCAGAAGGACCCTGGACGATATTGCATAGTTCACAGACTAACATTACATGTGTGCGAGACGGGAAGAAACGAGTTTTGAAGTCCGTGCATAGTTGGGCCCAGGAGTGTATGTTGCCTGATCGTAGGTGCAAGAACCAGCATGAGGTCAATCCTACAAGAGTGGAGGGGAAGACACTTCTTCAAGCTAGGGAGCTGTCCAGCGTGGGTGATGGAGTTGAATGTCATGATGTGGTCGGGCGGGTCTGTCCTTCTTCTAGCGCCAATATGTTGGCTATTTTTCTAGAACCCTCGAAATGAGACAAATGGGTTATGAAGAGCAAAGGTTACTTGCTAATCACTATGATTAAAATGGAAAATGAGGAGTTAAGTACTCAACTGAAAGGTAAATAATACAAGGTATAGAGTGGTTCGGTAAAGCTTTCTACGTCTATTGTGAAGTTCTCTTACTATATATTTCTCTTACAACTATGGGGAATTACAAGAGAATAATAAGAAATAAAGCATTTAAGGCTAAAAGAGTTGCGATCTCAAGGGCTTAAGGTTTGTATTTGCGATGAGAGGAATCTGAGCAAAGATAATGACGATAATTCAAGTAAGATCCAACCAGTTCAACTAAAATCCAACCGCTTTGAAGTACCACTACATGGGTTATTTATAGTAGTTGGAATAGGTAATGTATGGCTGAGATAGTGCTATAAGACAAGGCCGGAATCAGGTCGATCGTTGAACTGACTGTAGAGGTGGATGGTTGACAATTGTAAAGTAGGCCAGAAGATAGCAGTGGATGAGAAAGCACTCATCATCCCTATGTAAATGGTGTTGACTTGAACTAAATGTGAATTTAATGCCAATGATAAGCCCTATCAGATCAGCCGCCTTACTGGTGGTGCTTTGATTGAATGGATTGGCAGCTTTGTCTTTCACATGAGTACCTACATGGCCTAACTGGCTGATCAGTTGTTGGCAACACGAAAGATGTTTAGAATTTAGCTAAGGAGCATATGGGGAAGGCGGGAATGGACCGGACACAGGGCATCCGGTAGGGAGGTCGGGAGCCCCTGCCGACGCCGGCTGATCTGGCTGTGTGAAAGCCATGCCCGAGGGTAGTTTATTCTTTCCTGAAGTGTTACTTATCAAGATAGGCTTAGATAGGGGCTTGGCGTCAGCTGATGTGGAGCCGAGCGATCTGTGGTGGTCTTTAGCTGCTGTTGGAAGTCCAATGTAGAGGAGTTGGGTGGGACAGATCTAGGCCCGATCCTGGTCTTGTTCGTGTGAAGGTTGCTTGAAGAGGTCAGGGTTTACTATGGTGCCTTGCTAGGTTGGGCTAGTTTGAGACTATGGGCTTGGACCGGCCCTTGACTGGGCTAACCACGAATGAGTTGGGCAGGCTATGATTGGACCAAATTGCCTTTAATTGGATTTCCTAGTTGCTTACAAAAAATATGAGCAAAAACTATCATAAAATAATATTAGAAGGTGGAATATAACAGTCTTAATTAAAAAATGATACTACAGTTCATAAAAATTTACAACAAATCAAAATATGCTAATATACTTCATAAACTGATATTATAATTCATAAATGATACTATAATATAATGCTGCAAGACACAATATATACATCATCTAAAAAAGCTACAATTATTTATAAACTACTACTACAATTTAAAAAATGCTACTACAATTTAGAAATAACTAATGCAATTCAGAAAATGCTACTATAAAATAGCATTATGAATAGAAATGTACCTAAATAAATTTATCTACTAAAAAACTGATAATACGCAGTTGCAAAATTGCACACAGAAAAGATGCTGCAATTGTTTTATGAACTGCCACTGCAATTTAAAAAAATGCTACTACAATTTAGAAACTGCCACTGCAATTCATAAAATGCTACTATAAAATAACATTATAAACAGAAATATATATATATAATTAATTTATTAAAAAAGAAAAAGTGATAATATAACGTAGCATTCTAAACACGTCTAAAAAGAAGCTATAATTGTTTATAAACTTCTAAAATTTGAAAACTCTACTACAATTCAAAAAGTGCTATTACAAATCATAAAGTACTATTATAAAATGGCATTATAAACAAAAATATACGTTATTAATTTGATTAGAAAACAAAAAAATGACACTACACACTAATATTACTACACATTATCGTCTTCTTTATCGATTTACTATTTCTTCTTTCTCAATTTGTTGCTTATTCTCTAACATTACTTCTTCACTCATGGTGAAACTCGAAATCATTGCTCCCACTAGAGTCAACCCTTCTCCATCCTTACTTACTGCCACCACATCATCAAAGCTCTTCAACTTCGCGCTTTCTCTAAAACCCTAGCAGACTACTATCGCATCCATCTAAGTTGTTGCCAGTGCTGTGGAGATCTTCCACACAACCACCGAAATCTGATGCATCTTGCATCTCGTTTCTCATTTGATATGCGACAAAATTTGTCAACTTTTATAGAACGGGTTTTATATATCTATCAAACCATTATTAATTAAATTACTATTATTATTAAATGAGTTTGATATCGATTATATATATATTTAAAAGGAATTATTTATCCTTTAAACAAATTTCATGAATATTTATCCTACTTTATTGGAATCCGACTTTTGTCAATTTTACAATGGAAATCCAAAATCTTTATTCAATATCAAAAATAAGTTTACCATTCTTATTTCTCATATAAAACATGATTGTTTAATGTTTGAAAATTCTAAATTTGAATATTTAAAATAATTAAATATTCCATTTTCAAAGTGGTAAAATTACGGGTCATTACAATTAGTGAATTTTTTTGGAAGAAATTGGCTTAAATATAAGTAAAAAGTCGTTTTAAATGTTTGAATATTTTTAAATTTCAAAATTTTGCCAAACGAGTAGGATATGCCGACATATCCAATATATATATGTCGATATATATGCCCAAAATTGCAATTTTAACTTCCAATATAGTTTTTTAACTTAACATAGTTATATTTTTATAATATCTAGAGATTACTAGAACTACATAGAACAGTAAGAAATAGATTACATTATTTAGAATAGGGAAATGCATGCATTTCAAGGAAAAACTAAAGAAATACATGAAAATGAATAAAAAGTAGATAAACACGCATCTAGGGTAAAAAGATAGGATAACTAGATCTAAAAGGATGATAATGATGATAAGGAGTTTCCGCCAAGCTTCCTAATGATTTTTCCAAAATAATTGCCTCTTTGTTGGAGAGAGAAGTGAACTTTTTACTAAAGGAACGTTTAAGCTTCTCTTAGTTTTTGAGAAGCTCATCTTGGTTCTTTAGATTCCCTTTAGTGGAAATTAGCCACAAGGGCCTCTTTAGCAAGTGGAATTAGTTTCTAGGACACACAACTGAAATAATTACTTTCAAGGACAAAACGTAAAATAATTAGTTTCTAGGGCCTAAAAACCTATGAAATTATGTCCTTGAAAGTAATTGGACTGCTGACTTTGTCCTTGAAAGTAATTATTCTGCTGACTTTGGCCTTGAAAGTAATTTCTTTGAATGTGTGTCTTAGAAACTAATTGGACTGCAAAGTTTGTCCTTCTAGTGAAATGCCCCTTCTCTTTATTGGAAGGATGAGAAGGTCTATCGAAGCTTTCTAAAGAAGTATTCATATCCTCTTTTTCCTCTTCTTGACTACCTCTTCTTCAATTTCCATTTCGTCGCCTTCTTCTTCTGGTTCTTGAATTTCTTGCTCCTCTTCCCATGCCAATCTTTCTTCTTTTTTTATCAATAGTTTCATAAGGATGGAAATAAAAAGGAATATGCATGAAAGAGATTTTGGCCATGTTGAAAATATTTCAAGGCAAAGTGGGTTTTTCTCGTAAATCAACACCAAAATATTCGAACACTCTAGTAAGATACACACCATGGTAAAGTGTGTTCTCTTGTCTAGAAATATTCTTTTGAACAAAATCACCTAAAATAAGTTTTGTCCTATTAATGTCATAGTTTCCATAGATGGAAGAAGTGCTTTAAAAACTTTTTGAGTCGGGTTATAATAATTTTCGTTCCTAGGAGTGATGCTTTGTTGTAAAATGAGACTCATAATTCTTGATTTTGGTCTAAGATTTTTGTGTTTGAAATCAAATTCTTCATCACTTTCAAAATTATCATAAAATTCACGATTGTGTTCATCAATTTTAAAGATGAAGAGGTCAATTCCACCAAATTTACAACTAAGTATTTGACCCAAAATTTCACAATCTTAAGAAATAGTAGTGTCGTTTACAATACTACAAACTTGTCCCTCTTCTCCTTAAAAAAACTTCCATTTAAATTAGAATAAAGCGTTTTTACTAAATCCGGATAATACACAAAATCATTTTGAGAATAGTTGGCTAAACCAAGAATATTATTTTGCAAACAAAGATCTTGAAGACAATAAGAAGAGAAATCATCAAACTTTGCAAATCTTCCATGAATTTTTTTTCTGGAAGTAGCATATTCAACATAAGTATTTATGGCTCCTTTGTCATTGAAAAGAACGTCTTTGATTCTTTTTAAGAGCCTTATGATTTTTAATGATTGACTTGAGGAGGCTATTGTTGAGTTGTTGAAGAGATAAGAGAGTGAAGAGATAACTTGAATTTCGAAATAAAGTGTAACGACCTGCCTTTTTGGACGTTTTAAGCAGACACACGCGTCAGACTCAAACCATTCAAAATGGCAGATTGTTATGGGGTAAATAAGAAAAAGCAGAGAAAGAAAGAAAAACAAATACAGAATCTCGCAGTGGAATTACAAAATATAATAATCGAATAAACAGTTCATGAAGCTGTTTACAAATAACATTGATAAAAATTTTAGAATACAGATCAAAGTTACACACAACAATAATAAATAACTGCAGCGGAACAACATGATGTACTGGAATAAATATATAATACATAGTAATAGTATAAAATCCTCGTCTTCATCCTCCAGAAAGCAGTCTTCGATACACTGAAAAGCTCAGACTGACCCGAGCAAATTGAAAAGACAAAACACTCGAGTCAAAACTAAAAGATCTTATGTAAGATAAATCAACAGTAAATAAATATGAGTGCAACAGCGTTAGAGATGTTTACGGGGTTTGATATCTCCTATCCAGTGTCAAACGTGAGTGCAATAACTTAAGAGATGTTCGGGATTACCATCTCCTAAGGATCCGTTAACTTTTCTACTATGTAGTACAATACGCTATTGTAATAGTGTCTACAGTAAAGTAAAGTATTAAAATAGCGTTAAGGCGTTACCTATATCCCCCTTAACACATTTTATATATTCCCATAGTCTATACAGTACCGTAATTCCTCCATAAACTAGAGGGATATCAAAGGGCACTCCATAGGTATGGTACAAACCAAACTCGTAGAAGGCGCGATAAGGCATGCGACAAGGCACGCGGGGCAATGCCCAGGGTAGATATACCAATTACACTCCCGGACTGGTGGTAACGCATAGCAGCTACTACCGCCCACCTCGGACACACTCCCATAATCAAAATCAAGGGGTGGCCACCAAAACAATCACGAAGCCAAAATATAGTATCGAAGAAATGTCCCCGATAGGAGGAATGACCTCACTTGGCCCGGTATAGCTCCTGTTTTAGCCACATCAAGCTGACTCATGGGAGTCAGGGTCACGTAAATACCTCATACAGAATCGTTCACCAAACCATCCTACTTCATTTCTGGAATCTCCACCATGTACACAGTTGTTAAAGTGGTTTTCGGTATTGGCAGAGAGTATGACAATATCCGATCCCGGTCTCTTTAACAACCAAACGCTTATTTCACACCGGATGGTTCTTTTACATTTCAAAAAGTCAATTCACAATTTATATCAAAATATCATATTTGATTTCAAATCATACCTCTTTCGAAATCATATTCACTTTCAAAACTATGTTCACTTTCAAAGTCATATTCACTTTTGAATTTATCGTAAGATAGGTTAATTAAATCCTAGTTCCAAAATCATCATATTTACTCAAATATGTCAATTCACAAAAGGTATCAATTCCAAATTCCAACTTAGGTTATATCATCATCAAGGATTTAAATATAAATACTTTAACTTTACAAAGTCTGAAATTTTAGAAAATAGTTTAGATAGTCATAAATAGTTTTAATAGTTTGAAAATAATATAAAATAGATTAAAATAGTTTAAATAGATTTAGATTTGATTAATTAGATTTTTTTAAATGATTTAAGTAGGTTAAATATAGATTTAATTAGATGAAAAATAATTTAAATAAATTAAATATAGGTTAAATAGATTCAAACTATATTAAGAAGGTTTTAAATAGATTAAATATATTTAAAATTGATTTAATAGATTTAAATTATATGAAATAGATTTAAAATAGATTAAATAAATTTAATTAGTTTAAAATAAGTAAAATAGATTAAATTGGTTTAAATAGGTTATAATAGATTAAAATAAATTAATTTGTTTTAAATTGATTAAAATAGTTTAAATTAATTAAAATAGTTTAAATTAGTTTAAAATAAATTTCAAAGTTATATCCAAACATTTTCACTAAATAAATTCTGATAAATTCATTTATATTTGACACTTCAACTTTGAAATTCAAATTTAAATCCTTTGAATAATTCATTAAATCAATTCTAATTTCAAAAATATCACTTGGATTATCGAAAATAATTCAGTTTATATAAATCAGTTTCTATTTCAAAATGCCAGTTAACTGAATTCCAAATTTTAGGAATTAAAAATCATTTAATTTAACCAATCCGGTGTCCGTATATAATTTTCCTACCCTATGGTCAAGTGATACAGATATTTATCATTTCAACCCGAAATTTAAAGATTTACAGTTATATATCATTTCAACCGCAATCTCGAATTAAATAAAATCCATAAAATCGCTCGAGTCTACCATTTCAGCCCATAACGATTTTTCCCTAACCTATAGATCGTTCGGGTATGTATCATTTCAACCTATAGGGAACTTGCAGTGTTATAACAATATAAAAATATAACATCCAGTCATCCAATATTAACAATCAAAAATCCATCAAAATCATCATCCAAATCAATCAATAAACATCAATAGCTAACTGATTATCAATAACAAGTATAAACTGATGAATTAAAATTTAATATTAAATTAAATGATGATTAAATGCAATAAAAGTCATATTTAACTATAATGATAATTTAAATATACCAAACATCAATCAATCAATTTCTATTCACATCATAAATTTAATTTAACCAACATAAGATAATTTAGTAGTTGTGAGTGGGTTAAAACACTTACCTTTGATTTTAGCCAATAAAAATCCAAACAGAAGCGCAAAAACTCAACAGTCTCCAAATTCAACTAAATTAATTCCATGTTGTCCAGAATTTAAATATAGATTCAACAGAAGAAATCGTGCGTGAATCAAGTTTATATGCAGAAGAAATTCATGTTATAAGAAATATTATTAAAATAATAATTAGTACGCATAAAAAAATAAACAAATTTTAATACTTACGTTTCTCTCAAGATGAGGCTTAAGGAAAAGATTGAAGAACAACTAAGATGAGGACAGGAAGTGTACAGAAAAATGAAAAAAAAAAATCATGTTTCATAAAAGAAAGCTTTTGGATTTGCAAGAATAAGAGCTTTTGAATACGAGGTGTTAGGAGAAACAAAACGCAAATGAAGAAATAAGCCGCAGGTTATTTATAATTAGGAAATGAAGGTGGAGGGACAAAATAAATGTCACGTTTTATTTTGAAAGCTCCAAGCATTAATATTACATAAGAAAATGTACGTAGGAATGGGAAAGTTTGCAAACCAAATAAAAGTAAAACTTTGTATACGTGAAAATGAGGCCGCAAGAGTTAAATACAATCTAAAAGTCTAGGCTCGGATATTAAATAGAAGGAGAAATGAACGGATCAAGTATTAATAATAAGGTAACTATTTTAAAAGGTTCATGCAACAATTAATAACAAAATGAATGAAGGGACTATGTACATCGCACAACCCTTTGAAATTCATTTTTTTTGAAACGTAACCAAATTAACTTCATTAACTCAAATAATATTCAAATTTGTATGCATTTAGGTTTTTATCTACGCATAATAAAAATTTTATACTTACCTTACAAATGAAAACGTTCAATTTGGTTGTCCAAAAATGATCTTTTATTTCCATTAAAACACCCCTTTTGTTTAACACAAAACGTGCATTTCTTTTATTAAATCTATTAATTGCAATCAACGTTTTCTTTCCTTTTAATCGAAATATTTGAATTACATTAATTGCAATCACTTACAAAGTTAAATTTCAAAACAGACAACTAAAGTGGATGAAAAATAGAATAATTGTTTATTTAAACACGTTTATAAATTTGTTGTTTATACAAAAGAGTAATAAATAACTTTGAAATAGATTATTTTCCTAATCTTGTAATTAATCTGTAAGCTAAAACACAGTTCAATAAACATATAATTCTTCCTTTAAAATCAATCATTCTATTTTTTATTTTAGTGAAATTAAACCTACATTCACAAATGAAACATTCATTTTATTTGATGTAAATGTTCTTTTCATTAAATAAAACTTTTCTTATATTTTCACAAAACATAAGCTACTTTTAATTACACCTATTAATTTACAATTTAGCTTTATCTCTCCTATTAATTGAAAATTTTCAATTACATTAATTTCAGTTGATTAAGTTTCAAAGTGGACTAAATGAATGTAATGAGAAGTAGAACAATTATTTTCTATCTAGTAGTAATTTAAACATATTTATACAATATTGGATACAAACGGTAATTACACATTTCTTACTAAATGGTAGTTTCTCATCTCTACAATCAATCTTTCAGCTACCAAACATTTCAAATAAATAAACATATGTTTACTCCTTTACTAAACTTATTCATTTTTATTCTTTTATTTTGATTTACACTCCTACTATTAAATCAACCAATACCATATGAAATTGTTAACATAGGTTTCTTTCTTGTTACCCTCATTCTACAATTGACGCCTTTTCTTACATTAACCACAATATTTAATTACATTAAATTCCAATTAATTATATTTTAAAGAAATGAAAATTTAATTGTTATTTAATTTGATTTTTGTATTGAAATTTGACTTTATAAAAATCATAGGAATAAAGGTATTTAAATGACTGTTTTTTAAATATGGAAATATATGATTTTATAAGTTAAAATGATTTTTATTAAAAGTTAATTATGGGTGAAATTGTAAATGAAACTCTGAATTTAATTTGACAGCATTTTTGAAATATAATGTAGAGATATTACAGCATTGGAAAATGTTGTAGTGGTTTTAAACGAACCAAATAGCAAATTTGAACTAAGGGTTATTATAGCACTTTGTTAGTGCTATAGTTGTTAAATTTAACTAAAATATTTATTGAAACTAAATTAAGAAATTACAGCATTTAAATGCCGTCTTTTGTTAATGAACTGTTTTTAAACATAACATTTCGTAGCCTTTTTCTAAGTGCTACGAAAGTTGAATTTTCTTTGTTTAATAAATTCAAATGAATAAATGATCTTTGCAAAAAAAGATAAAATTTTGGAAATTTAATATTTAATTATTAAATATAATGAATTGACTTTAAATGATTTAAATGGAATAGTTGATTTTGGAAATACAACTATTTTGAAATATGATTAAATGGTATTTAAATATAATAGATGATGTTTTGAAATGATATTTTGATATATTGAAATGATTTGAAATGAAGTTTTGAAATGATACGATATTTTAAATATATTGAAATGGTTTGGAATTGATTTAATCTTTATTTTGATAAAGATTTGGATTTGAAATAATATTCTATTTTGAAGTATAAACTGTTTTTAAATTATAACCACAGGTTATAATAACGATTGGTTGTTAAAGAGACCGGGATCGGATATGGACATACTGTCTGTCGATACCGAAAACCACTTTGACAACTTTGTACGCGGTGGAGTTTCCAGAATGAAGTAGGATGGTGGCGACGATCCTAAGGTATATACGTGGACCCAACTCCCGTGAGTTGGCATAAGGTGGCTAAAACAGGAGCGATTGACGGACCAATGAAGTAGCACCTCTGATCGGACACACTTCTTCGATACCATTCTATTACTTGTGATTAATTTGGTGTGCACCCTTGATTTGGGAGTGTTGTTCGAGGTGGGCGGTAGTGGCTGCTATGCGTCACCACCATTCCGGATGCGTAATTGGTATATCTACCCTGGCATTGCCTAGTTGTGCTGTGTCACCTACCATATCGAGCTTTACTACGATTTGTGATTTCTCCCGTAGCCTGTGGAGTATCGAGGGTAGCCCCATTTTGGGAGTATGCTAATACTGGATAGACTACTGGAACTATTACGTGTTAAGGGGAATATTGGGTCACTCCTTAATGCTATTTAAAAGTATGTTTATTTTATATTAGACATTATTATAATAGCGAATATTACTACATAGTAGATAGTTTAACAGATCCTTAAAGAATGGGCGATCCCAAGCATTCTTTAAGTTACTTGTACCTTTATTACAGTTCACTTGAGTTGGTTTACATTATATAAGTATATATTGTCCCGACTCGAGTGTTTTGTGTTTTGCTTTACGCTCGGGTCAGCCTGAGTATTCACAGATTTGGATTCCACTTTTTGGAGATTGGAATCGCTGGAGATTATCTGCTTACCTGGTTTTATCTATCTCGGTTCTGTTGTTCTATTCAGCTTGTACTTGGTTATCATATTGAGACATCTGTTGTATTTTATTTCTTCTGTTGTATCTTATTTAACTCTGATATATTTACATAGTAGCTTCATGAACTACTATTTCTTTTACTTTCGCTGCATTATTTTACTCTGTGTCTGTGATCTGTGATTATATTTATTTACTGTATATTCTGAGATTTGCCAAATTTTATTTACAACGCAGTGTTTTGAGCAATTCAATTCTGGCATGAGTGTCTACCTATACACTTATAATGGATGCGAATGGTTGAAAATATCGGGTCGTTACAGTTGGTATCAGAGCTTTGGCTTTGAGGCAAAACTCAATATATGGAGTAGATTTATTTACAGAATCACTTTCGTTCGAGTTTGAATCTTTTCCTTTTGATTCGAATTTCCTTTGAATTTTGGAACATTCCCTGCGGTTCCAAAACCCATTCTTGTCCCTCACTATTCATCTTCTTTTGATTTTGGAGTATCACATAACTCCACTTCGAATGATCTTTATAGTGAATTGGCTGTCTCGCCAATATTCTAATTTTCTGGTAAAGGGGGAAACTCCTTTACAAATTTGCATCGATTCACCAGAGATTTATATCTATCCTTGGTTTAGATGCTAATATCTTTTGTTATTCCAAACTCTATCTCTTGAGATCGGATGTAGATTTACCCCAGAAAAAAATACACATTTGATCTTATTCATTAAGTCACGGTTGACCTGGTTAAGGTTGCCCGCGATTTATCTAAGCTTATCCATCTTCATATTTTGTTAATTAATCATCTTGTCTTTGTTTCCAAACTATCTCCAAACATTTTGAATTGTACTTGTAAATCTATGTTTGTTTTATATATTGTGTTGTTTGAGTTGTTGATGTTGATTTGGGCTTCTGATCGATTCATCTGATCAACGCTATCGATAGGATTTCTAAAACACTTTGACAGAACAAACTGATACAATATTATTTTAAAATTTGGTTAATGAAATAAATTTTGATATAAGTAAATTTATGGAACTTAATAAATTGATTATTTGAAATGATAATACTTGATTTATCATTCTATAAATGAATTTATAAATAGTTGTTTATAAATTTGATTTGGGAATTGAAATGAAAGTAAATCAAGGATTTGAGAATTTAATTTTCGATGGTTTCAAACCTTGTGTTTAAAGTTTTAAAAGGGATACATTATTTAAAGTATTTTTGAATAGAAATTTGTTTCCAAAGAATTTTAAAGTTTAAAATATTGTGCTCTTCTCTTTGTCGCTGGAAAATAATTTCGGTGATGACTGCAGCATCATCGACTTTCATTTTCGAGTTTCGAAGTGAAGAAACCATTCTGTAGTCTTGCTACAGCTTTGTTTTGGGAAATCTAATTGATTTGAATTTCTAAAATATGATTTGATTTATAATATATATAGATATATGATTTAAAATTTGATTTGACAAATTTTGTGCATACATTTATTTATCTCTAAATGGTTTGAAAAGAATCGGAAATTTTATTCTTAAATTCTATCTTAAATAATAACTTCAAGTATAAAAAGAAAATCAAAATTTTGAATAAATATTCAAGCTTGAAATGATTGAATTAGAATGTTTATATTGTATATTAGTTTTAGAAAGTTTTATTTGTATAATTCTCAATTGCATTCCAATATAACTTACCTTAATTTTAGAAGTTAACAATGTAATTGGATAATATACAATATAAAAAGATTTTTATAAATAAAATTTGAGTGGTTATAATAAATATTATACACTTAAATTTTAGTTATAAAAAGATTAACAGAGATAAATAGACTAAATGGTTAATTGAATAATTTACAATATAAATGATGTTAAGGGAATTAAAAATAAATTAAAACAATTATAATAAATGTAATCTACTTAATATGTGTGATAAGATATATTAAGTAGAATATATTTAATAATAATCTGGAATAAAGAAGAATTAAATTTATTGAATAAAAGATGATTATTATAAATGATTATACAAATTTATGATTTTAGAAATTGTTAATTTCAAAATAATTGGATAATAAGATAATCAATTTGGAAATAGTTAAGATTGATTTAACTTCAGTAAAAATCAAATGGATTAAATCGATTTTGAATATTAATTAATTTAAATTGAATTTATAATGGTTTAAATCAATGATTCTATTTTGAGTTTCAATTTAGTTTTCTTTCAGGGTGTTTCTATTCTCCTACTTTCTTCCTTTTAGAGGACGAAAAGTTTTGAGTGGGGGAGAGTGTAACGACCCGTAAAATTTTCAATAATTAAATTTTTAAGTTATAAATTTTAACATAAAAATGTTGTATTAAGTTTAAGTCATTATTTACAGTGATTTGTATATACATATTTGTGTGCGTTAATTTGACTTAAGATTTATAAGATGGACTTGTATGCAAAGTTATAACTTTTTAATCTTAAACCCTTTTAATCTGGAGATTAGGTTCAAAATTGTTGTCTTTAATTTTAGGCTCATAAAATAGTGAAACTTAATTTTAACACATTTATATGTATAAGTCTAATATATATATACGTATACGTATATGTTTTTAATAATAATACTATGACCAATAAAGATATATATGAAGGAAACATCATCTTTGTACACAATCTAGTATATTGCACTTACATAATTTACTGTAGAATACATTTGGACATAGTTACATTCCATGCCATGAATAAATAGCTTGTTAATGACATTTAATTTATCAATCAATTTGATTAGAGAAAGAATGAAAGGTTTCTCTCCATATACATAATTAAGCTCTAAATTAATTACCTGTTTTTAGGGAAAGAAAAGAAAGGTTGCCTTAATTCTTACCTTTTTGTTTTCCTAACATTTATTCCTTTTCTAGGCATTCATTTCCTTTAGTTTAGCCGTATACTTTGCCTTGCAATTCACGTACAAGTTTCTCATTTTCTCATCTTCTTTATTTTCTCATTTCCTAAGAGAGAGAAAAGTATTACAAGCTCTAATTTTTCATCGCTTCCCTTTTTCTTCTTTTTCCTTTTTTCTTTTTTTTGTCCTTTTCTAAATTTAGCTCGCCCAAGATTTTATTTATAAGAAACTCTAAAATGCATATTTTGGTTATAAATTTACGTTCATCGGAATCTAAATCTTTTTCTAGTTTTCAAATCTGTTAGTTTAATTTAATAAATTCACAACAACCTTTATTTCACTTTTGTTCTTTAAAATAGATTTTATACCTTTTCAAAACAAAATAATTTATACCGTTACTTATATACACTTTTGTAATAAATTTTGGGTAAATGATAAATGAATGAATAAAAGCCCAATGTAAACAAATCATGTTTTATTAAGTAATAGATTGAAAAATTTATGTATAATTAAACTGTTAATTACGCGTTTAAAAATGCGCGTTATTTGATGGAATAAATAACGTATAAATAGGAAAACGTATAAAATTTAAAACCGTTGTTTTGTTATATTTTGGGCATAAACTATTGCGTTTGTTGTACGCACTTTTAAATATATTTACTTTCCTTCTGATTTAATAGAAGCGTTACCCGCAAAAATTAAAACCATTCACATTCTAATTATGGTCTTTCTTCCTAAATCAACTGTCGTGCACGTTTAAAGGAGGAAATTCACTGTGCCTTGCCATTTCTTCCATTTGTTATAAATGTATATAATCTTTTGACTCTTCCAAAGAGCTGTTAATTTTTTTTTAAACTAGATTAAAATCATCGGGGGTTTCCACTTTCCTTTTTGTGAATAATTGCCAATTTTTAATTCATAGACATTTCAAAATAATAAATATATTTCTGTCCTTCACCTTAATCAACATTTAAACACGTTCGCACCAGATTTTCCATTTCCGTTTAAAGCTAATTGATTACTTGCCGTTTCTCTACCCTTTATTCACGCTAATTTCGCTGACCAGTGCAAATTATTTCTTGCCTATCTTTCACCAATCAAAGCATCCTATTCCTAGGAATTTCTAAACGAATATAAAAAGTGTTAAGAAATAATTCTTGCCGTTTTTATCAATCAATGCAATAAATGTTGCCCATAAAACTCTTTCCTTTCTGGCCATAAAACTCTCATGCCTTGATTACGCATATCCCTAATTCCTTGCGTGCTAAGCAACCAATATTTTTCCTATAAATTGAAGCCTTGTACCATTTCCATTTCATCTCTTTTGGCCTCCATCTCCTCCAGTACTAAACTCACGCATCCCCTTTGAAAAAAAAGAAGCATCGCGTCAAGCAATTTTCCACTTCTTTTGTTCTCTTCTTCCTTGCGTGTGCTAGTAGGTATGGCCTCTTCCTCCTCTTGTTTCCTTTTCATTTTGCTTCGTTTCTGTAGTTCCATCCCTCTATTATACGGGAAAAAAAGGAAAATTTGTGTCACTGCCATGATTTACCTGCATGCACATATGGGCCAAGCATGGAAATGAGTTGTCAACTCTTGAACCTAAATTTGTGTCACCTTTTGCATGCTTAAAGAAAAATAAAGGTTGCGTGCACTGTTCTTGCCTTTTTAAAATCACTTCCTGAATTTCCCACTAGGAATCACGTACATGCATATAATTTAGATGTGTCAAATTATCTCGTTCAAATTTTTATTTAAAATTTCGCTTTGATTTGTGATTCAATTCGAGTACTAAGTTTGATTTATTTATCTTGTTTCAAGATCGAGACCAGTTTGTCTCCTCTTCCATTTTTTGATCGTGCCCTCTGTTCTTCTCTTTCGGGGTAGATATTGTTGTTTGATTTGAATCTTCAGCAGCGAAAGGTGAGTAATTCTCACCAGACAATATGTACTTATATAACTAGTAAACTGACACTATTTGAATCTGTAAAATTATATCATCCTGTTATATTATGATCATATATTGTTTACTCCTGTTATTACATATGCTATATCATCTATTACTGTTATATGATGTTATTCTGTTCATTTTATCAGTTTATCACACTGCAAGTTCCCTGTAGATTAGGTTCACTATGGGTTGAAATGATACATACCCGAACGGACTTTAGAATAGGGAAAGATCGTTATGGGCTGAAATGATAAGCCTGAGCGACTTTTTATTTATTTATTATATTACTTGGGATTGCGGGTTTGAAATGATAAAACCCGGTTTTTCTTTGTAAACTGCGGATTGAAATGATACATATCTGTATCACTTGACCTAGGCTAGAAAATTTTATACAAACCCGTGGTTTATATATTTTTCTAAAATTTTTAAAATATTTTTAAAATGTAAATATTATGATATTTTGATTTAAACTTTATTAAAATGATTTCTATTAAATATTAGTGATTTTCTACAAATTAAATAAGGGAATTAAGTAGATGGTGAAGTAGAATTTGAAATATAAGTAAATTTTGGAATTTATGATTTTATTTATAAATGGAATTTATGTAAAGTAAGAATATATGACAAATTTGATTTAAAGATGAATTTAATGATTTTTATTAAGTAATAACAATGTTTTAAAGGTGTTGATGATTTTGTATAAATTAAAATATGGAATAAATGAATTTTAAGTTGAAAATTTTGAAATATAACTTAAATTGGGAAATTGTGAATTTGGTTAAAAGTGAAATTTTAATTAAGTAAAATAAATGAAAAAAGTCATATTTTGGAAATTTAAACTGAGTTGTTAAGTTAAGAATTTATTTAAAGAAATGAAAATTTAATTGTTATTTAATTTGATTTTTGTATTGAAATTTGACTTTATAAAAATCATAGGAATAAAGGTATTTAAATGACTGTTTTTAAGTATGGAAATATATGATTTTATAAGTTAAAATGATTTTTATTAAAAGTTAATTATGGGTGAAATTGTAAATGAAACTCTGAATTTAATTTGAGAGCATTTTTGAAATATAATGTAAAGATATTACAGCATTGGAAAATGCTGTAGTTGTTTTAAATGAACCAAATAGCAAATTTGAACTAAGGGTTATTATAGCACTTTGTTAGTGCTATAGTTGTTAAATTTAACTAAATTTTTTATTGAAACTAAATTAAGAAATTACAGCATTTAAATGCCGTCTTTTGTTAATGAACTGTTTTTAAACATAACATTTCGTAGCCTTTTTCTAAGTGCTGCGAAAGTTGAATTTTCTTTGTTTAATAAATTCAAATGAATAAATGATCTTTGAAAAAAAAAGATAAAATTTTGGAAATTTAATATTTAATTATTAAATATAATGAATTGACTTTAAATGATTTAAATGGAATAGTTGATTTTGGAAATACAACTATTTTGAAATATGATTAAATGGTATTTAAATATAATAGATGATGTTTTGAAATGATATTTTGATATATTGAAATGATTTGAAATGAAGTTTTGAAATGATATGATATTTTAAATATATTGAAATGGTTTGGAATTGATTTAATCTTTATTTTGATAAAGATTTGGATTTGAAATAATATTCTATTTTGAAGTATAAACTGTTTTTAAATTATAACCACGGGTTATAATAACGATTGGTTGTTAAAGAGACCGGGATCAGAAATGGACATACTCTCTGTCGATACCGAAAACCACTTTGACAACTGTGTACGCGGTGGAGTTTCCAGAATGAAGTAGGATGGTGGCGAAGATCCTAAGGTATATACGTGGACCCAACTCCCGTGAGTTGGCATAAGGTGGCTAAAAGAGGAGCGATTGACGGACCAATGAGGTAGCACCTCTGATCGGACACACTTCTTCGATACCATTCTATTACTTGTGATTGATTTGGTGGGCACCCTTGATTTGGGAGTGTTGTTCGAGGTGGGCGGTAGTGGCTGCTATGCGTCACCACCAGTCCGGATGCGTAATTGGTATATCTACCCTGGCATTGCCTAGTTGTGCCGTGTCACCTACCATATCGAGCTTTACTACGATTTGTGATTTATCCCGTAGCCTGTGGAGTATCGAGGGTAGCCCCATTTTGGGAGTATGCTAATACTGGATAGACTACTGGGACTATTACGTGTTAAGGGGAATATTGGGTCACTCCTTAATGCTATTTAAAAGTATGTTTATTTTATATTAGACATTATTATAATAGTGAATATTACTACATAGTAGATAGTTTAACGGATCCTTAAAGAATGGGCGATCCCAAGCATTCTTTAAGTTACTTGTACCTTTATTACAATTCACTTGAGTTGGTTTACATTATATAAGTATATATTGTCCTGACTCGAGTGTTTTGTGTTTTGCTTTACGCTCGGGTCAGCCTGAGTATTCACAGATTTGGATTCCACTTTTTGGAGATTGGAATCGCTGGAGATTATCTGTTATCTAGTTTTATCTATCTCGGTTCTGTTGTTCTATTCAGCTTGTACTTGGTTATCATATTGAGACATCTATTGTATTTTATTTCTTCTGTTGTATCTTATTTAACTCTGGTATATTTACATAGTAGCTTCATGAACTACTATTTCTTTTACTTCCGCTGCATTATTTTACTCTGTGTCTGTGATCTGTGATTATATTTATTTACTGTATATTCTGAGATTTGCCAAATTTTATTTACAACGCGGTATTTTGAGCAATTCAATTCTGACATGAGTGTCTACCGCGAATGTTTGAAAATATCGGGTCGTTACAGAATATCTTTAATTGATTGGATAGTCCCTTCAAGGTTTTCACAAAATTTTGGTATGGAGAAGACATTTCTATTAAAAAAAATTAAGAATGAAAAGAGAACAAAGAATGAAGTGAATTTTTTTGAAAGTAATAGGCTTAAATAGGAGTGGAAAGTCGTTTGGAATGTTTGAATAGATGGTAGTTATAGTATTTTTAAATTTCAAAAATTTTCTAGATGATTAGGATATGTCGACATATCCAATATATATGTCAACATATATGCCTGAAATTGAAATATTTAAGTTCGATATAGTTTTTGTTTTAACTTAACACCATTATATTTTCATAATTTCTAGAGACAAATAGAACCATATAGGACAGTAAGAAGTAGATTTCATTATTTAGAATAGAGAAATACATGTATTTTAAGGAAAACAAAACAAATACTGAAAATGACATGAAATAAAACTAGATAAACACACACCAAGGGTAAGAGGAAGGATAACTAGATCTAAAAGAATGATGATGATGGTGAAGAGTTTCCACCAAACTTCTTAATGATTTTTCCAAAGTAATAGTCCACCTTGTTGGAGAGAGAAGTGAACTTTTTACTAAAGGAATGTTTAAGCTTCTTTTGGTTTTTGAGAAGCTTATCTTGTTCTTTAGAATCTCTTTATTGGAAGGGTGAGAAGGTCTGTTGAAGCTTTCTAAAGAAGTACTCATTTCCTCTCTTCTCTTCTTGACTACACTCTTCTTCAATTTCCATTTTGTTGCCTTCTTCTTGTTGTTATTGAATTTCTTGCTCCTCTTCCCATGTCAATCTTTCTTCTTTTTCAGCAATAGTTTCATAGGGTTAGAAATAAGGAGGAATATTCATAAGAGAGAGTTGGCCTTGTCAAAAACATTTTGAGGCAAAGTGGGTTCTCCTTGTACTCATGCCCAAGTGATATCATAGATTACAAAAGGAGCTTTAAAAACTTTTTGAGTTAGGTTATTATAATTTCTCGTGCTCGGAGTGATGCTTTGTTGTAAAATGAGACTTATAAGTCTTGATTTTGATCTAAAATTTTGTGTCTGAAATCAAATTCTTCGTAACTTTCAAAAATATCACGAAAAATTTCATGATTGTGTTGATCAGCTTTAATGTTGGAGAGGTCAATTCCACTAAATTTGCAACCAAGTATTTGACCCAAAATTTCACGATCTAAAACAATAGTAGTGCCTTTCACAATACTACAAACTTGTCCCTCTTCTCGCTGAAAATTTTCCATTTAAATTTGCATAAGGCATTTTTACTAAATTCAGATAACACACAAAATTATTTTGAGCAGAGTCGACTAAACCAAAAATATTATTTTACAAACAAAGATCTTGAAGACTATAAGAAGAGAAATCATCAAACTTTGCAAATCATTTGGCAAAAAGTTTTCCGGAAGTAGCATATTCAACATAAGTATCTATGACTTCTTTGTCATTAAAAAGAAAGCATTTGATTCTTTTTTTGGATCTTTATGGTTTTTGATGGTTGACTTTCGGAGGCCATTATGAAATTGTTGAAGAGATAACCTAAATTTTGAAATAAAGTGAGTAAAGGAATGGATAGAGGTGGGATGATTTAATAGAGAGAGAGAGAGAACTGACATTTTGGTTTTGAAAAGATGCCTTTTCAGTTATTGGAGTTAATGCAAAAGAGTGGAAAATTCAAAATTTAAGTTTGAAATGAAATTTCAAAATCCTAGAATGTATTTCAATATATGAACTATGGGTATGTCAACATATGGGCCATAAAATCCAAATATAAAAGTAAGGTAATATACAAACATACATACATACATACATACATACATACGTTGTAACGACCTGCCTTTTTGGATGGTTTAAATCGACGATAAGACACACACGTCAGACTCAAACCATTCAAAAGGGCAGATTGTTATAGGGTAAATAAGAAAAAGCAGAGAAAGAAAGAAAAAACAAATACAGAATCTCGCAGCGGAATAAAAAAATATAATAATCAAATAAACAGTTCATGAGGTTGTTTTACAAATAACATTTGATTACACTTTTACAATACAAAATTAGAGTACATACAGTAGTAATAAATAAGTAATGCAGTGGAAAACAAGATGCAGTGGAAAAAATACAATAAATAATAATGGTACACAATCTTCGTCTTCATCCTCTAGAAAGCAGTCTTCGATAACTGAAAAGCTCAGACTGACCCGAGCGAATTGAAAAGACAAAACACTCGAGTCAAAACTAAATGATCTCATGTAAGTTAAATCAACAGTAAATAAATATGAGTGCAACGGCATCAGAGATGTTTACGGTGTTTGACATCTCCTATCCAGCGTCTAATGTGAGCGCAATAACTTAAGAGATGTTCGGGATTACCATCTCCTAAGGATCCGTTAAACTATCTACTATGTAGTACAATACGCTATTATAATAGTGTCTACAGTAAAGTAAAGTATTAAAATAGCGTTAAGGTGTTACCCATATCCCCCTTAACACATTTTATACATTCCCATAGTTTATACAGTATCGTACGCTCCTCCGTGAGGTTTACCCAGAGGGCACTCCATAGGTATAGTACAAAACAAACTTGTAGAAGGCACGATAAGGCATGCGACAAGGCACGCGAGGCAATGCCCAGGGTAGATATACCAATTGCACACCCAGACTGGTGGTAACGCATAGCAGCTACTACCGCCCACCTCGGACACACTCCCATAATCAAAATCAAGGGGTGGCCACCAAAACAATCACAAAGTCAAATATAGTATCGAGGAAATGTGCCCGATAGGAGGAATGACCTCACTTGGCCCGCTATAGCTCCTGTTTTAGCCACATCAAGCTGACTCACAGGAGTCAGGGTCACGTAAATACCTCATACATAATCATTCACCAAACCATTCTACTTCATTTTTGGAATCTCCGCCACGTACACAGTTGTTAAAGTGGTTTTCGGTATTGGCAGAGTGTATGACACTATTCGATCCCGATCTCTTTAACAACCAACAACTTATTTCACACCGGATGGTTCTTTTACATTTCAAAAGTCAATTCACAATTGATATCAAAATATCATATTCGATTTTCAAACCATATCGCTTTCGGAATCATATTCACTTCCAAACCATATTCACTTCAAAATCATATTCACTTTCAAAAATCATATTCACTTATGAAATTATCGATAAGATAGGTTAATTAAATCCTCGTTTCAAAATCATCATATTTACTCAAATATGTCATTTCACAAAAAGGTATCGATTTCAAAACCCAACTTAGGTTGTATTATCATCAAGGATTTAAATGTAAATACTTTCTCTTTAGACAGTCTGAAATTTTAGAAAATAGTTTAGACAGACATAAATAGTTTTAATAGATTAAAAATAGTTTAAATAGATTAGAATAGTTTAAATAGTAGAGATAGTTTACAATAGATTTAAATTTGATATAATTAGATTTAAAATGATTTATATAAATTTAAAATAGATTAAATGGATTTAAATTATCTTAAATAGATTTTAAATAGATTTTAAATAGATTAAATAAATTTAAAATAGATTTAAATTATATTAAATAGATTTAAAATAGATTAAATAAATTTAATTAGTTTAAAGTTGGTAAAAATAGATTTAAATTGGATTAAATAGGTTATAATAGATTAATATAGATTAAAATAGTTTTAAATTGATTAAAATAGTTAATAGGTTAAATTAGTTTAAAATAGATTTCAAAGTTATATCCAACATTTCAGTAACTCAATTCCGATAAATTCATTTATATTTGACACCTCAACTTTGAAATTCAAATTTAAATCCTTTGAATGATTCATTAAATCAATTCCCATTTCAACATTTACGCTTGGCTTTCGAAAATAATTCAGTTTATATAAATAAAATATCTATTTCAAAATACCAGTTAACTGATTTCAAAATTTAAAGATTCAAAAATCATCTAATTTGACCAATCCGGTGTCCGTATATAATTTTCTACCCTAGGGTCAAGTGATACGAATATTTATCATTTTAATCCACAATTTAAAATTTTACGGTTATATATCATTTCAAACCGCAATCCCGAATTAAATAAAATCCATAAAATCGCTCGAGTCTATCATTTCAACCCATAACGATTTTTCCTTAATCTATAGATCATTCGGGTATGTATCATTTCAACCCATAGGGAACTTGCAGTGTTATAACAATATAAAATATAACATTCGGTATTCCAATATCAACAAATCAAACAAACATTACAATCATCATCCAAATCAACCAATAACCATCAATAAATAACTGATTATCATGAACATGTATTAAATTGACAATTAAATTCAATATCAAATTAAATGATGATTAAATGCAATAAAAGTCAAATTTAACTAGAATGACAATTTAAACATACCAAACATCAATAAGTTAATTTCTAATCACATCATAAATTTAATTTAACTAACACAAGATAATTTAGTAGTTGTGAGTGGGTTAAAACACTCACCTTTGATTTTAAATCGAATTAAAATCCAATTTAGGCCCAAAATTCAAACCATCTTAGAATTCACCCAAACAAGTGTCAAAATGTCCGGAATTTCGATACGATCCCAATGAAACAAACGGCGCACAAATCCGAGTTCGTATGCAAAAGTTATATCGATTAGAACATTTGAATAAAAAAAGAAAAAAAAGAAAAAATATTAATTAGTTAAAAGGAAAAAACGCATCGATACCATCTTCCATGCGCTTCCAAACCCTCCTGCATATCGCGTTCGAAACTAGCCACCACCTCCTTTGCTTCGATCGCCAACTGCAATGACCACGCCACTCGACCCACGGCTCGCGCCGCCCTCACCGAAGCCTCGCGACCCCCTGAAGATTCCTCCAATCGCCACCAGATAGACCATGAACCAGCTATCGCCGCCTATCTCACTAACCCTAATTGAATTATCTTGGTCGGTCCAACCATTGATTTGTCAAACAACTACACCGATGAACTACGCGCGGTCCTCTCCACGCGATGGTACCCGCGATTCGATGATCCGACGAAGTTGATCATGACCAATGAACGGCCGAGATTTCATCATCAATTTCTGGCCAAACGGTGAACCAAATCAAGAAACAAATCATTGCAGTAGAATGTGCTTGTCGAGAGCTTCGAGTTGATATATAATTCAATATAGTTTGAGGAGTTTTAATTTTTCGATTTGATTTTAATTTGCAATTGAATTTGGAATTGGAAATAGGTTTTGGTTCGTCTTCCATTGGAAAGAGGAGATGAGAAGGAAATGTACGTACACAAAAATGGAATAAGAAACACCTAGGGTTTATAACAGCCTATATATATGTAGATCTGAATATAGAAAGAATGGACCAGATCGATTTGGATTGGAACGATAAACGACCTGAAAAGCCCGTTTCGTTCCCGAAACGAAAATAGGTCATCCCATATATCAAAATAGATGTTTTCGATAGTTTTAAATATAATGGAACATGTTTCAAGTCCTAATTCCATCATATGGAGCAGTTAGCTTTAAAATCGGCTTATTTCAAATTGATTTTAGTTAAATTGATTTCTAGGCGTTTCGAGTCCGTATGATCAAATGACAAATCTGATTGCTACGAAACTTGAAACCCTATAATAATTCACAGTTACGGGTCCGATGAAACTGGTTTCATCGGGAATCCAAGACAGTGGCCAAAATGGCTATTTTCCCATTAATTAAATAAATTAATATTAAATCGGATAAATCACTTTTTAATTTCAAATCTTATAATTAACAATTTCATCATTTTTGATCGCTTAGACATTTACAAGGGTTTAATAGAAGTTTACATATCAATTCAGTGTTAAATATTACACTAATTTCAGTATTCAATTTCAACTGTAATTGAATCCAATTAATAAAATTTAATTCCAATAAATTGATTAAATTTGATTTCAATCATTTTATTCAATCAATCATTATTCTATAGATATAGTTAATATTGTTTTTTATTTTATTACATTAATATGCTACAATTATCACCTTTTACCATACTAGTTGTAGCATTTCAATTACATTTGAATTTTTGTCAATTTACATGTTAATTATAATTTAAAATCCCAATAAATTAGTTTACCTTGGTTTCACTCTTTTTATTACATCAATTATTGCCTTGTAAATATACTTAACATTTCAATACATTTTATTACATTCACTATTTACAGTTATTGTCTTAACTCATATTAACATAACATTTTAATTTCATTTAATTATAATTGATTAAATAAATTAGTAACATTTAACAATTGTCACTATTTCCACATTTAATAACATTCGTAAGTTTATTATTTACAAACAAATGTTATAACAACTTACACTATACTAATTCTATCCAATTTCATGTTATTACACATTATTTCATTAATTAATCAACATTTAAATTATCAATTACTCTTTTAATCCAATTATCAATTAATACATACATTATTTGTGACGTTCCGACTTTTCGACGCTCGAAAGTCGACATTAATACGTCCACTGTATCAAATGCCGCGCAATCAAATGCCGGAAAACTGAACCATTAGATTTAAAAAGAAGAGGTAGAAGAAGACAGAAGAAAAGAAAGAACAGAAACAGAAACAACAACAGAATCTCACATTCGCAGTGGAACAATATATAATAGCTGAATGAATAATCTTTAAAACAAAAGACTATATCAGTTTATACATACATCAATCAGAGTCAATATACAACTCAATACAACAATGGACAGTTATATAAACTTGTCCTCATACAGAATACACAGCAGAATAAATAAACAAGTATGGTAGTACGTCTCGCCATCCAGCTCATCTCCAAAGCTCCAGAATATCCTGATAACATAACTCTAGGCTGCCCGTGTGGAAAATTATGGGCACCCAAAGTTTAGAAAGGGAACAATAAACTCCGAGTCAGTCATGGTGACTGGTGTGAGATCGTAAAACAGTTATTTTCACAAAGAAAATAAAAAAAATTCGCAATGCTTTTGGAAAATGAAACTACCATAAGGCCTCCCGCCACACACACAATGCAAACGCAGAATTGGAGGAGATTTCCCCTTATGATAGTCAAAGATGCTTACTACGAAAAATCAGTTGATATTATTATTAATGTCTAGTGTGGAAAACATTTCGAAAGTATAATATCAATCTTAGCCAACATACAACCATTATTGTATGCCTACTATAGCTACTATGTTCAATAGCAGGTTATACAACTAAAACCGTACAGGGCTCGTACTGTTTCTTTGGATTTCCAACAAATGGTCAAGCAAAGGAACTTCCTTACACCGAAATGGAAACGCCTCTGGAAAGACGCCCCGAGAACCTAACCGGATCTCTGCAAACACAAGGCCGACGCTACCTCACGCTGTACAGCTGTAACTAGGTAACCAACATACTGACACTACCTCATGCTGTACAGTTGTAACTAGGTAACTAACACACAAGTATGCCATCTCCTCGGTCGTTACCGACCTTTATCCGAGGATCCTCAACCACAAAGCAACAACCATAAAGTATAATAAATTTGCAGTATCAACATAGGTAAAATATCTGGGCTCCATACCATGATATCACCTTTTATCCAGAAGGAAATGACATACCGTAGGGGCGCGACCCCTAAAAACCTTGCCGCAACATTCCTGTTTCGACCATTACCGGGTTGTGAGGCTCGACGAAGTCTCGTCCACAAAGCTACGCTATTTCATAAAGCCACTCTTTTTCACAAAGCCACGCTTTTTCACAAAGCCACGCTTTTTCACAAAGCCATGCTTTGATCAACAAATGATCAACAGCACTTCGTATGCCACATTACCAAAATGGGAATGTATCACTAGTAACCATTAACTACATAACCTCTGAGCTCGTACGTCTCAGAGAAGGGTGTTAAGCTAAGAGAATAAATTCTCCGCCACTAACAGAAATGTATTTGATAGAAACCAGCTTTACATCTCAAAGTGTAACGTCAGACATACATCCATACAAGTCCGTTCCGGGATTGAACGGAACCGAAGGCACTTCCAAAGAAGCCCTTGCAATCCGGGTATTCGCTAATCACGTCCAGACTTCCCATCATAAGAAGAGTGATATAAATCTCTATACCGGAGCAACTCAGTGCAGAGACATTCGACAGGTTGTCCTTTCATTTTCACAAATACCCGGTCTTCACACCGGTCTTCAAATGATGTCCATTCACGACGTATCACTATTCGGAATGGGTTATATGACACAAAGTCCTCTCCCAGCTTAACCGAATAATGAGCGTTTGTTTTAAAAACAAATCAAGTGCCATTTCAAAGGCAAATATTGATAGTCGGTTATTTATCTATCAACAACATATCACAACAATCATCAGATTTAAATATTTTTTCCCAAATTATTTATTTTCAAGATATCTTCACAAGATATATATTTTTCCACACTTTTACATTTGAAAACCAATTTCAAATCACATTTTCACACTTCATCACTTTGAAAACAAATTTCAAATCACATTTTCCACACTTCATCGCTTTGAAAACAAATTTCAAATCATATTCACTCGCGGAATAAAATTCCCGATATTATTCATTTCCTTTTTCCTTTATAAATTCCCACTATGAATTAAAATTTCCAATTTTTCACCGATATATGATTTTCAAATCGATTTCCAATTATTCACTTTCAAACACCAAATCAAATTCAAAATTGATTTCAAATTTCATTTCAAACCCCAAATCAATTTACAAATCGATTTCTAAGTTTATTTCCAAATTCCAAATTATTTGCAAATCGATTTCCAAATTTATTTCAACACAAAATTCCATTTTTTATTCAACACCAAATCAATTTTCATATCGATTTCCCAAAGATCTATTTTCAAATACCAAATCAATTATTAATTGGATTTCAAACAAATTTATCACTTTTTAAATTAAATTCCTTTATCTCTTCCAAACCATCTAAAATTCCATTTCCAATAAATTCTTCTGCTTTTAAACAATATTATTCAAAATCCTTTTATTAAAATTCTTTCCCATATTTTGGAAATAATTCGATAAGATTATAAAAATCAACTTTAATACTTTTAAATTCCTTCCTTTAAATTCAACCAATTCTTTCAAAAAGAATTTACTTAAAATCTCCAATTCTAATTTCAAAAATCCAGTTTTATTTATTTCTGGTATCCAACGATACCAAAAATATATTCGGCTAAATTATAGCCTTCACACATTCAATCACAAATATAATCATTCACAGATAATAAATAAATCATCACACAGCATATGAAACAACTTCATACAACATATGAAACAAATTCATATAATTTGAGGAATCCAGTTGGATCCCTCCAGCCTATTTCCCTACATCCACAGATGTTAGCACAATACCAATTCCACTTCGAGGTGGAATATTGCGGTATATGGGATTTATAAAATATCATCCGCTATTATGCGGCGCATAGGGTCTCATCCGCTATATAATGCGGGAAATCACAACTCCAATATATACATATTTCAATATATATATATATTGCTATATATATTACTATATATACTATCATCCAAGCACACAATCAACACAATCAATAATCTTAAATATAACTATTTAAAATTAAACAAAACCCTTTGTTTGAGCGAGAAGATCTCACCTTTATTTTATTTTGCAGTCCATTTTTATTCCAGCTTGTTTTCTTGATTTTAAACCTTGTATAAACAATTATACAATTCATTAATACTCGAAGTAATCGAATAACCAATTTTATTTTATTTTTGTTTCTAGTAATTTTAATTATCCAATGACTTTATTTTAAACCGATTTCTTCTTAAGAAAATATTTTCCTTGAAATAGATTTAATTTTAACTGATAATTTTCCCTTCCAACTTGTATATGTATGTATATATTAAATTTAAAACAGAATTGTTTTTTGAAAAATCTACTGTAAAAATATTTTTTTTCTTCTGTTTCACTGTTTAACTATTTAATTTAAAAGCAGAAATCTTATACCTCATTGTAAAAAATAAATTTCCTATTTAACTATACTATCTATGTATAAATTATTTAAATTAAAATAAAGATAAAAATCAAAATACCTTACTGCACTCGAAACCCAGGCTCGACCATCGTCGACAACCCCAATTCACTGCCATCCTCCCAACATTCGGTCGGAGCCCCACTACTTCGCCTCTAGACTTACGAACGCCATCGCCACTGCACACCCTACATCGTCGAAAGCCACGCGTTCCAGCCTCCTCGCGAATGCCTTCACTCGACCACTCGCGTTCCCAACGCTACTCCAAGCC
The DNA here is from genome assembly GCA_030737815.1 of Allium fistulosum. Taxonomy (NCBI): domain Eukaryota; kingdom Viridiplantae; phylum Streptophyta; class Magnoliopsida; order Asparagales; family Amaryllidaceae; genus Allium; species Allium fistulosum. The sequence goes on from CM060908.1 coordinate 331,817,054, forward strand.
GATGAAAAATAAAACCCTAGCTTTCAATTTCGATTCGAAGTCGACCCCAATTCGCGGCGCCAGGCAGGCGAGTTACTTGCTACAAGCGAGCGCCTCCACACGTTTCCTCTAGTGCGATTGCAGCCACCATTATATATACGAACTTGATTTCGATTTTTATTTCTTTCTGGTCTTCGTGTTCGGCCATTGAGATGAAGGAAGATGGCGGCTTTTGTTTTTTTTTTGTTTTTTGTTTCTTGAAATCATGAAATCTGGAGAAGGAGAGGATAAAAAAAAGGCCCGCGAATTGAAATTAAAGCGATTTGAAATGGCGGCCATTATCAAATTTTATTTTCGTTCAGCCTTCTTTGAAAATGATCTGTGAGTATTTCTAAAAAGAAACGAGGGAGACAAGAATGGTAGTTGCGTGTTTGAACATCTCTGCTACAGTAACATGAAGTGAAAGAAAAACAGCGATGTGGTACATTTTTGACTCGGGACAGATATATATTATTAATTTAAATTCAAATTCGAATCAACTCGAAAACGAAGTCAAAAATCTCGACTTCCTATCAAGGCGTGCCGCCAGGCGTTTGTAATGTTATACGCCTATTCCGAACACAATGGAAAAGATTTCGAGTCCAAACTCGATCGTATGGAGAAGATAACTTTTTGGACCAGTTATAATATTAAATTTTCGATTCAATTTCAGCGCGTTTACTTATCGTACGGCCAAACGATCACTCCAAACACTACGAAAATTGAAATCCAATAATAATACACTATTACGGATCCAATGGAACTTGTTTCGTCGAATTCCGAGGCTATGCCCCGGAACGCTATTTTTTAAATATCGATTCAAACGATAAAATTCAAAACTGAACAAAACAATTTCAAATTCAATTCTGAAGCTTCTATTATCTTCAGTGTAATCAATATGAATTTTCTAATCCTTGAAAATATTTTAAATCAGCTTAAAACTGAAGATTCAAATTTTTACCCAAATTTTAACAATTAAATTCACTAATTTAATTACCAAACAAACTCTGATATTTGAAATTCAAATTAAACAATCATTCGAATATATAAAATCAATTAAATATTCACATTTCAAATGTCAAAAATTCAGGGTCGTTACAATCTTCCCTCCTTAAAAGAATTTCATCCTGAAATTACAAGTTAAGAAGAATGCTCCAATACCCGTTTATCATTTTACCAAAACCAAACAGTTTTATCAACTTATCAACCCAAATCTTCTTTTTATTAAAGATCCATTATCACTTCAACTAACTTTCCAAACACTTTCATAGTTTTCAAACAACTTTATTTTACTTCACAATTCAAATTTAAATTTAAATTCAAATTGCGAATTATCCAAAATTTCTCAAAAATTTTCTAACTCTCTAAATTTCCGAAAAATTTCGCCAGCGTCTCCTTTGCGCGGCTAGCTCGGTACAACTACAAAATGTCCCTACGGACTCTCAAATCCCAATAGAAAACAAAATGCCAAGTGGCAAAATCAGAAACTCAGTCAAATTTCATACTGAAATCTTAAATACATACCTTTTGTTGAGAAATTCAATTTCATCTTCGAAATCAAAATCCAATTCCATTTTCCTTAGCCTTTACAATCCCTGTATATTTTATTTAACAACAATGTCCAAATTTACCTATTGGATTCCAAATACCCATTTTACTTAAGAATTTCATTCTTTATTTCTTAAGTTCAATATAAGTATTTACATACTTCTATTTATTTTCACTTCACTAACAAAGTCATATATTCATTTCCATTCAACTTTGCATTCTCAATTCCATTTGAATTCAATTTACAATTTCAATTCTATTTGAATTCATTTTATCTTCAAAAACCAAAAACTCACTTAGTGAAACTCGATATTCGCTTTTTCCAAAACTTTCAACTTCGACCAAAACAATGGTTTTCATTTTCTAGTTCAATTCCTACGTTTCCATTACAATTTGAAAATCAATTTTCCGTTAACAAAATTTTCCAAATTTTCAAAAATTTTCTAACTCCCAAAATTTTCAGAAAATTTTGGCGGAGTCTCCTTTGTACGGAGGAGCTTTTGCAATTTGACAAAAGATATGAATATATATACATCGACCCACTCGGTCGGAAAAGCAGAAACAGTTCATATTTCCTATTTTGTATTGCGTAGGCGTACCTTTTTAACATTTTTACAAAGAAGTTATTTATTAGCTTATTAACGCAACCAAATCCAGCCAAACGGTAGCCTCGGTACCTGTACTTACTCAATTTAAATATGTAAGTGACATATACAAAAAATTATTAACATTTCACTTGTTTTCAATAGCAAACACATAGTTTTTCATAAGCAAAACATTCAAAATAATTCCCATAAGCAATTTATATGGTTTCAATAAAAATTTAATCGTTTTCATCCAATTTACATTCAATTCAATGGTTTACAATGCAATTCCTTATATTCAATTCATTTTTAAACGAAACAAATTCATATCCATTTCAATTGATTCAAATCAATTTTATTGGCTTTCATTTAACTCATAGAATTTTATACAATCTCGTTTGCGTCAAACAACAATCATTTCTATGCAAATTCAACGATATTCACTTAATAGAATATCCATTCTAGTTTATAACTAATTTAAATTGATACCAATTCAATTTACACTTCATATTCACAATTTTTTTACTTAAGTCAAGCTTCTATCCAATATTGCTTAAGTCATTTCAACTCAAAATTCAAGTTATAGTTTCCTTGTAAACAATTTCCAATTTAAATCTTTGATTTGATTTTTCATTTATCAAATCCATTCCATCTACTAATTTAATTCAATTAGTATATTCACTTATCCTTTTCAAATTTCCATTTTTAATTCATCTCGAATTTATTCTATCAATAAAAAGGAAATTTTCAATTTATTTCTACTACTTGAATTTATATGCAAATTCAAACCATTTTTATTCAGCTCACAATTCAATTTTTTTTATTTAACCAATTCAACTTCCAACTCATTTATTTCATGAATTTATACATTATCAAATTAGTTTACTTGAACTCAATCCATTTTATTTTATTTTCCAAGTTTGGATTTTTATTCAACTTGATCCAAATCAAATCTCATTTCATTATTCAATTTCCAATTCATTTATTCACAAATGTAACCTCATTTGTTCATTCACAAATTTATTCCTTAAATGTATTTATTCTCAAATACTTTCCTGGAATTCTATTTCCAATTATAAATCACATTTACAATTTACAAATCTCATTCGAATATGAATTCATTTCCTTATCTTTTCAATTTATATTTATAAATTTCATTCGTTAAATGAATTTATCTCCAAATCTTTGGTTATACCATTATTTCTTATTAAATTTCCATATAACAATGATAATAATTCAATATTATCACTTCATAACAACCAAGCATCCATATACTATAATAATTCATAGAAAATCATTTCTTTTCTATACAAAAATAGTTTTGGGCAAAATTATTTCATTTACCCCATTTAAAACAATACTGTGTCGTTTTATCTTGTTTAAGAGTTTAGAAATCCCTATCGATTTCAGTTGGCCAAACTGCACTGACCAAAATCTATAAACAATCAATCGATAAGTCAACACAATACAAAACAAATTTTGTATTCACTAACAAATACGCGCTCATATCTATTATTACACTCACACTAATTCTAGAGTACTATTGACTCTATCTCTAATGAGTAACACCCAACAGAGCCAAAGTTATCGCTTAACCATACGCTCTGATACCACTTGTGACGTTCCGACTTTTCGATGCTCGAAAGTCGACATTAATACGTCCACTATACCAAATGCCGCGCAATCGAATGCCGGAAAACCGAACTATTAGATTTAAAAAGAAGAGGTAGAAGAAGACAGAAGAAAAGAAAGAACAGAAACAGAAACAACAACAGAATCTCACATTCGCAGTGGAACAATATATAATAGCTGAATGAATAATCTTTAAAACAAAAGACTATATCAGTTTATACATACATCAATCAGAGTCAATATACAACTCAATACAACAATGGACAGTTATATAAACTTGTCCTCATACAAGTACGGTAGTATGTCTCGCTATCCAGCTCATCTCCAAAGCTCCAGAATATCCAGAATATCCTGATAACATAACTCTAGGCTGCCCGTGTGGAAAATTATGGGCACCCAGAGTTTAGAAAGGGAACAATTAACTCCGAGTCAGTCATGGTGACTAGTGTGAGATCGTAAAACAGTTATTTTCACAAAGAAAATAAAACAAATTCGCAATGCTTTTGGAAAATGAAACTACCATAAGGCCTCCCGCCACACACATAATGCAAACGCAGAATTGGAGGAGATTTCCCCTTATGATAGTCAAAGATGCTTACTATGAAAAATCAGTTGATATTATTATTAATGTCTAGTGTGGAAAATATTTCGAAAATATAATATCAATCTTAGCCAACATACAACCATTATTGTATGCCTACTATAGCTACTATGTTCAATAGCAGGTTATACAACTAAAACCGTACAGGGCTCGTATTGTTTCTTTGGATTTCCAACAAATGGTCAGGCAAAGGAACTTCCTTACACCGAAATGGAAACGCCTCTGGAAAGATGCCCCGAGAACCTAACCGGATCTCTAAAAACACAAGGCCGACGCTACCTCACGTTGTACAGCTGTAACTAGGTAACCAACATACTGACACTACCTCACGCTGTACAGCTGTAACTAGGTAACTAACACACAAGTATGCCATCCCCCCGGTCGTTACCGACCTTTATCCGAGGATCCTCAACCACAAAGCAACAACCACAAAGTGTAATAAATTTGCAGCATCAACATAGGTAAAATATCTGGGCTCCTTACCATGATATAACCTTTTATCCAGAAGGAAATGACATACCCTAGGGGCGCGACCCCTAAAAACCTTGCCGCAACATTCCTGTTTCGACCTTTACCGGGTTGTGAGGCTCGACGAAGTCTCGTCCACAAAGCTACGCTATTTCATAAAGCCACTCTTTTTCACAAAGCCACGCTTTTTCACAAAGCCACGCTTTGATCAACAAATGATCAACAGCACTTCGTATGCCACATTACCAAATTAGGAATGTATCACTAGTAACCATCAACTACATAACCTCTGAGCTCGCACGTCTCAGAGAAGGGTGTTAAGCTAAGAGAATAAATTCTCTGCCACCAACAGAAATGTATTTGATAGAAACCAGCTTTACATCTCAAAGTGTAACGTCAGACACACATCCATACAAGTCCGTTCCGGGATCGAACGGAACCGAAGGCACTTCCAAAGAAGCCCTTGCAATCCGAGTATTCACTAATCACGTCCGGACTTCCCATCACAAGAAGAGTGATATAAATCTCTATACCGGAACAACTCGGTGCAGAGACATTCGACAGGTTGTCCTTTCATTTCCACAAATGCCCGGTCTTCACACCGGTCTTCAAATGATGTCCATTCATGACGTATCACTATTCGGAATGGGTTATATGACACAAAGTCCTCTCCCGGCTTAACTGAATAATGAGCGTTTGTTTTAAAAACAAATCAAGTGCCATTTCAAAGGCAAATATTGATAGTCGGTTATTTAACTATCAACAACATATCATAACAATCATCAGATTTAAATAATTTTTCCCAAATTATTTATTTTCAAGATATCTTCACAAGATATATATTTTTACACACTTTAACATTTGAAAACCAATATCAAATCACATTTTCACACTTCATCACTTTGAAAACAAATTTCAAATCACATTTTCCACACTTCATCGCTTTGAAAACAAATTTCAAATCATATTCACTCGCGGGATAAAATTCCAGATATTATTCATTTCCCTTTTCCTTTATAAATTCCCACTGTGAATTTAAATTTCCAAATTTTCACCGATATATGATTTTCAAATCAATTTCCAATTACTCACTTTCAAACACCAAATCAAATTCAAAATTGATTTCAATTTTCATTTCAAACCCCAAATCAATTTACAAATCGATTTCTAAGTTTATTTCCAAATTCCAAATTATTTGCAAATCGATTTCCAAATTTATTTCAACACAAAAATCCATTTTTTATTCAACACCAAATCAATTTTCATATCGATTTCCCAAAGACCTATTTTCAAATACCAAATCAATTATTAATTGGATTTCAAACAAATTTATCACTTTTTAAATTAAATTCCTTTATCTCTTCCAAACCATCTAAAATTCCATTTCCAATAAATTCTTCTGCTTTTAAACAATATTATTCAAAATCCTTTTATTAAAATTCTTTCCCATATTTTGGAAATAATTCGATAAGATTATAAAAATCAACTTTAATACTTTTAAATTCCTTCCTTAAATTCAACCAATTCTTTCAAAAAGAATTTACTTAAAATCTCCAATTCTAATTTCAAAAATCACATTTTATTTATTTCTGGTATCCAACGATACCAAAAATATATTCGGCTAAATTATAGCCTTCACACATTCAATCACAAATATAATCATTCATATATTATAAATAAATCATCACACAGCATATGAAACAAATTCATACAACATATGAAACAAATTCATACAACATATGAAACAAATTCATATAATTTGAGGAATCCAGTTGGATCCCTCCAACCTGTTTCCCTGCATCCACAGATGTTAGCACAATACTAATTCCACTTCGAGGTGGAATATCGCGGTATATGGGATTTATAAAATATCATCCGCTATTATGCGGCGCATATGGTCTCATCCGCTATATAATGCGGGAAATCACAACTCCAATATATACATATTCCAATATATATATTGCTATATATATATTACTATATATACTATCATCTAAGCACACAATCAATAATTTTAAATATAACTATTTAAAATTAAACAAAACCCTTTGTTTGAGTGAGAAGATCTCACCTTTATTTTATTTTGCAGTCCATTTTTATTCCAACTTGTTTTCTTGATTTTAAACCTTGTATAAACAATTATACAATTCATTAATATTCGAAGTAATCGAATAACCAATTTTATTTTATTTTTGTGTTTGGTAATTTTAATTATCCAATGACTTTATTTTAAACCGATTTCTTCTTAACAAAATATTTTCTTTGAAATAGATTTAATTTTAACTGATAATTTTCCCTTTTAACTTGTATATGTATGTATATATTAAATTTAAAACAGAATTGTTTTTTGAAAAATCTACTGTAAATTTTTTTTTTCTGTTTCACTGTTTAACTATTTAATTTAAAAGCAGAAATCTTATACCTCATTGTAAAAAATAAATTTCCTATTTAACTATATTATCTATGTATAAATTATTTAAATTAAAATAAAGATAAGAATCAAAATACCTTACTGCACTCGAAACACAGGCTCGACCATCGTCGACAACCCCAATTCACTGCCATCCTCCCAGCATTCGATCGGAGCCCCACTACTTCGCCTCTAGACTTATGAACGCCATCGCCACTGCACACACTACATCGTCGAAAGCCACGCGTTCCAGCCTCCTCGCGAATGCCTTCACTCGACCACTCGCGTTCCCAACGCTACTCGAAGTCGATTCGAAGTCGACCCCAATTCGCGGCGCCAGGCAGGCGAGTTACTTGCTACAGGCGAGCGCCTCCACACGTTTCCTCTAGAGCGATTGCAGCCACCATTATATATACGAACTTGATTTCGATTTTTATTTCTTTCTGGTCTTCGTGTTCGGCCATTGAGATGAAGGAAGACGACGGCTTTCATTTTTTTTTTTTTCTTGAAATTGTGAAATCTGGAGAAGGAGAGGATAATAAAAAAAAGGCTCGCGAATTGAAATTAAAGGGATTTGAAATGGCGGCCATTATCAAATTTTATTTTCGTTCAGCCTTCTTTGAAAATGATCTGTGAGTATTTCTAAAAAGAAACGAGGGAGACAAGAAATGATAGTTGCATGTTTGAACATCTCTGCTACAGTAACACGAAGTGAAAGAAAAACAGCGATGTGGTACGTTTTTGACTGGGGACAGATATTGTTTCCTAGAGATTTGACCAGGCAACTAGTGCTCGGCATCAGGTAGCACTCGGCAGTTCATGGTACTCGGCATCAGATAGTACTCGGCATCCATTGGAACTCGGCAACAGGAGTACTCGACATCCAATAGTACTCGGCATCCAGTGGAACTCGGCAACAGGAGTACTCGACATCCAATATCACTCGGCGTCCAGAAGCACTCGGCATATAGGAGTACTCGGCGTAGTACTCGGCATCCAGTAGAGTACTCGGCGTAGTACTCGGCATCCAAGAGTACTCGGCATTAGAAGGCATTCGGCGTATATGATTACTCGACATGGCAATATCGTTCGGCCAAAGGGATCGTTCGGCTAAAAAGCATCATTCAGCCAGAAGGCACGTTAGGCCAAGTAGGATCGTTTGGCCAAAGGTATCGTTCGGCCAGAATGCATCGTTCGGCCAGAGAGCATTGTTCGGTCAAGCACTTCGGACAGAGGCACGTTCGGCTTCGACTGACAACTATTCTGCACTTCCCACGCATCAAACATACCGTTCGGCATAGGAAGGGTGGTTCGGCATCATTGTGTTCGGCCTACCTGGTTCGGCATGCAGCGACCACTATACTTGGGCTAGAGTGTTCGGCTACCGAGCCCATCTGGGAAGTCCAGCCCATCTTTGTCTACAAATAGAGGGGCAGGGTCATAGTGAAAAGGATCTTTTTCGAGAACACTGGGGAGACTCTGCCATTTTTCAGACTCATCTTCTCTACTTAGCAATTGCATTCTAGTATTCGATCTACGAATTGTATTTGTAATCAACCATTAAAGAAGATCAATAAAGTTTAAACTCAAAGTGGACGTAGGCAATTACGCTGAACCACTATAAATCTGGTGTTCTTACTTTATGCATTTAAATTAGCATTGTCTTCTTTGTTTAACTGATATTCATCACTTACATCTCTACACAATCTTTCTCTACGAGGTTAGTGACCATTTTTGGTGCTAACACTTTGGTGCTTTCACTGAGAATTGAATTCTCAGACCTCAAGGATCTGCTTTGAAGCTACTGGATTGAACAAATCCTCCAAAGAAGATCCGACTCATTGATAGGACATCCGTTGATTCTACTCAGAGTTCCAACCGATAACTCTACAATGGCGAGACCACGTACCAGGTCAGCTTCTCATAATGCGGATGCCCATGAAACTGCTAGCGTACAACAAGCAGGACCTAGCAATCAACCAGCGATTCCGGGTGTAGGAGTTTCCACCCAGGACCAAACTCCAGTTGTCACCAGAATAGAGTTCAACGACTTGATGACAGAACTCAGGGAAAGCAGGAGACAACTAGGAGAGCAGATGCAAGCTAACGCCAACCTGATGGCACAACTCACTCAACAGCAGCAACAGAATGCTGGGGGCAATCCCGCTCGCTATTCCTCATCCGACAGCTCAACTTCTTTTGATGAACCTCCTAGGCGCAGACGCCGTAAGACTGAAGCTGCGCGGACGGGTGCTGCTGTTCAAACAACTAGAAACCGTGACCAAGTCGGAGCTGGAAACTTATGAACTGGAGTACAGATGGAGGCTGGAGGCCCAGACCATCAAAACGCTAATGATGTCGAACCTCAAGACGCACGATTGGCAGATCGCCAGGAGAGGAGGCATCAACATGGACAGTCACGTAGAACGGACTCTAACCTTCCACCTTCCATACAGACACCAGACCTGACAGCCATGGTCAGGCAATTGATGAAAGAAAATCAGGGCTTGTCGAATGACGATTGGGGAGTATCAAGGAGTCACACTCCGTTCACAGATGTTGTGTTACAAGCGGCGTACCCCAGAAAGTTTAGTATGCCAACTATCCCTGTGTACGAGGGAAAGACTGACCCCAGACAGCATGTCATGAGGTACGAATGGATGATGGATTCAGCTAGAGCAAATGATGCCACCAAGTGTAGATGCTTTCCAATTACTCTATCTGGGATCGCTACTATGTGGTTTACCCGACTCCCCCCGCGGTCTGTATCCAATTTCGAGGAGTTGGAAAGAAGTTTATTGAGCAATTCAGGATACACACTACTCGTCCAAAGGACGTAATGTCTCTGTCAAGTGTAATCCAAAATCCTGGGGAGTCATTGAAGGAATATTTACAAAGATTCCATGTTGCGGCAACTGAAGTCAGTAATCCCAATGATCATGCAATTCTAATGGCTGTAATGAGAGGTGTGGATCCAGATTCTGAGTTTGGAGACTGGTTGGCAGGAAAACCTCCGACTACGCTAGAGCGTTTCTACTCAAAGGCACACCAGTTCATAAGGAGAGAGGAAGCTAGGTGGGTAAGACGAGATAAGGCACCAGGACCTGTCCAAGAGTCTATGAAAAGCAACGTTGCTATGAAGCAGTCCGGAGACAACTCGGGAAAGGTCCAAGTCAATGTCCAGAACAAGCCTGGGCAGCCTAAGGAGTCCGGAGGAAGAAATCAAGGGAAGAAGAGAGAAGCGGGGAAGTGGAAATCGAGAATTCCAAGCTATAACGAGTATACCCCGTTGAATGCGTCTCTCGAGAACATTTACCTATCTACCTGTAATACTTTTCAGCGCAGAAAGCCACGTCCAAAAGAATCAACCGAGGAGCAGAAGCAAACCAGAAAATATTGTCGCTTCCATGAGACTTATGGGCACAATACGGAAGAGTGCAGACACCTGCACGACGCTATCGAGAAGTTGATCAGGCAAAAGAAGTTGCAAGAATTTGTGAAGGATCCACAGGATGGAGGACAGGGAACGACCAACCCAGGTCGCGCACCAGCTCCGCGTCATCCCGAGGAGCCTGCCCGAACTGTGGGTAGACTAGTCATAAATACAATTATCGGCGGACCTCACCCCGCGGATAAAAATTGGCAAGAGATGGAGCGGTATGCAAGTTCCCTGAAGCATGCAGATTTCGAGTGCTGTTCGAACGTGGAGGATGGGACCCTTCTAAGCAGCAGCGCATAATGACAGACGATATAGTGTTCAAAAACAGAGATGCTGATCAAATAGAGGCTCCAACCATCGACCCGATGGTCATATCTGCGACGATCGGACCGGCATATGTGAAAAGAATTCTGATTGATTGCGGAAGTTCTGTCAACATCATCTTCAAGAAGGCTTATGACCAAATGAAAATGGAAACAAAGGACTTGAAACCGTCCAAGGCTCGTATACACGGCTTTAACGACGCAGCGACCGATGCAGTGGGGTATGTTGAGTTACCAGTTGAACTGGGACAAGGCGAGCGTCGGAGGGTGCGAATCCTACCCTTCGTAATTTTGGATGTGGATTTTCCGTATAATGTTTTCTTAGGCCGACCGGCCCTGGCTGAGTTTAGGGCAGCGTTAGCCCCGTGGTGCTTAACTTTGAAGTTCCCGACTGACAAAGGAGTAGGTATTGTTCATGGCGACCAAGCAGCTGGTCGTTCCTGTTATGTGGCTGAGCTCCGAGAGGCCCATCGGAGGGAGTAAGGAAAGGTTGCGGACAATCCCGTCCGCATCCTTAATACGGATAATTGACAAGTAGTGCCCGAGCCCTGGCTCGGGCATAATTCTCGGATCTTCAGAGACATAGATCCGAGAGACGACGATGAGAAGCCCAGGGAAGAAAAGGCAGCGCCGGCTGAACTAACGGTTGGCATTTCAGTTAGTCGAAACGACCCTTCGCGGATACTAAAGATCGGATCACATCTTGGCCCCGCAATGACTGAAGACCTTAGTGACTTCCTCCGGGCGAATCTTGATGTTTTCGCCTGGACGCATTCTGATATGTATGGGATTTCTCCCGCCATCACGAGTCATATGTTGAACATAGACCCGAAATACGTCCCGGTTAAACAAAAGAGGAGAGGAATGGACCTGGAGAGGTCCGCTGCTCTCAAAGAGGAGGTGGACAAACTCAAAGCTAATGGGTTCGTCCGTGACGTCCTCTATCCTGAATGGGTATCGAACCCCGTATTGGTGAAAAAGGCAAATGGGAAATGGAGAACTTGCGTAGACTATTCCGATTTGAACAAAGCATGCCCCAAGGACAGTTTCTCGTTACCAAGGATTGATCAGTTGGTCGACTCCACCGCAGGACATGAGCTATTATCATTCATGGATGAATACTCGGGATACAACCAAATCCCGATGCATATTCCGGACCAAGAACACACCAGCTTCGTTACAGATGTCGGGCTATATTGCTATGTAGTAATGACCTTCGAACTGAAGAACGTAGGAGCGACTTATCAACATTTGGTGAATCGAATGTTCAAGGACCAGCTAGGTAGGACGATGGAAGTCAATGTGGATGACATGCTCGTGAAGTCACGACAGTCAAACAACCACATTCGAGACTTGGCTGAAATGTTCGACATACTCAGGTTTTACGGGATGAAGATCAACCCTCTGAAGTGTTCCTTCGGCGTTGCATCGGGGAAGTTTTTAAGATTCATCGTCAATGCTAGGGGAATTGAAGCTAACCCAGAAAAGATCCAAGCTATTCGAGATGTGCAAGTGCCCAGGACTATAAAGCAGGTACAGAGCTTGAATGGAAAAGTAGCTGCGCTAAGTCGATTCATATCCAGGGCAACTGACAAGTGCATCCCTTTCTTTGATATAATAAAGAACGGGAAGAGGAACTTCGAATGGACGTCTAGTTGTGAGGAAGCATTCCGGGATCCGGTGAGGCATCTGGAGAGTCCACCAGTGTTGTCAAAACCAGTAGACCACGAGATACTGTACGTATACTTGGCTGTATCCCCACATGCGATAAGTGCGGCTTTAGTTCGCGAGGAGGACCGAATCCAGAAGCCGGTGTATTATGTTAGCAAGCGTTTAACAGGGGCAGAAAGAAATTACCCTAAAATCGAGAAATTGGCCTATTGCTTGGTGATTGCATCACGTAAGCTACGCCCATATTTTCAGGCACACTTAATCAATGTCTATACCGATCAACCCCTGCGGCAGGTACTCCAACGACCAGAAACTTCCGGAAGATTGCTAAAATGGAACATCGAGTTGAGCCAGTTCGATATCGCCTACTTGCCACGGAGGGCCATACAAGGGCAAGCATTAGTAGATTTCATCGTTGAGTTTACCATACCCATAGAACCAGATAATCATGACGTCATTCCCCCCGTTCGTTGGAAATTATATACTGATGGGACATCAAACGACCGTTGCTCCGGCACGGGTGTAGTTCTTATAACTCCGGAAAATCGATCAATCTGTTATGCTTTGAAGCTTGATTTCCCAGCTACAAATAACGAAGCAGAATATGAAGCACTGATCGCTGGCTTTAAGCTCATCGGAGAACTCAGGATCAAATCAGCTGAAATCTTTTATGACTCATAGTTGGTGGTTTACCAAGTGCGGGGAGATTACCAAGTGAAGGGACAGAAGCTGCATCCGTACCTTGTTCAGGTCCAAGAACTACTGTCGAATCTTGAGCGTTATGACATTTCACATGTCCCGCGCGAACAGAATAAAGAAGCCGACTTGTTGGCTAAGTTTGCAAGCACAGGCGACGCACAGCAAATGGGATTATATCCCGTTGAGGCCTTGCATTCCCCGAGCATAGACGAGATGAAAGTTGACCGTGTGTTGGAAACAGAAATCGAAAAGGAGTCGTGGATGACCTCATTCAGACTGTACCTGACAACCGGGGCTTTACCAGAAAAAATGAGCGAAAGACGACAGGTCCTTCGAAAGGCCGCGTGATACGTGATGCAGGATGGATTAATGTATCGAAAAGGGTTCTCAGTCCCCTTATTACGGTGCATCACTCATGACGAGACAAAGCGGGTCTTGAAAGAGGTTCACGAAGGGGAATGTGGCGACCATACCGGGGGGCAAACGCTAGCAAAGAAGATTCTTTGCTATGGATATTACTGGCCGACCGTAAATCGGGATGCTGCAGACTACGCAAGAAAATGTGACAAGTGTCAAAGATATGCGAAAATCCCGAGGACTCCATCAACGGAACTCACACAAATGGTTAGTCCCTGGCCATTTGCAATCTGGGGAATCGACATAATCGGCTCTTTGCCTATATCCAAAGGTGGCGCGAAATACGCGATAGTTGCAGTCGACTATTTCACAAAATGGGCTGAGGCAGAGCCTTTGGCCACGATCACCTCTAAGAAGGTCATTAACTTCGTTGTACGAAGCATTATATGCCACTTTGGCCTTCCTCGCACCATCATTACGGACTACGGGACGCAATTTGAAAGCAGAGAGTTCAAAGAGTTCTGTTTAAAGTATGGCATCGAGAAGAAGTTCGCCGCCGTTGCACACCCAAAAGCTAACGGACAAGTCGAGGCCGTTAATAAAATAATCAAGTCAATACTGAAGAAGCGTCTGGAGAAAGTCGGAGGCAAGTGGGTAGATGAACTCCCGACAGCACTATGGGCTTATAGAACTACCCACAAGTCCGTGACCGGCCACACTCCATTCACCTTAGCATACGGCTTGGAAGCCGTTATACCCGTGGAACTTGAAGTTCCATCACACCGAGTGACATACTATGATCCTAAGACGAACCAGGACCTCTTGTTGGAATCGCTGGACTGCATCGATGAAAAGCGTGAAGAGGCCGAATTAAGGGCGGCAGCGCATAGACATCGAGTCAAGCGTTACTACGACGGCAGAGTCCGCCCAAGGACTTTTGATGTGGGTGATCTCGTTCTGAAACGAGTTTTCCCGGTACCATCATGTATGAATCCCAGCTAGGAAGGTCCGTACATCATTGAACGGAAGCTTGGAGAGGGAACATTCAAGCTGGCGACCGTTGATGGCACGACACTCCCCCGAGCATGGAACGGTGAACATCTGCGGCACTATTACATTTAGCATATTTTCTTTCTTGTTTTAGGCACCATTATTTCCTGTATGTTTTTGTTCAGTCGTAACTTAGTTTCTTTTTAACTATGTAATCAAGCAGTTTAGTTGTTTTTCATTAATAAAGGCTTGAAGCCGTATTTTCCACGAATCACTAATGTTTCTATATCTCATAATCGGATGACGAACTACATTATCCTGTACGACGTACGGACTCGTATAAACAACCTCAAATCTCCGAATCCCCAGAGCGCGGACCGGAGTACTCTAAGTCCCCGAAGCGCGGACCAGAGTATAAACGATTCCAAATCTCCGAATCCCCAGAGCGCAGATCGGAGTACTCTAAATCCTCGGAGGGCGGACCAGAGTATAAATGATTCCAAATCTCCGAATCCCCAGAGCGCGGATCGGAGTACTCTAAGTCCCCAGAGTGCGGACTAGAGTATAAACGATTTCAAATCTCCAAATCCCCAGAGCGCGGATCGGAGTACTCTAAGTCCCCAGAGTGCGGACTAGAGTATAAACGATTTCAAATCTCCAAATTCCCAAAGCGCGGATCGGAGTACTCTAAGTCCCCAGAGTGCGGACTAGAGTATAAACGATTTCAAATCTCCGAATCCCCAAAACGCGGATCGGAGTACTCTAAGTCCCCAGAGTGCGGACTAGAGTATAAACGATTTCAAATCTCCGAATCCCCAGAGCGCGGATCGGAGTACTCTAAGTCCCCAGAGTGCAGACTAGAGTATAAACAATTTCAAATCTCCGAATCCCCAGAGCGCGGATCGGAGTACTCTAAGTCCCCAGAGTGTAGACTAGAGTATAAACGATTTCAAATCTCTGAATCCCCAGAGCACGAATCGGAGTACTCTAAGTCCCCAGAGTGCGGACTAGAGTATAAACGATGCGAACCTCCGAATCCCCTGAACGAGGATCAACTTACTCTAAATCCCCGGAGCGCAGATTTAGAAAAAAGTCCAAGTACTCGAGAAATGTGGAACAAGAAGTATGCCACGTCTGGAAATGTTTGAACAACACGAGAATGGACTGGGAGATAATGCAACTCATAAGAACTTGAGTTATGACTACAGTTAGTCAGCAAACCAAAGAAAAGCAAGAGAATCATTCAAACGAAAAAGAAACTAAACTTCATTCAATAGTTCAAAATGGGGTTACACAGTTACTCCTACAAAACTCAGAATTAAGAACCTATCTATACAAACTACAAGCTACAAAAGATAAAAGCAACTACAAGACTTAAGCAAGAAGCTCGTTGAACGAGTGTATCGATTATTTCTTCGGTTTCTTCTTCTTGTCTTCCTTTGTTTTTTCCGACGACTCCTCTCCTTCACGCTTTTTCTTGGATTTCTTGCTTGCTAAAGAAGCGGAGTCGGGAGTAGGAGACGGAACATCCAGTGGTTTGGACCTGCCCAGGAGAATGATTTTCAAAGGTCTGTTCCGCGGGTCGGTAAGTTCCAGTATTTCAGGTTCAACTTTGACCTCGACCTTTTACTTCTCCTCTTCGGCAAGGCGGTCCTTCATGCTCATCTTTGAAGTATGCTCAGAGGCGCCAGTGATTTCGATTTCATCACTCCCTTCGGCAGGAGATGAAGTGTCAAGCTTATCATCATCTAGCGCCCCGATCACTTGAGCATCGGGACCAGGAATTACTCCCGCGTGAACAACGTCGCTTGTTTTCTCTGCCTCCTCCTTGGCGTCATCGCTCCTCGGAGTTGGTTCGGGGTCAGAGCAGCCTGCATGAAAACATAAAGAATGAACATTAAAATGAATAACCACTGCTGGAAAATGACAAGTCTTTCAACTTCTAGAGAAGAAGAGTTTCCTACCAGGTTCCGGTTGGCTATCGGTTGCGCGTGGGGTTTCACCCTCCAGGATAGGGGATAGCACATGAGCGCCGAGCCCGGGATCTTCAGGATCATAACTGGCATGCTGCTCGAATGGATCAAGAGTCGACCGACTGGCCGGTTGAGCAGCGGGAGGAGCAGCAATATGAGGAGCCGTAGTCTCAGCCCCAGATGGGCCAGCTTCATCACTTTTCTCTTTTGGAAGGGGAGAGCCTTTGCTATAAAGCGCCAAAGCTGCGGATAGATCCGCTGGCTCATTCCCCCTAAGAAACTCCTTCACCAAGGCATCCTCATCGACCTCTTCAGAGCCCGACTCGATTTTCCTGATCTTTACTAAGGTTTCCCAGACCTCAGCTAGGGATTCGAGATAGCCATCGCCCAAGAATGTTAAGTCACGATGCATAAGGACGCGGGCTCCGTACTTAGCAATCAACGGGTCAAACATGCATTTGACCTCTTCCCTGCCGGCTTCTACGGCCGCCTCGAGGCGAGAGTCAATCTCCTCCGCAGCTTTTCTTTTGCCCTCCTCACGGGCTTCGTCCTTCATTTTTTCAACCCCAGTGAGTTTGCCATCGAGGTTCGTTTTCAGGAGCCGAGTAGCAACGATTTCATCACAATACCGTTGTGATTCTTCTTGAGCAGCTACTTTGTCCTCCTTCTCCTTGGAGAGTAATTCTTTCAGCTCTCTGACTTGTATGGCGAGCGCGTCCCTTTCTTTTTGAACGGAATCTTTTTCTAGGGCAAGGGCACCGCTGC
Source organism: Allium fistulosum (assembly GCA_030737815.1). Taxonomy (NCBI): domain Eukaryota; kingdom Viridiplantae; phylum Streptophyta; class Magnoliopsida; order Asparagales; family Amaryllidaceae; genus Allium; species Allium fistulosum. The sequence goes on from CM060908.1 coordinate 331,834,532, forward strand.
GTTGGACTGCTTCATCAAGTTCCTTCTTGTGAGCCATCTCTAAACGAGTAACTACCTCAGCAGTATCTTTTGCGCTTTGTTCAGCGGCTTCCAGCTTCGATTTATACGAAGCAAGCTCTTCGTCTTGATGCTTGATGATGTTCTTGTCGCAGCCAGCCTCCAATTTCAGGCGATCAATCTCATATTGACGCTCAACGGACACCTCTGAGAGCTTTTCAACCAAGTGTACAAACGCGTCATGTTGAACATAGACGTCGTTATTACAGGCAATGGCACTCTGCTTCACGTGCCCAGGGATAGGTGAATAGCCGGGAGGAACTTCAGACCATCGAAGCAAATTTTTGGAAACTTGGCCTTAAGATCGACCATCTTTTCCGCTACAGTTGGATCAACCGCGGGAGTAGGGGGAGGAGGCTTTGGATGTTCTGCTCTTTTTCGTTGCTCCCGAATTTGCCTTGTGCTCGATGAACCGGAGTGTTGTTCTCGAGGAGCATCAGGTTGGTAACCCTTATGTGAAGACTTCTCTCTATCTGGCTCAGTTGGAGGAAGAGGATCACGGGACTGTGAAGATTAAGAATATGCCTTCTTATGGTAAGACGAATCGCGAGGACGATTGTCTCTATCTTCATAATCATCTCTGTCCCTGCGTCTGCCTAAACCTGAGTCCCGTCCGGAATGATGAAATATGGAAGAGCCATGAAGGCGATCGAGTCCGTGAGAGCGCCCCATGTCACCTGCAAAGAATGGAGATAACAACAAGTTAAGAAAAATCCGAGAAATAAAAAAAACTTGAAGTGTATGATGGAATGCGTATGTGCCTGTGTGTCCTAGTGTTCCCCCTGACGGACCAGTTCTTTTATCTTTACTAATCGGAGTATTGCCTCCTTGGACCGGGAGTTGAACTCCCGCATTACCTCTAGCGGGCGAAGAGAACTTGAGGGCTTCAGGATCGTCAAACCCGTAATAAAGTATATCATCGGGGATAGAAAGATTCGACAAACCCCTCAGGGAACTTTCCAGGTGCTGTGAGGAAGCCTCTTTCTCGGGTGGGATAGGTATAACTTTTGAAGTGCTACCAACTTTCTCCTTCCGAATTTTGTATTTTAACCTCTTCTTTCCCTTCGAAGGGGAGGATGACATTTCAATGTCGTGAACTTCGACAGCCGGATTCCAAGCAGGACCCACATTCTCGCCTTGGGTCTCAGGAGCTTCATCCTCTTTGTGCTCGCCTTCTTCGTGCGCATCGGGAGTGCGGCGTGATGACGATCCGGCCTATTTTTTCCCTTTACCGGATGCTGGCTTGGGAATAGAGACGCCCTCCGGAAGGCTAATCCGGCGACCAGGGGCTAGCCAGCCGAACCTCGACAATGACTCGTTTGAAATAATGGTCCGAATTTCTCGTTCCTCGGCAGGAAGAGTCTAATGGCCTCAACGGCTTCAGAATATCCTCGGCCCTCCGGACGCGGATTGATACCTAAAAAAGATGAAACGAGGAGTTAGAAAAAGCATGACTCCGATTAATCGCGAATGATGACTCAGCGAAGAGACTTACTGCCTTCAACCCATCTCCTCGCAAAACCAGGAGGGCAACGCACGTAGAACCATTCCTGTTTGTACAGGGCAAATTTACTACATGCCCCTATCAGGATTTGGCATTTGTGGTATGGCTCGAGGAACATGAAGGAAGGGCTGTCTTTCCGCTTCTTGATCATATAGATGTATCTGATGTCGCCAGAAGTTGGAGGTCTGGAGAAGACAGCCATGAAGAGTAGGTAGGTCCCATATAGAAACGCGTGACCGTTCGGGTGCAGCTGCGACGGGGCAATGTCGATGTACTGCAACACGTCCCGAAGGAATAAGTTAAACGGAGGCACGCTGCCCATCCAACACATGAACTTGTTGCAAGTGGTATATCCGACTGGAGGCAGGTGAGGACGATCGTGTCGCGAAGGGACTAACACATCGGCGAAAGGAATCCCGTGGATGGAACATATCCGTCGGAGTGCGGCTTCATTGATCTTCGAAGCTTGTGAGTCGATCGGGTTGTCTAAAAGAATTGTTGCCTCTAGGGCATCAGGTGCTAAGTTATGGGCAGGGGAAGTCGACGGATTTGAAGTATCAGCGGCTTCTTGCCTTGATGACGGCCCAGACCTGTCAGATATGGTGGCGGAGCTAGATTTCATAGACATCCCTAATAAATAATGAATCTATTTAAGTGCCTGCGAAAACTATACTTGAAAAAAAACGTTGAACGTTAGAGTTAACAACACGAATATCCCCCCCCCCCGTGTAGTATGTGATCTAGTGCAAGCAATCGTGTAAAAGCGTTGAAAGTTTGAAGGTCACAAAGTTGTTGCTATAAAATTGAGCATTAAGTCATCGCCCTCGGAGACCGTCATCGTTGACCGTCCCCAGAAGCCTGCCTTTTGGCAATTGCAATTCCAGATCCAGAAAACGTATGATAATCTAAGTTCAGATTTACGTTTACTAAAGCTAAGAAGTTAGCGATCCAGGCCGGCTTCATGTATGCTAGAATGCTTGGGCCCTGTTTCTTGTTTTGCTTTACGGGAAGATATAGTTAATGAGTGTTCGGCTAAGATTTTGGTTCGGCTAAGATTTTGGTTCGGCTAAAGTCATCGTTCGGCTAAAGTCATCATTCGGCTAAAGTCCTGGCTCGGCTAAAGCATTGTCCGGCTAAAGTCATTGTTCGGCTAAAGTCATTGTTCGGCTAAGTCATTGTTCGGCTAAGTCATTGTTCGGCTAAAGTCATTGTTCGGCTAAGTCACTGTTCGGCCAAGCCTGTGTTCGGCTAAATTCTGGTTCGGCTAAGTTGTTGTTCGGCATGTTTTAGCTTGAGTATGGTACGGTGTTTTGTGACTGTTCGGCTAAGATGACCATCGGCACGTTGTCCTTAACATTGGCCTCATATTCTCCTCCATCCACACCGAACCACGAGGGCATATCGTTCGGCAAGTCGTACCAGACCGTACCGCCCAATGCCCCCAGTCATCTCCTACTTCCTCCATGTTTCTCCTTCCTCCAACCTGGTCCGGCATGAAATACTTATGCCGAACCACGGTATGTCTACCAGCGACTTCCTACTCGACATCGAATTAAAGGAGTTCAAGCGTGAAGGCTGCATTTAGGTAAGAGGATCAGTACCTAGTGGGAAAGATAAAGACTTGGGAGGAATCGGCTTGATTGTATGCTGGCTGGTAGCTTCGGCAGGAATAGGGCAGAGGTGTTAGAAGTGTGAAAAAGGAAAGAAGGGTATAGGTGCTGGCTTTTATAGGGAAAACGGGAGAAGTCGAAAAGGCCATATCGGGTGGAACCGGTCAAGGTCATATCGTTCGGCCTCGGCGCATAATGGTGTCCGGCACTGAAGTATCGTTTGGCAAGGAAGCATCGTTCGGTTACAAATGTCTCGTTCAGCATTTAGAACACGCTCGGCACACATCTAAACCGCTGGAGTTCACAAAAGGGCATATCCATTCGAGGTTAGTCAAGGGTTTAAGACGAGATGAAAAGGTTACATGATTCAAAGCGTAACACGTTCGGCCACGCGATACACTTTGGGGGGCAAGTGTTTCCTGGAGATTTGACCAGGCAACTAGTGCTCGGCATCAGGTAGCACTCGACATTTCATGGTACTCGGCATCAGATAGTACTCGGCATCCAGTGGAACTCGATAACAGGAGTACTCGGCATCCAGTGGAACTCGGCAACAGGAGTACTCGGCATCCAATAGCACTCGGCGTCCAAAAGCACTCGGCATCTAGGAGTACCCGGCGTAGTACTCGGCATCTAGTAGGCGTTCGGCGTCCAGAAGCACTCGGCATCTAGGAGTACTCGGCGTAGTACTCGGCATCCAGTAGCACTCGACATCAAGGAGTACTCGGCGTAGTACTCCGCATCCAAGAGTACTCGGCATTAGAAGGTGTTCGGCGTATATGATTACTCGACATGGCAGTATCGTTTGGCCAAAGGGATCATTCGGCTAAAAAGCATCGTTCAGCCAGAAGGCACGTTAGGCCAAGGAGGATCGTTCGGCCAAATGCATCATTCGGCCAGAGAGCATTGTTCGGTCAAGCGCTTCGGATAGAGGCACGTTCGGCTTCGACTGACAACTATTCTGCACTTCCCACACATCAAACATACCGTTCGGCATAGGAAGGGTGGTTCGGCATCATTGTGTTCGGCCTACCTGGTTCGGCATGCAGCGACCACTATACTTGGGCTAGAGTGTTCGGCTACCGAGCCCATCTGGGAAGTCCAGCCCATCTTTGTCTATAAATAGTGGGGCAGGGTCACAGTGAAAAGGATCTTTTTCGAGAACACTGGGGAGACTCTGCCATTTTTCAGACTCATCTTCTCTACTTAGCAATTGCATTCAAGTATTCGATCTACGAATTGTATTTGTAATCAACCATTAAAGAAGATCAATAAAGTTTAACCTCAAAGTGGACGTAGGCAATTACTTGGAACCACTATAAATCTGGTGTTCTTACTTTCTGCATTTAAATTAGCATTGTCTTCTTTGTTTAACTGATATTCATCACTTACATCTCTACACAATCTTTCTCTACAAGGTTAGTGACCATTTTTGGTGCTAACGGATATATATTATTAATTTACATTCAAATTCGAATCAACTCGAAAATGAAGTCAAAAATCTCGACTTCCTATCAAGGCGTGCCGCCAGGCGTTTGTAATGCTATACTCCTATTCCGAACATAATGGAAAAGGTTTCGAGTCCAAACTCGATCGTATGGAGAAGATAGCTTTTTGGACGAGTTATAATATTAAATTTCGATTTAATTTCAGCGCGTTTGCTTATCGTACGGCCAAACGGTCACTCCAAACACTATGAAAATTGAAATTCGATAATAATACACCATTACGGATCCAATGGAACTTGTTTCGTCGAATTCCGAGACTGTGCCCCGGAACGCTATTTTTTAAATATCGATTCAAACGATAAAATTCAAAACTGAACAAAACAGTTTCAAATTCAATTCTGAAGCTTCTATTATCTTCAGTGTAATCAATATGAATTTTCTATGCCTTGAAATATTTTAAATTAGCTTAAAACTGAAGATTCAAATTTTTACCCAAATTTTAACAATTAAATTCACTAATTTAATTACCAAACAAACTCTGATATTTGAAATTCAAATTAAACAATCATTTGAATATTTAAAATCAATTAAATATTCACATTTCAAATGTCAAAAATTCAGGGTTGTTACATTATTACAATTTATTTACAATCCATAACCATTTATAACTTTTTAATCACTTTAATTAATTGGAATTACATCTGAAGTAGTTACCAATTACCTTAAATAAATACTTTTACATTTCCAGTTATATTCTTATTATCAAATCACAAATTTTTATTTCTTCCAACATTATGTCACAACCTTATTAAATTTACAATTTTTAATTATCGAAAATTACGGGTTGTTACATACGTACACACACACATATATTAGTACACGTCTAATATTAATATTAATCTATATTTTACTCCTAAAAAATTAAAAAAATGTAAAAAGTAACACTGTTTGCTCATTTTCTTTAATTAGTTCCGATTAGTCTACTGTTGTCGTGAAACACATGTTTGCATCCTCGGTATCTGGTTCATTGTCACTTTAAAGTAGTATCTGAATCATCTAATATTAATGTGTAAGCTTTCTTTCATATTCTGGATAAATCAGTAACTGGCAAGATTTTTGATTAATTTTGATGTAGGCAGCCTCTTTGAAAATGACCTGGTTCATCACATTTGAAACATCTAGTCGTGGTTCTAATTTCAAGAGTCTTATTTTCAGGTCTTCGAAACATGTTTGTTTTCCTGTACTTCAAGAACTTTCTAAAATTTCTGGTCATGAAAGCAATCTCCTTATCATTGTCATTATTTAAATCTTGATTGTAAGTTCTTTCATTGAAGGCAATGGATTTCTTTTTTGTTGCCTTGCTTTCTCTTCTGCCCTGTAATTGTTCTTTATATGGCATTAAATTACCTATTAATTCTTCAATTTTTAGAGTGCTAATGCCATTAGCCTCTTCAATTACTAGTGTCGTTTGATTCCATTCTAAAGAGAGTGAATTGAGAATTTTTCTAATTTGATCCTCTTTAGAAAAGTTTTTACCTAGTGACACTAAATTATGTACTATATCTTGAAATCTACAATACATGTCAAAAATTGATTCATTCTGACTCATTTTAAATAACTGAAACCGATCGTTAGCATAAAATTTTTAGTCTGTTTAACTTTACTAGTGCCCTTATGAGTGACTAGCAATGTTCTCCAAATATCATATCCAGACTTACAAATAGAGACTCTATTAAATTTATTTTTATCTAAGTAGCAAAATAAAATATTCATGACCTTAGAATTATTAAATGCTTGTGTCTTTTGGTCATCGATCTAAGTTGAAAAGTCGTTTTGGGGTTATTTTGTGTAATATTCCAAATATCTAAGCAATTAGATTATCAATACATCTTCATCCTGTATTACGAATAAATGTAATTATTGCTATTAAATGGTAGGAGGTCTAGCAATAGATTGTCCTTCGACAATAGTATTAACAAGTGTACTAACAATGTTGCTAGCCATTTAAACCTTTTCAAAGATCAAATTATGAAACCTAATGCTCTGATACCAAACGTGATTTGCAGAATTATGGATCTTAAGAGCATCTCCAATGGTTGAGAGTTTGGAAATTACAAAATATGCAATTAGAAAATGTAATCGCATGTATTCTCTAATAACAAATGAGATCAGGCGTCTGTTGAATAAACACCTGCATACAATGCCTATATCTAGCACTATTCCTTCTCTTTCGTTCATTATTTTACCACACAAACTCTTTTACCATTTCTGTTTAATTCACTGAGACATCAAAATACTTCCATGACCCGTCAAAACTGGTAAACAAATTTTCCATTACACGACAGATGCCAATGCCGATACAGCTTATATCATTCTGGATGCTACCGTGACTGCAGACGATCTATGATCCTTGCACGAGCTACCCTCAACTATAGCACATCCACTTACTGCAAAGTTAGCAATGCTACATGTATAATTTTAATATGTAATTATTAGATGAAGATGCATGTCACAAACTATGAATGTTACTAGTTAGATTAGTTTACCGTTAACGATAATTAATTACTTATATAGGTTTGTCACATAGCTATGTGTGGTAGTTGGTATAGGTGTATTTCTAAGTATTTTGTCATACTACCTCAGCTGATTTTGGATAGGCTACACGCATCAGCTTTCAGTGAATTTCTAGATTTATCTACATTTGAACACGTTGACCATTTCATAGTAGAGGCCCTTACTGAGAGATGGTGGCCTACTACTCACACGTTTCATTTTCTTGATTTTGAATTAGGATCGACTCCTTTAGATTTTTATATGATTACTAGTATAGAGGTTGCTCGACTAGACCATGCTAGTTACATTTGATAGTTCCTTTGAGAATTTTGAGTAATATTCAGCTTATTTACCAACTATGGCCAATGATGAGGTCAGAGGAGGTGTTGTTATACTTACATGTCTATGTGGTATATAGTAGACTAAAGGGACGACGAGGAGATGCACACTCCTGTTATTCATGCCTTTTATTATATTTGTTTGGCGTTAATGCATCTCATACTTAGGGATTGACTGGTATCCAAAAAATGACGCTGCGTTGAGAATGCTTACATATGCAGGACCGGCAAATGCTCTGGATGAGAATTTGCATTTGGGGGAAATCATGGTACAAGAATCTTTGGACCATTTCTATCAAGCTATCATTGGCATTTACGGTGATCAATACTTACGAAGACCAAATGAAGCTGACATAACAAGATTAATGGAGATGCATGGCAGTAGAGGATGGCCGAGAATGTTGGGTAGTATAGATTGTATGCACTAGGAGTGAAAGAATTGTCCAAAGACTTATGTCAGAGCTTATCAGGGTAAGTCTCGTAGGCCGACTATTATTCTTGAAATGGTAACTTCATATTACTTATGGATCTGGCATGCCTTTTCTGAAATGCCAGATTCTAACAACGATCTTAACATAGTCGAACGTTCTGCTTTATTTAATGATTTAGCTAATGGTAGATCAACTCCATGTTCCTTTTGTTTAGGAGATAACATGCACGATTATGGATACTATCTAGGCGATGGTATATAACCTAAATGGAGTACCATTGTCAAGACAATTCCTAATCCATTAAACAATAAACAATCAAAGTTTACAGCAATGCAAGAAGGCTAGAGAAAGGACGTTGAAAGAACATTTGATGTTCTTCAATCAAGATTTGCCATAGTCAACAATCCATGTAGAGTTTGATCATCACTTAAAATGACAATAATAATGTACACTTGTGTAATATTTTACACAATATGATTTTAGAGGATGAAAGCGACATGAAAAAATACTTTGTGCATGAAGGTGCTCCAGCACCATTGGATATATTGCGTCACGATATGATTGGAAGCACAATTGAACTCGAGTTTCATCTTTCTAGCCATATGTCATATCGTAGTGTTCAACTCCACCAAAGACTGCAAAATAATCTAATAAATCATATTTGGAACTTTAGTGGCAGTCAGTGAAAATTTAATATTGCTGTTAAGTTTGTTGTCATTCTTCATGTTGTTCTTGATGTTGTTCTTATAGTTGTTGTAATTTATTTTTGTTGCATTTCATATCAAGTAATGTATCACAATTTGTTATTGGTATTGTTGAAAAGTAATGTATCATAATTTCATTTCATACCAAGTTATGTAATGCAATTTCATTTGGTTGTACTTTTAAACTTACTGGATTGAGACCATAATAGAATACATCAACTAAAAATTCAAAGATACAATAATTTGAGAAATAAAAATACAACTACAGCCCCTCTTCACACCTATGCCTCATATTTCTCTCCTTCTAGATTCTGTATACTCTCATTGTTCTTTAGACATGTACGACGTATCCACGAACATTAATGCATCTTCATCTCTTTGTTTATTTCCAACAAGAAGTCGATCCAGTTCCGATATTTTTTCTTAGTGTTGAGCAGCTCAAAACTCCATTGCAGGATTATATCATCTTCGGATTCATTTATGATTTTTTTATTTCTGCTTAATCTGCCCTTGCAGCCTGCTTCTTCTTTGCTTTTTTGGCTCCCTTCGGCCTAACAAAATCATCTTTAATTGGATTTAGATGCTCTTCCGACCCCGTACCGAAGCTTCTCAATGATTCACCAGGGCTAGAGCATTCTCCAACTCTTAGCGCTTTACCTCGAGCCCTATTTGATTGGACGTCTTGAACGGTTTTCGATAGAGAGGATTTCCATATTACATACTCAACTAGAAAGCCATAAACATGCATGAACTGATAAAAATGAACCGCTTGTTTATTCTTCGGTCTGTAGATTTGTTTAGACAATTTGTTTGATGCCGTCCTCTAAAAAAACATTTAAATAATTAGAAAACTGTGAGAAAAATATAGACATATGAAAATTTTGGAAATCATACCAAATGTGTTTCATTTTCAAATCCACTAGGATTCATTTCCTTTAATTTGAACATTTGAGAATCAAATGTTTGCATTTGACAATGGATTTTTCCATAAAAAACTTTTGATCGAAGATAGTGATCTTTTACGATCAATGTTCATCTGATTGTAGCAATTGGTGATTTTATCCCAAGTCTCACTGCTTTGGTCAGCATCTCAAATAGGATCGCTTGAGAGTGCACACTAAATGTAACACAAATCATAGTCTTCCGCCGCAGCCTAACTATAAGTAGTTACAGCTTTGGCAATCAGAACTGTAACATTTTCTAAATCGAATATTTCAAAACTACGTATTGAGGCATCAAGATCGAAATTAGAAAACATTTTCAGATAAGAAAAGTGAGAGTAGAAAGTTTGGAAATGTTGTAGAGTGTTGTGTGCTAGGAGAAGAGATGAAGGTGGTTGGTATTTGCAAAAGGGAGGGAAATAGAGCCTTTGAATGAGCCGTTGGAGGTATATATTAGGGTACTTGTTGAACAAATGCCTAAACCCTAAGCATCTGTTCAACAAAACCTGATTTGAGGCGCTTTTTGAACAGACGCCTGGTGTTATCCCGCCTTTTGGTCAAGGCCGGGATATCAACAAATTAGCTGGAAAGGATGGATGTCAGGATCAGAGATCGATTGAAAACAAGGCTATGATCAATGTCGTCAAAATTTGACCGGGCTCCAATCAAGACGGGATCGATTGGGGATGATGACCAAGGCTGGAAGAGGCTAGGTTTCAAATTTTAGGTCAATCGGAGTTCGTATGCTCAAGATATGATCGATGCAATTCAAGCAACCAACTGTTCGTATCCATCAATCCTCTACTGTTCGTATCCATCAATCCTCTACTGTTCGTATCCATCATTCTTCTGTTGTTCATATACATCAAGTGCAACATCGATCGAGTACGAAAAGTGGAACATCGATCGAGTACGAACAGTGCAACATCGATGGAGTACGAACAGTGCAACATCGATCGAGTACGAACAGTGCAACATCGATGGAGTACTAATAGTGCAACATCGATGGAGTACGAATAGTGCAACATCGATCCAGTACGAACAGTGCAACATCGATCGAGTACGAACAATTCAACATCGATCGAGTACGAACAGTGCAACATCGATCGAGTACGAAAAGTGCAACATCGATGGAGTACGAACAGTGCAACAACGATCGATACGAACATTGCAACAGTGATCGATACGAACAGTGCAACATTGATGGAGTACGAACAGTGCAACATCCATCGAGTACGAACAGTGCAACATCGATGGAGTATGAACAGTGCAACAGCGATCGATACGAACAGTGCAACATCGATCGAGTATGAACAGTGCAACACCGATCGAGTACGAACAGTGCAACAGCGATTGATACGAAGGAGACAGCCTTCGAAAAACACAAACTTTCATCGATCATATCTCACAATCTACATGTCCAAATGCTATGAAATTTTCACTGGAGCTTACGTACAACCTAAAGAATGTTCATGCTCGATTTCGACTTGATTGGGAAAAATTTTGATCGATACGAAATTCGTTCGTATTGATCATGAATCAAGTGCAAACCACATGGGATCGATCGCGTGGGTCCGCCCACGTGCCAGAAGAGGTCTCTCGAGATCTAAGTGAGATATTTGCAGCCTATGCCTATAAATAGCCTCCCAATAGCTTCATAAAAGGGGGACTTTTGGCTCTTCTACGTCCAGACTCTACCGGATTCATCATTGTACTCGGATTTTGTTGTTGTAATCAGTTGTAACTCATTGTAATCAACAAGCAAACTTCAATAAAATTATCAACTTCAAAGTGGACGTAGGCCGGATTGCCAAACCACTATAAACCCTGTGTTCTTTACTGCTTTCATCTAAATTTTCTAAGTGTTCTTCATTTTTAATTATCTACATACTTGTTATCTATGATTGTGAACTGGTGCTTTCATTAGCAATTGGTTGTTTGTGACTAATTTTGGCGCAAACATTTTGGTGCTTTAACTGAGAACGCTATCACTCAGGAATTCTGCAACTTGGACTTTGGATCTGAAAGCTTGAAGATTTGGATCTGGAAAGCCATGGCAAGGCAATCAACAAGAAGACAAAGAGCTGAAAGGAGTCAACATGAAGGGAGTCAGGAGGCTTCCTCTGGAGCAAATCAGACCTCAATCTTCATCACCCGGGACGAGATGGAGATGATGATGGAAGCTATGCAGGAGGGAATGTTGAAAAGACAGAAAGAGATGATGCAGAACTTACTCCAACAAGCTGGACAAATCAGAATGCAGAATCAGGGGAACGCTACTACAAGAGATGCTGGAAATAGAGATCAGGAGCCTGGAGCAACCAGAGTCCAGAATAGAGCAGGACCGTCAAGAGCAACACCAGAACTTGGGGGCACTCATCCGGAGGACGTTGATAACCTCAGGCAGGATACCAGGTGGAGCTGTTCAACATGGCTTTGGTAGAGGAATGGATGCCCGTCCAAGAGACCAGATTCCAAGATTCCCTCACGAACTCAGGGGGCAGGTCGGAGGCAATAGACAAGGGCTACAGCTTGACGACAGTGACAGATTAGCGGAGATGGTCAGACGAGCCATGAGAGGAGGACTAGTAAATAGAGATCTGGAAGATGTGAATAGGAGTCATTTTGCTCCTACGATCAGGCAAGCTATGAATCCACCAGAATTCAAGCTACCAACATTAGAGATGTATGATGGAAGGACAGATCCTGTTGTTCATTTGACGAGATACATGAGGCATATGGAAGTATTGGGGTCATCGGAGGAGGTCATGGCACGATGCTTCCCTTTGTATTTGATAGATATAGCAGTATTATGGTTTAGACAGCTGGAGAGTGGCTCTATCGGCACATGGACAGAGCTGATTGAATGGTTTATGAGACAGTTTCGGGTCCACATAGCCAGGCCCAGGAATGTGATGACTTTAACATCAATGAAACAATGGAAAGGAGAATCGCTTAGAGATTTCTTGACCAGATTCAATGCGGCAATGGCTTCGGTGGATCGACCTGATCCGTCGATGGTTTTGATGGCAGCGGTTTCAGGAATTGCAGACAATTCGGATTTCAAGATATCATTGGAATGGGACCCACCGAGGGATCTTGGGGAGTTCTATCACGAGGCGGAAAGATTTCTAAGGTAGGAAGATGCGCAGACTAAGAGAGAAGGGAGAGAGGCTGAAGCTTATGCGATAAGGGATGGAGGTCCACCCAGAGAAAACCCAAACAAAGACGACAAAGGCAAAAGGAAGATGAATAACAATGGTAGCACTTCAAAAAAGGCCACGGAGGGAGTCAAAGTTTTCTTCTTACACAGATTTGACTGAAACTCTGGAAAGGATTTATTTGGATACTCGAGGGCGCCTCCAGTATCGAAGGCCAACAAGAAGGGAACCTTCTGATTACGAACGGGCATCAGGAAGGCATTGCCTATTCCATGAGCTGGATGGGCACAACACAAACGACTGCAAGAGTTTGAGGGATATCGTTGAGGAGTATGTAAGGAATGGTCATCTACAGCGGTATGTAAGGAATCGAGTTGTGGCAGTGGAACAAGAACGGCCACCGCCCACCTCGAACGAAGATGGCACTAGACCTAGGCAACGTCAACTTGTTATCAAATAAATAGATTTATGGCTTGGAATAAGTATTAGAACTCGAAGTAATGCGACTAAATCACTTACACATGTACGGGATCGAGGAAGATCCCTAGGCATGCTCTGAGACGATGATAAACCGTGTTGCTCGAGTCTGTGAAATCTTGTTTTTCTTTTTCGTTTTCCTGAAAACTTTGGTTTCTTCCTTGGATGTATAGACACTTATTTAGTTTTCCTTGGCTATAAAAACTCTTACTTTGGATAATTGGATTTGGATTAATGTAATAAATTATGCAGGTCTTGCGATTACGATCTCGACCGGAGAGACGGGGCAGTAATCGCAAATTACGAGTCCCTTCGCCGAAGAGCCGAGGCCGGTGAATATCGAAGTCCTTGGCCAGAGAGCCGAGGTCGGTGAATATCGAAGTCCTTGGATGGAGAGCCGAGGCCGGAGAATATCGAAGTCCTTGGCCGGAGAGCCGAGGCCGGAGAATATCGAAGTCCTTTGCCGGAGAGCCGAGGCCAGAGAATATCGAAGTCCTTGGCCGGAGAGCCGAGGTCGGTGAATATCAAAGTCCTTGGCCGGAGAGTCGAGGCTGGAGAATATTGAAGTCCTTGGCCGGAGAGCCAAGGCCAGTGAATATCGAAGTCCTTGGCCGGAGAGCCAAGGCCGGTGAATATCGAAGTCCTTGGCCGGAGAGCCGAGGCCGGTGAATATCGAAGTCCTTGGCCGGAGAGCCAAGGCCGGTGAATATCGAAGTCCTTGGCCGGAGAGCCGAGGCTGGAGAATATCGAAGTCCTTGGCCGGAGAGCCAAGGCCGGTGAATATCAAAGTCCTTGGCCGAAGAGCCGAGGCCGGAGAATATTGAAGTCCTTGGCTGGAGAGCCGAGGCCGGGGAATATTGAAGTCCTTGGCTAGAGAGCCAAGGCCGGAGAGCATAAAAGCCCTTGACCGTAGAGTCGGGGTTAGAGCAGGATAACGCAACCCGGCGAGGTATATGGATTTAAAGTCAAACCCGGAGAGGTCTTGGATTCAAAATTGGACATCGACTCAAAGCAGTCGCGGATTTGGATCAAGTTATGGCCGTGGCACTCGGATAGAATGGCTTGGTAGTGGATTGGATTGCGAACTAGATGATATGGCCATGGATGAAAGATGCACTTCAGATGTCGGATTTGAAGCTTTTCAAAACACACCTTCTTACCACAAGGCATGTTTTGGGGGGCAAATGTTATCCTGCCTTTTGGTCAAGGCCGGGATATCAACAAATTAGCTGGAAAGGATGGATGTCAGGATCAGAGATCGATTGAAAACAAGGCTATGATCGATGTTGTCAAAATTTGATCGGGCTCCAATCAAGATGAGATCGATTAGGGATGATGACCAAGGCTGGGAGAGGCTACGTGTCAAATTTTAGGTCAATCGGAGTTCGTATGCTCAGGATATGATTGATGCAATTCAAGCAACCAACTGTTCATATCCATCAATCCTCTATTGTTCGTATCCATCATTGTTCTGTTGTTAGTATCCATCAAGTGCAACATCGATCGAGTACGAACAGTGCAACATCGATCGAGTACGAATAGTGCAACATCGATGGAGTACGAACAGTGCAACATCGATCGAGTACGAACAGTGCAACATCGATGGAGTACGAACATTGCAACATCGATGGAGTACGAACAGTGCAACATCGATGGAGTACGAATAGTGCAACAGTGATCGATACGAACAGTGCAACATCGATCGAGTACGAACAGTGCAACATCGATGGAGTACGAACAGTGCAACATCGATGGAGTACAAACAGTGCAACATTGACCGAGTACGAACAGTGCAACATCGATGGAGTAAGAACAGTGCAACAGCGATCGATACGAACAGTGCAACATCGATCGAGTATGAATAGTGCAACATCGATCGAGTACGAACAGTGCAACATCGATGGAGTAAGAACAGTGCAACAACGATCGATACGAACAGTGCAACATCGATCGAGTACGAACAGTGCAACATCGATCGAGTACGAACAGTGCAACATCGATCGAGTACGAATAGTGCAACAGCGATCGAGGATGAACAGTGCAACAACGATCGAGTACGAACAGTGCAACAGTGATCGAGTAGGAACAGTGCAACAGCAATCGATACGAACGAGACAGCCTTCGAAAAACACTGGTTGAGTGCCCCCAAATCTATTGCACTGTTCGAAAAACACCGGAAGCCACCCAAATCTACATTATCCAAATTAGTGCACTCTGCTACCTTGCCATTTCGGTGCACATCTTATAAAATGTAAAATATGATAACTTGTTGGAGATGATGTAAGGCTAATTAAATACTAGATGGGGTGAGTAGTGTTTTCTAACTTATGTAAATCTTTTTAATTTTCATTTAAATTTGATATTAAATCAGAAGTTAACAACACATAATTATACTAACAATCAATCACAGGTGCAATCACAAATAAAAATAGAAGCAATAAAGTAAAGAGTTGGAGAGATGACATTAGGGATTTTATACTGACTCGGATTTATCCTACATCCATTCCCATACAATTGCTTGTATAGATTTCTTTTCAAATGCCAATCTTTAACTGGGCAGAAGGCAAACCCAAATAAAATCTCAATTTTGAGGCTACGAAACACACCCTCTTGAATTTCTAAGCTTAGAGTAGACTCAATTGGTTTGGCCGGGCTACAAGCACATCCACTTGATTTGAATCAGGCTACAAGCACACCCACTTGATTTGAATCGGGCTACAAGCACACCCAAGCAAACACAAATATAGTTGATAGTCTTTCTAAAGGCAAATTCTTGTATTTTGGATATAATGAATCGTATACTCTCTTGGATAACACTTTGATCTTTGAAATGAGAGAGAAATGTTTCCAAAATAGTAAAAAATAGTATAGAATCAATACAGTGAAGTATGAATTAATTCGATTTTGAAGAGAATAGAATATATTTTTCAAGAGAGTAAGAGGAGGGAACAAAGTAAGTGATTTGTTATCAAAAAATTCATTTGCATTTCCCTTTATATAGTAAATGAACAGATGTGTTCGTTTGTGAAGAGTTGTGTCGAATAGATACTTTTATTCAAAATTTAAAAAACCAATTGGCGGCTCATATGTCGACATTTTTTTTCTAGGTATCCCGACATACCTTAGCTAAAAATGAAAAATGTTTTCTTAAAAATAATTTGAAAATTCTATACTTTGTATAATAATTCAAATATAGTTTTTACATACTTTAAACTCAACCTTTATAAAATATCTAAAGATATGTTTTGAAATTAAAAAAAATATTTAAAATATCAAAGATCATAATTTTGAGATGAAGATAAAAAATTACTATCAAGGACTTTAACAAAATATACTAATGACTTTATACACTAAATTATAACCTTAAGATCTTCATACTTTGTTTTTGAAGTCATGAGTCTTCATATTTATATCGTGGGTCTTTATATTGTACAGTCTTTGATTTACCATCTATGTAATATTCCGCACTATATACTATATAATTTGACAAAAACATTAGTATCTATATTTTATATAATTGTATAAGGTTGTTGTTATCAAAATCAATTACTAAGGTATTAAGAATGATGGTAGATCAATAGCAACCAAATGGAGCAACGGCTTATAGATCACTTCAAAATTCCCCTCATAATAATTCAATTAAGTCTATTCAACCCACTATGGTAGAAATGCAAGATGTCAGAGATTTCCGGAGTGAGCCTGTTGTTGTAAGCATTGATGGACAAATTACAAATAAGTAGAGATTGACAAGGAAAACTAAAAGTGATAAAATTGTGTTTGAATTCAAAGCTATTGTTAGCCTTATTTTTGTATAGACACCCCCAATCGATATAAAAAGGTTAAAAATTGAAAGAATGCAAAGAGAAACAAGAAAGATGACACAAGAGTTTCTACAGTGATTCGGCAAATCGCTGTCCTACATCCACTATTTCATTTTTATTGACTATTTCATGATAGGACAATCAAGAGAACAAAGTAATTTCAAAATACAAAGTCTAGATCTTGAAATTTGCAGCCTCTCCCTAGCCAATTCAATGAAAGTGCCCATAGTCCTTTTCTAGTTGAAGAAGATTGCTATTTATAGCTGAATTCGTCCTTTAGAATAACCAGATCTAGTTTGAATTCATCGGTTAATGAGATTTAGAATAATAGAGGAAGAACGGGTCAATTTTGGACCAAATCTCGAGGCATGATGGATCAGTAACCGAGGCTATGATATAACTTGTATATTTCTCCAACGTTGGCTTAGTCTTCATGTTTTGACTCTTTAGGGGCAAAATGATCATTATGATTTATTGATAACAATGCATCCCCAAAACCTGTCTTTTTCTCCAAAATAGCATAAGGATCTATAGTGCAAAAGGGAATTTTTGTTTTTGATGGAATTCTTCTTCTTTTTTCTTTTTCTCTCTGTAGTTGATCATCTCTAGGTCTATATTACATCCCTTCATTGTTTCATAGCCCAATTATATAGAAATCTTGCTTGGGTGAAATTTCGGATAACACTTGCCTCCTAAAATATGCTTATGTAAACACAAAGCATGATGTAAATTGAGACAAGCGATCAAATCCAGATCTACATAGACGTTTCTATTACTTGATATGTTTTTGTGGAACGTTTCATCTTTACTAAGAATATCGGCATTTCTTTAAAATAGTAGTCGAGTCACATCTTCTTGGCATATATAAATATTGCAGTCTACTATCCAAAGACTTCGTTTATTATTGAGGAAATTTTGGAAGTTGTTTCTGTCCATGATCTGACAAGTATTTTCCTTTCTTCCATAATTTCATCTCCATCTTTTTTTATATAGCATGATGGATTGGTGCCGCTCAATGCCCGAATGATCTGTATAAGTACTTTGTACTAAGAAAATATTTCACACTTTACTCTCTTCGGTTTAATACTTTCATTTTCCTTCAGACTTCAAAAGCGAGATCTCTTGCTATCTTTGTCTTTAACCTTGAATCTATGCATTCAAGTACAACCCCCGATCTTAATCTATCATTGAAGCCAATCCATCCAATCCGATCCATCTTTTGCATGCAACTTAAGGCAGCACTGCCATGCTTTATTGCCCATTTCGAACCACACCATGTCTTCTGCCATCAACGTCAATCGTCACTTAACCCTAAAACCATGCTGATCCATCCTCTTCAACTCCCATCATTATACATAGCCACATTTCGAAGATTAAAGTGCAGCAAAGCGGGGCTTAGGATTTGGCTGTGATTGGACTAATGATAGTGGTGGATGAAGATGAATTCTTGGAGAACGACGACTATGTTAAGTCCTTTGCATTGCTCCATTAAATTGTTCCAAGTATTGTATCCCAATTTTCAATGAATTCGAGAATTGATATTTCCCTGAATGCGTATCCCACCAATGCTTAAATTCGTTTATCAAAGATCTTTCATCCTATGAAGATGGCATCGTCTCTTCGGGATTCCCCAGTCAAGTATCAAGTTCCGTAACGTGTTGAATTCCATCTGGTTTTGTTAATGTGAATCATATTAATGGGTAATATTCGACACACAGTTCCACCATGCGCCAGAACTCGTTAGCTAACATGAGTAAGCTTTCTATGTAGAGTGTTTACGTACATCATGCCAAAGGCACAAGACACACAGACTGCCCGCGGTCGATATACAAAATTCAATGGGTCAACACATGTAGTGTAACGAACCGCCTTTTTCGACCATCGAAAGTCGACACCAAATACATCCACGGTGTTCAAATGTCGAACATTCAGTCGATGGAAAGGAAAATTACTAGGGTAAAACAAAAAAAGAACAGGGAAATAATAATCTCACAGCGGAATCGACAAAATATAATATAACAAAGACAGTAAAAATCGTTACTCCAAAACATAAAGTACATCAGAGTTAAAAACAAACCTTATCAGTTGCACAGTTATAAAATTCTGACCTTACAAATTGTTAATAAGTATACAGTATAATACATCAGAAATAAATTATTACAATAGGTAAACCTCCAGCCCTTCTCCAATAACTCAATATCACCAAACCCAGCATGGGAAAAACTCGATCTGACCCAAGCATTATAATAATTTAACACCCAGGTCAGTCTAGAAAACCTGTATGAGAAAACTCAATTAATATAATGAACATATAAATACTCTGTGAGACCACACCGCTAACGCGGAATGGGTTTTTACCTCACAAGAACAACATCCATAAATGAAGAAATAGAAACCAAATCAGAACAACCATCCAATCAAGAAAAAATGGAAATAAACAACGGAAACAATCAAAATAAAAGGGTAGGTACTAGTAAGAACAAATTCCATACTAAATGAGTGGCATAAACAATATCAAATTCTAGACTTAAAAGAATGGTCATAAATAATTGAACATAAAGAAGAGCATAAGATAGTTCTCCATGCAATTAAGGAAACAATTCAAAGATTTGAATTAACAACAATAGAAAAGAGATGTTTTTCCAACAATGACTAGGAGGGTGCATCCCTTTACCGAAAGTATACCTCTGGAAATATACTTGAGAACTCCGATGGCTCTCGGAAACCTCCAAGTCGGACCCCGCCAACTGTTACTGAGAATCTGAATATTTCATACATTGCACAACACTAAATCCAATCTAGAGTGAATGTGAAAATACCATAATGGAAGTAACTCCACATAGCTTGGCCCCCACTCGCTCTTTGGGTTTAGTCATTTCCGACAAAGGATAACAAGGCTCAAATGAGTAACACATCGCCTTAGAGTGATGAAATATAAAGAAGAAAGCAGAATCAAAGTCGATATCGATAAATCATCTACCGAGAATGATAAGATGGTTATTTTCACTTGCGCTTGATTTTCACATCATAATACTTTTAAAGACACTTTAAAATATTCTTTTGAAAGGGGAAAAATATATTTTCTAAGTGTATTAAAACCAAGGTCTAAACAAATGTCAAAACATTGTTTATTAGCTTTATTGGAAACAAATCTTTTTAAAAGGTCTTTTTGTTTATAAATTATTATTTATAAATTTTAAAACAATAATTATTATCTCAAAAGATAATAAATCAAATTTAAATTTCTTTTATAAATTAAAACAAATGTAAATTTATCTCGAAGAAAATAAATCAAATTTAAAATCATTTTATAAATTTAACCCATAAATCAAATTTAAAATCCTTTATATAAATTACCCAATGTTAATTATCCCGAAAGATCATTAATCACATTATTAATCTTTATAAATTTTAAAAACAATATAAGTTATCCCGAATGATATTTTATCAAATTTATAATCTCTTTTAATAAACCAATCACATAACTTTAATAAATAGTTAATTATCTTAAAAACACCTTTATTAAATCAGTAAATTAACCTTTAACCTTATTGAATCAATTAATTTACTTTAAACCCTTTTATTAAATCAATTAATTTACTTTTAAAACGCCATTAATTAAAAATATTTACTAAATTCAAATATCATTAATTAAAATGATAAATTAGAATCAAACATTGTTAAATTAAATGATTAACTAAATTTAAAACATTATTAATTAAAATAATTAATTAAACTCAAATATCATTATTTAAAATGCTTAATTACTTTAACACATCATTAATTAAAATGATTTATGAAACTCAAATATCATTAATTAAAATGATTAATTCATTTAAATATCATTAATAAAAAAGATTAATTAAATCTAAACATCTTTAGTTAAAATGATTTATTAACTTATAAAAACGTTACTCAAAATGATTAATTAAATTCAAGTCTCATTAATTAAATGATTAATTAATCCAAATATCATTAACTAGATGGATTGATTAAATTAAATTATCTTTAATTTAAAAAAGATGTTATTAAATTTGAACGTCATTAGTTAAAATGATTAATTAATTTAAATATCATTAATCAAAATTATTAATGAATTTAAATATCTATTTTGTGAAAATACAAGCTCAAGATAACACACACAAAAGATTTAGGAGATGATATTCAATAGATTATGGTGTAGCGAAAAATTGCTATAATGACACTTAAGCAATTTAAATAGAATATCATGATTAATTTCAACTGAATATCAATCTAAGTAGCATAAAGAAATAAGTAAATATTATTGGCAAGAAACCTCACAGGGTGTCTCTACAAATGTTCCCTGCAAAATAATGGTTACGAACAATATATATAATCATATGGGTTCACAGAAATCAAGTTAATATGTCATCCATTTTCCAAAATGAAATTTCAACCAAACAATAATTTAACTAACATCTAAGCAATCAACAATAGTCTATAGCATCATAGATATTATATAGTAAACTTGAAGGTGAGTAAACTCACAGAAATTTCACTCGTCGAATCGTTCTATTCTGAACTAAAATCGAACGGTCATTCGATTTTGTCTTGAAATTCTACAAGCTCCAATCTCCTTCACTCCAATTCCATAACGTAGACATCGTCATTATGAACTTAACGCGACTGACCGCGTTCAAATTAGACCTAGCATGGATAAGTTATTGGGTTTATAAGATTTAGAAATTAAATAATATAATTAACATTAATTACATCATTAACTTGCTAATTAACTTAACCTAATCTCGTTCATCCAATACCCAGGCCACGTATTAATCTACCCAATGTCGCCACTTTCTCATCGCGCCGCCGTCACTCAGGCCGCCTCCAGTCGCCGCTCCCCTGTCTTCGAACACTCCGTCTCAGAGCTTCCTATTGACGCCAGCCTTGTCACTTGAAACCCGCCAAAGCTCCTTTAACGAATGAAAATGCTGCCGACGTTCAAAATGAGATCTACGGCGGCATGGGCCTCCAACCGCCGATCAACCACCATCATTGACCTTCTCTAGCCACGCTGCTCCTTTCACATGTTAGGGTCGAGGTCTAAATCAACCTTAAGCTCTCCATCAACTACGGCTGTCGGATTTGGCAATTTAGGGTTAGGGTTTTTGAGAATAAAGGAAGATAAAGGATCTTATATAGGAATCCTAACCGGTACTATTCATGCCCGAAATTTCATGAACTCCAATCGAAGCATGCTCACTGGCATTCCTAGCTAAATACCCCTATTCTAAACTCAATGAAACTATTTTCGAGAGCTAATTCTATCGTATACAGAAACTAGCTTTTTAAATCAAATTATAATATCTTAATTTTCTAAATTTAATTGTTAGGAGTTTTGAGCTCGCTCGATCGCACGATAGGTCTGATCATCACAAAACTCATCGATGTACAACAGTTTATTATTCTGGATCCAATGGCATTAGTTTCGTCAAAATCCGAGATAGTGCCTAAGAATGCTATTTTCACATATTTTGAACATTGTTTTATATTTTCGGTCCAAAATCGATATTTGTTCGATCTATTATTTTTGAAATTAAATTTAGAAATTGAATTTACCAAAATTATTTATTAATTAAAAGAAGTTAAATAAGATTATTAAATCCAATCAATTAATATTTAATTCACAAATTCCAATATTTACATGATCACTATATTTGAATATAAGTTATTAAATTTCAAAATCCAATTATTTAAATATTTAAACTTAATTAAGTATTTAAAATTCAATGACCAAATTTCTAGGTTGTTACACGTAGATGTTCATTGGACACTATGTATAGAAATTTAAAATTATCTGACTATGCTCGTCCTCTAAGCTTTCGGTCTACAATAGAACTCAGAAGACACTCCTTGCATATCTCTACTACAGCAGCTACTACCACATCTACTCCACTGGCTATGACTTAATAACACAATGTTGACCACTACTCCAGTGACCGCAGAATCTTCCAAATGCCATCGTTCTAATTCCTCTTGTAGACCTCAAACTAACATGACTCCATTAGCGATAACTGAGGAGCCATATAGCGATATCCTTTTAGATGCGAATTTGGAAGGGGTAAAGGTCCTAGATAACCCTCCAGATTCTCTCACATCTCGCATATCACCCACAGAACTTCAAAGAATCCACACAACGGCACGAGATTCTGATGGATGAAGTCATTCCTTCATCGCCACATCATCAGGCACATGACCCTCTAGTCAGTTACATGGCTTGTAACCAACATATATGCTTGTCTAGAGTAGTGCCTCCATTCAATCCTTTCCTTAAAACACATTCTCTAGTCGATGAGGCTTGTTTCTTCTCAGCCACACCCTAATGCATATGCGGTTCTTTTGATCATGTATATGATATTCGCTCAACACTTGGGCATATAACCATCATTCGCCAAGATTCATTGTCGATACAAATTCAAGTGATGCTCTCTAGACCCTTCCCTCACCTTCATCAAGGCCTTTAGGGATTGCAAAGCTGCGATCGACCTTCATAACAAGCAAAGCTATTTCAAGGACGAGTACTTCTTCGACCGGTGTCCAACCGGCTTCGCATAGAAGTGGCTCTCAAGATGTAAGTCCTACTTCATTATTTGGTTATCGATTTATCTGTATTTACTCTATTCTGATCGCTAATCATTTCACTTTTCCATTGCAGTTGTCCATTATAGAATCAACAATGATAACCTAAGGCGGATGGTTGCATATGTCTAAGTCGCCACAGATAGGATGACTTATCTTTTGGCCAATCTCTACCTTCGCCAGTTTGGCCTCTTCTACACTGACCTTATAATGCATTACTAATCACATACTCCCAGTTTGGGCTGTCAATGGGTACCCGAAAAATCCGATATCCGTCTGAATTTGTATCCGAAAATATGAAAAATATTTATTATACGAAAACCGGATATGGATATCTGATATCCGAAAAGCTTTCCGGACATGGATATGGTTATTGTGGTATCCGTATCCGAAAAATATCTGTCCGATTAACTGATACATACATATATATATATATTTAATTAAAATTATATTTAATTATTATATGATTTTTCAACTATTTCCTAACCATTGGATGTTACTACGATATGTTTTTTTGCTCATTTTTAGTGAAAACATACAGTTTTAGTGTTTAAATTTCGAATATTTTTGGATACACATACGGATATTAGTATAAAAAATGTTTTATCATCACATTTTTTATTTCTTGGTTTTTTATGAACATTAGTACAAAAACTGTTTTATGTTGATCCAAACCTTTTCATTTATGCTTTTAAATTTATTGATTATGGGCGGAGCGAATAAATATCCGATATCCATCTGTATCCGAAAATTAAACAGATATGGATATCCGATATCCGAAAATTAAGTGGATACAGATATCTGATATACGAAAATGATTTCGAATACGGATACGGATATGGCACTATTTGTATCAGAAAGTATCCATTGACATCTCTACTCCTAGTGCTCCACATGCCACTCCTTAGGCAAAGGTTCTTCCTCCAACCTCGGTTTGCTGTGGAGTTATAGATGAAGAGAAAGAAGGGTTATAGCAATCACATCAGATGAGGAGGAAAATGAAGAAGAGTTGCAACACCCTGTAATATAACGAATAATTCATTAAGGGATTAATTATGAGAATAAAATTTTAATTGATTTAATTATAAATCAAATAAGGGAAATGTGTGTATTAAGAAAAATAAATATTAGGGGAACGTTTATTTTGGAGTATCAAGATATGGAATCAAATTAATAAAAGAAATTACTAAATGATAATCAAGGTAATTTAATTAAAAGAATTAAGTAACTTTTGATTAATTAAGTATGTGACACTTAAATATGATTAATTAAATGGACTAATAGTAATTGAAGTAATTAAATCCAGCCATATATGTAGAAGGGAATAAATTTAAATATTTGAATAAAGAAGATTTTATATTAAGGGAAATAAATTAATAAAAATTAGGCAAGGAAGGATTGGATGAAGAAGATTTTACATTAAGGGAAATAAACTAATAAAAATTCATCAACAAAGGATTTACCTAAACCAAAATCATACACACCACGTCTCCCTCCCTCACCCCCCCCAAACATATCCTTCTCTTCATTCGCTCATTCTCTCTTCATTTTAAAAATAAAATAAAATTCCACCAACCATGGTCAGCCACTATTGCTAAGAAAATAGGAAGAATAAGATAAAAAGCTAATAAAACTTAATGCTCTAAAGATCAAAGTTTTAGGTGAATAATATCACTCCCAATTTCCATTTTCATATATCATTGATCGGGACAATGATTTATATGATAGAGTTCATATGTGTTAAATGTTTATAAATGATAGAAAATGATTTAATAAATGTGTGGGAATAAAATATCTTTACTAGGGATGTTTGGCCATGGTTCCATATTACAATGACTATTAAATGAAGTGAAAATTTAACATAATATTCTAGGTATATTTTTAGAGATGGGTTTTAATTTTTGAAAAAATTCAAAGTAAAATTTATTATGTATGGATTTTTAAGGGAATCTTAGATGAAATAAACAATAGAAAATGACTTAAATATAGGAGTTTTGATATAGACAAGCATAGGATATACCTGTGAATTTTTTGGGAATTTAGTAAATTTTTATAAGTAAAATTCTACTATTGAAATAAGTATTTCGAAAGCTAAAAATATGGTAGGCAAAACCAATATGTTAAGGACGAAGGTATTTTTATTAAGATAATATTTAATAAATAAATAAGGGATCAAATACAAATTAGGTGTTACAAAGTAGGTAATAGTATTATAGGCAACCGAAAAGGAGTTTGGTGGAATGAACAGGGAGGTGACACATGGAAAGACTAAGAAAAAACTCTTAAGTAAATAAACTAATCAAATGCAAAGCCGAAGGTAAAGGTCGAAGGTTCCAATTAAGGGTTTAGGACAAAGGTGACCGCGAAGGAAGATTGTTGAAGGTATTCCAAATGAGAGTGTGCAAACTGTTGGAACTGGACTACCCTATAGCCGAAGTTGTGGGTGAATTTCAAAATTTTACTCTATTGGATCTTTTATTGGGCTTATGAAGTCTAACTAAATTAGAACATTTCTTAATTTCATTTAAATAAAATCATTTATTTTATTTAAATTCAAATATATTAAGATATGAAATTAATTTTATTTGATTTAGTTTATACATAAATGTATTATATACATATATGTGTGAGTGCATGTGTAACATAATAATCCGTGAAAGGTATAATATGCCCATATGTAGATGTTTGGATTTACATCGCAACAGACATATTAGCTCATTTTTTATGTCATATATGTTGTCCAAATATGTGCATGTATATGTGTTACAAAATATACACACACACTCATATGTATGTATAAATATATTATATATAATATATGAACATAAAACATTTATATATAAATAAATATATATATGTAGAAAGAGAGAGAACAATTATTAAAAATTATTTATAATTCAAAATTAACTTAGTTTTGCAAACATAATAATTTTAGTATTTTAATTTGTATATATTATGAATAAAATAATGTTTTCATCCAAAAATAATTAACATAAAATAATCTATTGATGAAAATTCAAATTTTACAATTTGCAAAAATCTAGGATCATAAAATAGAGCTTAAGAAAAATCTGGAGATTTTTTCAAAGTTGAATTATTATTTTTAAAAGCAAATACATTGATTTCGGCAATAATTATTTAATATAAAATAATATTATTCAAAATTCAAATTTTAAAATTTCAAAAATTCTAGGATCCAGGAATGAAAGGTTACTAAAAAAATTTAAGAATTTTTCAGTTAAATTATTATTTTTAATAAATCATAAATAGTTTTTTCGAAATAATATTAATTATTAAAAATAATAAACTTTATTGAAAATTTCCTAAATATTTTCAATATGTTTCTGAAATGATATAAAATTTATAAAAAAAATATAAATTTGAATTTTCGATGTAATAATTATTTTATATATAATAAACAATTCAAAAATTCAATAAATGTTAATTTAAAAATATGAATATATGTATGATAATTAACTTTTGAATTTTTAAATTCATATTATATATAAATAAGTGTACTAAATTTTTTAAATCATATATATACCTTATATATGCATATATGCTATAATAACAAAGAAATATACACCAATATATATATATATATATATGAATTTATTAATAAATATATACAAAACAATTATTAATGACAAAAATTGATTTTGTACAGTAAACAACATTTGTCTATACATAAATCAAATAGTATAATAAATAAATTATGCACATAACCAAACTGATTTGTGACAACCACATCCACTTAAAAAAATCTCACATAACTAAACATATAGTAGCAATATATTTAAACAGATATGAAATTGCTCATTATAGGATCATAGAATATAATTTAATTACTGTAATATGAATTAAAATTACCAATTTAATGATGCCTTTGAATCCACGTTGAAGCAATGACTTCCCTTCCTTTTATTGTTCTTTATTCGTCAGATTGCAAGTCCAAAATCACCGACCTCTAACTATCGAATAGTATTATTTTAATTTGAAATATATTTGAGAATTTTGGACTAGATTGAGATCTATGTTTTAACCAGTAATGTAGAAGGTAATGGCGGCCAAAAGGTTATTAATTGTTTTTAGAGATCCATATATATAGAGTTGTATTAGAGAGAAACAAAGAAAACCTTTTTACCAATTCTCACTTTATCTCAACCCCTTATCTCCAAGACAATTCCTTATGTTTTAGCCATCCCTAGACCTTCCCAAAACCGAAATTTTGCAGCCCTAATGATGGACCTTAAACCCATCTAAGCCAAAGCCAAAATACTATGCAATTAAATCTAATTTAATCGCTTGTCGATATTGTATATCGATCGATATATTTAGAACTATTATAGATATAAATAACATTATTTATTTCTCAAATCATATTCAAATTTTATAATTAATATTTCATAAATATTAATTAATTTATAACAATTATAAACCAATTAAATCGTTCGGTCTTAAGGGAATTCATTATTTCGGCTGTGTAACTCTTGGGTGTAAATTTGGTCAGTGATTAACATCGAACTATTCTAATGTTAACGTTCACACGTCACATAGCAGGTGGTGTGACATTATGGCCAAATTTATCGCTTACTCATTTTCGGTAAAATCCAATTTTAGTTTAATAAGCGTTACTCGGTTATGACATTTGTTTACACCAATTCTCTTCTTCAAAACTATATCACTTTGGACTTATGGAATTTGGTAATGGTCAAAATTCCAACCTCATCCACATTCAACTTTATAGTCTAAATACAAAGTTCTTGGTTCAATAATAACAATTATTATTAACCGAAATGCTCTAGCCAGAGACTTTGACTTTGAATTGACTTGAGTTGACTGTGATACTAACCGCATATAACTGAGGAGACAAATCCTCTTTTGAATAGTGCTTCACTTCCAATACTTCCGTTCGACCCAACTATAGTCACACGATGGACGTCATGCCATGATTTGGCTATAATCAAAGCAGAGCTTTCATATTGAAGATCCACGGTATTATCAAGTCGAGAGAACTGCGTAAATCAGTCACATCAATATTTTCTATTTGACCTTAGTTATATTAACCAACAGAAAACTATCGAGTGAATCGTTCCATAGTTATCCAATAACTATTAGTACGTAACTCCTAGGTGCCGCCAGCAGTCATGAGTAATACACTGCCTAACATTTGGAGAGCGTTACGTACTCCAGTCTCAACGGATACATCGATATCCAGTCTCGATGCATCTTGACAAGGAACATTTAAAATGGTATATTTGTTTCGTTATAATAAATTACTCACGATTACAACACTTTGTAACCACTATCATAAAATATACCATTTATGGATTTTTCTAATAAATATACTTTTAATTAAGTTAATTAATTAATATAATCACATTATATAAAGTATATAATAGGAAGAAATACCTTTTATTTCAAACAAGATTGGTCAACGAGTTAGATATATATATAAAAAACATAATTGCCCTTAGGGCATACCCCTAACTCTATCAATCTCCTACTTGCACTTGGGGTCAATTATGGAATCTAATTCCAACTTCTCTAATCAGTTTTCTCAAAACCAATTAGGTCAGTCCCTTACTGAACGGGCATCTCTAACACTGATAAACTGCCTTTATCATATGGAACGATTCAAAGTATGTCTTTCGACTTCTAGTGAGGTTTAAATTCTATCATGACCAATTTCATGACATTGTTATCTTATAACAATATTATGGGATTCTTAACATTTGGAATCACCTTTGACTCAATTATAAATTTGTGCATTTATATCTATATTAATTGGTTTATTGTAGCGCTATTCAAGTTAATGTTCTCAACATTTCATTGAATCGACCAAAGCTTTTATTTTGAAACATTTTCAAATTAAATGTAACGACCCGTAATTTCGCTACTTCGAAGATGAGAGATTTTGCTTATTTTAAAATTTAAAAGAATTTAAAACTTAAATAAATAAGTTATATATAATAAATAATAATAGAGAAATTATTTATTCTTATAGTTAATAATTAAAAAGTATAAATTTGAATTTTAGAACAAATCAACAAAAGTTGAGTTTTGTTAAAAATAAATAAAGGCTTAAATAAATGGATTTAAATATTTATTTGAAAAGATAAATCTTATTAAATACACTTAATAAAGATAATAAAAGTATCTTAAAGGATTTAAAAGTATATTAATAATCGTTTTACAAAAATAACCAAATTTTGTCGCATTTTGACAGTTTTACATACACTGTAAAATTAGAGATTTTGATATTATTTAAATACGATTTTAAAATATAAATAGACATGTTTTAATTTATTTAAAGAAATAAAAAGTTTATTTTAAAGTTTGGTTTACATCAATATATATAGCTTAACAAAAACGTCAAAATGTGACCGGAATACGTTTTGTCGAAAATCAACGTTTTGATCAAAATAAGTTGCCGCAACGTTGTCGCACCTTTGTTTCACTTCCTTCATCATCTCCATTTCTATTTTCATGGCATCCAACTCCTCTTCCACCTCTCCATTCTCCTCCACCATCTCCACCAAAGCTCCACGTCGGCCCAACACCCTTTCCCTAAGCCGTACCCACCTCCTACACCACCTAGCCGCCTCCTCCAAGCCTCCAACACCTCACACCCACCACCTATAGCCATGGCCGAGCCCAATACCCACCAAGGTCGAGCCCTCCAAACCACCTACCCACCTCAAAACACATGCACACCCCCACTTACCCGCCTACCCAAAGCCTTTACACACCGAAACCCAAGCTACCCTAGGTTGTACAGTCCTACCCCTCCATTCAAGCCCACGGCCACACCAAAATAAAAGAAAAATATATATAAAAGGAAAAGAAAAGAAAGAAAAGAAAAGAAAGAAAAGAAAAAAGAGAAGAAAAATAAAGTGGCGAATCCGAGACGTTTGAAAATAGCACGAGAGATGCGTATCTCACGTAAAAGGTTGACGGAGTGGATATGAAGGTGAAATCCTCATCGCTTTTAAAATTATATTTTGGTTATGTTAAAACAATCACATTTATACCCTTATAACATATGAATGTTTATACCCATTTGATTGTTAATATAGATGATTAAATAGTTTGGTTGGATAATTGAATTATGATAATATATCCCATTATGGTATTAATAGTGAATGTTGGATTTGAAATCATATGTTGTGTGATTGGTTGAATGGATGTTATGTTAGTGATGAATAGGAACATTGGTTATGTTCATTTTGATTTAATAATCCATTTGTTAAGAAAGACCAAATTCTAGTGATATGATATACTTTGGATAAATAAGTCTCTTTTTAATTAGAATTGAAATTAAAGTAGAAATAAAAGAGAATTTGAAATTTGAAGTGAAATGGGATTGAAAAGGATAGTGAAATTGAAATTGAGATAAATAGTGAAATTGAATTTGAAATCGATTATGAAAGTTGAAAGTGAAATTAAGGTTGAAATTTAAATTATAATTAAATTAGATTTGAAATATAAGTTTTAATTGAGTTTAATTTGAAGTTAGAATTGAAATTGAATTGAAATTGGAATTTAAAATTTAATATTAAAATAATAAGAATATAATAATATGGAAATAGTGAAAATATATTTGAAATACTTTAAAATGTGTAAATATTGATTTAAAATGATCTATAATGGTTTTGTAAGTAAATAAAATTCAATTTGAATATATTATTTCAAATGTTGAAAAATAAGTTAAAACTAGGTGCGTCGAGCAACGGTAGTTCGCGATTTCGCGCCGAAAAGTTCAAATGAGTGTATAAAGTGGAATATAGCTCGGAATTCTTCGAGATGAGAAAATTCTGGACTATTATATCCATATCTTCTAAGCGAAGGTAGAGAATCAAAATTTTGTTAAGTATATTTTAAATTGTGTCCAAATCAATTTTCTAGAAAAATCGTGCTAGTGCAGTTAAGTGACCATAACAGGAAATCCGTTTAAATGAACGTTTTTAATTATAGAAAAATATGGAATAAATTTGATAAATCCATTTAAATAATTTAGAAGAGATCTGAATTGGAAAATATGAATTATCGAATGTTTAAAAGTTGTTTAAATCAAATAAGCTTATATAGCACTTTCCGTAACACTTTTATGCTCCAAACTCTATAACTTTTTGAATATAAGTTTAAATGTGACGATTTTTCCTTGAATCAATTGTGAATGTTTTTAAAAGAATAATTAAGTGTTTTAAATGATGATTTGGAAGTTTAATAAATCGTTTCTAAAATGAAGATTAATAAATGAGTATACGGAAACGACTAGTACATTTGTCCCTCTTGTGAGATCTGGGAAGATAAAACAAGATGTTTAACTAAGGTTAGGGATGGAACAACTGGTGCCCTGAACTTACTTGGCCTATGTTTTCTTTTCTTAGGCGAGGGGTGGAACAGATCGAAAGGAAAGCCCGGATGCTCTAAAAAGATTGTATTAAGTTTCCAAAATAAAAGAAGATTGGTATTATCCAAAATTTAAGCAATCTCCAAAATAAATGATTTCTATGATCCTATTTACTCAAAAATGTTAGCTAAGATTGATTTAGGGTTTATCGTAGATAATGTCTAAAATAACATTATTTTTGACCCGTCTAAAAGTTAAGAAATTTGGATCGAGAGTTAAGTGAGGAAATTGAAATATTATTCAAAGCAAAAGAATGAATTACTTAGAATTATTCTAAGACAAAAGAAAGAGATTTCGAAATTATACAAATTGAAATTAAAGTGAAAAGAGCTTAATAAATCATGTATACTCATATTCACTTTTATCGATAATTGGATTTCGAAGGAACCGGGTATCGGATTTGCTTGATTATGTTCAGCATGATAGGGGGTTCTCACTGTGAATAGTGACGAAGCTTAGACTCTTACCCCTACATGTCCCTAGTGTGAAAGGGTTGGTTGATAGTCGAGAGGCTTGCGGTAAAAGCATATCCGAGGTACCACATGTAGTCACCTCCATTTTGAAAAGCAGGAGTGCCTCCATGTTGAAAAGCAGAAGGGTAGCGGGATGGTTGAAAAGCTTACCGAGGCGGGTCCGAAAAACCCGTTCGTTACATCTGGTATCAGAGCTTTTGGTTGAGCAAACACCGAAGCCTGATAGGGGTAATACTCATTAGAGATAAGATAAGTAATATCCTAGGATGAATAACTCATTAGAGATAGGGTTAGTAAAACCCCAGAATGAGTTATAATAGTATTATATATATAAGCGCATATTTGTTAATTTTATAAAAATGGTTTTGTTTTTAAAGAAGTTGGTAAATGAAATAATTTTACCTTAGGTTTATATTTTAAATATTAAAGGGGATATTATTATTTTTTTGTTAGAAATTAAGGATTGTTTGTAATTTAGCTTAGTGAAAAAAATATGAATATCTTGTGGTTAGAATTACACGATTTGACTATAAGATATTCCATATAGAATCAATTAGTTGAAAGCTAGAATTTAGAACTTTAATCATATACCCCTAGACATTTGGTTATTAAGAAATAATGATTTAATGATCATCAAAATTGATGGATTTAAAAGCTAAGTACAAATATCTTGTGAAGTAAAATTCGCGATTTGATTATAAGATATTTGACGATAATATTTAAGCTAGAAGTTGTAAATAGAGAAAGTAAAAAGAAAATGCACACTTAGGAAAATTCTTATCAATAAGATAGAGAAAAGGATAAATCTAAATTGAGACTTTGGGTAAATATAATATAAAAGGGTAAGTTCTATAACTTATAAAGAAGATAAGATAATTTGAAATTTAAACCCTTTAATTAGGTTAAAATCAAAGTGAAATTTAGGAATAAGAGATATAAGAAATATCATCCTAATATAAAACTTTGAATTAGTGATACATTTAGGGTAACATTTGTAATTCAAAATGAAGTAAGATTAGAAGCGGATAGATTTGAATAATATGATTAGTAGGATTGTTGTATGAAAATGTTTAAATAATAAATACCATGTAAATTAAGTTTTACAATTTGACTACAACGTATTTGATGGATTTAAGGTTAACAAATTTGATTTAGAAAATGGATAGGTAAATAAGTTAAGTAGATAATCATAGAATTAGTAAGGAAAAGATGTACACTTCGTAAAGTTGTCTTATTAATATATGGATAAGATAAATAATATTAGCTTAACTGAAACCTTAGGTAAATAAAACTAAGGATTAAGTTTTATAACTTATTAATTTGAGATAATAGCATAATTCCACATTTGTTAAATACCCTAATTGAAGTAATAACGGTTTGAAGTTTGGGGATATGTATATATACTCTTAGGAAGTAAAGGTATATTATACAAGTTTAAGTCAAATTTGTATGCTTAAGTAATAATGGGTTTAGTAAAAGAAAGTAAATGGTCGTGAAATAAATTTGGATTAATAGAAATTTTGAAGAAATACATTAGGTAAAAATGAATGTGAATAAATACGTAAGTTATTCGCCACAAAATTTTGATCTAAGATTTGAGTACAGAACTTTGAGGTGTTTAAACCAGTCCCAGAAAGGATTTATCACTCGATTCTTGACGGCAAACATTGATGAGGGTTTGTGATTACGTACTCAAGTTTTCTATCATAGTTGAGAGCTATGCAAGGAAAGCAAGGGTTTGTGATCAGGAAGTCTGATCAAAGTCCGCACTAGAAAATCGGGGGATCGATACTAGTTCAAAAGTAAAATTGTGGATTCAAATAATAGATCGAATCAAATATCACATATAATGTTTTGGGCCTGTCTATATAGTAGTTGGATAGTTATCTTAAATAGTAGACACTAGGATATAAGGGTTGGACTGATGTTTTTGGTATGTGTATATATATAGACCTCAGGTATAGTACATGCTCAGGTCAGGAGATGAGTTATGTGGATGTATTCATTTATATTGATATAGTATCAATTGGGTTGTTTTTGGATGTATAGTCTTGTTTGGTTGTTTTACATATTATCTTAAGTGTGCGGTACGCACCAGGATGGGTAGGATAGAAGTCTGACTTGATGTATGTATATATAACCGTAAGTACATGCTAAATACTCAGGTTAGTATGGGGAATCTCTGTATGTATGATTGGTATCATTTGTTTCAGTATTATTATGGTATTGACCTTCTTTATATATGCATTTTTTTTCTATCATCAGTATAAATAAATCAAAATGTTTGAGGATACGAGTATGAGATAGATTCCTTTATCTAACTTTCATTTCGAGGACGAAATGCTTTTAAGTAGGGGAGAATGTAACGATCCGTAATTTCGCTACTTCAAAGATGAGAGATTTTGCTTATTTTAAAATTTAAAAGAATTTAAAACTTAAATAAATAAGTTATATATAATAAATAATAATAGAGAAATTATTTATTCTTATAGTTAATAATTAAAAAGTATAAATTTGAATTTTAGAACAAATCAACAAAAGTTAAGTTTTGTTAAAAATAAATGAAGGCTTAAATAAATGGATTTAAATATTTATTTGAAAAGATAAATCTTATTAAAAACACTTAATAAAGATAATAAAATATGTTAAAGGATTTAAAAGTATATTAATAATCGTTTTACAAAAATAACCAAATTTTGTCGCATTTTGTCAGTTTTACATACACTGTAAAATTAGAGATTTTGATATTATTTAAATATGATTTTAAAATATAAATAGACATGTTTTAATTTATTTAAAGATATAAAAAGTTCATTTTAAAGTTTGGTTTACATCAATATATAGCTTAACAAAAACATCAAAATGTAACCGGAACACGTTTTGTCAAAAATCAACGTTTTGATCAAAATAAGTTGTCGCAACGTTGTCGCACCTTTGTTAATATGATTTTAACACATATTAACACACATTTAAAAACATCGCAATTAGTCACATCAAAAGATAATAAAATATCTAAGATATTTTCATAATATAATTAAATAAGCATACTTAAAAGTTAAGTAATTAAAAAGTAAACTTACCATCACCTTTCATCTCCTTACACTCATTTCCATCACCATAAATGCATAAGTCTTATCTTACATGGAAAAGGAGAAAATGGATATTTAAATGTTTTAAAAGTGTAAGAAAAAGAGGTAAACATCATTTCACATTTATTACCATCTCCTCACCATCTCCTCTCCATTAAGTAAAGTTCAAATCAAGGGCAAAAAGGTAAATTAAAAGTCAAAAAAGTAGAGAAGGGTATTGTAGTCATTTGCCATTCAAAGCTCAAGTATAAAAAGCCTACACCATTCACTTCATTTTTTACAAAAATCCATTTTCTCCTTCTCTACATTTTCTTCACTTCCTTCATCCTCTCCACTTCCATTTTCATGGCATCCAACTCCTCTTCCACCTCTCCATTCTCTTCCACCATCTCCACTAAAGCTCCACCTCGGCCCAACACCCTTTCCCTAAGCCATACCCACCTCCTACACCACCTACCCGCCTCCTCCAAGCCTCCAACACCTCACACCCACCACCTATAGCCATGACCGAGCCCAATACCCACCAAGGCCAAGCTCTCCAAACTACCTACCCACCCTCAAAACACATGCACACCCCACCTACCCGCCTACCCAAAGCTTTTAAACACCCAAACCCAAGCTACCCTAGGCCGTACACTCCTACCCCTCCATTCAAGCCCACGGCCACACCAAAATAAAAGAAAAAAATATAAAAGGAAAAGAAAAGAAAGAAAAGAAAAAAGAGAAAAAAAAGAAAGCGGTGAATCCGAGACGTTTGGAAATAGCACGAGAGACGTGTATCTCACGTAAAAGGTTGACGGAGTGGATATGAAGGTGAGAAATCCTCATCGCTTTTAAAATTATATTTTGGTTATGTTAAAACAATCACATTTATACTCTTATAACATATGAATGTTTATACCCATTTGATTGTTAATATGGATGATTGAATAGTTTGGTTAAATAATTGAATTATGATAAAATATACCATTATGGTATTAATAATGAATGTTGGATTTGAAATCATATGTTGTGTGATAGGTTGAATGGATGTTATGTTAGTGATGAATAGGGACATTGGTTATGTTCATTTTGATTTAATAATCCCTTTGTTAAGAAAGACCAAATTTTAGTGATATGATATACTTTAGATAAATAAGTCTTTTTTCAATTAGAATTGAAATTAAAGTAGAAATAAAAGAGAATTTGAAATTTGAAGTGAAACGGGATTGAAAAGGATAGTGAAATTGAAATTGAGATGAATAGTTTAATTGAATTTGAAATCGATTTTGAAAGTTGAAAGTGAAATTAAGGTTGAAATTTAAATTAGAATTGAAATTAGATTTGAAATCTAAGTTTTAATTGAGTTTAATTTGAAGTTAGAATTGAAATTGAATTGAAATTGGAATTTAAAATTTAATATTAAAATAATAGAAATATAATAATATATTAGTGAAAATATATTTTAAATACTTTAAAATGTGGAAATATTGATTTAAAATGATCTATAATGGTTTTGTAAGTAAATAAAATTCAATTTGAATAGATTATTTCAAATGTTGAAAAATAAGTTAAAACTAGGTGCGTCGCGTAACGGTAGTTCGCGATTTCACGCCGAAAAGTCCAAATGAGTGTATAGAATGGAATATAGCTCGGAATTCTTCGAGATAAGAAAATTCTGGACTATTATATCCATATCTTCTAAATGAAGGAAGAAAATCAAAATTTCGTTAAGTATATTTTAAATTGTGTCCAAATTAATTTTCTAGAAAAATCGCGCTAGTGTAGTTAAGTGACCATAACAGAAAATTCGTTTAAATGAACGTTTTTAATTATAGAAAAATATGGAATAAATTTGATAAATCCATTTAAATAATTTAGAAGATATTTGAATTGGAAAATATGAATTATCGAATGTTTAAAAGTTGTTTAAATCAAATAAGCTTATATAGCACTTTCCGCAGCACTTTTATGCTGCGAACTCTATAACTTTTTGAATATAAGTTTAAATGTGACGATTTTTCCTAGAATCAATTGTGAATATTTTTAAAAGAATAATTAAGTGTTTTAAATGATGATTTGGAAGTTTAATAAATCGTTTCTAAAATGAATATTAATAAATGAGTATGCGGAAACGACTAATACATTTGTCCCACCTTTGAGATCTGGAAAGATAAAACAAGGTGTTTAACTAAGGTTAGGGATGGAGCAACCAGTGCCCTGAACTTACCTGACCTATGTTTTATTTTCTTAGGCGAGGGGTGAAACAGATCGAAAGGAAAGCCCAGATGCTTTTAAAAGATTGTATTAAGTTTCCAAAATAAAAGGAGATTGGTATTATCCAAAATTTAAGCAATCTCCAAAATAAATAATTTCTATGATCCAATTTACTCAAAAATGTTTACTAAGATTGATTTAGGGTTTATCATTGACAATGTCTTAAATAACATTGTTTTTGACCCGCCTAAAAGTTAAGGAATTTGGATCGAGAGTTAAGTGAGGAAATTGAAATATTATCCAAAGCAAAAGAATGAATTACTTAGAATTATTCTAAGACAAAAGAAAGAGATTTCGAAATTATCCAAATTGAAATTAAAGTGAAAAGAGACTTAATAAATCCGGTATACTCATATTCACTTTTATCGATAATTGGATTTCGAAGGAACCGGGGTCGGATTTGGGTGATTCCTATCCAAAAACCACTTTGAACTAGTTTATGTGTTCGAAGAATGAAGATATTTGAAGACGGAGATATTGAGACAAATAATAACGAGGGACTACTTGTTGATTAATTGGGGATAAACTCCTGATTCGCTATATTGTAACAGTAGTCTCTTTGTTATGAAAAACATCAAAACCACAAGGACTTCTCGCCTAGTAATGGCCGAGGAAAGTACCTTCGGTTTCGTTCGGTCCCAGAACGAACTTGTATGGATAAGTGTCTGACCTTGCATTCTAAATCACAATGAGTGGTCTCTATAAATGTATATCTGCTTGGTGGTGGAGAAGACACCTTCTCTTAGCTTAACACCCTTTTCTGAGATATACGAGCTCAGATGTTATACGTTTTTGAAATCAATCATGTGAACGTGGAATGGCAATGTGGCATTCAAAAGTGAAAGAAGATGTGTTATGTGAAAAGGTAATCGTTGCCTCGAGCCTCATCAACCGGAAATGACCGAAACAGGGTTAGATGCGGCAAGGCTAAGTGGGTCATTCCCAATTAGGGTATGATCATCCCCTTCAAGATATATTTCTTCCCGCTATGACGTACAAGATGTAAATTAATGTGGTTTGTATGCTAGAGCGTGCTCGGTTAAAGATCGGTAATGACCGGGGGATGACATATTCGGTACTATATAGTTACAGAGGTAGGCCGCCTTATGTTGGTAGAGGAGCTTTGTGATGGTTCCTCGGGACATCCATCTAGAGGTGTACCCATCTGAAGGTAGTCCCTTCACCTGGTCATTTGTATGGAAATCCATTCTCCAATAAGAACCTGCGGTTTTGTTTGTATTGGCGTAATGAATAGCCTCGAAATGCTATATGGGTAACCATTTCGGATAAGATTAATAAGTTTATTTGCAAATGTTTTCAAGGAATGCCATTAAAAATAATATCAAATGTTTTGATATATAAAAGTGTTTTAGTTGTCATAAGGAAAAAACCCGTCCATGTTTATGTGTGGATGTGGTCTTATGAGATACTATTTATTTTAAAGGATTTTATTTTAAGGCTGATATATGACACTGTCATTTATTATTGAGTTTTTCTCACGCTGGTTTATCAAGCCTGATCCGGGTATTTTCAATACTCGGGTCAGATCCGAGTAGTTTCAGGTTTAGTCGAAGACGGTTGAAGTTTTCAGAGGAGAGCTGGAGATATTCATCTACGTATGACAAATTCTATTATCCGCTGATGTCTGTTTGTTTTTGTTTGATGTTTGTCAGCAATTGTAAGGACATATGTTTATAACTGTCCAAGCTGAATTTAGGTTAGACTCTGATATATGTATTTAAAAGTTTTCCGCTATAAAGATATTGTACAATATTATATATTATTCCATTCGTGTGAGATTCTGTTCTGTTTATTTTTCTTTATTACCCTTCATGATCCGTCTTTTCGTGCAATTTGAGTTTGACATGTGTGGTTTATTGTCAATTCAAAGGGATAGGGAAACGGGCTATTACATTAAAGATTTTAACTTGAATTTTATCATTGACATGTTATACTCAATATCACATATAAAAGTTTGTGTCCAAACGTTCCATCATAACGAGTTCGTTGTTTCTATAAACAATTCTCTAGTATTTCATAAATACGCGAGAACACCTTAAACAACCATTTAGTGATATCAATTTGGATTTTATATTTGCTCCATGTATCAAATACATAAACAAAACATAATATCATACACAACATAACATGTATGATAATTCCTATTGCTAATGCACAAGGAATCCAACTTACATGTTCTCCTTTTAATAGGGTGCTCTTGTATATCGATTTGGGACAATCCCTGTATCTTTTATACTCACCATAAAAGACATCATTTACAATCCCAAATTGAGTATTAAAACAACTAAAGTTGGTTTTAATACAAGCATATTGTTAAAATCAACAACGTGTTTGTTACTTATAGTTTAGAAATATCAATGTACCTTTTAACGTTCTTTCTTATGAACACACGCTTCCTTTGCACTTTGATTAAAAATCAAATATTTGATATTTCTATCAAAATACCTATTCAATCTTGATGCTTATAAAATGATACATTCGTATCATTTCTTGGATCATATCCAAAGACCCACAAACCCAATATGCTCCCACTGACTTCGAGGCATTTTTGGTTAATATGTGCAAATGGCTTACTCTAAATCATTATTTAGAATTTTCTGTTTTAATACGTAAGTACAAAACACTAAGTCTTATCGAGTGATAATTTTGTGAGTAAATCCGAATTAACTTGAGCATGTTGAATATCGAATCTGTTATGCTAATTTCAACGATTGAAATTTGCAATACTATTCTTATTAACATTGCTTATTTAATTCCAACCACATTAGTCTTTCCAATAAAAACACAATCTCGGCCGATGGATCACATCTCTTTGGTTACGACCACCAAAATCATATTTGATAGCGTACTTGGAATTCTTTCAGATCTGCGCATCATACCATATAAAGTCAACAATCTTAATGGTTTAATTGAACAACCGAGGGTAATGTACATTGTCGATATTAATAAGAAACTCGTAGTTTCTCTTCGATGTACGAGAATACTTATTAGACATTCTAATGCTATGTGTTCATTTAGATTAGTTAATTTCACTTCATCTCATATAATCAGTTCTATCTATTGATCGGATCCAATTCCATTTAACTACCAAAAATTTCTCAAAGAAATTCCTTCACGATGAAGTTGATATATCTTGAAACAACAATTGTTTCTTAGTGCAAATAGAATAAGGATTCATAAATGCTTTATGAACCTTTTTATTTATAAAACTAATTTTAGTTTACAAAAATTATGTTGAAAAAATAAATATGTCATTTGATGACAGACCTTTCCAAAAAACTTTCGGAGATTCATACAAGATCCCTCATGAACAATTATTACGTGCAATCTTTCGACTCGCACAACCTGCCAACTCCTTGGCCTAGGATATGTTGGGATTTCTTACAAACCCTTATCTTGTATGATTTTGTAAACTGTTTTTTAGATTAAATAATATCAACCTTGTGTACTAATCTTAAGTACATGACCTTATAGAAAGAAACTAACTCAACTTCACTCACAATTAATCGTAATATGTCAAACAATGTTTGATTAGTCCTTATCGATGCATCATTATGTATCACATGGAGGAGTGATTTTAAAGATTTAGTCTATATTCATTTTTAGGTACATTTAGAACTCTTTCCAATATACTCACTTATTCGACCAAATCAAATCACTTTATTCTATTGCATGTTATTTTATTTACTTTTCTTTTATATTCTATGATTTTATCATAAACTTACTACATGTGTATCTGATACACATGTTCATGTTGGTAATAAATTATCGATGAATATAACAAAGTATGTGGAACCCTTTTGGTATTAATAGACTTGTGATTGCATACATCAATATGTATTAATTCAAAGAGTTCATCAACTCTTATGATGCTCCCACTGAATAGGTGCATAGCCATTAATTGTTTGAGATATAATTAACATGTATCATATGATTCATAATCATATAGTAAAATTATTTTTCAAAACTATGGCTTAGTCTATAATTCCAAAACAACTGTAAATAATATTAGATACATATGTATTTTGTTGCATCACTTTTACTATGAAAAAAAATTCCATAATATAGTTCTATTTCATAATGAATATTCATAATACTCATATTGAAATATAGTTAGACCTATTTTTCAGTCAATACCAAAAATAAACATTATTTCACAAATAATGTTCGGTACATTTTACGAAAACAATTTTCGTAATTTGATGCAATCATTAAGTACTATATGGCATGCTCCCACTATTTCCGCCGTTACTATAATAGCGTACTAAATTTAGAGGTTCACCATTCACTTAATATTGTTAATATTGTTTACTTATTCATAAGCTGTAACTAGTTTACAGAGGAGAGTTCTTTGATCAAATATCTTGAACTCAAAGAAATAAATGTTACAAAAAACAATTTTCTATATGAAAATACATTTCGGAATAAAAATCATATTTCATATTCCAATATTAAGTATCAGTTATTATTACAATTCTTGTCTCCAATGTTTCTCTATGAAGCAGAAGTGATTATTCATTCTCTTCATTTCAACTTTACCTTAAATTACATCCATTCTTATACATTCATTTTTCTTTCAAATGGTCAAACTATTCAAAAGAAAACCTTACTACAATATCATAACAAACCTTTTACAAAAGCGCATTCAATTATTCTTAACATTTAAGACATCAAATATGTTGCACTTTATGTAAACCGATCAAGATAACATTTCAACGATTGAGTTGTTAGATGTATCTCATAGTTTATGGTCTTGTGTTGTGTTACATTAACACAATATGATCCTTTTGAAATCATTCAAGTTGAACACATGATCTTAAAATAATGTTTATTGGCTTACTTCGAATGAACTAACTTCATTGAAATATTGTTCCCCATATACTATGACTATTCACCATATAACATTTATATGTGAAAGTACATGGATCAAATATCCATAGTCTTGAATTGCATTTAGAGTTCAAAACTCATAAAATGCAATACATGGTCTAAACCAAATAAACATATAAGTGACCAACTTACGGATGTATTAAGTAGTTGAAACTGGGCACTTGCATGGGTATAGAAACATTATATAACATGCGATTAGAATTATTAGTAAGTATATATTATATTTCTATTTGTCAACTTTCAATTCAGTTTGTTTATATATATTAATTGACGGACGTTTTATCAATCATATTAAATGCACAAATTTATCGTTGTAGATAATTATAACATTATATAGCATATGTTCTTACAATATTAGAAAGGTTAAATATTACCATTTCATTTTTCTAATAAGGCCCCAAGTCTTTTATATTTCTTCAAACCCTAAGAGAAACATAGAAGTCTTACAACTTCACTAGTGGGTGTTAGGACTCGTTTGTTTTGGTATTCTGACCTTGAGTTTGTTCAACAAATCATAGCCCCACAAACGATAGATAGCTCCTTATCGGTTGTATCATATACAACTCCTAACCCATTTTTCCTTGTTCTAATCTCATTTTGACCTTGAGTTTGCTCAACAAATCGAAAGAGATTATTTACTCATACCTACCATATCGTGATGGCCTAAGTATAGTATATGTACCTTGAGTTTGCTCAACAAATACATATAGTTATCTTACCTCATCTGTTTAATATATTAATAATACTACGCATAACATCCCTAGCTTGAGTTTGCTTAACAACTAAGGAGTATGTAAGTAATTTATTAATATATATATATATATGGTAGAGGACAACATTATATTGAAGATTCATAATCTTCAATATATATATTAAGTGATATCGACTTATAGAATAATATATTTCTTATGAAATACCCCAGCGATTCAAGTGTCAAACACATCAGAAATCACGGTATATGTACATTTACATGTGTATTTATTTCTCAAGTCTATTTGGGTTTCTTTCATGTTCCACATTTAGTTTATTCACATATCATATAAGTTTTATTGTTATATAACTTTTATATTTCATATTACTTATATGATAATCTAACGTATAATATATCATTAATTAAATCTTATCTAATTAATTTTAATCAATTAACTCTTTAATAAATTTTAAATTAGTATTCCAATATAACTTTTATATTGGATATATCTACTATAATATTTATAGTGTATACTATAACCTTTATAGTGTAACACACATATATCATATATATGTGTATTTTATTTAATTAATTTATTCAATTAAATAATTTTTATTAGAATTTATTAATTTCAAATTTTATCTTATATACATACACGTATACTTATGTTATCTTAAATATTTTAAAATAACATAACATATATCAACATATGTAATACATGCATATATGCATTAAATAACTAACATATTTAATTAATTTATTTTATTAATCTTATTAATAAATTTAAAATTTGAAATTATTATATAAATATTTTCAAACATTTTGAAAATATCATTATCCTTTCAAACATTTTGAAAACTTATGTATTATTATAATTTTTATAATAAACATGTTTTATTTTAAATTTAACAATTAAATTTAAAATCTTTAACATTAATTTTCAAAACGATTTTGAAAATTAGCCCAAGGCCCAACT
Organism: Allium fistulosum; assembly: GCA_030737815.1. Classification (NCBI taxonomy): domain Eukaryota; kingdom Viridiplantae; phylum Streptophyta; class Magnoliopsida; order Asparagales; family Amaryllidaceae; genus Allium; species Allium fistulosum. The sequence continues at coordinate 331,878,989 of CM060908.1, forward strand.
TAAGTTGGGCCTTTTCTATTAGGAGCAACCTTTGGGCTCACTTCACCTTTCGGGCCACGCCGATAACCAGGTAGGACAGGGTACTTGATTACCCAATTCCAATCCTAGACATTACCTTTCTAGACACCGTACTAAGTGGACAAGCTTAATTAGTTAGCCCTGATATGACTATTTTAGACCGCATAGGCTATTGGGCTTCGATACCATTGTTGGAACTAGACTAGCCCACAACGGAAATTATGGGTGAATTTCAAAAAATTTACACTATTGGATCTTTTATTGGGCCTATGAAGTCTAACTGAATTAGAACATTCTAAATTTCATTTAAATAAAATCATTTATTTTATTTAAATTCAAATATATTAAGATATGAAATTAATTTTATTTGATTTAGTTTGTACATAAATGTATCATATACATATATGTGTGAGTGCATGTGTAACATAATAATCCGTGAAAGGTATAATATGCCCATATGTAGATGTTGAGATTTACATCGCAACAGACATATTAGATCATTTTGAATGTCATGTATGTTGTCCAAATATGTACATGTAAATGTGTTACAAAACACACACACACATGTATGTATAAATATATTATATATAATATATGAACATAAAGCATTTATATATAGATAAATATATATATATATATATATATAGAAAGAGAAAGAACAATTATTAAAAATTATTTATAATTCAAAATTAACTTAGTTTTGCAAACATAATAATTTCAGTATTTTAATTTGTATATATATATATATAGAAAGAGAGAGAATAATTATTAAAAATTATTTATAATTCAAAATTAACTTAGTTTTGCAAACATAATAATTTCAGTATTTTAATTTGTATATTTTATGAATAAAATAATGTTTTCATCCATAAATAATTAACGTAAAATAATCTATTGATGAAAATTCAAATTTTAACATTTTTGAAAATCTAGGATCATATAATAGAGCTTAAGAAAAATCTGAAATTTTTTCAAAGTTGAATTTTTATTTTTAAAAGCAAATACATTGATTTTGGCAATAATTATTTAATATAAAACAATATATTATTAAAAATTAAAATTTTAGAAATTCTAGGATCATGAATGAAAGGTTAAAAAAAATTTGAAGAATTTTTCAATTAAATTATTATTTTTAATAAATCATAAATAGTTTTTCCAAAATAATATTAATTATTAAAAATAATAAAATTTATTGAAAAATTCATAAATTTTTTCTATATGTTTCAGAAATTATATAATATTTTTTAAAAATATAAAATTGAATTTTCAATGTAATAATTATTTTATATATAATAAACAATTTAAAAATTCAATAAATGTTAATTTAAAAATATGAATATATGTATGATAATTAATTTTCGAATTTTTAAATTCATATTATATATAAATAAGTGTACTAATTTTTTTAAATCATATATATACCTTATATATGCATATGTGCTATTATGAGAGAGAAATATACACGAATATATATATATATATGAATTTATTAATAAATATATATAAACCAATTATTAATGAAAAAAATTGATTTTGTACAGTAAAAAACATTTGTTTATACATAAATCAAATAGTATAATAAACAAATTATGCACATAACCAAACTGATTTGTGACAACCACATCTACTTACAAAAATCTCACCTAACTAAACATATAGTGGCAATATATTTAAACAGATATGAAATTGCTCATTATAGGATCATAGAATATAATTTAATTATTGTATTATGAATTAAAATTGCCAATTTAATGATGCCTTTGAATCCATGTTGAAGCAATGACTTTCCTTCCTTTTACTGTTCTTAATTCGTCAAATTGCAAGTCCGGAATCACCGACCTCTAACTATCGAATAGTATTATTTTAATTTGAAATATATTTGAGAATTTTGGAGTAGATTAAGCGTTATGTTTTAACCAGCAATGTAGAAGGTAATGGCGGCCAAAAAGGTTAGTAATTGTTTTTAGAGATACATACATACATACATACATACATATACATACATATACATACATATATATATATATATATATAGGGTTGTATTAGAGAGAAACGAGGAAAACCTTCTTACCCATTCTCACTTTATCTCAACCCCTTATCTCCAAGCCAATTCCCTATGTTTTAGCCACCCCTAGACCTTACCAAAACCGGAATTTTGCAGCTCTAATAATGGGCCTTAAACCTATCTAAGCCCGAGCCAAAATACTATGTAATTAAATCTAATTTAATTGCTTGTCGATATTGTATATCGATCGATATATTTATAACTGTTATAAATATAAATAACATTATTTATTTCTCATATTCAAATTTTATAATTAATATTTCATAAATATTAATTTATTTATTTAATTTATAACAATTATAAACTAATTAAATCGTTCAGTCTTAAGGGAATTCATCATTTCAGCTATGTAATTCTTGGGTGTAAATTTGATCAGCGATTAACATCAAACTATTCTATTGTTAACGTTCAGACGTCACTTAGCAGGTGGTGTGACATTATGGCAAAATTTATCGCTTACTCATTTTCGGTAAAATCAAATTTTAGTTTAATAAGCATTACCTAGTTGTGACATTTGTTTACACCAATTCTCTTCGTCAAAACTATACCACTTTGGACTTATGAAATTTGGTAATGGCCAAAATTCCAACCTCGTCCACATTCAACTTTATAGTCTAAATACAAAGTCCTTGGTTCAATAATAACAATTATTATTAACTGAAATGCTCTGGCCAGAGACTTTGACTTTGAGTTGACTTGAGTTGACTGTGATACTAACCGCATATAACTGAGAAGACGAATCCTCTCTTGAATAGTGCTTCACTTCCAATACTTCCACTCGACCCAACTATAGTCACTCGATGGATGTCATGCCATGATTTGGCTATAATCAAAGTGGAGCTTTCATATTGAAGATCCACAGTATTCTCAAGTTGAGAGAACTGTGTAAATCAGTCACAACGATATTTTTTGTTTGACCTTAGTTATATTAACCAATAGAAACTATTGAGTGGGTCATTCCATAGTTATCCAATAACTATTAGTACGTAACCCCTAGGTGCCTCCAACAGTCATGAGTAATACACTGCCCAACATTTGGAGAGCGTTACGTACTCCAGTCTTAAGGGATACATCGATATCCAGTCTCGATGCATCTTGAATAGGAACATTTAAAATGGTATATTTGTTTCGTTGTGATAAATTACTCACGGTTACAACACTTTGTAACTACTATCACAAAATATACCATTTATGGATTTTTCTAATAAATATACTTTTAATTAAGTTAATTAATTAATATAATCACATTATATCAAGTATATAATAGGAAGAAAATACCTTTTATTTCAAACAAGATTGGTCAACGAGTTAGATATATATAACAAATTACATAATTGCTCCTAGGGCATACCCCTAACTCTATCATAAACTAGGCTTCCCTAATAAGAAACATGAAGGTAGTGATTTTTTTACCGTAACCCACTCATTTTCGAGGAGAGTCAATGCTAAGATTTATTAACTTATGATAGAGATTTTATACCAAGATCGGTTGACTTTCGAGGAAAGTCAATATCGAAATCTATTAGTTTTCATAGAAAAGATAATACCGAAACCCAAGGCTTACAATGACCAAAGGTAGTTGTTAACTAATGTCTCGGTTAAAATATGAGAAATGAGGCGATACTAATTGCAGAAAAGTAAAGATTCCACTGTTTAGAGTGGTTCGACCAAAGGTGGTTTACGTCCACTATTAGGAGCCTTTTATTATATTGCTTCAGTTACAACAACCTAAATTACAAGATAGAGTTGTTAAAAATACAAAGGTATTCTTTTTTTGGCTAATGTTTTTTTTCACCCTTATAAAGTGGCCATGCATGATGTATTTATAGTGGCTGAACTTGATGCTTATAGGGATGAGATTGGTCTGAACAAGCATAAAAAATGCTCTGAGCCACTGTTGGTGATATACTATTGACGATCATTCTAGTTGAGATGCCAAGTAGTTTATAGGGTATGGATATAGACAGTTGACAGACTGCACTGTGAAAATACCATCAAAACGCAATATGTAGCGTGGGAGTAGGGGATGGCTATAGCGGAGGTACTAGGGTATCAGTTAAGTACATAGAGGGGTTGCTACATAGCGACACTTTTGTTAGATGATCCACGCTAATGGATGTCAGGCTTTCGAAAAATGACATATATAGGTAGGGCGTCCCTTTTGTCGGGAAGGCTTGATGCTTGCAGACATGGTTGAGAGAAGCTAGAGGGTTCTTACGAGTGGTGGTAGGCGAGCATAAGGATGATAGTGAACGAGGAGGCTGTTTTAATATCTTGCTGGATAACCAAGCAAACCACAGAGGGATCCCAACTTCTCATAATAATACGCTTTGACCTTGCTTCCCACTGCCTGGGGACGACCGACTGGATAAGGTATTTTATGAATAGGCCAGGCCAAGCCAATAGGAGAGATGCTAAAATTTCACATCATTTCTTAAAAAACTAAAATTTCACAACCATGAAGTGCCAAATCTAAAATATCTTTAGAAAATTAAACTTATAAACCTTTATTAAGAATTCAAAATTGCTTAGTTTCAAAAAGGAGTAAAATAATTTTTCTTCTCAAATACTTTCTACATCAAAGATTTGTTCTTTTAAAAGTTGAACTTTTCATTCATAATATTCAAAATTTGCCTGGTTTTCAAAAAGGAATCATGTTCCAATTTTAACGACTTCCTATAATAAAGACCTACCTCTTTTGAAAGTAGGATTTTTAACCCAAAACATTTAAAAACTCAATTATCATACTAAATAATCATTCACTTTAATTTTTTCAAAAACATCTTGTATGAATTTAAACAATAAAAAGTGGATGTAGACAATGATAACTACCACTATATCATTTTTCTCTTATATAATTTCTAACTAGATCACTAATCATACTTTATATAAATCCTTAATGCCATTACTATCGATCTCAACTATTATTCTCCATAATTCCTTATACAAGAATGTTGTTCTTACCTACCTTATGGAGCATGCATTCTTAACCTTCCATTCTTTTTATCCTATTTCAATTAAGTATCTTTTTCGAATTTTAAGGAAAAAAACTTCCAATTTTATAAGGTAGGAAAAATTATCAAGTCCGACCTACGTTTTATTTTACTTTTATTTTAAAAACGAAAAGTCCCTTTATCAAAAATCTTTAGACCAAAAACTTTTTAGCTTAATAAATTTTAAATTAAGAATGTCAAGAATGTAAAAATCGTTTCTAAGTTAGAACTTTTCAACTAATTTATAAATAATGAATTTTCTAACTTCCTCGCTCTTTCAAAATAACAACTTCCAAATTTATAAAGTGAGAAAAATCATTAGTTCCAACATACGCCCTATTAATTTAAAAATCGAAGAATCAAGAAATTGAAAACTGTTTAACCCAACTAATTAAAATTTCAAAAATGAAAAACCCCTTTATTCAACTCTTTAAATCATTAGATTTACAAATTTATTTTTCTAAAGTTTACCCACCATTTCGTTTTAAAACATTCCACCACTTTTAAAATTACATACTCTTTCCAAACTTGTCATTGGTAGTATATGTCCAAACCCGACTAAAATCACTTTCTTTCAAAAAAATTCAACTTATGATACATAAGATCTTCGTTTAAGAATCCTTTGAAATGCCCTTTCAAAACACTTAAAGGATTTTTCAAAAATCTTTTTGTCAAATTCTTTCTCATGGGATTGGGTTTTAGAAATTGACTTTAATTCTTCCTTCTTTTGAACTTTTCTACTCGACCTTAAAGATTTGCTTATCTTCTTGTTGTGATTAACGTATACTTTCTTATGGAAGCATGTTTCACTCCTTCACATCTTTCTTCCAGATGTTAACAAATATTTTGTCTTATAATATTTAATTACTACCTAACATGTGATTTGCAATTTCTATAAATGTCAATTGTTCGTAATAAATGTTTATAATTCTAAAGGACAATTCATTAAGACTTTTATTTATTCATTCTAATTTTACCTATTACACTTTCCTTATCTCTCCATAATTAGTCCATTTATATCTCTATTAAATTCTTGTAACTCCTCATTTATTCCACATTTATTATCTTATTAATCTTGGAGTTACAACCTTTTCCATTTACATTTTCTGTATCTATTATTTATTACGTGGTTTAAGTAAATGTTCTAATTACATCTAATGTGAACATTGATGGGAATTATGCTTACAAAGTTCATAATTATAAGGAAGTCTAGGTTAACAAAGAAGTCAAGTACCATTCAGCTTTTAGTTAGGATGCTTCCATATGTCGTGATCACGCTCTTCTTAGTCCACTCCTTAGGATACGACTTTCATCCCATGGGTAATCGGAGCAGGAGTATAAATTTAACTCTACTTATTTTTTCCAACTCATAGTTACTTCGCCATCCTTTTGAAATATAGTCGCAACTACCTCTATAGTTGGAATTTATAGACTTAGGCGTATCTTCAAAATAAGTACACATATTTATATATAGTAGGTTTTTTTTTAAAATACTTTTCAAAAATAACAAATACGTTATTAATACGTATACTTTTCCCCATTGATCGGGTAACCTAAGCCCTGATAACAAATGTAACAACCCATCTCGGAACAGGCCTAAATCCCAACCCAGAAAAGGCCCATCGAAACTTAAACTCATTTCAAAGCTGGCTGTCGGTTGGGAAAAGAATAACATAGAGCTATTTATCTATTCATTCAGAACTCATAGTGGAAGAATAAGATATGATAGCATGAACAGTACCCATTTTATTTCAAATTCCAAATGTCACAAAACAAAACCATAACATAAAGTCAACAATAACCTTTACATCATCTTGTTCAAAAATACATTATTAACTTCAAATGGGTACATCAGAAAATAACATAAATAGATAAATAGACCACTGCCACAATCTTCTCTCATCGCCATCTCTATTTTGATCATTATCTCTTTCTCTAACATGTGTTGTAATGAGGAGGGAATCGGGACAAAAATGTATGATGAATATAAATCTCGACCTTTCTATATCAGTACTTGGATAGTATAATTTATATAAGGATATGTCTTTCACATTTAAACAATATTCAAAACCATTTAATACTTCATATAAGGGAGTGAGACGAGCCCTCAAATAATCACTTTATACCTTCAATCTCCGAAGTAGGTTCTTCTATAATCAATAACTCACAACCATCCTTATTAATGTCCACCAATGCAAGAGATAGAACCCAAGCCACTTAATACCATTCGATGGAAAATAGACAGATTCTGACTATTTAAGACCTCAATCAAGGTAGACCTCCATCATTTAATACTTATTCCCAAGGCGGACTCCACACAGGTATCTATCTAGTTGACATTGGACGGAAATCTCTCGGACACTTAATACTTCCATTGAAGTGGACCATTCCAAGACATCCTCAACCGTGCTTAAACCCAATCCTGACCATTTAATACATCATATAAGGAAAAGAGATAGGCCCTCAAACAACTACTTAATACCTTCAATCCCCGAAGCATGTCCTTCGTATTATGACTTGTACCCCAGGGAGACGTCTCACATTAGTCCGACTATTCGTAGGTATTGGTAGCGAAATTAACTAGACACATTTACCCTACAAGGTTGGGACAAACCTCGCGTCATCCGTAGTAACCCATTATAGGCGATGTCTCACATCAGCCCCAAAGTCATACTACTGGTAGCTAGATTAGCTGGGCGCACTTTTGTATGCTTTTGACTGACCTCAAATCCCATAACTTAGTTAAATTTCATAACACTCTCTAAGTGTATTATCATATATCTCACCATATTCATTATTTAAGCCTTGTAAAAAATCATTCTTATTTTGCCTAATTAATTACTTTCCTAAGGGGGATTTAAATGATAATTGTTAACCTAATCAATCACGTAATTGATACATTATGATTGTACATTATTTATGCTAGTTTATATACATAAGTACGCATTTATTAATTCCTGCGCGTGCAAAGATTACGCCATAAATTAACGTTTAAATGTCATTCTTCCAATGTCATACAAGTTTCATTTTCACAATAGCTTTTTTTAATCATAAATCCAATATTCCAAGATTAAATCAATAAACTTGTTCTTAGAATCCAACTCCAACTTATTTTATATTAAAATAATAGAATAAAACAATGATAATGGAAACTTACAATTTAATTAATTTCACACTCTATTCAGATAAGGGAATTTCTATTCAATATGTAGAAATAGGCAATGCAAACTCGAATAGTACTTCGTACCTTACACACCATTTCTTAATCAAAGCCCTTAATCAAATCCAAAGAAAAAGAAAAAGAAGTGGAATAGATGGTAAAACGCATAACTGCAAAATCCACACAAACTCGATTATTTTAATACAAAACAATTAAGATTCTAACCTAAGAATTGATATTTCACTTTGGGAGAATTTTGAGGATTTAAATGTGATGTTTTCGTAATCCAAAACTCTCCAAGGCATATATCAAATCTAAACCACACCATTCAATTACTAAAATAGAAAAACTAAGATTTCCACTAAGATAGGTCCTTAACTTTGTTTTCTCTTGGATTTGACATGCCTTCAATGAATCCTTTCAGATCTCTTCTTTTTGATATATACAACAAGGGATTTATATATACGTTAGATTCAAAAAATTAGAGGATTAGAGGAGAAGAGGTTGAAAAAATAAACAATAATAAAAAATGGATATATAGAATTTCTTACTTGAAACCCTAATGGAGTTTTCTGAATCTACAAAGAGACGAACCGACAGAGTTTCGTAAATGTTCCTAAAATATTATGTGAATAAAAGTGAAGGGACCAGGGTCTTATTTATAGTGGTTGGAACGCATCAGAACCATTGGATGAATGTCGGTTAAAAATAATAAAATATGGTACGTTAAAATAACCAAAACCATAGCCACCACTTGCAGGCAACGGTCGATCGCCATCTCCCTCCGGTCGACCTCTGGCGGTCGACCAGTCGTGGATAAGGGGTCCACTGCTCTCCTTGTTTTGGGAACTTTAAAATGATTGCCGCTGTTAATTTATTTTCTTCCTTAATTGTTATTTAACGTTAAAGCTTACTTAACCCTCAAGTACAATTATTGTTAAATTTCAAATTTCAAATTTGGAAATTAATTATTCATTTGAATTTGAATTCTATTTAAATTAATTTGAATCTGAAACTTCAAACGTCCATAACTTCCTCATTTGAGCTCCGTTTTGAACATATTATAAAGAAAATTGATCAGAAAGTCGCCACAAATGTAGTGACATGACTTTCGTGGTCAAATTCCAATATCTACAAAGTTTTCATTTTTGTTCCTGTCTTATTTAAATTAATTATCTAATTTATGTAGTTATGGTTGATTTTACGGGGTGTTACAGCAACACTGACAATAGTGTTGCCGTTAGTCTCATGTTCATAGGAGTTGTTACCCTCAGGTCCTGGAGCTAGTTTCATGGTAACAATCTGAAATAGGTGTTCAAGGGTAGAAGTGAAGGAAAAACAGGAGTTTTAGAAGGTGACCCTCCTTCTAACGCCAAAATGTTTGACTATATTTTTAGCCAATGTGCTCATGATGGTATATTAGCAAGGACTCATGACTAATATGTCGGTTAAAAAAATGAGAAATGAAGTGATACTAATATGCGGAAAAGTAAAGAGATCATGGTTTAGAGTGATTTGAACAAAGGTGGCCTCCATCACTACGAGGAGCCTTTTATTATATTGCTTCGGTTACAACAACCTAAATTACAAGATAGAGTTACTAAAAATACAAAGGTATTCTTTTTTAAGCTAATGTTTTTCTTCACCCTTGTGAAGTGGCAATGCACGATGTAATTATAGTGGCTGAACTTGATGCTTGGATGATCGAGATTGATCTAAACAAGCTCACGAAATGCTCTAGGCTGTTATTCGTGATATACAATTGATGATCATGCCAGTTGGGACGCCACGTATTTTGTAGGGTACGAAGGTAGACAACTGACGGGTTGTACTATGGAAATGCCCCCAAAGCATGATAAACGACGTGGGAGTAGGGGGTGGTTGTAGCAGAGATAGTGGGATGTCAGCTAAGTACATGGAGGGGTTGCTGCACAGCGACACCTTTGTCAGATGAGTGACACTAATGGATGCCAGCCTTTTAGAGAAATGACGCAGGCGGGAAGTCACTTAAGTCGAGGAGCCTTTATGCAAATATGGTTGAGGGAAGCTAAAGAGTTCTTGCGGATGTTGACAGACCAACATAAGGATGATGGTGAACGAGGAGGCTGTCACGATTGATTGCTGGTTGGCCGAGCTGATCACGGATGGACCTCAACTTCTTAAAATAATCCGCCTTGAGCTTGACGCTCATAGCTCCGGAAGGAGATCAACCGTCGATTTTGTTGAAGTGGATAAGATATATTATGAATGAGTCTGTCCAGACCGGCATGTGAGATGCAAAGCGGACGGGTTGTGTCCTCAATGAAGATGATATATGGACTTTGATCGTTGCTATTTGGATCGGATCGGTTGAGTAGGTGGACCGTTGGGATACGCACAACGAGGAAAATTGAGACCTAATAAATGAACAAGTAGATTGTAGAACTGCAAATGCCGGCACGCCACTCACTATTAAGGTTTGAACGGCACAAGCCACGCTGCTTCTGCATTATTGGGCCATTTCCATTGGCCCCAAAAATAAGTTAACCCATTTATCTTTACTGCCTAGTTTGGGATTATATCTGCAAAATGTCTGTTAGAATCTAGAAACACTTGATAATTTTCTCTAACTTAGACTCTTTAGGTTTTCTCTTACATTAAAGAGGACGCGATTCCAAATCAAATCAATTTAGTATCGCTCAGGTGTGTGTTGTGACCTAAACTTTTTGAAATCTTGGATTGATTTGTTGAAATCCTGATTTATTATTCTAATTTTCAGGCAGAATATCGTTTGTTTCGGACGCGAGGACTTCAGAGTTGTTTTTTTGGCAAAGGTTGAAGAGGGATCAAAGCAATTAATCATGGCGGATTGGGGTAAGCTTTATTTTTGATTGATTCGATGAGAATCGGTGAGTAAAATTGACCTTTTTATATCTAAGAAATTTTATGAAGTTCTTGTTTAAGAAAGCTCTACTTCTTGAGTAAGCTATTGATTTGGAAGTTGGAAGTACGTTTTCTAGTTGTAGATTGTGAAATTGCGTCTTCAATGCAATTACAGTTAGTAAACCCTAGCCTTATATGATAAGTTGTATATTTATATAGGATTTTACCGAGTTTTCCTTTAAAAATAAAGTAGCGTTTCATCAATTTGTGAAGTTATACTAGCTTATTAAATTCTTGAACGTTAGATACAATTGTTCTGGCTGATGAAGGCTGTTAACATGTAATTTTGAATTTTAATTCCATGAAATGAATGTTTGGTTGACTTTAAGTTTCAAATTATGATTTTTCAAATATGTGGCTGCTCTTTATGTGGAACAAAAATTCTTTTGCCTATTTTTCCCTCCCATGTAGATCCTTTTTATTTGATTGAACTATGCAAGCTGTGAAACATTTTTGTATCTGTATAACAATTTAAGTTATTTTCGAACTTTAGAATCAATTATGAGATAGTTAAAAAGATGATTGGAAGCTCAAATTTAGTATTTTAATGCATTTGCTATAATCATGACATGCATGCTCTACTGTTTAAAAAACTTCAAAAGTGGTTATTCTTTTAGAAGTTGCTTCATAGGAAGAAAAATAAAACGCTTAAAAAATTCTTAAGGGAACTTGTGCAACTTACGAATTCAGTTGCGTAATTTATTACAGAAACTATACATGTTTCATGTGTGTTGTTTGATGATGCTGATAGTAGATTATAAATATATACATGTTTAGAGGAAAGAAAAAGATATGTTTGGTCTGCCTGTACCACTTAGATGAATGGTCACATGTACTCTTTAGATGGTATTTTACGTAAAAATATCCTATTAGCTAAAAATGATAATCCAGACATTGATTTGGTAATTAAAACTGCATCTGGTGTGTCAGACGGAGGTTTCAAAATGGGATTCAAATCATGAATCGTAAAGTTCAAATTTTAAATCGAAACGGGTAAATTGTAGATCTAAAAGATCCATATTGTAGGGTTTGTATGCACTTTTAAATTAATTTTAATGTTTGAACTTCTACATCTATAAAAGTCAAATTTCTCTCTTGTTCCACTTTTATTTGTTTAGAAAACGTTAGAATTAGAGTTGTGGATCCAAATAAGCATATGGAATGTATCAGTATGGATTGAATATTTTTTCTCAACTGCAGTTTTAACTGAGTTTGAATCAGAATGTAAACTGGATGATTCGATTTGCATTGTTAGATTTTAGGATTTTTGACAACAATTTGTCAGGCATAAAGCATATGAATGTTCACTTTCTCCGGTACATAAAATATGTATCCATATATTAAAAAGTTACGTTGAAAACTACATAGATGTCGCCATTGTGCAGCTAGCTGGAAGAGACTTTTTGATATATAGGTCTTTCAAAATTAGTTAGCTTCAATTCATGTTGTCATGGTATTCTCATTTAGTGTTGGAATTTGTTGGTCACAGGCTCTGAACATTTTATACTTGTCAAGTGTCAGAGGCTTTGTTGTTTGAAGTGCATTTCTCTTAATATATCGCTGAATCATTTAAATGTTTGCTGTTATATCCAGTTATTGAAAATTGTCTTCATTTTTGGTGGATATAGGTCATTCATTTAATTGTGACAGTTTTGGTGTACATAGGACATAGGTCAATAATTTAAATATAAAATTTAAGATGCAAAAATGATGTTTGATGAGGTTTTGCCTACCTTCCTGCAATACTTTTCACACCTTTTCTCAACACCTGCTATGTCGTTACTTATCTGCAAAAGGCTTCTTTCCCCTGCTCTCTTTTCTCTTTATTCCATGTATGTATTCATACCTCATATCTTCTATTGAAGAACTTGATCATCTGAATGTTATGTAGTGATAAGGACATATTTCCACCAAATGTCTAACTTTGTTTTCCTTAGCTATTCAAATACTATCCACAGTATAAATGCTAGCTATCAGTTCATATGATGAATTTGTGACAGGTGCAAAATAACCTTTTTAAAAGTCATTATGGTTCATTTGGAAATGTAAATATTACTATTTTTTAAAATGTTCACTTGCTTCTTATTAGTACTGGATTGTTCATTTTATGTGGCTGTTTAATGCATCCATTACATATAATGTTCTTGTATTGCGTCATACGAGTATGATATGGAGAAGTCAATAACTTTCATCTTCCAGATTGAAGAATTTTGACTTCCCTTTTTATGGTAATCTATAATTTAACAAATTGATTGCTTTTGTTATTTGCAGAAGATGAAGATTTTGAACCATCACTAAATGGTGTGACGAAAGCACAACCAAAAGGCATTTGGGATGATGAAGATGTAGATGATGATGATGTTAAGGAATCATGGGAAGATGAAGAAGAGCCTCAAAAGGTGCTTAAGTTTTCTATATTCTGTTTTCCTATCAACATATTAAGGACGTTTGTGTTAAATATCATGTAAAGTAGCACTACTTATGCAGTTCTGTTGGGGCACAGACCAGCATCCTCATTTAATAATTTCACAATGAGTGATGAGTGTGTCCGACCAATGTCAATGCTGCTATCGTTAAACTTTAATATATTAATTATTTCTGTAGTATTAAGAAATGATGATTGTATATAGGACTTAACAAAACGGGAGATAGTACTTTTCTTGTTCCTTTATTTGTCAAGTTTGGCAACAAATTTAGCATATTATTTGTTTTTATGTCAACTGTATTGTATATTACTGTTCATGTTGCTTCATGTATACTCGTTTTTTCCTATTTTATATTAATGTAATAAAATCTCATTTGAACTCATTGATTGTGAAAGTGGGAAGTGTAGGCACACCGCATATACTTTTAACGAACAATGGGGTTTTAAAAATGCAAAGTATGATTCAAATGATTTATTCATTAGTTGGCTTCACCCGTCAACAAATTATTTAATCAGGTATCTTTGTTGATTTAGAGAAATATCTCAATTTGCTCATTTTATACATAGTTTGATCAACAGCATATGACAATATAAATATGATTTTATACAGTAATATTTCATTATAACAGCACTACTTGTCTTATATAGGCACCTGCCGAAGAGGCTAAAGAAACAAAGCCTGCTAATAAATCTACCGGGAAGAAAGCAAAACAATCAGAAGTAAAAGCAACAAAAAATCCTGAAGTTAAAGCTACACAACAAGTTGCTGATGATGTTCTTTCCGATCCGATTGCAGAGAAGCTTCGTCAACAAAGGTACAAATTCATATTTTATTCTAGCTCTATTCAAATTTAACCTACAATTTATTTTATAAATTAAATCATATTTGAATCACTAAGGTAGTGTTTGGTTTGAAAATGAGTTTTGCGTTTTCAATATGTGTGTCAAATGGCATACGAGAGAAGATGTTTAAAACCCTAGTCAATTCAAAGGAGAGATGGAGAAGAGAGAAGATGGTTCTTGATATTTCCCAAAAGGCGGAAAACAAAAAAAATGTCAGTTTCAATTTTACAAGTCAAAACCATTTTCTGGATCGATCGTTCTCCATCCCCTTCCTCTCCCTCGTGCATTTAAAATACATATTGAAAACACAAAAAAACAAAAGTTGTTTTCAAACCAAACACCACCTAATTTTCTACATATTTGGATTCTATACTAATCTTGTATAGCGTTGAATCTTGGTCTGGAGCCACTGACTGCAACTTCAAAATCTGGAAGATACCTCCAACAAAATTTTAACATCAAAATCCAGAAGATTCTAACTGTGTGCTAGAGGGGAAAATAAAATAAAAAAGTTGTTTCATTGTTTCAACTGATAACTGTAGTGTAATTTTATTTCTTGCTAATAGTCAATGTTATTTATAGACTTGTGGAGGAGGCTGATTATAAAGCAACAGCAGAACTATTTGGTAAGAAAAGCGATGAGAAATCTCTAGATAATTTCATTCCAAAATCAGAGAGTGACTTTTTAGAATATGCTGAACTCCTATCTCATAAGATACGTCCATATGAGGTATACAGAATTACTACCAAAGATAATGCATTATGTTCCTATTTCTCTGTAATTACAACCATTTCTTTGTTGTTTTCATGTTATCAGAAAAGCTATCACTACATTGGTCTTCTTAAGTCTGTGATTAGACTTTCTATGACCTCATTAAAAGCAGCTGATGCAAAAGAAATAGCTTCCTCAGTGACAGCAATCGCAAATGAGAAACTCAAAGCTGAGAAAGAGGCTAATGCTGGCAAGAAAAAACAAGGCAAGGATACTAAAGAGTTTTATACCTTGTACAATTTAATCTTAATATCAAGCAATTATTCAACTGGACTTTGACGTGAATCCCACAATGGTTTTAAATATGTGGAAAACCGTGGTTTGTATTCGATTTACACATATGTTAGGAAATGCATATTAGTATACGTATTGCAGTTCAAAAATAGATATTTTACAATAGTTTGATTGATTTGAACTGCTGAATGTGGATCTAATCAGTACGGTTTGTACATGAATGTTGCAGGTGCGAAAAAGAAGCAGATTCTTGTGGATAAGCCTGATGATGATTTGGTTGTGGCGGCGGGCCGATATGATGATGTAGATGATTTTGATTTCATGTGATCAGATCCCGAATTGTCTGTTTAAAAAGAACAAGTTCATGTATTTTTGTGCTCCTAGTGTCAGTCCCGAGGTAGATTGCGGTAGTATCACCATTTTTGGTACTTCGTGATATTTTTTACAAGTTTCTGGGTCAAAAAGAATCATGGTATAAGCTTAATTATTGAATATTCAGTGTGCTGTTCTTTTGTACTTCTGGACCAATATTACTGTACAAGATTGTAATAGTGTTGTTTTTGACATTTTGATATCTTGCTGAACGTTTTGAGATTGGAGTCGGTTCTTTTAATTTGCTACAGTGTATGCCAGTACGATTTTGAATCTTCCATCAAATTGATTAAATGGCAATTTGAAATCTGGTATGTCAAATAACTGTTCAATGTGGTGGATGTTCACGATAATGAACTGCAAGCTTTATGTTATGTTTCTTTCCTCCATGGATCATCTCAATTACCGGTTTTAGCGAGGTCAATGGATCGTAATTGGTTCATAACCTGCAACATGTTTTATGTTGTGGTTTCATGTATGCAGGCAGTCCGTGGGAGCATTTATTGTATTGTAGCCACTATTATATTGCAAATGCCCTTCCATCGATTATATTGGTAATTAATATTGCATGCTAACACTTTTACATGTCAAAATGTTGTTATAGTGTTAACTGAAATAAAAAGTCGAGCCCTATCTTGCACACATTTCTCATAAAAAAAGTATCATGTGGTTATAGGTTAAAGCGGATAGACACAATTTAATTTCTCTCGAAGTTGGTTGATCCACCATCCTTTTGGGAGTTCTTTTCCAAAAAAATAAAATGTTGATGATACATTTCATTGGGTCATTTGATAAAATACAAAGAAAAGAATTGCGATTAGCACATTTGTCCTAAACAAAATTTTATCATTGCTTGCACTAAGTGATAATACAACCAACTATCTGAATATTCATGTATTGTAAATAAACAGTTAAATAACGATTATTGTTGATTTTGAAAATATATTTACTGTTTGCTCAAAGAATGGGAAAACACATCCAAATCAAATGAATACGAGATTATAGATAAAAAATTCAAAACAAAAGAGAACACATGAGGTTTTTAAATTGGGTCGTTTGAATTTAACGTCTACGTCCACTATAAAATTGTATTTTTGATCGCTTTTGCAATGACAATCAAGTTTACAATGATTTTTGAACTAGAGATAAGTTGATTTCAAAAATGATATTAGACCCAACAGTCTCATTTTCAAGTGCAAGAGATTGCTTTTTATTGGCAAATCCTTCCACCATAGTTGGTAGAACTAGTTTAAACAAGTAAATATCCAGATCCGACATTGCAGTCATAAAGAAGAAGTCAAAATAAAAATATCTCACCAGCCTACTTATTCGGTACCGATCGATTTTGGTGCCAATCGATTTTGTTAGTCTGCTTCTTCGTTTTTTCTTCATATTTGCTTAAGTCTTCAAGTTCTGGATCTTCGTAACAAAATTGCCCATCAAGGACCGTTCGGTATTGAATGGTTTTGCTCTTTCAAAACCTGTATTTTTCTTCAAACTTGCATGAAGAACCATTTATAGGTTAAAGTGGGTCCCCTTTGACTTTAGACCGATTGGTATCGATCCCTCAAAACCGTTCGGTACCGATCAGTTTGGTTTCTCCTACACTTAACCAAATTTCTTGAGGTACCTTCATTTTTAAATATTGATATCTCCTAAGTTTCTTGGTCCATTTTTTCACCAAGTCTATAGGGATGTCTCTTATTTCAAACATGAATAACACTTGCTCCACAAAGCATGCTTTGGATAAAGACAAGCAACCGTGTACACTCTACAATGTGCTTTCTTCTTCTGAACTGTTGTCGTTAAACATTGCATCTAATTTGAGAATATCGGCACATCTCTTCATATAGTTGTTAAATCACGTTTTTTCTACAGATATAAAAGTTGAAGTCTTCTATTTGAAGTCTTCAGTCGTCGTTGAGAATTTTTTTGTAAATTGTTCCATCTTCTGATCAGGTGGATTTCTTCTCCTTTTTCTTTGTTTTTTTCTTTGAATGACCGTACCGTTTGGCACCGATCAATTTCGATCAACACTGAATAATTTTCAAAAATTTGTATTAAACAACACTTGGAAAAAATTTCACCATCATTCTTCTAGTTTCCAGTATCTTGCCCTTGCGATCCTCATTGCCTCACGACTTCCTCAATCGCCGCTTCTTGGCTTTCTCCATCATCATCCTTTATTTAGATCTCCTCAATCAAATCAATCTTTCTAATCTCTAAGAATTCAAGCACCGCTTGACTTTTCTTTGACTATTCCACTATCGTTCCTCCAGATCTCGCTTGTCTAGGTGGGTCGATGCCTACGACAATTAATTTTTGTTGCCTGCACCACCACAGTTCATCCATGTCCTCGAAATTAAAGCCACGGCCAATCCATCATCGTATCCAAACCAACACCTCCTCTTCACCATTGCCACCTCCCCTGCAAAAAAAATCCAAGAACAATCACGAGCTCGGTATGCTATTGGGATAGGAACGGTGAAAGGAGAAACTATTGTTTCTCGGATTTAATTTGGTCACGGATCATTTCTTGGGATTTGGTTGAGATTGCTCAAGCAATACCTTCCTTTAATACACTTCGTCATTCAACAAATTTGAGTGTCGATACATTCTAGAATTTACCCCATCAACACTCAAAATCGAACCTCACACTCCCGCAATCCTGTAAAGAAAAGATTTGTGCCATATTGGGTGGCAGTTTAACTATCATAGACTTTACATTAGTGGGTAAAATCCGACATGTTGTTCCATCGCGTGTCGAAGCTTGTTTGCCAGCATGAGCGGGCTATTTACAAAGAATGCCTCCATATACTGTGTCAGGGACATAGGATACATACTGCATACATTGCCCCCGTTAATGCGCAAAGTCCGATTGGTCAGCACATATCGACATCCCTTGGATCCTCCACATCAGCTACACATATTTCAATCAAAGTAAAACACCAAAATAAGTCATACCTGACCATGCTATTCTCAAGCTTTCAGTATAAGATGGCCGACCTCAGATGACTCATCATCTTTCTATCAGTGCTTGCACCTTTTCTCCTCAACTCCCTTAACCGAAAGAAGGATTGTTTACTGCCCCGACTACTTCTTCCGCTCCGGTTAGAGTTAGGCATTCCATTACCCAACAAATGCTTCAGCTCGCTCATCTTACAGAACACAAGGCCATGTTGCTCCCAATGTCAACCAAGCTGGTATAATAATCCTTGATAACCTACCAAATTCTTTGCCTTCAAGGTTAATAGGCGTGATCCTATGTGGGATATACGAAAGGCATGGAATTCCAAAAGATGAGGTGATTCTACCTTTGCCTAACTAGAGAGCTCATGACCCTCTGAAAGGTTACACCGTTTATAACCGATATATATGCTTATCCGGGTCGTCCCTCCTTTTAACAACCTCTTTAGATACATTCAGCAAATGTTGAGACTCACTCCTTCTCAACTCTATCCAATGGTTTTGCAGGTATAAATTCCATGTTCGTGACCTTTTTGATGCATCTAGGAAGGGTGCAGGCTTCCAAAGAGATTGGCTTCTTATTATATTTCAAGAAGAGATCCGACAACCCCTCACTCTTATTTCTTGAGTCTTTCAACAGATGCAAAGTCATGGAGAGGCTGCACAAAAGAAGAAGCTACTTCAAAGATGAAAACTTCTTCGTTCGATGCCCCATTGGCTTTTATAAAAAAACGGCTCTCTGTACGTAAGTTCTTCATCGAAGGCTTCTTCTTACTTAAGTTTACTTC
Source organism: Allium fistulosum (assembly GCA_030737815.1). Lineage (NCBI taxonomy): Eukaryota > Viridiplantae > Streptophyta > Magnoliopsida > Asparagales > Amaryllidaceae > Allium > Allium fistulosum. The sequence continues at coordinate 331,898,548 of CM060908.1, forward strand.
ACCTAAATTTTTAACCTTCCTTCACACTCTTCAAAGACATTCCTTATAGAGTCATGACGCCAATCTACAAACAAACTTCGTGACTTCTCAAAGGGATCAACGTAAAGAAAATTCGCACTTTATTTCTGCTCGTTAATGCCTGGATGCGTCAATACAAGTTGTTTTACAACGGTAGGAGAGTCTAGCCCAAAACTAACTCTTCCTAAAGCCACCCAACCTGTAAACAATCCCCTCCTCATTAAGGAGTCTACTTAGAAGTTGAGGAAGTTCCAAGCCCAGTGGAAGAAGAACAAGGGGTGGAAATAGAAGAAGCAACAAAAGAAGATAGTCAAGAAGAAGAAGAAAATGAGGATGAGGAGGAAGAAGATAATGCCAATGAATTTGATTCGACTAGGGAGACATCTCATAAAGGTACTCTAGTCACTTATCCCCCATATGTAAATGACTCATCATTAAACACTACTACAAAACAGACCATTTGCATCGGTTGTTTACCCCCCTTTTGCATCAGTTCAACAACCGATGCATATGCAACGATGCAACAGGCTTAACACTTTTGTATCAGTTCTGAAACCGATGCAAAAAGGTCCTTTTTGCATCAGTTGTTACTAACAACTGATGCAAAATATCATGGTTGGTTGCTTGAACACAGCCTCCATGTTGCATCGGTTGTAATGAAAACCGATGCAACAAAGTAACTTGTTGCATCGGTTTTTTATAACAACCGATGCAAACTAATCCCTCTATTGCTTCAGCTATTTATACCTGATGCAAAAAAGCCATTCTCAGAAACCATTATTACAATACTCAAATAGACTGTGTATATATTATTGATTATAACAAACAATTATTGCATGCAATATTACAATCATTCAAAATAAATTTTGATGGCAAATACATAATCAGATTTAATAATTCGACAAAATAATGAAAAAGATAAATAAATTCCACAGTACATAATCAGATAGTCAGCAGTAAAAAATAAATGCAGCGTGTTATATGTATACACACAAAAATACATATATACAGAAAAGAGAATGTATCGTTGACAACGGATAAATTAAGCAGAAGATGGTCTTCAAATGCACAAACCTTCATCCTATTTTGTACTTGAGCTACCTGAAGTTGAGCTGTGCAATCTGCATATGCATATGATCCTGCAGAATACAAACCTGTGGTTAGCCATTCGTTTGTTTGTTTATGATCCTGCATATGCATTTGTTTGTTTCATACTACGGCTGAAAATTCTATCTATCATGGGATGTTACAATAATATAAAAAGAATAGCCTAAGAGATGAACTGAATAAAACTAAAACATTACACATCATCAGATGAACTGAAGAAGTAGATGTAATTATAATTGAAAGAAGACTATTTTTCTATTATCAAATTTTTTTTTTGAAGAAAAAGTGACATATTTGTGTATGTCAAACAAGAGAATTTAACAAGCTTAAGTCTCTTGAAATTCACATTTTCACATCTGCGAGCAACTTAGTAATCCACCTTATTTATTATATTCACCATGCCAGTGTGTGATGGCAGAAACATTGCTGCTCCACCCCTGCCAAGCAACTGCTGCCCACATACATCAGTGCTTACTTGAACTTCTTCCTTCATACATACTTCTACCATCTGAAAACTACTTGCCTGTCTTCACCATTGACAGTGCACCATCAAAGTGCATTTCCATTACCACTGTCACACTACTCTTATGTGCAGCCTACTTCTGTGCACACTACTTCACATACTCCTCATTACCACACTTCATCAACTTCTGATCAAACTGCAACTCACCAAGCCATCTGTCCACCACCATACACACTACAATAGTACATTTCACAGCAGCACTCCAAACCACATCATAACTTTTCTTCCATCACCAAACATCCTCTCCCCTCTGCCTGCCCTGCATACCTCTTCCACAACCACAAAACTGTGCACATACACCCATACTTCCCTTTGCTACACTCCATCTACTAGTGTCATCCCCATGCACTGACAAAAACATCAACACAAAGCCACTAATACAACCCACAACTACTACTGACTTCACCACTACACAACCACAAAACAATCCATTTCCTCAAACTCTTTCACCACTGCACATCTCTGTTCATCACAAAACGAACATTGCCTCTAACCAAATTGCTACATCAGCTACCAGTTAACCTCCTTCACATCACATTGCCGCTAACCAAATTCCTTGCTCACAGTCTAAAACTTTTGCAGCCACCCACCTCTGTTAACACCTCTAACCATTCCTCTTCAAACTGCCATACTACCAAAACTTGCATCTTCCTAAAATATTGCCTCCTTCACCGCCTCTACCGACCAGACAATCAACACCATTAACTTTAGCTCCACTATGCCATTAAACCTTCCTACACAACTACAAAGCACCAACAACACAGAACACTGTTGTGCACATAACTCCTTTGCACTGTCAGCTCACCCCAAACACAGCCAGCTACTTCGCTACCACCAGTGCTCCACATACTACCACCCTTCACTTGAACCTCTTACAACCACCATCCACTACACAACCTCGACTCTACAACACTGTAGTGACCATTCCATTTACATATTGTGCATTGCCATCAAATATCAAACAAATGCCTCTACCACAGCAAACCAAATTACATCCTCTGCACCACCAAATCAAACTACCTCCCTGCTCTGCACACAAAACTACATCTGCTTCAATCATTCCTAAACCTGCCACTACTGCACCTACCACATTCAGAGGAGACCAATATTTCCTTCCTCGACATTCTATTAGCATCCTTGTCGACTGCAAAACAGTTGCTTTTAACACCCAAGGGGTAATTTAAAAAACAATTGGGAAAAAAAAGAAAAACTTTACGTTATAATACGAATATAGTAAATTTCTACAAATTTTTTTCAATTTAGGTTAGTGCACAGCATAACTCAAGAACGTTCATTAACTACAAGGCTGCCAATAAAGACAATGAATGGCAAATGCACAAAGAGCAGATTCCAAAATACTCGGATAAAGATAATATATATGCACCTCAGCCTATGGAATTGTTTAACTTAACTAAAGATGAAACTGATTACGTCTGGTACTCAACAAAGGAGAATCGTGTTTTTTATTGAAATGGTTTGATCTTATGTGCATTTTTTTGTATTATCTTACTTGAATTGTTATGTTTTCATCTTTTTAAATTTTTCTTCTGTTTGCTAGAATAAAATAAAAACTATTTTTCTGCACTTGCATGTAAAATTTAGCATTTTTCGATAACAAAATTTGTAGAAACAAAGTGAACATGCGTTTGAAGGAAAAATGTAACGACCCGCCTTCCTATGCCCAGGAAGACGCATCATTATTAAGAAAGAAAGGGATAGAAGAAGAAAAGAAGAGAAAGAAAGAACAACAACACATCAGAAATCTCACAGCGGAACGAAAAAATATATTATATCACATAAGATATTACATAGTATCATATACATCAGAGTACCTAACTTATATATCACAATATAGACAGTTATAAACTTCTGTCTATTATACAACACAACTACATCAATACAAAACATCATACACAGCGGAAACTCTATATATCTACACGCTGAAGCCTCCTGCTCCACAGCTCCTCCAGTATTCATCAAGACTAACCTGAATCCCCTTGACTACTTATACAAATTTGAGTACCCAAGAGTTTAATAAAACAGAAAATAAAACTTGGGTCAGACATGGGTCTGGTGTGAGTAAACGGTTAAATTGCTTAACTTTGAAAACCTTTGAAAACAAAAGTATCACGTAAGACTCCCCACAAATAAACATGGGTAAGTTTTTACCTTACGCTAACTAAAACATTTGATAGGAAATCCGATTATATTATAATAGGTCTAGGGTTTTCAAATAAATATGAAATAGCTGAAATTGTTACATTATTAAATTCCAGCATACTAGCCACAAAGTGGGTTATACAATCAAAACCGTAGGGTCTCGTAGGAAGAATGAGTTTCCATCAATGGCAGGGCTACTGGGGTACCGCCCGTCACAGTACGTGGCCTAGATCACTGTACCGAGAATCACGCCCAATCCCCTGCAACACAAAGCCGGAACCATCCCTTACTGGATAATCCCGAACAAGACAACCCCGTAGTTGGCTGCAGTTCCAACTACCCACTAAGCCGAAAATAGAAAGGGACCTCTAGACAGGGATATATCTTGCTCTCAGTGGGAGCTACCCACGAACACAACACCAGAAAGGCAATTTCCTCACGGTTATAAGCGTGACAAAACTAGAAAAGCACTGGCCAATGAGATGGATCCTGGTAGGAAAGCAGTTAACATAAACTAGAAAATATTTATAAACTTTCAAGTTTATGCAATCTTATATTATCATCGTATATATCACCGATTCACATTTTAATTATTAGATCACATAGATTACATACAGTTCTAACAATGACCCTAAACACACAAATGCAAATCACATAGATTTCATACAGTTCTAATAATGATGCCCACGTACGCAAATGCAATTTGACACATCTCCCACTCTTTCTTAAATATTGGTTGATTATTGACAAAAGCATACGATCCCAAAACTCGTAGATAGACAATCTAGAAACATACCCCTACCCCACAGGATACATTCAAATTTCATTTTAATTTTCTATATCCGAGAAACTTAGCATCACTTATATGCATTATGATTTAGTGGGATTTCATTCAATAACAAAGTCAAAAATTTCATTCTCAATTATTGTCACAGTTATGTAAAAATATTTGTAGTAACCATCAGATGTCCAAAATGGCACGACCATAAATTCTTCAAACTCATACGGATTACAGCATTACAATTTACATAACAGGATAATTTTGCTACTCCTTAAAGCCATTGATATAAATACTCCATTAACAAAATTGACAATAAGCTCAAGAATCATTCTATCATACTGCATAATCAGCACAATTCTCATTTCATTGGCAGAAATAAACATACTAAACTACTTATATATGTATACCAAATTAACAAAGCTTACAATGCATAACATCAACAAAAGCAACAAGCAACAAAAACAAGACCGAAACTTACAACTGATCCGACAATTACAGCATCCTTGTCTAATGATAGCGTTAAATGACTTGTGAGAATGATACTTCCAGTCAGCCATTGCCCAGCTGGCACAAACAGCTGAGCTCCACCTTTATCAGCAAAGAAGTTAAGGTAAAACAAAGCATTCTCAAATGCTTTAGTGTTCAAAGTCACTCAATCTCCTACAGCACCAAATTCAGTAACTGTGACACTGTGTGGTCGATTTACTTTTGAATTTTTTGCATTTACACAATTGTGATCTTCTGTAAATGTCCATTTACTTCACTTATTGCTACTAGAATTCCAACTAGTTTGAATAGCTAAAAGAAGAAATATATATCAGAATTGTTAGAATGAGTGATTTTATTCAAAATGCTAAATTCTAAGTAAGATGAAAATTCAGAACCCCAACAAGATCTATACATGAAAACCCTCAAAATTGGAGCCTTCCTGTAGGATGAAACATCTAAGTACATAAACCAGCTACAAACGAGATCAAATTAACATCTACAGTTCAACTGAAATTTTGAAAGGAAGAAAAATGCAGCATATAGACTTTCGTACCAAAAATCAAATTGTTTTTATATTTTTACAGTAATTGATCATGAACAAGACAATTTAACATGTAAATCACTAATCGACAAAGGATACGAATTGTTTTTATATAGGAGTAAACTGTGCCCTAGTTGAAAGGAATGAATTGATAAAAATCGACAAGGATACAAATTTAAATCACTAATCAAGTAACTATGATAATAGACTTGTTAGTTATTAGGATGAAAGCTTGTTGGCAGCCAGAATAAGAAATAAGAGGAATAACAATTGAAACTTAAATGGCGAAAGAGAAGAGCGGAGGCTTTGAAATAGAACGGCGGTAGGCGAAAGAGAGGGGCGACATGCTGAATCGAAGGAAGGCTTTGAAATAGAACGGCTTAAACCTAATTTGATTTGGGGGAAGAATGCCAGAAGCAGAAGCGTGACAAACAACTGAAGTAACAATTGAAACTTAAATGACAACTCTATCCAACGTCTTTGAATTATTTACGAAAAGCCCAAATTTTGTCACGGAAATAACCGTGATAATATAATGTAATAGTAATAACCGTTATAAATTTCCAACAATAATAACCGTGACAAAATGAAACGAAAAAAGTGTGACAAAATAGCATGTTTGGTGTAGTGGAAGCCTTGCTGCACCTCCCCTGTTTTAGCCATTCCCGGTTGATGAGGCTTGAGGTTACAATTACCTTTAATCAGAACATATCACTTAGAATGCTCATCGTCCACCTGACGATGTTTTGAAAGCATTCAATCCATACAAGTTCGTTCCGGGTTCGAACGAAACCGAAGGCATTATCTCGTTACACTCATTTTGGAATCACCCTCAGAGTTAACGACAATAACCCTTGCACTCTGAATCTTCATCTCGAATCTATAAGTACTATTTTCATCAAACTCATTACGGAATCACCCACAGAGTTATACTGACAAAGAATAGTTCTTACACCTCGAGTCTTCACTTGCTCCACTTGAATTAACGACCTAACGTTTAATTTGGATCGATGTGGTTTTCGGATATCCAAATCTGGAAACCCGATCCCGGTCTCATCGAAATCCAAAACGTATCTTTTAAGGCCAAGTTGTTTAAAGGTTTAAACAATTTAACTTATCTATATTCTACAGATAGATAATTCACAAGTCATAATTGATAATCACATTATCAAATAAACAAATGATCCATAACAAAATAGGTAATCCATATCAACATCATAATAGGTAATCTATATTACCATCATACTGCAACCAAGCATTTATACCACACAACATTACCTATCTTATTTCTGAGATTACATCTATTCAAGACAATCAATGTCATCCATTCATATATAAGCAATGATTTACTTAATCACAACATAATTAATTTAAAATGAATTAAATTAACTATCTCTATCTTTAATAAATTTAAAGTGAATTAAATTAATTACTTCATCTCTTAATTAATTTAAAATTAATTAAATTAATTACTTCATTACAAATCTTACTTATATAATCATTAATTAAATAAATTAATTAATTATTCTCTAATCATCCACTTTAATTAATCACCTTGATTAATTATATTTTAATTACATTAAAGTAATTATTCTTAATTAATTTCACAAATTAATTATTCTTAACCAAATACAGTAATTAACCTTTAATTACTTCATTAATTACTTTAATCTTTAATTAATTACAAATAATTAATTATTTTCTAATCACTTATCATTTTAATTAATCTTAATTAACCTACTCTTAATTACATCATTAATTAATTATAAACTATTGACCCTTAATTACATCTTTAATTATTTTATTAATTACATTAAGTAATTATTCTTAATTAATCCATAATTATTAATCACCTTTGATTAAATTAATCTAGTAATTAACTTCTCGTAATTACTTACATTAATTAATTACTTTTTAATTAATTACCTTAAAAAATAATTAATTACCTTATTAATTATCCTTAATACTTTAATTAACTTTATTAAATAAATTATTAAATTAATAACACTAGGTAATTAACTCTTAATCACTTCCATTAAATTATTTTCATAAGATAATTATTTTCTAATTACTTTATTAAATAATTTCTCTTTTACTTAATTACATCAAGTACTCATTCCTTAATTACTTCATCAAGTAATTATACTTAATTAATTATAAGTAATTATCTTAATAATCACTAATTAATTACTTAGTTAATTATTTAACTAATTATTTAAATTAAATTAAATAATTTCTTAACTATAAAAGATCTTAATTAAGAAAACCATTATCTTAATTAAATTATTATCTATTCTTAAATCATTTTAAATAAATGAATTATCCTTATTAATTTCACATATTAATTTCCTTTAATAAATCAAATTTTAATACTTAAGATAAAATCTTTATTATAGTTAAACCATTACAATATTTAATTTTTACCTTTAAAATCTTTGAAACTTTTCAAAGTCATTAAATAAATTTTAATACAAAGATCATTTTGAAAAATCTATTTTCTATTCTTTAAAACTTATTTATTTAAATTATTTTAAACTTGTTAAAAACATTAAATTTTGAAAACAATTTATTTTACAATTAAAAACTTGTTTAACTTTGCTTTAAAAACTTAGAACGTTATAAAAAATCAAACTTCTTTTGATTTTAAACTTAAAACAATTGCTGTTAATTTCCTTTCGACCAACTCACTATTAACCCGAGTAAAACCATCAGGAACTCGAAGCAAACGCGAGACAATCCCACTTCACCTTTCTTCGAGTCAAGCTCGACCATCCCCCAAAATAAACGTGAGATCATACTTCTTCCCCAAACCCAAAATTCCCAGATGCACACAACCGTGCACATAAACGTGCACATCCACGCCGATCGACGGCGAACTCCACGATAGCCTCCGACACATCGCCTATGACCACGGCAACATGATCGACCACCCAAACTTCCACGATTCGATCGAGAATCGAATTCGACCATTTCACCCATGATCTGGAACGAAGCATCACCAGAATATCCTCATCATCGTTGATTCCAGCCTCGAGAAGCCTCGCCCTTCTTCCCATAGTTCCGTCTCGTCTTCTAGTACCCACGACGAACTCGCGATCGCCTCAGATTCCATCTTGATGTCGCGAAACCCATAGAATCATCAACGTAAAAACCAGAGTCTTAACCCCTAATTCAGCTTCGTATGATCGTCACAATGGATTATAAAATCCACGATCATTTTTCTGATGATCATCATACTCCTCTCGACCTTCACACCCAACCACGATGATCAATTCGACTTTGATCGATGGGAATCGACCAAAACAACCCAAACGTACATCTCGACAATACTCAACTATTTCAAAACTAAATATCGTGATTTACATACTAAAATTTGTGATTTCCCATCACGAATCCAACCATACACTTTAATCTTAAAATTGAATCAATAAATTTTTACCCAAATTACAAATTTCACTGTATATTATGAAATTTTGAGACCAATTCTAAATATAAATTCCTCAGATGATTTTTAGTAGAGATATTGTATGGATTCAAACAATTTCTATTTACAAATCATAAACTAATAGAGATTAAATGATGAGATATAGATTTTATTAAGAAATCAAACTATTATCACTTCACAGAGGCTAATTATATAACAGTACAGGCATTCAAATTTAACTATACAAGCATTTCAAACACTCATATACACCATGCATACATTACAAACATTTCAGATAATAAATTATCACATATCAAAGGTTTAAATCTGTTTTTAAAATAATATTTACTCACCTGTCATTTTTAAACAGAGAACAGATAACATGATCTGTTTCCAGGCTTGCATGTTTGATTTTTGAATTTCTTTTGCTTTGTTGAATTTAAACTTGCTGTTGATCTTTGAAACTGATTTGTATTTGAGAAAATTTGAACTGATGTTGCCTTTGATCTCCTTTTGCTTTGCATGTTCAGATTTACATTTCTTTTGAATTTGATTTCCAGGTTTTCATTCTTCTTTGATTCCAGGTTTTATTTTTTCTTTAGATTCAAATTATTTTTAGTAGAGAATGAAGAAGTGAAGATAGTTTAGAGCTGAAGAAAGAAATTTGCAGATCTTTCTTCCATTTTTAAAATTTTAAAACTTTAATTATCAAAAAGAAAACAAAATAAAGCCACTTGTCTTTTAAGTATATTATCTAGCTTACACCTATGCATACAAATTTACAAATGTCTTAACATACATTTAAAAAGTTAACAAGTGTAAATCTTGTTTTTAATTAATTTATTTAAGCCATATATATATTTATTTATGAAATGTTTACATATATAAAATGTATTTATCTTTTTATAAATAAGCTTTTAGATTTCTATATAAATATACAAATGTGAAAAACAATTATTTAAAATAACTTATGCTTTGATCAAATAAATATAACATATTTTTATATGCTTGAGAAATTTATTTTAACTTTATATATATTTTTACAAATCAATTTATCTTATGTTTGAATTTTTAAAAAGGAAAGAATATTAAAACAATTGAACTTCTTAATTTAATCTTATTTAAAACTTAAGCTTACATATATATTTATAATAAATAAGAAATTATTCTTGTTATTTAAATCTCAAATATTATTTCAAAAGTATTAAGTCAAATTAAAAATTTCCAAATTACAAATTATATATATATTAAAGTTTGAAGACACTTATTAAATTTAAATCATTACCTTTCCCATTTCAATATAAACAAATATATACATTCTAAATGGAAAATTATTTTTAACATTAGTTTTTATAATTATTATATTGAATTTTATAACATTACTCCAAATCACAATATATATATATATACATATATATTATAATTTGAAAACATATCTTTATTAAATTAAAGACTCCCTATTTATAATATATGTACCTATATATATACATTATAAATATAAAACATTTATAAGTTTTGAAAGACAAATCTTATCAAATTTAAAATTGTTAGAAAAGATTTTAATAAATATTGCCAATTTAAAATATTATTAACCTTTTAAAAGAATTAAACTTTGTCAATTTATAAAATAAAATCATCAAATCAATTTAATTATTAATAAAGATTATTAAATTGATATTGCCAAATTTCCGGGATATCACAAAAAACAAAAATGAAAAGTATATCTTATGTACAACAACATATCTGCTTTACCTGCAGGTCAGGATAAATGGCCAACTCAAACTTTTGAGGCATTGTAGGATTACGATAGTCGCAGGGTATAACCACTGCCCATCTGCAAAAGAACCACAATAGTAATTACTACCACTTGAAACTTACAAGAAGAGATATGATCACTTAATAATCTGTAGAGGGAATCAAAAAGAGCACATACATTTTTCTTTGCACCCATTGTGGAGCAAATGCCTCAATAATGCTTGGCCCATAAAGCTCCCTCATCCAACCACAAAACAAGCAAATATGACCCTGAAATTGTTTTCAATAATAAAATGATATAAACTGTAAGACTACAAATATAGATTATCATAATGACAATAATTAAAAACATTCAGCACATACTTCCATAGCACGAACTACATTGCAATGCCCCTTGCTTCGAGCTAAATCAAGGGGGGTGTGGCAATCATCATTAATCACAAAGGGATTTGCTGTCATATCAATAATAGGCACTTATTAATAATAGATATATGCTGTAGTTCAAACAAGTGGAAAGTGTTGTATACCTCCACAAGAAAGTAGTAGATTCACAGTTTGGTAGAGCCCTCGTTTTGCAGCGTGGTGCAAAGCTGTTCCAGCATTAAATTAATTTCTCCGTTTCTAATTAGATGTTGTTTTCTATTTTATTTTGGTAACAATCAAAGCTCTCTAGTTTTTTCTATAACTGAAAATCTCAATCATCAAAAATGAAGCAATTATCCTTTTGAAAAATAAAATTCGTTTCAATTGTTAAGATTTATACAGAAGACGAAATTATTATTTTTAGCTATCAACTGCAATAAATATGGAACTTAAATCATTTAAACACTTTGATTTACAGAAAGAGCATAATTTAGTTTTCTATTTTATAATATTTTTGATAATTCTGCGGATCATAAATCATTTCACCTATAAAGCCTTTTTTAACCTTGGTTATTGTACATGCCTACAATTATGCAGCAAAATAGATTTGATTCAATTCTGGTGCAACACTATGAACACATTTTTTGTTTGTGTTCCTAATAAAAATGTAGGCTATTTTAAATATCAAGTACAGTGGTTTATACGACATTATGTTTTGATATACACCAAACTATCTCTAGCTATAATTGAAAACAGGTATAAATGGACTCATTTTAATTAATTTGTTTATAGAGAAAAATGCAATGTATGTATATTATGTCAGCTAGGTGCATTTGTTTTTGATTAATTGGGAAGACTAACTGCCAAATGTGTCCACACTCTGCCTAACTAGATCTATTTGTTAATGCTGAACCATAGCAACAATCTGCCAAAATTAACCAGACATGTAATTAGCATTTAATTCTAATATTAGCTATAATATGCCAATAACATCTTCTCAATCTGACTCAATTTTTTTGGAGGATTTGCATATTTGTAGCACTCATATTTTACTCAAATGATAGATGATAATATAATAAAACATAGGACTTTCTACATCATTCATTTTATCGTGGAACGATTGTTGTACACAAACAGGAAAATGTTTATACCTAGAGAAAAGAATACATTAGTCCAAAGACCACACAAAAGGCAGTTGAAATATATATCATTATACTGTAATAATTAAGATTTTGAAAATATCATATTTATAGAAAACCACTTAACTAATATGTACTTTGGCAATATGCCAAAAAGTTACTCAAATTTACTTCATCCACAACACAACTACAAATCACCCCTCCACTGTGATACACAACCATTCAACCATCATTTTCCTACGATCACCAACATCATATACAAGCAGTAACCATGCCGCTGCCATTCCCTGACCAGTAATACAACTGCTGCTCTTCATTATAGACTCTGCAATCAACATCCCACATTTCTTCACATTATCAGTCAGTAATCAACTACTGCTCTTTATCCTTAACACTTGACAACACCGACAGTATCCATTCCACAACTGCCACTTTACAATAAAACTGTTACACTACCGGGCCTTCAACCCACTTCACAAAATAGCAGCAGCCTTGATCCTCAACTACAAACCAAAACCATCTTCATTTGTAAATATATTACCCTACATACAACTGTTCTAGCGAACTTCTTACTCATCATTGCACCACCGTTAACATACATTTCTACTCATCACCAATTGCACTATCATCATATACAACCTCATCTCTGTTATCATGAGTAAGTGATGATTGGACGGTCAAATGGATTACGCGTTAGCAAAGGCAAAACAATCAACACAAACAATAGTACTATATATGATGATGCGGAGAAAGTTGATTACTGATTGGTAACTGAAATGAAATTAAGTCAAACATGTTAGGCGCCAGCTGGAAAATCACTGTTGCTTTTGTATTTATCTCTAGTGAAGAAAACACGATTGGTCTTGTTTCTGAATATATGTGATTATCAGCCAATAATTTACAAGGAAATATCCCTTGCATTGCAGTGCAGTGCATTGCATTGCATTGCATGTAAATATGCATTATATGTTATTAGCCAGAGTAGTTGTGATAATTTTTACCATTACACGTAAAAGAAATTGTTTGCATACCTATTTATTTATTGCCAACACTAAATTGTAAACAAGTATCTTGTACCACTGGTAAACTGAATACCGATATATCAATAAATAACCCTTGATTTATAACTCTGAGGAATATCTCTAAACAAAAAGGTGGAATAAAGGTTTAAGGCTGCCCCTGTCATGATGTGAAATTTAGGATGAACAAAAAAGGAACATTTGAATAGGATGTTTGAATGGAGAAATTGGTTCAACAAATAATTTGTTTTGACAACGGAAACGGAGTATTTAAGCGGACTATTTGAATTTAAGGATGGAAAGAAGGAGATAAATTAATGGTTTTTGATGTCTATCGATGGTAATGCATCCGACGTAAACATACCTTTCTTCAGCATTCATCAAACGGAACTGAAGACGAAGCTAATCACGGGTCGTCAATGGAAACGAGACAAAAAAATTGCAGTGGAACCATAGTTGTAGACGTGGGACGTGAGTGCCTATACGTAATTCTATACGTAACCCTATAATATATTAACACATATTCTATTTAATTTGTTATGAGACCATGCTATGTACTAACTTCATTTTATTTTTGTTGTGCCGTTGACAACCAGGAAAACGAAGGTAGATTTTCAAGTGAAAAAAAAATGAAGGGTAGAGAATGTTAACAAATTCTATTTTATTTTTATATTCTACCCAATTGTAGTTCACGTCACCTTTTGCTTTGCCTAAACAGTGACAAAAACCACAACACCTGTTCAACATCTACCAGTCTTCAGTTCACTTCAACAACAAATTCACCTCCTACATCAACCACTATCAACAGCTACTGCAATCAAAATACCACACAATCCTACACACTGTCACACCCCACCATCATACTTCATCAAACCTCATCCGCTCCTCTATACTAATTTGGTGTCTCTGAATTTGAGCTGCAACAAATTACAATACCACCTTAGTTATACCACATGGCAACATACTATATTTACCCAAATTTCATTCCAACAAACCGTAGTTACGTTTAACAAACAACTACAACACTGAGGTGCTGTTAAAAATAGGCTCTTGCACTCACTAAACAAAGATATTGATGAAAACATTTTTTTACAACACTACCCAATTCAGGTATGATGCAACTGGTAAAAAGTTTAAACTTCCCATCAATGCATATGTGAGTAGCAACTGCTGGGCTGGTTAACATTATTGACACTAATTTTTGGTTGAATACTGTGTACGTAAAAAAGTTTCTCCCCATCAACTAGAGACATACAACTATTTCCACTACATTACACAGTTACTTCACCACCGGAAGCATTTGCACTTCCGTTTTCACATCCACCCCTCCATCAGAGTACCGCCACACCTATGATATTCATCAACATAAAACTTCCCATCTTACCCCAGCCGACGTCCTGCATTACCATACCACATCGGTTCATGCATATGTGATCCGACTAAGCTTTTTCATAACATATTTGTTTTTTTACCAGATTAAACGCTGCCTACGCTGCTGCTATGGCTAGGAGTACAACACCCGTTCATCATGGCAGGGCATGTACAGTTAGGGTAATTATCTACAAACCATGATTCACTCTCACATTTGTTAACTTCTGCTTGTATGTGCTAAAAATTTAACCCTACGATATGCCGTACTAATAACAATTTTTTAATTTATTGTGTTTTCTTAACTTGAATGTAATGAAAAGGGAAGAACTTCTAAATTTAACTGGATCCTAAAAACTGAAACGTGATATTAAGCAAATATGTTCTATTCTATAAACGAAATTAGCTATCAAGCGAAGTGACCATCTCCAAACAAATTATCCACATGAAAGAAGATAGTATGAAAGGAAATAGTATACAAATGACAACTTACAACTATCTACATATTCAACCATAAAAATAAAGCTATTACAACCACCATGGATTTCTAAGCAAGAAGTTATTAGCAGAGCTCAAATGTCTAGAATATTATTAAACACAGTAAACTAACTACAAGAAAAAGGTTACCAATTGTCCAGAAAGAAGAATCTGTCTTCACTGGAGCAAAAAGATCTTGCTGCAAATCACAATTAAGAGATATTGATAACCAATGAAACCACAAAACGTACTAAAATCATTTCAAATTGCAGTGGGGTATTCGCTAGCTTACAATAAAAAATTATTCAAAACATCAAAGGCAACAATATATTGATTTTATACCTGAAAAATCAAACCAGCAAGCAAAAACTTCCACTTCTCCACAAGAATTTTCAACGCAGTCTCCACGGCAAACTCAAAATTGATCGCTTTTAGGGTTTCGGTAGGCCAAATCAAATCGCGAAATGACGTACGATGACAATCAATTTAGGGTTTTTTTTTTGTTTCGAGGCAGGCGAAATATTTGGGGAATAGAATGGGAGCAGCGAAAAAAATTGGAAATGCGGGAAGTAAAACGGTGAGCAACTAAAAACCTAAAAATTGAAATCGCATCGCCTGGCTACGGAACCGATGCGAAATTTTTTATCTGGGATGCAAATTAAGGTAGTTGCATCGGTTAACTTTAAAACCGATGCGAATAAAACTATTTGCATCGACGTATTTGCATCGGCTTTTGGTGACAACTGATGTAAATATAATTTTTTTATTACCTATTGCTTTCTACGTACCAATTGCATCGGTTATTAAGATAGAACTGATGCAAATGGTTCTATTTGCATCAATTTTCACTTCAACCGATTCAAATGAGGCGATGCAAATGGCCTGTTTTGTAGTAGTGAAATTTTGTTTTCGGCACCTAAGCCATCCAAAGAACCATCCGAGGAACCAATACCTCCAAACACGGCTATGATACCTTCGGCTCATTAGGTGACATCGGGAGCTTTCCAGACTTCACTTACAAAGACCTAAATTTCGATGATCTTCTCGCTCCAAATCCATCTTTCTACAATTGCACTCTTACCAGCATACCCTTACCTTTCGAAAGGGGCTATTCCATCTCTTCAACCCCATGAGCATGGTCCATAAATCACATAGGACACAACAACATTTCACATACTTCTTAGGACCACGATTACGATCATTGTGCACTTGTTTTCAATCTGATTCACCAATTCTAATTAAATTCATTCTTTTTTTCAAGTACCACGGGAAAATAGAGTCGCTTTGATAGGGTCCACCATGGGATCAGTCAATAATGCTCTTCATCTCAAGGGGGTTCATGCTCTTATTAGGACCCTTATCGAGAGGCTAAGGATTAAAGGGCAAGGTGGAAGGAAAGAGAAAGATGAATCGTTGAAAAGAAGTGCCTACGCTTCGACGAGCATAGGGATCTACGCTGCTGCTACAGGCGTAGGAATGATATTGATTCCCCTCGTCGAGGATGCCCTCTTGAGATCGTCTTCCTACTCAAACAAACCTCGCCACATCTTTTTAAGCTCTAGTAACTTCTACGATCGAGTACCCCAAATCTCATGCTCCTCCTTCCATCAATCCAAATAGTCTAGCTCTTTAACTTCTCATCAATCTCACTGAGCTGCGAAAGACACATCAACCAGTCAGACTATTCCACCAATTTCCTTTCAAGGCTCCTCTGTCGTGCCAAAAACTAGAATGCGAGCTGCTTGTCTCGACCATTTCTTAGAGGGGGTCTAATTCAATTCTGACATCAAGGATGTCCTTAAAAATTAAATGTTGCAAGGTATATCCATATTCAATGAGGCGGAGCGGTATGTGCAATGGAAAAGGCTAGCTAAAAGTCTTATGATTTCAATCGAGATAACTAGTTGAATATAAAGAGTTTTGTCATAGGGATGTCCAATCCCACGAGAATGTATGAAGATTACAAAAAGGAGCTGACCAAACTCTAGAAAGAAATAGAAACAAAAGATAGGACCATCAAGGAGATAGAGAAGACTCCAAGATGAGGTTGCTGCTCACAAAGTAAAATGTTGCATACTTAATAAGCAATTAAAATGAGCACACGTTATGAGCAACAACCTTGAAAAAGAAGTCAAGTTGATAGAAACTCAGAAGACGACCCTTTAGGCCACAATTGACAAGATTAAGAAATATATTAAGAAAAAAAAGATATAATAAATTAAGCTTAAGACTTAGCTTAAGCATGCATAGTAAAAAAAACATGAGCTCACTACAACAAAACTTGTTATTAGTTGCATTGATTAGCAGTGTTTCAATGCTAAGTGCTACTGCTATTCATTTATAAAGGTTAAAAGTAAATAAAGAACGCTACTAAGTTGTCCCCACCAAAAATCACTAAAATTTGGGTAATATTTTTCAATGGACGCTCGTATTTCTTTTTCTTCCCTTATCACTTAAACAACTTTGGTTAGCTTCTTTTTATCCGCTGTGAGAAAACCCTAAAAACAATCTCCTTTGATATCTGCTATCTCGAGGACTCTAGTTATGAATGGAAGATCTTTTACTCTAATGTCTTCTCCAATTTGGAAAACTTTTATAACAGGTATTACTCTACTTCAGTTTTGATTGCGCTCTGTTAACCTAAGTACTCATTAATTACAATTGAGGAAATGGAATTTCATTTCTCTCAAAGCTTCAGTTTCGATCTAATGAAGACGAGCTCTTCATCGGAATCGAAAGATGACGAATCTCTACGGCTCTTCCTATGCCTTTAAGGTGGCTAAGACATCAAAGCATAACTCTTCTTCATTTTGTCCATGAGGGCCTTTTGGCTCTCCATCATCTTCCTTTTCATCTCCACCATCATCCTATCCAATTCAACCTTTGTCACAACTTCCCGCTAAGACGATGATTTTAGCAAAGCAGTCAGAGGTTGATTTATATCTCCGTCGGTTTGGTGATCTTCTTCATTGTCACCTTCAGTAATTGCATGCAGATTTAGTTTTCCTTAGAGCCATATCATTTAGATCTTGCCTTTAGACTTCTCTAAATCTAAAGTGAAAGCACAGATCTACGTTTGGGAATTTTCTTTCTCGGTGAAAGCACGAAATATATCGCATTAAAAAATAATACGACACCCCAATCGGTTAACAAACGAGACTAATCAATCAAAATGAAAGTTAAAATACCAAGAATCAAAATGCAAAGAGAACGAAAGGTTTTCGAAGTGATGCGGCTTCAATTCGATTGTCTGCCTGCAGTATTAATTTTATTTTGGGTGATCCTCGGAATTACAACTACTTTTACAATAAGTATTGTTTTATAGACAAGTCGATAATAAAAATGACAGCAATTCGGTGGAAAGATCCAAAAATCTATTTTTGTTGAAGATAGCTATCTAATTAAATCGTGCAATCCAGTTTGAACGTGTAAATATCGTCAGATTCGAAGTTCCAACACAAAGAACTGGTCAAATCGTGTCAATCCCAATAATTACTATGGTTCAGTATCGACTCATATCGATCAGTACCGACCGAAAGGGTTGACTCCCTATTTGACTTTATTTTTGGCAAGCACAAATCTTCTTTCATTCAAAAAGCATGGAACCTTTATGGGTCGTTATGAATCCATATGTGTCGGTACCGATCTATATCACTTCAATATTGCATTCCCTTCTAGTCTTGGCTATTTCGTGCTTTTACCGGTTCTATTTCTCGGTGAAAGCACGAAATCCATTATGAGAAATGAAAGCATGAAATCCAATAGTGAAAGCACTAAATCCATTACGAAATATATCTTGAATGAAATCCATTCTATTTCTCGGTAAAAGCACGAAATCCATTATGAGATTTACGTTTGGGTATGATCCATATAGTTCGGTTCTGATTCATATATCTTGAGCAATTTTGGTTTTAATTTCTTGAGTCTTGCCATCTTAGCACTCTAAATGTCTTCCAAGTCCCTTGGTTCATATCTTCATAATTTCATAATTTTGATTCATCAAAATGTCTTTTGTTTAAATGTCAGATAATACATATCCATGGTTTATGTCAATTGAAAGATCTCATAATTTTTCACATTTATCAATGGATTTAGATATGATTTCACTATTCTATTTACTTTCATCTGGCCATTTATCAATTGAATTAAAATGAACATGCAATAAAACTAGTGGATTTCATAATCAATCAAAGGCGTATCGCAATTCTACTCCATCTCTCAATTCTAATACATCGCACTAAACAAAATATTTATGTCAAGCTATAAGAAATAGATAATGCATTAACAGTGATGTAATGTGCTCATATTGATGTCCTTATTTTTTTTTTTTTTAAATAACTCATAGTTTCATAGTTGAATAATTTGTTTTTATATAAAATTTAAAGTAAAATAACAATACATTAACATTGAAATCATTGCTAGAACAACAATTAACATTGAAATCATTGCTAGAACAACAGTATATAACCACGACAGGATTCCAATGGCCGCCAACGGGAATTTCCAACGGCTACCAACGGTTCGTTATTTCCAACGGCTACCAACGGCTTGAAGTCGTTGGAATAGCCGGTTTCTCTTGTAGTGAATACGATTAAAATATAAAATTGTTGGTCCTGTCCATAAAAATTGTAAACTCGCGAATGAAAAGTGAACTGATTTGAATGTAAATCAGCAAAAATAGTTATTAGAGTAGAAAAAATAACTTGGATTAAAGTTTCAATTTATCAAAGATACATTACCATAAAGAAAAATAACGAGAGAATTTGACAGAAAATTGTCCTCAAATCATGATTCCAAGATGTATAATTTGTCCGAAACGAAACAAAATTGTATTTCTGGTTATGAACAACTTTAAATATCGACATAGACGAATACATACACAACAGCTATAACTAAACAAAATTTGATGCTCCAGACAGTCCGCAGTCAGGTCAACTTATTTACAACCCCTCCAAGTATAACTTCACCTCCCTCATCACTGTAACAAATAATCCGGGCACAAAGATCCAAACCCGGTACCCGCACCCGCGGACCCGAAACCCCCAAACGAATTCTGCAACTCGTCGAAACTAAAATCCATGAACCAATCCGTCTCCTCCTTCTTCATCTTCACCTCAGAGCCTTCCATCTCCCGAAACGACTGCTGCCCTAAAATCCTTTCCATGTCCTCGTCCACCACATCCGACACATAACTATCGTCCGATCCAACGGACGGCTTGGATTCCTCCCAGTTGTTCTTCTTATTATACAGCCTGCACAGCACCCAGTCGTCCAATCTCAAGCTCCCTTTCTTGCTATTAGTAACGGAATCGGCTAGTCTGTATTCATGCATGATCCAGTCTGTTTTAACCCCTCTGGGTGCCTTGCCGGAATAAAAGACCAAGGCCTTCTTGATCCCTACGGGCTTCATGAACCCTTTAGGGACGATGGGCTTATCGGCCCCGGTGGCTTTCCAGTACCCGCGGCCGGCGGCTCTGTTGGGCCGGGACCCGTTGGGGTACTTGCGGTCTCTAGGGGTGAAGAAGTACCACTCCTTCTCGCCGAACAGGGCCCGGTGCGGCAGATCCCAGGGGTCGTGCTTGTAGAGGTTGAGCTCGGCTATGATGTTGGGGACGGGCAGGCGTTGGTGGGCGGATCGCTTGCAGAGGTAGTGTACGACAAGCTCCTCGTCCGTTGGATGGAATCTGAAGCCCGGCGGTAGATTTAGCTGCTCCATTGAAATATATATATATGTAAAGAAAGTATGGATGTTGTGAATGTTAATTGTTGTGGGCGATGGCGTGTATATATATGTGCGTGTGGGAGAGATTTGTTATATGGGCGAGGGAAAGTGGGGGCCCAGGAAGGTGGTCGAAGGTTCGAGGTGGGCTGATGTTAGTGGCCACAAAAGAAGACGGCTCGGGTCTGCTAGAAAATGGTGAGCCGACTGGTCGCTAGATACTTTTTCGAAATATCTATATATATCTTTTCTTTATCTTTTTTGAGGTGCATGTGGACCTGGATTCAGTGAACCAACTTGTGAGTCATACTTGTTTTTTGTGCAGCTGTATTCTGTGCTGTTCTTTAAACCTGTGGATTTGAATTGTTTACTTGCTTTTGCCAAGGCAAGAAGATTGGTAGTCGGCTGCTTGCTTTTTTTTATTGGAAGAATTTCTCACGAACACCTGTTTGCTGTTTCCGTACTTTTGCGCTCTGGTGCGATCAATCAGTTCAAATTAATCATCGAACGATCCATACCCATTTAGACGATTAATTAAAAAATTAAAACAGAAACAAACGTGAATTTTTTGGCATAATATTCTAAATTTCTAATTGTGGCTACATCGAAACACAAAAGTATTGACTATGTGATTCAAATTAGATGTACAAATGTCAAAGTTGAAGTACTTTACATATACAATTCTTTTTACAAAATTACCCTTTTTTCATCCACTTTATCTTCCCACTTTCAAACTTAAACTCATTTAGACATTAAGTTAAAATCCAATAAAGTGAACTTTAGGTTTTGGTATTAATATTTTAGATTCTTTAAAAAAAATCAAAATTCTCCATTTTAACAAAATTAACTCTCATTTTAGAAAAGCTAGATACTATTAAATTACAACAATTAATTATGAAAGTTTTTATAATTAATATTTTAGGCTTCATGATACTAAAATCCATTAACTTCTTCATTAATATATATAGACTTGACCAAATTTTATTAATTTTAAGTTTTTAATTTGATGGATTATAAGAGAATGATAAAAAAAATACGATTAAAAAAAAAGGTATTTTAGTAACATGTTATATTAAGAAAAATAATGGTGTATATTAGGTGAGTTTTGATGTATGAATAGAACTTACCATTATTGAATTAGGTGCAATAAGCAATGAGATAGAATGAGAAATTTGAAACTAATTTCGTTTTAATTCATTATGAACCAGATTTAGGAATAACAATGGAGGGGGTTCAAGGCCCAAACGCAATAGACTTAAAAACCAGATTTAGGAATGTATTGAATTTTTGTTATATAATTGATAAACGATGAACATGCAAGCTTGAGAAGAAAAAAAATTCTTGTTTTAATAAACATAAATGTTCTCGTATTTTAATAGTTAGAAAGAAACATTAAATCATGTCATGTGGGTGACTCGTTATTAATATTTTTCATTGACATAGGACGTGAATGGTTGCATTATATATAAGAAAAGATAATGATGACGTTTATTATTCCTTCGTTTTGTTTTGGGTGTAGGATTTTAAAAGTGGGAGTGTAAAGAAATAATGATTTGTTTGGATGCATATTAAATTGAAGTTTTTAAAGTGTTTCTAATTGACATTAAATACCTGCAATTTATTGCTCCAGTAAGAATTGAATGCTAAATTGTATATTATATAATATGTAGACTTTTTATTTCTTCTTAATAGGGTTATTTACTCTAATATTTAGGGTTAATTTAGATTATAAAATTTATGTTTAAATTGGGATGTCTGCAATAAGCACACATTTATTAAATACATTCTTCCTTCTTATTTGTTTAATTTCTTTAAGATTTCATTAGTCATAAATGTATTTCAATTTCCACCATCCAAGTTTTCTTTTTGGCAAAAAATTGTCATGGAGTTTACGTGTTGAAGTTTAGAAGATCTTTTTTGTACAAGGTTTACATTTAATTAATTATGAGGATTTTATGTAGATATTGTGTGCGTGTGTATTTGATGGATTGAAAGTATATGTTTTAAAGACGTACAAACAAGAGGATTTATGTGTTATAGATGATGGACATATAGTATGATATGATGGATATTTTAATGCAGGTATAAAAATGAGAATTATTTATTCATGTACATACATGAACTTGGTTATAAAGCTTTATGCTTAGTATGTTATATCTATAAATGCATATATACGTTATGAGTGATGTAAGCATTACTGGAGAATGATATAAGTTGAAAGGTGTTTGCTTTTAAAATCACGCATGTTGTATGCACGAATTAATAAAAATGTGTAAAAATTATGAGAATGTAAATGATAGTTGAATATAATCATCTTCATATGTTTGCTTGTATGTTGGGAAGCAAATTTTCCTATGCTTGTTAAATGATCAACCTGATTTCTTATAAAAGACCAGACAATACTCCTTTTGAACCTTGGAAGAGTTTCATCCCAAGCTTGAAATTTTTAAGAATGTGGAGGCGTTGCGTAAATTGCACTTTTGGACTTCTTTATTTTTCTTTAAAAACTAGAATAAGAAGAAACAATCAACAATCTGCATAAGAACGTTAAATGTGTATTTTATTATTGTGATTTTAAAGTGTTTCATGTATGTTCATTTCTCTGTATCGAATACGTGCAACTTTTTGGTACAAACTTGAAAGTGGTGAAGGAAATAAAAAAATTCAAATTGAGATGAATGACTTAGGATAGACATGTGTGACATTAGCCGTAAAAATGAGATAATTTGAAAATAGTTTTCCTATAAATCATTTTGACCATACTAGAAATGAAAAACTTGAAATGGCTTGGTTGCTTTGACACAAAGCATGTGCAATCTCCGTGTGATCCTAATATACACCTTAAAAAGAATAAGGGACTTAGTACTTATGTTAAAATTGGAGGAAGTGACGTGTTTCTCTTGAATTATTAAAAATATCATTAATTATGATGCGAAAAGATACGCTTATACCCTAATGATAAAAATTGAAATTTCTGTAAGAGTGTATAATGGAAAGAGAATACACGTCTATTTCAGACCTAAAATAGTTAAGAAATTGGTGAAAGAAGTGATCTCATCAAAACGAATAGGATCAAAGAGAGCTAGATGGATCCTCTTTTTAAATTATTTTCAAAGGAAATTAGTTCTTGAATCTTCAAAAGTAATGAGCCTCAAGTCTAGAGTAGAGAAAAATGTGTTGAATATCCATTAGTGGTCAAACAACGCAACATGGTTACTCTTTCCCTTTCTGTTTTTGTGTTTATGAGTTTGATCGCTTTTATGTAATCCTAATTTGATTTTTGGAGGTGCTTTCAAACGCACTTGATGGATTTTGCTATTTGATATGAGTTTAAGCATTGCTTTTATATAATTTGTAACAAATTTTTTGTGGTACTTTTGAGACGCACTTGATGGATTTTTTTATTTGATATGGGTTTGAGGTTCTTTGTTTTTGTATAATCAGGTGCATTTGATGGATTCTACCACTTAATATGAGTTTGAACTTCTTTACTCTTATATAATTCATAACCAGTTTTTGGTTGTACTTTTGAGATGCACTTATGGATTTTACTAATAAGACTTATGCATTTTGCTATTTGATATGATTTTAAGCTTATTTACTCTTGTATAATCCACAAACTAATTTTTGGTGGTGCTTTTGATACGTACTTGATGAATTCTTCTACTTGGTATGAGTTTAAGTTTCTTCGTTTTTACATAATCCATAATCAATTTTTGATGGCGCTTTTAAAATGCATTTGATGGGTTCTACTATTTGATATGAGTTTGATCGTCTTTACTTTTATAATCCGTAACTAGATTTTTGGTAGTGCTTTTAAAACGCACTTGATGGATTTTGTATTTGGTATGATTTTAAATTTCTTTGCTTTTATATAATTCATAACCAATTTTTAGTGGTGTTTTTGAGATGCACTTTATGGATTCTTCTATTTGATATGAGTTTGAGCTTCTTTGTTTTATATAATCCATAACATGTTTTTGGTGGTGCTTTTGTGATGCACTTGATAGATTCGACTACTTGATATAAGTTTGAGCTTCTTTACCTTTACATAATCCATAACCAGTTTTTGGCGGTGCTAATGAGATGCATTTGATGAATTTCACTATTTGATATGACTTTGAACTTTTTTGCTTTTACGTATTCCATAACCAATTTTTTGGTCGTGCTTTAGAGACACGCTTGATGGATGTAATGATTTATCTTAGTTTCAGCTTATTTGTTCTTTTCAAATCCATTAGTAGTATTATTGGTGGTTCTTTTGAAATGCACTCGATGGATTTCATCGATTTATTTTAGATGTGCCTTTTTGCTCATATATAATTCATAGCTAGTATCAGTGGTGCTTTTAAGATGCACTTGATGAATTACTTTTATTTATTTTTGAGGTCGAGCATTTTGCTCTTAATGAGTCCATAACCATAAGTGGTGTGTTAGAGTGTAGCATTTGATGGACTCATCTATTTGAATGTGAAGGTGGGCTGCCTTTTAAGAGGCTTAAGCTCTCTAGAGTACTCATAAGTTCCTAAGGTGGGTACATGGTCATTAAAAACGTATGTATATATATATTGTGGAGCTTGTAGAAATTGAAAGTTTAACAAGTGTTGTGACGTTTCAACCGAAATCTTTGTAGCAAGAAGAAATTCACTGTTTGGATTAAATTGTAAACTCACTTCTTTATGTATCAATTCAGTACTAGTAAAAGATTTCCCTTTGTCCAAGATGTTTTTCTTTCAGTTTTCTTGTAGCCAGTGAGGATTGTTGGATAACTACAATAAAACTTAGTCTTTTAGTTTATCATGCCTTTTTCTATTTTGCATCAATGTACAACCGTTACTATTTGTTAATTACTTATTCTTAAGACCAATTCGCTGGTCTGGGAGAAAAAATGTTCATTTTCTCTTTTATCCCTATTTTTTATCGTCTCTCGTTTGAGAGATGATATTGTAAATAAATCCACTTTATTCATCTCTTTCCCTTCAAAAAGTTCATCGGAAAGCAAAACCAAAATCATTTTGGGGATACAAATAAAACTCCTAACAATGGTTTTTATAAATTTTCATACTTTTCAATTTTGAATGCACAAATTTGAAAGATCATTGTGTTAACCTTAGAGGGCGGACGACATTATCGATTGCATCGTAGTTGTGTAGAATTTCGCTTTCGAGGGAATAACTTGTACATGACATAACAATATTTTATTGACTGCTTACGCCACTGCAGAATTCCCACAATGTCAGGTTGCGTATACCACCATTTTTGTGCTTATACCCGTCTTTTGAATGTTGCATTTGTCATACTAACTATAATTGACGATTAGACACTGAGTTGAGGATTTGACGGGCTGAATTAATGCAAGCGTTGATAATTATACGGTGCAAGAACTAAAAGTGCTGACCTGGGCATGTTTGGACCGCATGCTGATGGTTAGGCGACATGTTTGTTTAACTTTTAATTTTGTAAAAAGCGATTACTTTTTAATTTGTTAATTAATTAGAGACATTATGATTACCTACAGCACCATGTATGTACCTGCTGGTTAGCTAGTGATGGCGATATATTATTATTATTATAGCGAGGCACGCATCTTCCAATTGTTTTATAATTATTATTAAAACAACGTATGGTTACGCCGCGTCAAAACCGACTGTGTCTCTGTCCCAGCAGCACGTAAAATTGTAAAACAACGTAAGTGGGCTATGTTTACTTTACACTAAAATTCGAGGGGTAAAACAAAATAATATTCTGTTTGGTGCGCCAGCTTACAAATCTGCTTGCACATCACGTTGGAAAATTGGCCGAAAGTCGTCCACGTGACAAAAATGATTGGGCGATTGGTAAATGGGAACTTTTGGTCATTGCATCAGTAGGAATAATGATATTTTCTTGGATTAGATGGTACCGACAGTGAGGACAAAAATGATGACGTCATGACTGAACACATTGATACTTCGCTTGTCGTCATTGCAGACGTGTATTTGTTACTGCTTAAGTTGAATGCAAAGTATCTGTACACGACTGCACACGGTGTGAATTCTGGACTGACATTTCGGCGGAGTCTGTAGGCCTGGTCTGGAATAAAACCGTAAAATATTAATTAATTAACAAACTTAAGTTTATTAATTGATGCTGAGTAATTAATGATACATGAATGAGCGTCTCTAAGAATATTTATAACCGTGGAAATGATTTTATTTTTTTCAAAATTATTACAATCGATTGGCTTTCGGTTATTTAAAATTCGAAACTTTTTTCAAATGTATTTGTAAGATCACAACACACACAATTGAGAATATGATACATTTAAGTCGTTCAAATTACAGCATTATCATCTATTTAAGGGCATTCACATATACAATCACAAGTATCAAATTATTTTACTCTCTTCTTCAAAAAGAATCACAGGCTCTAAATAGAAGCCGCGATACCAAAATCGTTGAACTTATTCCAAACTAAGTGACCAAAAATCAAGCAATCAAAGAAGAAGAATCATATTACACATACACTACTGGAACAATGTTAATATTCCATCGAAAATTGTTGATGCCATAATGACCCGTTGTCCACGTGCGTAGATGATTCTTATCTCGTCAAAAAAACATTGCCAATGACTTGTTGAACGCCTTTGCAATGACTTGTATCATATTTTGCATCAACTTTTTTGCTGTATTTTGTCTGAAATTTCTCAACGCCTTTGTGATGTAACCTAGCAAAGGCGGTAGTAAATTTTTAAATTTATTTACTAACTTTTTTTCACCATAATAAATATATTCAACTTTGATACTTATTACAACTATATTTAGCATCATTTTCATTCATAAACAATGTATACCGTAAATTTCATACTATTTAAAATTAAAATAATATTCATTTATTGTTACAAAATTAATGCAATAATGTTGCAAATAAGAAACCATATACGATAAAATGGTATAGTTCAAACTATATACGAAAAAAATTATAAATTATATATGTAAACTATTTACTACAAATATAAATCATATACTAGTTTATCTATTAAATTGTTGGGCCAAAAAGTTGCACAGCACCCCCCAATTGAATGTTAGAGAGTAGACCAAGGTAGTAATAATAGCAAAAACATTAAAGACGCGAATTTTATAGTGGTTCGACAAATTTCATAACATACATCCACTTTAATCTTATTATAGACTATTTTGTCACATGTACATAGGCTTTATAATTCGTTTGCAAGTTTATAACAGCAAAAGTAAGCCTCTAGGTGACAAGATCCTGGTAGAGATCGAAGATGAAGAAATGAATAGCCAAAAGTCCTCTAAAAGTTTCTCTAAGCCTGCTATTTATAGGAGAATTATCCACCAGAGTCGCCATATCGCCGAAGACCAGGTAAAGATTCAAATCCATGAGAATAGGAGGGGAAGACAAAATCTTCTTATAGCAAAAAATCACTCGCTGCCGATAAGAAACCACTTGTACTAATATGAAACACTCGGTACTGAGATGTTTTTCCTTGTGCAAGCCACCACTTCTTCCTTCACTTCGTCTTGCACCTTCAAGCTTTGAGCACGTTTTGGCATGTGAGAACCTCTTGGTATCGAAAGTTTTGCCTTCATCAAGTACTTGTCTTCTTCTACGTTTCTTTGGACTTGTTCACCCGCAACATTAGATTTGCTCGCCTACTCCTTTGAATACGAGCCCTAGAATAACCACTTCACTGTCCCATCACTAAACCACAACAAAATTGCTCGAAATAGCATAGGAGAAACCTTTCAGTACCGAGAGTTTTTGCCAACCTCTCAATACCGAGTCCTTTCTTTCATCCCTTCGGGACTTCAAACTTTCTGAATTCTCTTCTATGGCCATCTTAAGCTTGCCCTCGAGTTCTTGAACCATTTCGTCTTCATCCAGACATCCAGATTCACTTAAAGGCTGCTTGGCTTAAATGCTGGATAACACTTGCCCCCTAAATTATGCTTTTGTTGAAAACGAAGCGTGTTTTGGATTAAGACAAGCGGTATATAGACGTTTGTATGTGTCCATTGGTCTATCACTCTGAAGACCATTCTGTGCCTCGGCCAGGTGAGAATTCCTTTTCCTTTCTTTTCTTTTTTTCTTTCTTTCTTTATTTCTTTCTTTTTTTATAGTAAATAATTCACCTCGGTACTGACTACTTCATGTCGGTATCGACATAAAACGCAATGTTGATTCATCCCAACATTATAAAAGTGGGGACTTAGTGAATTTTTCGTTCACTTTTTACCTTCCTCATTTTTACTTAGGCCGACACTTCTATCCTTATATGATTTCAAGCAATCGCTACCACCGTCTCCAACCTCGACCCCACTTGACTACCACCTTGCCTTTAACCTTAGACCATTGCCGTTGCTATTTCAAGCATACTCTATCGCCTCAAGAACTTGATCCTGAATTCTCTTTTTAGATCTAGAGTTAATCTAATTTGGGTCTTGCGATGGTAGCTTCACCATGGTGATGGCTAGGTGATGGTCGGAGTTCACTCGTTGTTGTGGGGCATAAGCGCTTCGAAATGTGGTCGGCTGTCTCCCAAGTTCCTTAGTTATGACAAGACATAGGCCGCCCTAGGTTTGAATCCGAGCCTGACCTGAAGTGGACAACTGAACACCCAACTTTACAATGATTTGGTGTCAGCTTCACGTCATCACTACTCTTGCTTCGGGTATTTCAAAGGCACCTTCATCTTGTAATAGCTACACGTCCTTGTATTCCAAAGAGCTTGGGTTAATTTCTCCAAAGCTTGGTCGATCATGGATCATCGTTTGAACTCCAACGGGACGATTATCTCCGAAGAATGGTCGCATAAAACATACTCTGATGTCCGAACAGTCTCACCATACAGCACTTCGAATAACTATGTGGTCTTCTGTTCTTGCAAAGAAGGCTCCACATCGCTTCGGATAGCGGTTTCGTTATCGTCCATTGTACGATAACGGATAAGTCCGACACATTGTTCCATCGTACGACGGAGCTCGTTTGCCAGCACGAGCGGGATATCTACACAATGTGTTCCAGACATCGTGCTTTGGACGTAGGATATACATTGCATAGATTGACACTTCACATGGACCGTGTTCATTATCAAGCTTTCCATTCTAGAATGACTCGTCAATCGCCTCATTTCAAGGTCGTTTCTGAACCTTCGACCCCTCCTGAAGCCGACTCTTCTATTGTTCAAGCTTCTACCTGTACTCCATCCGGAGCTAGACATTCAATAAAGGCTGAACTTTAGGAGCAAATAGTTTTGATGGTATCTCTTTGAAACCAGCCTCCTCCTTTTATGGGCAACTTGGTCTAAGACTACCGAACGACCCTCCAGATGAAACTCCATCCACATTAACCATACAACAACTCTAAACGATCTGCTATCATCATAGAATTCCAGAAAATGATGTACTCCTCCCAACGATCGATCAACGGGCTCACAATCTTCCGTAGGGGTACACTGCTTGTAATATGTACATATGCATGAGTGGAACAATTCCTCCTTTCAACGAATTCCTCAAATTAATTTTGCAAGAAATTGGGTTAGCTCTAACCCAGGTGCACCCCAATGGATACGCCCTCCTCAATTCTATATATGTCTTATTTATGATGTAGCTTCAACGACCACCAAAATTTGCAAAAATGACGCATCTTCCAAACTTCAAGAAGAGAGTCGACTCGCCTTTGATTATCGAAGCCTGATTCCGCTGTAAGGTCATTGTGGCTCTTCGCAACAAGTGCTTGTACTTTAAAAGCGAGTGCGTCTTTGTCTGTTGCACCTTCGACTTTAACCGACTCTAGCTGTTTGGACATAAGGCTTCTTCCTTAACACTTTTTTCACACTTTGATTCATTTGACCCTGCCAGTTAATTTCTTCTCCATTCTCTTCTGCAGATCTTCACGAGGGAGATGCCAGTGACATACACTCCCAAACCTTGGGAACTTTGAAAAGTGTCGAAATCCGATAATGTACCAGTACTTATCTCCTCACAAACGAGAGACTCTATCAAAACGGTTTTCTACATCCTGAGGGCTTCGCCATTCCCCTTGAGCTTCCACCAAAAAGGACTAGGGCTTCTACTTCAAACCCTACCCCCATTCCCGACTCTGGTGATGTTAGTCAAGGGGGCAATGATGGCCCTGTGGGCATGGCAAACATTGACATGGCCCAAGATAGAGGGACAAAAGAGAACATTGTTGAGGAGGAGCACGAAGAGAGAGGGGAAAGAGAAGAGGACCGGTAAGAGTGGAAGAAGAGGAAGTAAGAGAAGGAGGAGAAGGAAAAGGCGAGGAGGAAGATGACAACGACGATGAAGATTATGATGTGAATGAGTCATATGGGGAGACCTCCCTTAAAGGCACAGAAGTTCCTACCCCGTCACGTCCTAAGAGATTGCCATCAAATCCTCCCAGCTGCCTTCTAGTTTGAGTTTAACACCAACCGTCGAGGTGACTCCTCATACAAGGTCTTCCAAAAATATTTTTGGCTCATAAGATGATCTTGACATCCCAACCGATGATCTTCTCAAGGAATGTCCTTCGAGTTTTGGTTTTCCATATGAGGACCTCCTAGCCAAGGGAGATGAAAGCCCGTATTTGCAACCCTCCGAACACGGTCCGTATAGAACTTAGGAAAAAACAAGGACTCCAAGCACTTCTGGGCTAGTGAACACTCATATCATGCATTCACACTTACTTCAGTGTTTTGATGGTAATGCAACCTTTTTTCTTTCATTTTAGGTATAATGGGAAGTGATCGCTTCAACTATCTACACTCAGGCGTCAGTGGGCGTCGGGGAACCACCCCAAAACCTTATCCTCGCCGCTCTTCTTCGCCTCCACCTCTTATCCATACTAGTCAAGAGCATTATTTGGTAAAACTATCAAGTAATTCAGAGAATAAGGCAATCACACATGAATATTCCCTTAGTTGAACACTAGTACGTATCTCAAATAACAATATTACTTACCATATTCGTACACGGTCACGGTACAAAGAAATAAACAAGTGTGTCTATAGAACAGAACAATACACAATATAATATAAATAACAGAGAGAGCATAGAATCAATAAACGCAACGATAATATATAATAAGAAATAAAATAACAGTATCTTAGACAAACTCCAATGTATTATATAATTTCAAAAATCACAAATCATGCATAAAGATGTCATTACCCATATCGAAGTAAATCAGAAATCATAGAATCAAATAAGAATAGGTGAATCATCCAAATCTAGAAATCATCGTCAAAATCAAGTAATCATCAATAATGAGATATCTTCAAATATAATTAGGTTAACTCACAACAATGCCCATACACACACACGCATGTATATGTATGTATGTATGTATGTATGTATTAATCTAGAAATAAAAGAATCATCATCAACATACAAAATATGATAGGCTACCTATCAGAATAATAAAAGATTGAGAATCCACTATACTCTGGACACCTATCCAGATATAATCCCATCACCTCATATACGAATAAATAAATAAAAAATGGATATAATGGGGACTTACTATACTTTAGACATAAGGTCTCTAATATAGACAAACTCATCATAGGATTATGAATGGTATATGCCAATCCACCAGACACACCGAAACTAGACGGGAGACTGACAGCATGTCTGCTTACTCTAGGAGCCACACTTGTGTCTATTTGAAACGACTCCTACAATCATCGATTACCATTACCTCTCCCGCAATATCGTGACAATGATCCACTAATGGCTTGACTACGCGTAGCCTCTTCGGTCATGATCCGGCATGTGCCCCTATGGCAATCGACTGCTGGCATATGTGACACAAGGGCAAGCACACTACAATTGCTAATAATATAAAGGTGTCACAGATCTGGGGTAAGACCCTACAATCAGGCTGCCAAGGTGGATACCGGTCAATCTAGTTCACTCTCGAAACATTAAGGGAA
The DNA here is from genome assembly GCA_030737815.1 of Allium fistulosum. NCBI lineage: Eukaryota > Viridiplantae > Streptophyta > Magnoliopsida > Asparagales > Amaryllidaceae > Allium > Allium fistulosum. The sequence continues at coordinate 331,931,372 of CM060908.1, forward strand.
TTAGAAAAAGGTGGATGGCGTATATTATTCATATCAAATAACTACATATAGCTCTAGAGGTCTGTCGACACTCGGCTCCACATAAGTCACCACATGATTATATTATGTAAGAGCTCTAATCCAACACCGACGACTCCAATTACAAGCCAACATATGGTTATAATATACTCACCGCAACAAGTATCATCACACATAAGAGTAATCCCTGTTTGAGTGACGTTTACTTACAATGAATAATTTAACAAATAACATAACAGTATCCCATACCACCGCATGTTGTTTGAATAATTATTCAATGCTCATAAACTACACTTGATCCACACAAAATATCTCTATGCCACAAGTCCGATGAATAACGAAAAAAGTGTCATCGAAAGTTATGGTATCACTAATTCGTTCATTCAAATTTCTCGTTACATAGAAATGAAAACACATATACAATAATAAAAGTAATTATATAAAAATATATATACATTGTATTTAATTCTCAAATAATGTTGTACAAAGACAAGTGATATAAAAGTAATATACAAATAAATATTTAAACATCATATAATAATTCCACAAGTCCATTATATAACTTGAAATCATCATCAGGCATCATAAAACCAGTTGATAATTTGAACTAAGGATTTACTAAAAAAATTCCACCATTTGATAATTTAAGATTAAGAATTTACTAAATCTTTATAAATTTCTACCTGGATCATAATATTTTTAAACTACCTTATTCAGTTGATGAACATTGTAAAATAACTTGTAAAATCAAATATTACTCACAACAACCATTTCATAGATTTACTATAATTAAATACTATTTTATAATTGAAGATCCCCTACCTTAGTTGACTGAATTACTAAAAGTCAGAATTGGCTTTCAGGATGGAATTTTGTACTAATTTAGTCGATTGAAATCTATGCTTAGTTGACTGAATTAGCGCTCAATCGAATGATCCCCTATCTCAGTCAACTGAATTACTAAAAGTCAGAATTGGTTTTCATGTCATCTACACTTCAATTCTTCTAGGCGTTGCACTCTTGTTTGTGTTATTCTCTCATATTCTCTTATACTTCTACTATACTATAATCATACGTAAACAATTGTAATAATGAAACACAACTCTCATATTTTAAGGTGTGATCACTTCTTGAACATTGACTTATGATCACTAAATCAATTTAAACATAGTTGTTAGTAGGAGAACTCACCTTGAACTGAAGATCGCCTTAGCTTCTTCTTTTTCTTCCTTTCTTCCCTCTACATGTCTGCTTAACAAGGATTCTTCAATTAAAATTTAAATGATCTACTTGTTCTTCACTTAAAGAATTGGTGTAGATGGTTATCGAAAAGCTTGGCTTTACTTGTGGTGATTTATAGGATTTAATTTAAATTTATCTTGATGTTTCAAGTGGTAGCATGAAGGGAAATATTTGAATTTCTACCCATGATAAAATGGGAGTGGTTGCGTTGTATTTATAATCGAGGGTGAAACCTTTGGAGTTGGAAAACTCTATAACCTATTCTCATGAAACAATTTTATTTTTTTCGGTTTTGTGTCTTAACTAATTGGGCTTATTTAATCTTCTTTTCTTCCCATGTTTACAGGAAAACAATATCAATACATCCCAAGCCTTCATCATTTATATGAAACAATATTGTGTTTGGGCTTGTGTAATAATGGGCTTTGTTTTACTAATTAAATAAATTTCTTTCCTTTTCATTCAAACTCATTTCTAATTATCTTTAAACTTTTCAAATATCCTAAAATCCTTTCTAACATCAAAAATAAATTTTAATATATCCAATATGTTAACTGGAAGACAATTTATTTATTTCCACTATACCCTTTGATCATTGATGGATCAGAATACAATAATTCATTCCAAGCCACTGTGGGTCATTTCAGCCAACTGCAGCACTTAACAAGTGCTACAATATCTCTGTTATTAGTTTCAGGTTTTAAATTTAGTTTCTACGACTACAGCACTTACAAAGTGCTGTAATAGCCCTTAGTTCATTTTAGCCTTTTTGTTCATTTCTGCAACTACAACACTTACAAAGTGCTACTGATTCACTTTAGTTCAGATTTTAGTTATTATTCAAAAACGATAGCATTTCTGAAGTGCTACTAAAAGAATTTCCAGATTTACACTAGAATTTCATAAACAATAAATCTTCAATTTAAACCAAAAATCATATTTTTCCACTTCAAAAAAATAATCATTTAAATACCTTTTTAACTTATGATTTTTATAAGGAAACTTTTACAATTAAAAATTCAATTTTTCAATACTATACTTATTAAATTCAAGTGTACAATTTTTCCATTTTACATCTACTTAACACTTAAATTTAATTTCCATTTCATAAATAAAACTAAATTTCCATTTTTTATTTAATTAACATAAACTTCCATTAAAAAATCAAGTCACAAATTTCCAAATTAAGTTATGTTTCAAATCACAATTTTCCCATTCACTTATTTAACATTTTTAATACATAGAAAAATCATTATCACTTTATTAAACCATTTTAAAAATCCAAATTTAAATCAAAATATTAATTTTTTACATTTTTTAAATACTAAAAAATTTCCAGAAAAATATATAAAATAACCACGGGTCTGTATAACATTTTCTAGCCTAAGTCAAGTGATACGGATAATATATCATTTCAATCCGTAATTTACAAAGAAAAATCCGGGATCTATCATTTCAAACCCGCAATCCCAAGTTACTAAAAATAAATAAAAATCGCTCAGGCCTATCATTTCTGCCCATAACGATTTTTTCCTATTCTAAAGTCAGTTCGGGTATGTATCATTTCAACCCATAGTGATTCTATTCTACAAGGAACTTGTAGTGTGAGAAACAGTATAAAATAAACAATATAATAGAATTTAACATAGCAGATGATGTGACAAGTTTATAACCGGGTTTAACATCATATATAATACATATCACAGGCAGGTATAACCAGATATAACAGTTCTACACATTCACTTATTGTCACTTCACAATTCTATAAGTATAAATGTCGTGTGTGAATACTCACCCTTCTAAAGCTAGAGATCGATTAAAACAAAAGGATCCACACACTGAGAAGCACGAGAAGGCACAACAAGATTTGGGATGAGGTAACAACCAGATTTAGATCTTGTAATTAAGATAAATAAAGCAATATAAATATATACTCAACAAAAACTAGATTGAAATAAATAGGAAATTAAACTAAACAAATAACAAGATAGCTTGACCATGCTTTAACCACTCAAGTGCTCGGCCTAAGGGAATCATATGCTCGGCCATGGTGGTGTTATAGGCTCAGGTATGGGTCCATATGGCACAGCTAGCTAGGAATTGGAAGGGGTAGGAGTTACAACATAAAGAATATAAAGGGGCAAGGCCACTAGGTGGAGTTTTTAGTGCATGTAGGCTCGGCCTACACTATATTGGGCTCGGCCATGCTCTGGTTCAGGTCAGGTCAGAGGTCATGCTGGTGGTCAAAGGTCAGGTCATGATGGTGGTGGAGCTAGGGGTGGTGGCCGAGGCAAGATATGGAAGTGGTGGTGAAGTTTAGGTCGACTATGCTTGGTTTTGTGGAGTTTTTAGCCAAGTTTTGAGGTGCTTTGCTCATACTATTGTCACGGCCAAATCTGATCTGAGGGATAGGTGTTTGGCAGTGGATGACGAGGAGGAGAAGATGGTGGTGGTTGAGGCCGAGCTAGACAAGAGGAAGCAAGGTAAAACAATGGAAAAATGAAGAAGAAAGGTAGAAAGGAAGAAGCCATTACTTACAAATTTTTGTGGCCGTGAGAAATGAAAGACGAGAAGGAAAATTTTCACGTGAATAATGGGTTGGAGGCGGCTAGGGTTAAGGATGTACGGCTAAAGTTTAGGAGTAGTTATGGTAGGAAATCAAAAGGTGGGAAATATAAAGGCAAGAAATAAAATGAAACGTATGCCTATATTTAAAACAAGTAACGTATCTTAATTGATTTGCTTCTGATATATTAAAGAAAGATGTATACAAAAGAAGCCCTCACTCAAAAAATCAATACAAGAAACCTTTAATAAATAAATTTTTAGAAGATATGCCTTTAAGGCAATATAACGTATATCTATTTGAAATTTCTTTCCAAGAAATAAATAAGGGATCTATAACAATTCAATTAATAAATGAATGTCTAAATAAATAGAATAGGAAGATAAGGTAGAGGTAGATATGATGAAAAATAAAATATATATATACAGAAATTATTTAAAAATTGTAAACAATTACAACTAATATAGGAAAATTCCAAACACAACAAAATTCACGCAATTAAATTCAAAACCCAAAACAAAATAAAAGATGGCAAATAAAATTAGAAAATGAAAAAAAAATTGCAGATAAAATTCTGCGTGTAAAATGCTGAATTCATCAAATTCTAAAAAGTTTAAAACGGAATTCGACGAAACGAAAAACAGAGCAGATATCAAAACCAATTATTGTTTCAAAGAAAAGATTAAAATTTAAAAATTCAACTTTCAAAATTTTCAATAAACAATAAAGGTTTGACAAAATATAATACTTCCAGAAAATCAATATTTAATTGTATTTGGAAAAAATAAAATAGAACAAAAATCCAAAATACATTGCAAAAATTCCAAACTTCAAATTAAAATTATTTAAAAATCAAAGTTTCAAAATAAAATTAATTTAAAAATATTTATTAAAATTATGGGTTGTTACAATATCTCAAATAATAAAATTACTTACCATATTCGTACATGGTCTCAGCACAAAGCAATAAACATGGGTGCCTCCAAGATAGAATAATACCCAATATAATATAAATAACAAAGAGAGCACAAAGTCAATAAACGCAGCGATAATATATAATAGAAAATAAAATAACAATATCATAGACAAACTCCAATGCATTATATAATTTCAAAAATCATAAATCATATATAATTATGTTATCACCCATATCGAAGTAATTCAGATATCACATAATCAAATACAATTGGGTAAATCTTCTAAAACTAGAAATCAACGTCAAAATAAAGAAATCATTAATAATGAGATATCATCAAATATAATCATGTTAACTCACAATGATGCCCAAGTGTGTGTATCAATCTCAAAATAAAAGAATCATTATCAACATACATAATAAAAAAGGCTACCTATCAGTATGATAAAAGATACGAGAATCCACTATACTCTAGAGTCTGGACACCTATCCAGATATAATCTCATCTCCTCATATACTAATCAATCAGAAAAGTATGGATATAATAGGAAATGACTACACTTTAGATATAAGGTCTCTAGTATAGTCAAACTCATCATAGGATTAGGAATAGCATATGCCAATCCACCATACATACCGGAACCAGATGGGAGACTGACAACATGTCTGCTTGCTCTAGGAGCCACACATGGGTCCGTTTGATACGACTCTTATAGTCATCAGTTACCATTAGCACCCACTTGGTATCGCGGCAAGGATCCACCAATTGTTCAAATATGTATAGTCTTTTCGATCATGACCCGACATGTAATGAACCATAATTTCAACCATTCGAAATTGGGATATTTAATTGATTTTAAATATTCAAAAGTAAGTTTCATAAGTAAAATCGGTTAAGTAATTGAATCTAGAATCTTATATGAATCAAAATGATTTATAAAGTTGATTTAAATGCTATATGAATTAGAATGAAGATAATAAACTTTTAAAATTGAATTAAAAGTGAATAAATAGAAATTGGATATTTATTTGATTTAATTGACGTGTAAAAATAGTCATTTTGACACTGTTTTGGATTTCGACAAAAACAGTTTCATTGGATCCGTAATAGTATATTATTATAGGATTTCAAATTTTGTGGCAATCGGACTTACGGTTTGGTCGTGCGAAGCTGAAAAGCATAGAAATTTACTAAAGTAATTTTAATTAAAATAATTCGATTCGAAAACCTATCTTCCAAATACGATGGAATTAGCCTCTGATACATATTCCATTGTGTTCAAAATAGGGGTAAAACATTATGAACCCTAGGCGACACGCTTCGTTTGGAGTTCAGAAAATATTTGGGTGAATAGTGTTTTGAGATATTTGTATATAAAGACCTCAAGCCCACTTTCATTTGCCAAAACCCTAGGAAATTAGGGCCAGCCGCCATCCTATATCCAATGGCCAGAATCTCGTCTCCTTTCTCCTTTAATATCACTCAATATGTAAAGAATTAGCCTTCGAGTTCTAAAGCAAAATCATAGAGCATCACGAGCTCTACATATCCAACGGATGGGATGAGCCATCGCCGTTGAATGGAGGCAGGGTTTGGCTGTGTCCATGCTGCGCGTGGGTTCAAATTTCGAGGCCATGGTGGTGTCGAGCTAGGTGGGATCACGGCTGAAGGTGGAGCTCACGTAGGGCTTCGATATGGTGGTCTCTGATCGTCGAGTAATCAAGCGTAGGAGGAGCGGTGTTGGACGAAGACGTGCATGTGTATGGGTTGCATGGTTTCCTGGAACGAACAGAGAGGGAGGAGGATTAGGGGAAAACTAATTACAGTGATTAATACTAATGATGCAATTACCTTAATTTAATTTAAATTTAAAATCGTGTAAACTTATAAAATTCATAACTTTTTCATACGAGGTCCGTTTCTACGAAACAAATTGCGTTGGGTTCGTATTGACGAGCAATAAATTTTGGAGCTAGTTTGGATGGATATGGAGCATTTGAAAATTTTGGGTTAAACTAAACGCTCGTTTAATTTAATCCAAACGAATCGCTATTGCGACGACTGCAATCAAAGTGGGTAAAACTCACTCTCTCTGTATCGCTTATATTTTTATATAAGTGAGAATAAATTTATTTATGATGAGTGATGCTTGTTTGGATGATATATGATATAGTATATATATATATATATATTAGTTGTTTTTGATATATTCCCGCATATTTTAGCGGATGAGACCCTATACGTTCCCGTATATGAGCGGATAACCCTTTGTACGCACGTCTGTCTCAAAGCAGACATTGTACATATTTTCTCATATGTATATTTATTGCAGGTTACAGTTTGAAGGGATCCAACTGGATTCCTCACAATTGTTGATTTTTATTTATACATACTGTTATATATATTGTACCATATGATGTTTGATGTGATGGATGCCATGTTTGCTATTATTGATGTGAATCCCCTTATTTAGCACTTTTGCAGCATTGGGCCATAATTTTTTGAATTTTAAAATATTAAAATGATGACTTTGACTTTAAAAAAGAATTTCAGTGTGAATTTGGAAATATATACGTTTTAATAAATTTTTGAATGATTAAAGAAATGGATTTATTTTAAATAAATAAAAAGTTATAATTTTTAAATAAATAAAAAGTTATAATTTTATGTTATAAAAATTATGGTTTTGTGAAATATGCTTAAATATGATTTTTGGAATATGAAGTTAACTATTTTGTAAAATAAGTTAAATTGAGAATTTTGAACTTATTATAAATGGTTTATATATAAGACTTATAAAATTGATATTTTATAAATAAAAGTAATGGAATTATAAACGAGTTTTATAAGTGTTAAAAAGGAAGTTATAATAGGAATGTTATTAATAAAGAGATTTAATGAAATAAATTTTATAAACGGTGTTTTATAAATATTAGAAATGGAATTGTAATCAAATTTGTATATGGATTTTAATTAAAATATAGAAATGAATTTATAATAGACTTTATAAATAATGAGATTACAAAAGAATGAATTTGTAAATAAAGGGATTTATAAGTAAATAAACTTATAATGGGATTTTGACATATAAATGAGATAAACGGGAAATTAGTTAATAATGGAATTTTATAGATGGAAGTTTTTTTTATATTAAATAGAAATGTGAATTATAAACACTGTTTTATAAATGTGAAATCAATTTAATTTGATAGGCTAAATATGGATTTTTATAAAAAGAAATATATTCACGTTTTTAAAGAGAATAATTCTTTAAATGAATGTTTTGGAAAGTGATATTATAAAATGGAGTTTAAATGGTCTGAAAATAAAATGATTTGTAAATTTACTTATTATTAAAATAAGTATATGAAAATGTTTTCCAAATATCCAATAAGTGAAATGGTTTTGAATATTATCTTTTTAAAGATATTTTGAAGTGAATAATTGGAAACTGATTTGATTTATAAACGATTAATAAAATCAGTCCCAGTAGCTACTTATGTGTTAGATTTTTTTGTTGCTTTGATAGTTAAATAACCGACTATCAAATTTGGCCATTTTAGTTTGTCAACTTGATGTAGAAACTAATTAGCCGTACACTTAGTACGTAATTGACTGTGTAGGCTTGATTATCGTTTGTGTTGAGAATGTTGATTTCGTGTAGTGCGGAGTGATTACTCCTATCTACCTAGCTTCCTTCTTGGCCGAAGGATAGCAAGTTGAAAGTTGGAAACGTGATAAGTCTACGAGACTTGGTTATTGTATGAGGTTGAGTAATGCTTTTGCGTTGTTGGTGCGAAGAGACTGTGATCGGTTTATCCGAAAACCACTTCGGACCAACCTATATACGACAATTGTGCAGGTTTGCTAATGATATTAATATTTAGGATTTTCATAGTGAAGGACTGCTTGTTGATCATTTGGGGTTAAAATCACAATATACATATAGTAGCAGTAGTCTTTTCGTTATGAAATATCCATTGCAAGGGCTGTCTCTACTAATCCTATAGGATGTGGTAGGAGAGTACCTTTAGTTTGTCATGTTCTTGGACAACCTGTATGGATGAGTGTCTGACATTGCATTTCTAAGAGTACGTATATTGGTTTTTACAAACGTACATCCTGTGGTGGCGGAGAAGGCAACTTCTCTTAGTTTAACACCCTCCTTGAGACATACGAGCTCAAGGGTTGTATTTTTGTGGAAGGAAATTAGTAGTGAACGGGAATGGCAATGTGGCATTCAAAGATGATGATGATCTGATATGTGAAAGGTAATCGATACCTCTTTTGACATCACTCCCTGGAAAATGACTGAAACAAGGATAGAAGCAGCAAGGCTAAGTGGGTCGCTTGCATTAGTATTATTGTTGATGTATGCTTGTGGCCACGGATTTAGGTCGGTAACGAACGGAGTGATGACATATTTGATACTATCCAGGAAAGGGTAGGCCGGTCTTTTGTTGGTTTAGGCGCCCAGTATCTGGACCCTAGGTACATCCCTCTAGAGGTGTACCGAGTTTCAAAAAAGTAGTCCCTTCACCTAGTCGTTTGTATGGAAATCCAAAATCCACTATATGTCTGCCATTTTGTTTGTAGAGCCTAGTAGTGCTGGAATTTAATAATGGTAACAATTTCAGCTATGTTGATTATTATTTGTATAATAGACACTATTATAATATAACATGTTTTGATATGAAATGGTTTGGTTATCGTAGGGGGAAAACCCGTTTGTATTTATGTGTGGACGTGGTCTTACGAGACACCTTTTGTTTTGATAAAAGAAAAGTTTTGGTAACTTTATAAATTCAGTTGAGATGTGTTTATCTCACGCTGGTTTACCAGACTGATCCGGGCATTCTTCCCTTTCAATGCTCGGGTCAGACCGAGTATATCTACAGGTTCAGATTTGGTGCTTTTGGAACTTCAGCAAGCGAGCTGGAGATCTTCATGTCGTATACACGTATCTGTTTATTTTTCTGCCGCATTGCATTGTTGTTGTTGTAAATTATCAGCATTTGTAAGGATAGGTTATTATAACTATCCAAGCTGATGATTACTTACAGTGTACTCTCATATGATTTATGTATATTACAGTTTCTCTTTGTAAAGATTATTGATCTATATTATATGTTATTCCGCTGCGATGTGAGATTCTGTATTATTTTGGTTCTGCTACTCTCTCTTCTTCTTCTCCTGTCTTCTTCTTTCTTCTCTCTTTCTTCTCACCCTCTCTTTTCTTTCTCATGACCATATGCAATTCTGTTCGCTTCGGGTCAATATGTGTGGTTTATTGTCGGTTCAGAGGGTACGGATTTGCGGGTCGTCACAGCGACATGTGCCCTTATGGTAACTGACTATGGCCTATGTGACATAGGCGTAACCACACAACAACTACTAATAATATAAGGATGTTACGGATCTGGGGCGTGATCCCGTAATCAAGCCGCTAGGGTGGATACTGGCCAATCTGGTTCACTATTGAATAATAAAGGGTAATAGACAAAAGGTGGATGACATATAATACTCATATCAAATAACTACATATAGTTCTAGACATATTCCGACACTTGGCTCCACATAAGTCAACACATAACTGTAATATACTAGAGCTCTAATCCAACGTCGACATATAGCTCCAACTATAAGCCGATACATGGCTATAATATACTCACCGCAGCGAGTATCATCACATAGATAAGAGTAATCCCCGTTTGAGTGATGTTTACTTACAATGAATAATCAAACAAATAACATAACGACATCTTATACCACTACATGTCGTTTGAATAATTATTTAGTGCTTATAAACTACAGTCATCTACACTAAATATCTTGATGCAACAAGTCTGATAAATAACTGGAAAAGTGTTACCAAAAGTCCTATACCAGACGGTATTACTAACCCGTTTATTCAAATTTCTCATTACATAGAAATGAATACACATATATAATAATAAAAGCAATCATACACACACACATTGTATTTAAATTCTCAAATAATGTTGTATAAGACAAATGATATAAAAGTAATATCTAAATAAATATTTAAACATTATACAATAATTCCATAAGTCCATTATATAACTTGAAATCATCAATCATCATAAAACCATTTGATAATTTAAAATAACAATTTACTAAATCTTTATAAATTTCCACTTGGATCGTAATATTATTAAACTACCTCATTCAGTTGATGAACGTCTTAAAATAACTTGTAAAATCAAATATTATCCATAAATACCATTTCATAAATTTACTATAATTAAATATTATTTAAAAATAAATATATTAACTTTTGAAGTAATTCATTATACTTCAAATCATTAAAATCTATAATTCAAATCTTTCTCACTATATATATTCAATGTCATTATTAACTGTTTTGATTTCTCTTAATAACATTTAAAAGTCATTTCATAATTTTAAGTTTATAAACTATTTTCAAATGAATTTAAAATAAATAAAATAGACTTCTAAAATGAAAGCTGAACATTAAAGGATAATAGCTTATATATATATACATTTAAATGAATTACTAAACACAAATAATAACTCTCGGTAAGTTCTAATATAATATAAAATAAACATCTAAAATCATTCATCAAATATAAATATACAAAATAAATATTTCAGGAAAAACAAAATATACAGGTTTAGTCAACTGAAACATTACCTCAGTCAACTGACCCAAGTCGACTAAAACCATAAAGGCGTTAACTAAACTGGAGTGTTGGTTTTGGAATGGAATTTTCATTATGGGAAAAAATGCATCAGACGACATATATGCTCCATTGTTTAATTACATATCTATCTATTGTTAAATCCCGTACCATCTCATTGCACATCAGACCGCAGATATGCCATGTCGTCTTATATACACTAACATAACAAAAATACCATATGTTGTCTGATGTTATAGTATCATTTCTAGAATTTCCTATTATACAACATATAAATATTGACTGATGTGAATAATTGTTCGCATAATGAAATAAATATTTGCAGAATGAAATATATGAATTGCAATTTTAATTTAAACAAATATTTTACTTCAAATCAAATTCAAATACAATATAACTTTCACTATCACTCTACTTATATTTTCAAATACATTACAACTTTCACTATCACTCTCATGTATACAACATTTCTCTACACTCTCATATATAACATTATTTTTACTCACACTAACTCGAGTTTGTTTTTGATGACCTTGATTTGCTTGCTCCAACTTGTGTCCAGCCATCTCCTATACCTAACAAATAACCAACGCAGTAAAATGGAAAAGGAAAAATACCTAAATTGCAAAAATAAAATTGAATTTGAATATCAATATTGCCTCAGTTTATGGGTTTGTTTTCTCTTCATGTTTTAGATAGGGACAAATATATCTATGCATGTACAACTTATATATGCACAGTGTATCACTATGAATATCACAAGGCCGGACATCGACTAAGTCTCACGGACTGTTGCAAAGGTCAAGTCCGCAGGCTCAACACAGTGCAAATGTGCAAAAGGTCAAGCCCAAGCCTCCTCGGGCTCAACTTAGGTGCATATATATACAAGTACAAACCAGGCAACAAAAAAATCAAAAGTATCTCAACACTACCTTGAACCAGGCAGCAAAACTATCAAAACAAACCATGCACATATACTAGTACAAGTACAAACCAGTCGCAAGGAATTCAACAACCAGTGCATATACATAGCAATCGAATTAGCAAACACTCACACAGATATATGCATACATATGTATATGTATATATATACATGAAAATGCACACTTGCATATCAGGAAATTCAAACAAGAAAAACTCCAAGATAATGCACATAAACAAGCTCAAGCAAAACAACAAGTGCAAATGCATATAAAATGGTTTAGAAACTCAAAATGGTTCGGAACTGAATTCAAGATAGTGCCCATAAACAAACTTAGGCAAAACAACAAGTGCAAATGCACATAAAATGGTTCAGAAACTCAAAATGGTTCAAAATTGAATTCAAGATAGTGCACATAAACAAGCTAAGGCAATACAATAAGTGCAAATGCACATAAAATGGTTCAGAAACTCAAAATGGTTCGGAACTAGACCGACAAAAGCAACATTGACTAGTTTAATATGCAAGTTCAAGCATAAACAAGTGTATACAAGTATATACAGAATTGGATAAATATACAAGTTCAAGTACAACATGGACCAATGTAATATACAAGTTCAAGAATATACAAATGTATACAGAAATGGACCAGCAAAAGCAACAGAAACTCAAAATGGTTCAGAAACTCAAATTGGTTCAAGCTCAAGTATATACAAGTGTATACAAGTATATACAAACAACTCACAAACCAACAACATGTATGGATGAACCAAGACAGCATAACAAGAAACTAGCAAAAGCAACTAGACTAGCAAAAGCAACATGGACCATCAAAGTGCACAAACAAGGCATCACTATTGTGCACAATCTTGTTAAGGCAGTGCATTGGCTTGTCACAAAATTAAAACAAGCAAGTGCCACAAATTAAAACAAGGCAGTGCTACAAACATTCACACATATACACATACATGTGTATGTATGTTTATACATGGAAGCTCAAACCATCGAGAATACAACAAATACAAGGCAGGGATAAGTGTACACATGAACTTAAGTGTACACTAACTCAGACATGAACTCAAGTGTACACATGAACTCAGACATGGTAATGCAAGTGGAACTCAAGCGTACACATGAACTATCAAATGAAGTACACATATGTACACATATGCACATATATACACATATATCTAAAAACAGTTTAAGCATGTGGCAGATCAAGAGAACAAATTGAATTTTTCAAAACTAAATGTACAAATGAATAACCAGGCACACTAATATACATATATACAGATATGTATAAACATGTATATATGTACATAGTGAGTAGAAGGGCAACTCAACATCATGGTTCAGAAACTCAAAATGGTTTAGAACTAAATTGGTTTCTTGTGATGAACCAAGACAACAAAACAAGAACCAAGACAAGACAACAAAACAAGAAACCAACAAAAGTAATTGAACCAGCAAAAGCAACGAAAAAAGCAACATGGACCATCATAGCAAAAGCAACATGGACCATCAAAGTGAATAAACAAGGCATCACTAGTGTGCACTACGATGTCAAGGCAGTGCACTGGCTTGTCACAAATTAAAACAAGCGAGTGCCACAAATTAAAACATCAAATGCCACAAATTGAACAAAGTAGTGCCACAAATCATACCAAGATAAACAAGAAAATTAAAACAGCAGAGAAATCCGTAGCTGAAGTAAACACCAGTACACATATCAACAACCAAAGTGCAGTCCAAGTTCAAAGTTTCGAAGCATATATACGAAGAAAAAGTTAGTAAAGCATTAGAACAATTTCAAATCAAAATCTCAAAATGAAAATATAGGAAATCAAATCTTATATAAGCACCCATATCATCATCGGCATAATTGTACATTGAGTCCCAGCAAAATTAAAAGATAATAAAAAATCATGTACCAATCAGTAGCAATCGAGTTCAATTAGGAACCCTAATTCCAAAAGACGCGAGAGAACCCAGATTGAGAGTGAGAGAGTATCAGATTTGCATAAAGATGAGAAGATGAGAAGGAGACGGCTTCAATTTCATAAAACCCTAAGTCGAAGATGAGAAGGAGACGGGTATTTGCATTGTATCGAGATATGGACTGAAGAAAAATAAAAAGGGGGAACCAAAATATAAAGTGGGAAACAAAAATAAAAAGCGGCCATGAAATAATTGAGAGGGAAAAGATGGAGCCAAAACTAAAAAATTTGATAACTTAAATCAAACAATGGATAAAATGTTGTCTAAATGACAAGCATTTTCATATAGATTTCACGGGCTATTCAGACAGCAGTTGAAAGATTTCAGAGGCACTTCAGACAACATATGATTTTTTATGTAGTGTGTGAAAAAGTGAGATAACAGAAAATCTACCTTACGTTGTGTAATCACTGTTGTTTGACTCACTTTGTGGCATAGTGTTTGTGCTAATTTAGTCGAATGAAACCCATGCTTAGTCAACTGTATTAGTGCTTAGATGACCGACCTTTGCCCTAGTCGACCGAATTACTGAAAGTTGGAATTGGTTTTCATGTCATCTACACTTCGATTCTTATAGGTGTTGCACTCTTATTTGTGTTATTCTCTTCTATTCTCTCATAATTCTACTATGCAATAATCATACGTAAACAATTGTAACAATGAAGCATGGTTTTCATACATAAAGGTGAGATCACTATACTTCCAATGTGTAACATGATCATTGACCTATGAGCACTAAATCAATCTAAACATAGTTGTGAGTAGGAGAACTCACCTTGAATTGAAGATCACCTTAACTTCTTCTTTTTCTTCCATTTTGCCCTCTACTTGTATCTCAACAAGGATTCTTTGTTTCAAATTTAAATGATCCGCTTGTTCTTCACTTAAAGAATCGATGTAGATGGTTGTCTAGAAGATTGGATTCATTTGTGGTGATTTATAGGATTTAATTTAAATTTGTTTTGATGTTTAAAGCGGTATCATGGAAGGAAAGATTTGAATTTCTACCCATGATAAAATGGAAGTGGTTTGGGTTGTATTTATAATTGAGGGTGAAACCTCTACAATTGGAAATCTCTAGTACCCATTCTCTTGAAACAAATTTATTTGTTTTTGGTTTTGGGTCTTAACTAATTAGCTTATTTAATTTATTTACATTTCTCTTCCTATCTTGTTTACATGAAAACATTATCAACGCATCCCAAGACTTCATCATTTACATGAAACAGTATTGGGTTTGGGTTTTTGTAGTAACGGGCTTTGTTTTACTAATTAAATCAATTTCTTTCTTTTCCATTCAAATTCATTTCTAATTAAATTTAATCTTTTCTAATATAATAAAATCCTTTCTAACATCAAAAATTAAATTTAGTACATTTATTTCAAATACCATTCAGTATAAAACTTTTTTTTATCAATTCATTTCAAATAAATAATTCATAACCTCGTATTTTTAAAAAACCAAATGAATTATTAAACTAATATTCCTATCAAGAATAAATTGTTTCCATTTTAATAAATTATTTTCCATCAAACCTCCAAATTATTTCTCTAATCCCATATTAATTAATTCAAAATATCATTTTCTTCATTAATAATAATTGTTTTAATATTAATTAATAGTTACTCAACAACGGGTTGTTACAGAATCCCCCCGTAAGAAAATTGCATCTCATAATTCCTACTTAAGGAGAATCTATAAAAAGTTAGACAAACTCTAGCTCTCTACACCATTAGTTAGTTACATTTAATACTGTTCAAATTCATATTAGTCTATCTTCATAATATATTAGTCAGCATGCATAGTGATCCGCTTTAACCCGACAACTATATATAATGAAACAATACAAATTAGTGATTAGACTTTTCATTGATGGCATATAAGACTTAGATTATTACTTTCCCTTAATTTCCATTTCAAAAATCTTCAATTATTAAGGTTATCAACTAATAATAAATGATATTCATAAAACAAAATGTCATTTCCTCAAAATATACATTTTCAAATAATTAATTTCCCTAAAATATTATTCATAACAATTAATCCTTTTAAAATTTTAAAATCTTCACAAAACCTCGTGTCGAAATGTCACGTCCTAGTGTTTAGGAATCCCTATCGATAACGTTGGCCAGACGCATCGACCAAAATTCTTAAAGCACTCAACGGATAGGTTAACACTATTCTATTTAAAAATTCTTTCAAATATTTTATATGCGTTCGTTTATAAAATCTGGCTTTATAAAGTAATTATTAGAATAAAACTTAATCAAATACCACTTCTGTAAACATATACCATTATCGACAGATTTTTTTAATGGAAATATATTTACTTACTTCCATGAAATATTTCCTAATACTACATATATATAACTATAAACTTACTTTCATTGAAATATTTTCTAAAACTCTCTTTTAAAACTAATACTAAATTACTTCCAACCATTAGAACATCACTCATCATCAAAATTTCAAAAGTACGTTACATAACGATATGTAATATAAAATATTATGCTGTAAAATGTAATCTTCGAAATTCCTAGTGGAAACTTCACCACCGAAGGCATCGTAAGGTATTAGTATAAATAAATTTTAATATAAGAAATTATCTACCAACCAAGCAAAATAAAAAAAAATCAAACATCCAATATGTTCAGCGGAACACAATTTATTCATTTCCGCTGCACATTCTGATCACTAATGGATCAAGATATAATAATTTAATCCAAGCCACCATTGGTCATTATTTTATATTTCATATCTAATAAATAATAATAAGATACTATATTTACAATATACAAATACATCCCCAGATGATTACCCCAGTAATCATCGTATAACACACACACACAAGCACATATACACTCCTATTATCCTTATCATAGGCTAACTGCCCAATGCACCCAAAGGAATAGAAACTATAAGTCATATCTAGGCCAATTACTCGTGTCTCATATATAATAAAGAATAAGTATCATATACTATCTATTTGTATAGATCATTCATATGCACAGATCTTTCATATGCACAGATCTTACCTATATAAACAAGATCTAAAACTAGATTAACTCTGAAATTGAAGAAGAAAAAATGCAAGAGTTCTTTTCTTTATTGTTGGATCTCCAAGTTTTTGCGTTTGTTTTGGGTACAAAATGTCACGGGTTCAAATACTGTCATCCCTACCTATTACTTCTCCTAGGGGGCAGTAACGAAAGGAAAGATTAATTGAGCGAGAATAATTAAATAAAAATGAAATAAAATAAGGCATAATGTATTATTGTGAACCTTGCTCTAATATCATTTGGTAACGCCCCCACCTCTATACCCGTACTACACAAGAACATTACTAGGTAATACTGTTCAGTAATATAGAGAATAAGGAGATATGGGGCACACACGTGAATATTCACTTAGACTAACACATGTACATATCTCAGATAAAAATATTACTTAACATACTCGTACAAGGTCTCGGTACAAAACAATAAACACGTGTACCTTCAGGACAGAACAATACGCACTATAATATAAATAATAGAGAGAGCATAGAGTCAATAAACACAGTGATAATATATAATAGGAAATAAAATAACAATATCATAGACAAACTCCAATGTATTATATAATTTCAAAATCACAAATCATGCATAAAGATGTCATCACCATATCAAAGTAAATCAGAAATCACAAAACCAAATACAAATGGGTGAATCATCCACATCTAGAAATCATCATCAAAAGAAATCTTCAATAATGAGATATCAACAAATATATTCAGGTTAACTCACCATAATGACCAAACACACACACACACACTCTTACACACACACACACACACTTATATCAGTGTTAAAATAAAAAAATCGTCATCAACATACAAAATAGGATGGAATGCCTATCAGTATACTAAAAGATATGAGAATCCACTATACTTTGGACATATATCTAGATATAATCTCATCTCCTCATATATGAATCAATCAGAAAAGTATGGCCATAACAGGGACTGACTACACTTTAGACATAAGGTCTCTAGTATAGTCAACCTTATTATAGGATTATGAATAGTATATGCCAATCCACCACACACACACACATATCTAAATCAAACGGGAGACTGATAGCAGTCTGCTTGCTCGGGAGCCACACATGTGTTCTTCTGACACGACTTCTACAACCATCGGTTACCATTACCTCTCCCCTCGGTAACGTGACAATGATCCACCAATAGCTCGACTACGCGTAGCCTCTCCGGTCACGAACCGACATGTGCCCCTATAGTAACTGACTGCTGGCCTATGTGACACAGGGGAAACCACACAACAACTGCTGATAATATTAAGGTGTCACAGATCTAGTGCGCGACCCTGTAGTCAGGCCGCTAGGGTGGATACTAGCTAATCCGGTTCACTCCTGAAACATAAAGGGAGCTACACAAAAGGTGGATGACATATAGTACTTATATCTAATAACTACATATAGCTCTATACATATGCTGACACTCGTCCCAAAATAAGTAAACACATGACTATAATATACTAGAGCTTTAATCCAATGCCGACACACGACTCCAACTATAAGCCAACACATGGCTATAATATACTCACCGCAGTGAGTTACACACATAAGAGTAATCCCCATTTAAGTGATGTTTACTTACAATGAATAATCAAACAAATAACAAAACGACGTCCCATACCACCACATGTCGTTGGAATAATTATTCAATGCTTATAAACTACACTCTATCTACACTAGATATCTTTATGCAACAAGTCCGATGAATAACTAGAAAGGTGTTACCAAAAGTCCTATACCAGACGGTGTCACTAACTCGTTTATTCAAATTTCTCGTTACACAGAAATGAAAACACATATGCAATAATAAAATAATCATTTTAAATATAGATACATTATGCTTAAATTCTCAAATAATGTTGTATAAGACAAATGACATAAAAGTAATATCTGTATAAATATTTAAACATCATATAATAATCCACAAGTCCATTATATAACTTGAAATCAACATTAAGCATCATAAAACCATTTGATAATTTAAAATAAGAATTTACTAAATCTTTATAAATTTCCAATTGGATCGTAATATTATTAAACTACCTCATTCAGTTGATGAACATATTAAAATAACTTATAAAATCAAATATTACTCATAACAACCATTTCATAAATTAAATACTATTTTAAAATAAATATATTAACTTTCGAAGTAATTTCATTGTACTTTAAACCATTAAAATCTATAGTTCAAATCTTTCTACATAAACATATATTCAAAGTCATTGTTAACTATATTGATATCTCTTAATAATATTTAGAAGTCATTTCATAATTTTTAGTTTATAATCTATTTTTTAATGAATTTATAATAAACAAAATAGACTTATAAAATGAAAGTTAAACCATTAAATCATAATAGCTTTTATATATATACATTTAAATAAATTACTAAACATAAATAATAACACCGAGTAAGTTCTAATATAATATAAAATAAACATCTAAAATCATTCTTTCAATATAAATAAATTAATAATATAAATATATCAAATAAATATTTTAAGAAACCCAAAATATACAGGTTTAGTTGATTGAAACATCACCTTAGCCGACTGACCCAAGTCGACTAAAACCATAAAGGAGTCAACTAAACTGGAGCGCTGCTTTTGAGTTGGAATTTTGTACTAATTTAGTCGACAAAAACAAATGCTTAGTCGATTGAATTAGTGCTCATTCGACTACATTCCTACCTCAACCGACTGAATTACTGAAAGTCGGAATTGGTTTTCATGTCATCTACACTTCAATTCTTCTAGGGGTTGCACTCTTGTTTGTGTTATTCTCTCTTATTCTCGCATACTTCTGCTATACTATAATCATACACAAATAATTGTAACAATGACATACGATTCTCATAAATGAAGGTGTGATAATTATACTTCCAACGTGTAACTTGATCATTGACTTATGATCACTATCAATTTAAACATAGTTGTGAGTAGGAGAACTCACCTTGAATTAAAGATCACCTAAGCTTCTTCTTTTTCTTCCTTTCTTCCCTCTACTTGTCTCCTCAACAAGGATTCTTCAATTCAAATTTAAATGATCAACTTGTTCATCACTTAATGAATTGGCGTAGATGGTTATCTAGAAGTTTGGATTTATTTGCGGTGATTTATAAGATTTAATTTAAATTTATCTTGATGTTTAAAGTGGTAGCATGGAGGGAAAGATTTGAATTTATACCCATGATAAAATGGGAAGGGTTTGTGTTGTATTTATAACCGAGGGTAAAACCTCTAGAGTTGGAAAACTCTAGAACCCATTCTCATGAAATAATTTTATTTGTTTTTGGTTTTGGGTCTTAACGAATTAGGCTATTCAATTCATTCACATTTCTTTTGTTATCTTGTTTATAAGAAAACAATATCAACACATCCCAATCGTTCATCATTTACATGAAACAATATTGGGTTTGGGTTTGTGTTGTAATGGGCTTTGTTTTACTAATTAAATAAATTTCTTCCTTTTTCATTCAAACTCATTTCTAATTAACTTTAAAATTTTATAATATCATAAAATCCTTTCAAACATCAAAAATAAATTTAACACATCTACTTCAAATTCCATTCACTATAAAACTTCGTTTTATCAATGCATTTCAAATAAATAATTCATAACCTCATATTTTAAAATAACCAAACTAATTATTAAACCAATATTCCTATTAAAAATACATTCTTTCCATTTTAATGAATTATTTTCCAACAAACCTCCAAATTATTTCTCTAATCCCACATTAATTAATTCAAAATCCCATTTTCTTCATTAATAATTATTGTTTTATTATTAATTAATTGCTACCGACAATAGGTTATTACAGAATACTTTGGGGATGAGGATAGAAAGAAATGCCAAGTTGAAGAGATGGAATATCATGACCAGGGAAAGAATTCTTGTAAGTTGCATAACCATCACGGTCCTTCTATTAGCTCTTTAAACCATGCTCTCAGCCGCAACCTCATTCTCAACAGCTTTAGGCAATCTGACGTCCGTTCATCATTGTATCAGTCTCACAAAAATCCAAGGAGGTTTCTACTTGTCCTGCTCCACTACCCTTCCTTTTGGCTCGTCCATGGCTATGATAACCAGAATGCAGGCCGTCTTCCCTAACTTTTGCCCGATTAGAGTGAAGTTTGACCATAATATCAAAGATATCCCTCGCGAGGAGGCCAACCATAGAGTTGAAGGGCTCACCGAACTTTTTCTCCAGCTATTCGAATAAAGGATACTAGCTTTTTCCATTTCCGATGTAAACAAAATTAATCAGACAAACATTCAATCATTCGAATCGGAAGGGAAGACACATGATAGGATGATAACTAACTATAAACATGGTTGGCCAAGCTTAAAAGGCAAAGAGATGATGCACAAAAACCTACTAATAATTCCAATGCTTTAATCGACGAGCTATCCTATGCACACAATCAGGCCTTCAATGTAATAAATGACCAACTTAAGAAGGCCCATCAAGAAGGTGGAGAGCTTACAGCTCAAGTCGAGGCTAAGAAAAAGGCAACTCAAGTGAAGGATGTGTTGCTTTAGACCTAGGATTTGAAAGTCTATAGTATGGTGGATCGATTATACAAATGACAAGTATATGACTAATTTAAACTATATTGTATTAATATTAAAATATGCAAATAAGAAAAATCACACCAGGGATTTTATACTGGTTCGGACCTCCCGTCCTACGTCCAGTCCCGAAGCTCCTCTTCGGAATTTCCTTTAACCGAATAACCCTCACTTTACCCGGAGGAACAGGTTTACAATAGCAGAGTTTCTTTGTCAACTGTGTGTTCTCTATTACACGGATTTGGACTATATAGTGCAAATGCTTCCAATATATATATCTAGGGATTGTTATCTATGAGAAACTATATATTTGGAAGTGTAGAGTACAAGTATAGATTGCTGGAGATCAAGAATATATCAAAGTATAAGAGTAGAAAGCACAAGTAAATCAGGTGAAAAATTCTCTTGAATTCCTGATGTTATTTATAGTGGTAGAGAGATCCTTTGTATAGTTGCATCTGTTAGTAAGTGCTCTAAGGTCGCTTCCAATGGTGATGAAGAGTTGCAGTGAAGAGGAGCGATCGTGTCTTTTCAAATATGATAGTTGTACTTTGAATATACACAGCTGAGTTCAAAATCAGACGTCTGGAAAATATTTCAAACGTCTGGTCTTCATATATTTTTTTTTATAAAATTGCTTGTCAGACGTCTGAGTATATTTACCAGACGTCTGGTTCTGACTGATATGCGAACCAGAGAATTCAGTCAGACGTCTGGTAAGTGCACTCAGACGTCTGGATTTGTGCATGTTGCTTTTCCTGTGCCTGTATCATTCCTTTTCCAAATCTCTTGACTTGTAGCCTCTTGATACTTCTTTTGAGTCTTTGTTCTTGTCTCTTTGGTGATGTTTACTTTACCAATTACCTGTAAATATAGATATATATGCATATTCGATTTCCATTGTATAGTTGTTATCATGGAAACCATAGAATTGATTTCCTAACAGGATTTAGTACAATAGGCTTAGAATATGGAACTTCAAACACTTTAGGCTGAAGTTGAAAGATTCAAGGCCAGTCTAAGAGCTAAAACAAAGGCGAAGGTAAGCTCAAGTCGTCCTCGACCGGGCTGTAGCTGAAACAAACCAATTCAAAGACCAAGCGGCTAAGGAGAAAGAAAAGATGAACTCTACCTTTCAGCAATTCTTTGCAAATGTTATTGAAAATAACAACCTGAAGTGGTTGGGTTACTCTAGCAGATGCTTTGAGAAGAAATTGTTTGTCATGAGCCACATCCATTGAAAGCATAAAAGTAGATCAGCTAAAAGCCAAGTTTTTAGATGCATACGACATCATAGCCTTGGAGAAAGGTAAGGTGATCCTAGCTAAACACGATGCGGCTGCAAGAAAGTCATCCATTGAGGCTCATGCCGATCCTACTACATTAATCAAGCAGAACCATCAATTCCTCATTCTAAAGATCCTGCAATGGAGACTCCAATTTCTACAGGGCCAACTTTGAGACTACCTATACTATGACTCTTGCTTCCACTACCGTTACTACCGAAGAGTCTTACATTCCTGTTCCTGTTTCTCAACCCATTTAAGCATCTATCAAAGACGTTGAGATTGCCAAAACTCCACTCTAAGGAGTTTCTCCCGAAGAAGGTATCTCTCTCATGTATACCGTATTCTAGAAACTTTAATCCTCACTTGAGGTCGTCACTAACTTTTGCTTCACTATCTGTGAACTTACAGGTCATCCGTCGCTTCCTCCTCCTCTGCCACCAATTTCTCAAGTTTTTTGTCAAATTGTTATTTCCACCGAGTCAACCTCTGTCACCATAGAACTCAACGCTCCAATTCCTCCTTCTAATCCTGGTCTCAATTCATAGAAGAGGGCAGCTTTGGAAGGTTTGAAGGATCCTCGTAGTCCCTAGGGGAAGGCATTATAATTACTAGTGCAACGGGCCCAAGAGATTCAATTTCCATAGTGGAGAGGCTAAATATTGACCTAAGCAAGATTAAGATCACAAAAGAAACAAGAACTGAGATCCCTACAAGCTCGAATAAAGAAAGTCCTAACCCAAAAATTCCACCAGTCAAAATCAAACCCCCAAAAGGTAGTAGTGTTGGCAGATCCTCCAAGTCTTTTGACATTCCCATTGACACACCTAAAAGTCCCATCATTATTACAATCGAGGGAGAGACCACTTATTCAGAGGGTAGTACTCTCGAAATAAGGAAGTCTAAAGGCAAGAAGGGTTCGAAGAAGTTCCGGATGAAGGATGATCCTATGGGTGGCAGCAAGCGAAGGAAGAAGTAGGTTTCCGCTTTGGCTTTTGCAGAAGCAACAACAGTGCTTTTGATGTATTTTGTATTAGAACCGGGCCTGCTCACAACGAAAGAAATATGTGAATTTTAATTTTTTTACCATTTGGATCTTTAATGGGTCTATGAAGTTTACTTCATATAGAATTTTTCTAAATTTCTTTTATAAAAATCATTTTTTTGTTTAATTTATAAATAAAGTTTTACTTTATATTATTACTTTGTGCTATGTTTGAATATGTGTATCATATACATATATGTATGTACGTGCAACATAATAAAGTGTCCATGGTTTGACATGCTTGTGTATAGGTGCTAGGATTTATAATGCAATGGATATGTTAGCCCATCTAGTATCCTATGTACCGTCTAAATGAATTATATATGCATTAAATGTTATATAATTTTTTATTTAATTATAAATATTTGTAAATATATAAACACATGCACATATACATAAATAAATAAATATCTAAATAATTTTTTTATAAAATTGATGCAAACAGACTTTAAGCTCACGACATAAAAAACATTAGGATTCATATAGATTTTTTAAATAAACAATTATTAAATAATCTTAAAATGGTTTAAATTAATTATTAAAAACTCATTTTAAAAATCTGAAAATTATATAATGTTATTACATAAAATTTTATGTTTAATTTTGAATTATTTTAAATATATATATATATAATCAATTTCTAGTTAAATAAATAGCTATATTAATATTTAAATATATAATAAATATAATATATATTAAAATAAAGTAATCTTTATTGCTAAACTATTAGTGCAAAAATAAATTTTATAAAATTTTAAAAGTTCATTATATGATTTTAATCTTAGGATATAATTTATTTATTAATAAAATCATATATTATATTATTTAATTACAATTTTTTATTTTAGGCCGTGAGTTCAATACTAGTAGGCATAATTTTTTTTGGATATATTATGTAGATGCACCAACTTATTTAACTATCTATTATGTGACAGAACATCGATATACTAGATTCGTAATATGATTTAACAACCTACAATACAATGCAATAATTGATTATAATATTAAATGAATCGATATATAAGATTATTACCTTTCACCAAAGCCTAGGGCTCAAACGATGAGGCATTGAAATGATCTCCTTGAATCTTATCACAATCCTGAATGTACTAGCATCGAATTGCTAACTATCGACTATCGTGTAGGTTTGATTTTATTTGATTTGATGAATCAAATTTTGGAGAAGTGATGGGTATTGTTTCGGCCAGCAAAAGATAAGAATGGAGGCTCTAAAAACGAATTTTAGAATGAGGGTCATGATCCTTATATAAAGGGGAGACTAAAGAGAAAATGTAGGATCCAGATCCATATTTTTGTCCTACTCATTGTTTATCTTTTTACGCATCAAAACCTTGCCCTTAAAACCATCATATGGCTAGCCATACGATGATCTAATTATGGCTGAATATCGCAAGCCCTATATGTGCTTCAAACCCACTTCAAGGCCGAACAATATTTATTTCATTTAAAACCAACATAAATGCGTATCGATTATCGTATATCAATTATTATATTTATGCCTATTATAAACGTAATTTTAAATATTGTTCGACATATCAAATGAAACGTTATAATTAATTATTCATAAATATTAATTAATTCAATTAATTTATAATGATTATAAATTAATTAAATCATGTAGTCAACGTTTTGGTTGTATGACTCTTAGGTGTAAATTTGGTCAACGATTAATATCCAACAATTCGAATATTAACGTTCATACATCACTTAGCAGGCGGTGTGATATTTTGGTCAAATTTATTGCATACTTGGTTTCGGTAAAATCTAATTTTACTTTATTAAGCGTTACCCAATACTGACTATTATTTACAGCAATTCTCTTCTTCAAACTATATCACTTTGGTCTTATGGAATTTGGTAACAGTCAAAATTCCAATATCATACATATTCAACTCTATAATCTAAACGCAAAATTCTTGGTTCAATAATAATAATAATTAACCATATAGCCTTGGGCAGAGACTTTGACTTTGAGTTGACTTCAGTTGACCATGATATTAACCTTATATAACTGAGGGGAAGAATCCTCTCTTGAATAGTGTTTTACTTGCAATGCTTCCACTCGACCCAACTATAGTCATTCGATGAATGTCATGCAACAATTTAACTATAATCAAAACAAAGCTTCCACATTGAAGATCAACAGTGTTCTTAAGTTAAGAAAAATTTGTAGTTTTGTCACATCAATATTTTCTATTTAACTTTAGTTATATTAACCAATAGATAACTATCGAGTGAGTCATTCCATAGTTACCTAATAACTATTAGTTTGTAACCCCTTGGTGCCCTTAGTAGCCATGAGTAATACACTATCCAACATTTTAAGAGCGTTACATACTCTAGTCTCAACAGATGCATCGGTATCCAGTCATTATACATCTTGAGTATGAATATTTAAAATGACATGTTTGTTTTATTACCATAAATCACTCATGGTTACAACACATCATAACTACTATCACAATACATACAATTTATGGATATTCTTTTAAATATACTTTTAAATAAATAAAATAATTAATATATAACACATTATATCAAGTATATAATAGAAAGAAAACATCTTTTATTTCTAACAAGTTTGGTTATCGAGTTAGATATATATAACAATACCACAATTGCCCATATGGCATACCTCTAACTCTATCATTTTGAAGGCAGTTTCTTTTGGTCTTCTTTTGATGTATTTTGTTTCTTTTTGCATATAGGCCGAGTTTGTATGTGATCGACCATTGCTACATTTGTATAAAAGTGATTATAAAATAAAAATTGTTGTTATAGTACAACTTTTGTTTGTAATTACATTCTTATACTTTTACTTGCCTATATATAATTGCATGCATGTATAATATAACAGCCTATAATGTGAACTACTTATATTATACATGCCTATGTCTGTGCAATGTTTTTACCTACTGTTTTTCTATACATTTAAGTAAATTTCCATAATTGCTCAGTTATATTCCATCGTATGGTACTATTTACCATTGCCAAAGTATTTCTACTTGGACTAGATAGGACTTGTTATTCAACCAGCTATCTCCATGGATGATCTTGTTTATCCTCGGCTGAGTTCCATCCAGTTGCATCCATTGAAACTAAAGTACGTAACACTCTTCAAATGTTGGGAAGTGCATTACTCATGGACGTTGGAGGCATCAAGTGGTTACGTACTGATAGTTATTGGATAACTATGGAATAACTCACTCGATAGTTTTCTATTGGTTAATATAACGAAGGTCAAAAAGAAAACCTCGAAGTGACAATATTACATAGTTCACTTAACTTGAGAATATTATTGATCTTCAATGTGGAAGCACCATTTTGATTGTAGTTAAATCATAGCACGACGTCCATCGAATGACTGTAGTTAGGTCGAGTGGAAGCATTGGAAGTGAAGCACTATTAAAGAGAGTATTTGTATCCTCCATTGTATGAGTTTAGTATCTACGATCAACTAAAATCAACTCAAAGTCAAAGTCTTTGTCCAGAGCAAAACAGTTAATAATAATTGTTATTATTGAACCAAGAACTTTGTGTTCGGATTATAGAGTTGAATATGGATGCTATTGGAATTTTGACCATTACCAAATTCCATAAGTTTAAAGTGAAATAGTTTTGACGAAGATAATTGGTGTCAATAATTATCACTACCGGGTAACAATTAATAAGTAAAATTTGTTTTACCGATGCTAGGTAAGCGATAAATTTGGTCATAATGTCACACCATCTGCTAAGTGACGTATGAGTGTTAATATTTGAATTCGATACTAATCGTTGGCCAAATTTACACCTAAGAGTCACATAACCGAAACATTAAATACTCCCGCTACCATCCAATTTAATTGAATTATAATTGTTATAAGTTAATTATTATTTATGAAATTATAAAATTTTATTTGATATTTGTTGATCAACATAAAATGTTTGTGCATATAATAGTTATAAATACACTAATCGATATGCGTTTAAATCGAATTTAAATATGTTAATTATTGTTTGGGCTTAAAATAACCTTGATGCCCGTATACGGCTTGATATAGGTAGCTATGATATAGCTAAAGGAGGATGGCCATTAGATGGGTAAAAGGAGTTTAGATTTGGAATTAAAGAGAGAAAATAGGTAAGAGAAAAATGAGGATCTAGATCCTTATTTTACTCCTTAAGACCTCCTTCATTTAAAGCACTCTAACCTTTACTTTTATTTGACTTTTTTGCTCTCCCCGACTACAACTATGGTTAGCCACTCCTCCCTTCTCCATCCTCAGATTTTTTAGCCTAAAAAATTGAATCCAATAATGTTTGAGCTTTCATGGTAGCAGCATCAGGAAGATAGCATCTTATGGATATAAAAGTCGTTTTAAGGAGTTCAAATTCAACATTGCAAGGTGTACTATCTAGGCTTTAGGAAGAGGTATATTCTCATTTATAATTTATATATATTGTATATAATGATCATTATAGCATATATGTTTAGATAGTTGTAACGAATAATAATTTTATCGCTTTGATTTGTGAATATTTAATTAAATTTAAATATTTAATTAATAGTTTTAATGATTAAAGTAACCCTCTTTTAATTTATAACTAATGATAGAGAATTCATTTTTAATTTTGGTTTACAAAAATAATTAGTTAAAGGAAAATTAGAAAATGTGACCAGGAAGCCAGTTCAAAAATCCTGATTTTTGATCATTTAAAAGTCGTTAAAAAAGTTGTAAAACACCTTAACATATTTAAACACACATTTATATAAGTAATGAGTACTTAATTAAGTTTGTTAAAAATGTAAATATATTTATACTTATGATAAGAAAGTAATGTGACAATTTTCAAATTTAAAATTTTAAATAAAAAGCAAGTTATGTAATGTCACATTACCTTTCTACATCATAGTACAAGTACAGAGTATTACATGTTGGGTAAAGGGGAGTGGCCATTGGTGTATGCGTGTGGATCGAGGAAGGGGTGTGTGATGATGTGGTATGATTTGGATGGAGAGTATTGTACTTAATGGCTTAAAGGTAATTTCACTTATCTCTTTTTCCATAAAAAGAATCCACTTTCCTCCTTCTTCTTCATTTTCATTTCTTACTTTTTCAAAATACTCTTCTTCTTTCTCAAAGCTCCTTATATCCATTAATGGCTTCCATCTTCTTTCAAAAAATTTCTTTTTACCTCTTTTTAATTTATAAAAATACTTAAAAATGCCTTCTTTCTACTTCTAAAACCTCTTCTTCTTAAAACAAACCCCTACTTCCTTCCACCACCCAAGGCCAAGCCTTTACAACCATGGCCGAGCCCAATCATGTTAGGGTCGAGCCCAACTTTCACATCCATGGTCCAAAAATCAAGCTTTTACGAAAAGGAAACTAAGATCTAGGCTCTTTTCAAGTTCTAGGAAATATTTAATTTGCTTTCATAGCTATGGTGAGTAAAACTCACATCTTTTTGGAAAAAATATATCTTTACTTTATGTTTAGTATTTGGATGTATAATTGTTTGATTATTGGCTAGTTGTATGGTTTGTTTGTGATTTTATATGTGTTTGTACATGAATTTGCCTTAGACTTGAAATAAAGTCTAAGTGTGTCGTTATGGTTATAAATTTTAGATCTTCACATGTGTTTGTGGCTGTGATATGATTTTATATGCTATGGACAAGATTTCATAAGAGGATGCTAAGAAAGTTAGCACCTTTGTATGGTTTGGCGACTTGGAATCCTTGTGGAAGCTATGTTTAAATTTGTTTTCAAAATCAAATCGATTTCAAGTTTCAAACTTTTTTTACTTTTACAAACACTTACTTTATGTTTTGTAAAAGAAATTGAACTTTCAAAGGTGAAAAGTTTTCAAAGAAAACATAGAAAACAATTTTCAAGTTATGGTATCCCTAACGATAGTCGCTATGGATGCATTTCGGTGAAAAATTCAACTTTTTAAAAACTTAAGTTTCTATACTTAATAACATTTTTGAAATGTTTTACAAACTTAATAATAATGATTAAGGAGCGTTAATAATGATTCCTTAATTAATTATTTATTCATCAAGTTTGGTAATTAATAATTAATTAAATATTAAATAAGGTTTATTGATTATAATTAAGGAGAGATTATTTACTAATTAATTATTTTTTTTAAAGTGAGATTAATTTTATTTAACTATTAATTAAGTAAGATTAATTTTTAATTAATTATAATTAAGTATATGATTTATTTTTAATTATTTATTAATTAAGTATAGGGTTGATTATTATTAATTAATTATTAAGTAAGTGTTTAGTCATTCTAATTATAAATTAACTAAGAGTTTTAATTTACAAACAAATCATTTATTAAAGGTTAATTATTTCTTAATTAATAATTAAGTTAAGTTAAGACATAATTAAGATTTAATTATGTTTTTAAAAAGGATTAACTTGTGATTAATTATTTAAAAAGAAGTTTAAGTTCTAAATTACTTTATTTCCAAAGATAAATTTGTTTAAATGCAACTTTCTTTACAAAGAATAGTTTTGGACACAGAGGATTCTATTGTTGATACCATTAAGTAACCATACAAATGTGAATAGGTTATGCTAAACTTTGATATTTGTTAGTAGAATAAATCTCCATTCTGCTATACCTTAATAAAGCAGATTATGGGATATCTCTTAGCAGAATAAATCTCCATTCTGCTATATTAAACTTAATAGATTGTGTGGACATCTATTTAGTAGGACAAATCACCATCCTGCTATTATATTATCTGGACATGTATCTTCTAGTTGGTTTATATTGACATGTTATTCCCTGATTTAGTTACGAATTTTATTTATATATGTGTTGGTTTATGTAAATAATCGTTATGTGACTTGGAGTCAAATTAAATTAAAATGGTAACTTGATTCAGCACCATTGTGGTCACTACGCCTCTTTTCAAATTTGTAAATTATGGTTTTTAAATTGACTTTAATTCTATATCAATTCGAGGATAAGTGTTTTAAATGACTTTGTAAGTTGTCCAATTATTTTGATAAAGGTATTTACAAATGATATTTTGTAAATAATATTTTATAAGGGATTTATTTAAAGGAGATTTACAAATCATATTTGTAAATGAAATTTTAAAAGAAGGGAATTATAATTGGAGAATTATAAAAGATTTTTATAAATGATTTTTGGATATTTATAAAAGAATTTTCTAAATGGATTTAGAATTTATAGCAAGGGAGATTTCATAATTGAAAATGATTTATTAAAAGGATTTATTGAAGAAAATTTGTAAAAGAATTGAAGACGGGATTTCCCTTAATTGACCTTCTTAATTATGGTGATGTGGACATTTGTTCTATTCTTAACATGAAAGGAATAGTGTTTGGGGTTATCCTTATCTCTAATTAAAATAATAATTGTTTGGTTCTTTTAATATGATTTTGAAATGAGAAATTTTTCATAATGTTTTGTGAATATACTTATTCCAGTATGATAAGTATATAAATATTTTGATAAATATTCTGAAAAGAGATTTAAATAAATGAAAACTTTTTTTGAGGCATAGTGGTTGCTATGGGAAAATTAAATCTCTAGATTATTGTTTGATTATGTATTTGATAGTTAAATAACCGATTATCAAATCTTGACCCGTTTTAACTCAGGAAGCATGTTGTGTATATTCGAGTTCTCTGTGAGGACTCGAATACTTGTTGCATACTTCTAAAGAACCGGAATTGAGCTAACCAGAAATTACTGCTTAGTTGGGAAACGTCAGTTTCGAATAAGTATGATTTATCCGAACCACTCCAAACTAATAACGTTTGTGATAGATTGTTATAAAGTATGCTATGGAGCTATATTATTCTTCCTGAGGGTGATTCCAAAATGGAAGATAGTAAATGTTGAATGTTTGATCGATTTTGGAATAACTTGTATGAATTAATGTTGGCATTGCATTTCTGCCTGGAGGGCAGTGTTAGCATTCCGAGTAATCTACTATGAGGAAAAGGTAATCGTGGCCTCTCAGAGCCTCACACCTCGGGAATAGCAAAAACAAAGTCAGTCGTAAGGCTATGTGGGTCACACCCATTAGGGTATGATCATCCCAAGATCTAGTGTTGATATCTCTATGTATGCTTCGGGCCCATTTTTTGTTGTTGATCCCAGCCAAGTGGTGATCATATTCAGTACTATCCACTAAGGGGTAGGTCGATCTTGTCATGTCGAGGTCGAAAGTTTTCCGATCTCACTTTACATTTTATCTAGAGGTGTACAGATTTTCGAAAGGTAGTTCCTTACCTTGCCATTTGTTGGAAATCCATTTCCAATAAGCACCTTTGGGTTTTTGATTGTATACCTATTATTGCTGTCATGTACACACATCACAGCTACTTGCTATATTTACTTTAAACCCTTAGACATTATTATAATATCACTAGACTTTATAATAAACATATTTTACTTATCATAAGGTAAAAACCCGTCCGTGTTTATGCATGGCGAGTGTTTGTACCAAAATTGGGCACAACACTCTTTGGATGTGTTTGAAGAGATAAAATGAAGAAGGTAAATGTAAATTGAGGCGGATCTAACAAACACACTAATCAACAGATAAGAAAAAAATGTAGAAACATACAAATTTAGAGTGGTTCGGCGTATTGCCTACATCCACTATGAAATGACTGATGTTTATTGAATTTCACTCGCTGTTTACAAGAGATTACAACAGTACAACCGAAGTTTGATAATGATTTCGGCAGAGTATCAGCGTAGATAAGCCAAAAGTCCCTTTTTTGTAGGTTAAGGCTCACTATTTATAGGAGTAGGCAGCAAATATCTCGCCCAGATCTCGGAAGACTTCTTTTCTCACATGAGTGGGCCCACAGGAGCGAGTTTAGCTGATTTCGGTTCGATCTGGGAGCGATACTTATTGAGTTCGTATCGATCAAGAATTGGTCCTTTCGGGTTGAAATTTATCAGGTACATTCTTGAGGTTGTAGGCAAGCTCCTGTGAAAATTTGATGGCATTTGGACTTGTAGATCTTGAGATATGATCGATGCAAGTTTGGATTTGTATGACATTGTTGAGTTCGTATCGCTCTGGTTCGTATCGATATTTGAGATCATTTCATATCGATAGCCTCTACCCCAATTCATATCTATATAGATATCGACTGAAGATCGACTTTGTATCGATCTTTTAGGTGTTGCCTCGTATCGCTTGTGGGTGGTATGCTTCTTATCGGTCATTGACCAATCGATACGAATTATGTAAATGACGATCGATACGAGCTGTGCATTAGTGGAAGCGATATGAAATGCCACTAGGTGATGGATACGAACTGGAGTAGATGTGATGGATACGAAGTGGTGCCTCTTCCATGGATACGAACTAGAGCTCTTTTGATGGATACGAACCAGAGGTGTTTCATTGAGACTTGATGGATACGAATTTGCATGGATACGAAATGAGGCTTCCTTCATGCATCTTGATCGATCATATCTTGAGCATACGTACTCCGATTGACCTAAAATTTGGAACGTTGGATTTCCTAGCTTTGCTTGTCATATCATATCGATTGTAGCTCAATCCGGACTCGGAAAAAATTCACCAGTATCCATCGTAGACCTGTGTATAACCGATCTTCGGGATGGACTGTCCTTGGTTTCTAGTCAAGTTTTTAGTGTCACGGCCTTGCCAAAAGGCGGGATAACAGCGAGGTCTTATGAGATGCCTTTGGTTTCAAAGGATTTTATAAGTTATAATAAAATTTCTTTTGATTTGAGTTTCTCACACTGGTTTTACCAGACTGACCCGGGCTTTGTTTTCTTATAATGCTTGGGTCAT
This sequence comes from Allium fistulosum, assembly GCA_030737815.1. Taxonomy (NCBI): domain Eukaryota; kingdom Viridiplantae; phylum Streptophyta; class Magnoliopsida; order Asparagales; family Amaryllidaceae; genus Allium; species Allium fistulosum. Next base: position 331,965,547 of record CM060908.1, read on the forward strand.
GCCGAGCATATTTTCATATTAGCTTTGGATGCTTTGGAGCTCATGAGATGAGCTGGAGGTCCAAGATGTATCTCTCGTATATTTCTTTATTTCCACTATTTTGGATGAAATTTGTATCAGTTATGTAGAGATAGGTAGTTATAACTGTCCGAGGAAGGAAGTTGTACTATTATGACTCTGATGTATCATTTTGGAAATGATTATGTAAAATTTTATATTGATTATTATATATTATTCCTTAGCATTGTGAGATTATGTGTTCTTTAGTTTCTTCTTGTCTTTCTTTTTTTTCACCCCCAATAACCTGTCTTTTCGGCATTTGGATGTTCGGCACATGAATATCGTGGATGTATTAGTGTCGACTTCTGAGGGTCGAAAAACGGATCGATACAATAGTAATGGAATATCACAAATCTATATATATTAGTGTTATTGCCGTAGGATGGGTTATTTATATGTATATATGTTTTTTTAATATAAAACACACATGCTTAAGGTAAAAATTAAAATAATCAGTTTTTTTTAATTTAAATATATTATTAAATTATTTTTAGTGCTAGAAATAAGATTAATATAATATGTAAATATATAATGTATGTATTTATGTTTTATTAATTTTTTAGATGTATGATTAATGGTCGGATTAAAAAATATATTTTATTTATATAAATATTTAATTCGAATATTTAATATTTGTATATTTTTCTCTATATATATATAATTATATAGTATGTTTATAATTACTGCAATATATAATGTCATCAAATAATGTTGGTTTTGGAATTTTAAATTAATTTTTTAATTTTTAACAATATTTACGTATGGAAATATATATAAAAAAATTATTTTTGGTATGGCTAAAAGCTATTTTGACATATGTATGCATATATTTAATTCAATCTCTATTATATATTTATATGTATATATTTATATTAGAGGGAATTAGCTGGAAGGAAAAAGTTGAGACCAATTTTAGTTTGAAGGACACGAGTTTTGAAGTTTAGTCTGAAGGACAATAGAATGCTATATTCATATAGCATTACACATATGTAATGTCATATTCATATAGCTTTACGTATATATAGCATTACAAAAGGTTTTAAAATTTTAGAAACTCCTGAACGATGCATAATTAGATACAGACATATGAATATAGCATATATGTGTGTGTGTGTGTATTTCATTATGTGAATATATAAAAAAAACAACAGTAATGCTTATAATTAGATAGATCAGTCAAGCTAACTACTGATTGGGAAAGAGCAGAAACAACAATAAACCATTTCTCGTTGATTAGCCAAGGGAAGACATGTACGCTTGCTGCAAGAAGGCATGATTTGGTGTAGAAATAAAATATTATAGGCACAAGATAGAATAATGTGAAAAAAATGTAGTATGCTCAACAAATGAAACGTGTGCTAGAGCATATCAAAAGCAGATGTAGTTGGAAGTGTGAAAAAGAAGTAGACTCACTAAGATGATAAGTCACATAGTATAGCTTGAAGTGGATTTTGGATACAGTAAACAAAAGTCTAAGTAGCATGTAAATGCAATGAAAATTCACAACACTGCTGTATAGGAATGAGTGCAAAACAATGCATAACACAAGATAATAGATACAAAACACCATTGTGCAGCATGATTCAGTGCAACATTAGTGACATGACAACTCAAAATAGCGCGATAACATAAAGAAGGCAAACCAAAATCAAATATGCATAATGCTATATGAATATAGCATTATATATGTGTAATGCTATATGAATATAGCATTTTGTTGTCCTTAAAACTAAAATTTGAAACTTGTGTCCTTTAAACTAAAATTAGTCATGAGTTTTTCCTTTATACTAATTCCCTCTTTATATTATATATAAATATATAAAACATTTAAATTTATTTAATGTATAAATACATATACGTATACATAATTATATATACATACACATGTATATACATATACATACATATATATACAACTTAATAGATTTTGAAATATTTTTATATTTAAAAATTTAAAATTAATTTATTATATTAAACTTAGAAATGTTTTAAAATACTAATAAATATTTAAAATTAATTTATTGTATTAAATAATGTTAATTTAATACACACACACTCATATATATTATTATTTAAAATTGTACATTTTATAACTAATATTTATAACAAGTAACATACATACATATATACATATCATAAATATATCGGCAACACTTCTGCATACAGAGGGACTAACATGTCCGCTGTAGTGTAATTATCATCATCTATATACGGGCATGTTAAACTATGCACACCTTATTGTGTCACACGTGCACATACACACATATGCATGTTGGCCCGGTTCCAACAATGATATCCAATCAAATAGCCCGTATGGTCTACATGAGCAGTATTATGGCTAACTTATTAACGCATATCCATATAGTAGAATGTTTGAAAAAGTAGTGTATAAGGCTTGGTTTGGGTAATCAAGTACTCTGGCCTACCTAGCCACTGAGCTAGCCTAAGAGGATGAGGTAAGCTAAAGATTATCCCTAATAGAAAAGGCTCAATTGAATTAGGCATTGAGCTAATTTTCAAAATGTTTTGAAATTAAAATAAAAGTTTTAAATTAAAAAGTTAATTTAAAATAAGAAAAATACTACAAATGTTATGAAATAGATTTTCAAATTATTTTGAAAATTAAAACAAATGTTTTAAATTTAAAAGTTAAATTTAAGATAAAACACATATTATAAAAGTATAATATAATTTTTCAAAATGTTACCAAGTTAATTTAAAACATATTATTTATTATAATAAGATTTATAAAATAAATGAATTAATTAAATAGCTAATTAATTAAATATATATACATGCATAATATATACGAGTAGGTTGGCACGTGCGATGCACGTGCGCAGAAGGAACTGGTGTTAAGAAACATGTGTGTGAGGTACATTGAATTTTACAAAATAACTTTGACGTACTTGTAAAGTTGCATGTTTTGGATATTAACTTTCAGAATGCAATGTAATAGGTTTTTTTTTCATATGCAATGTAGAGTTTCAAATATATAGATCACCACCACGTCTATCAGTCTCAACGGTTCGCCCTGCCGGTAAATTGCAACAGCATGGATCTTATGCAATGTGCCATTTTCAACAGTCTGCAACAACATAGTATACCACCATTCATCCTCAGACCAGCCATAAAACCAACAACACAGTTGAACAAAGATCTATAATTGGTCATGTTGCACATTATTGTCAACAGCTGCGTGTCTTCAGCACTTCAGTTCGCACTCTTCAGTTCGCACTCTCAACACTTCAGCTCTGCAGCTGCTTGACTCGGATTACTGTTAAGTGTCAACAATTGCTAGCCTCGGATGGACATGCTCGCCGATGTTGATTAATTGATTTAGGGCCAAATGCAGCTCGGTGCTGATGTAGCAACAACAACTTCTCATCTCAGCATTTGCTCATCCGAACAACATCAATGACCACATGCAACCTCAGCTACATCAAAAGCAAAAGCATCAACAACCTCTGCATCATCTCGTACAACCTTGCAACACCTTGTACGCACCAACTTGAAATCAACAAAAAAGCAAAAACCTGTTAAATGCCCCTTGTATTGCTCTAAAAAGGTTGCAACATCATGTTAGTTGATATTCGGTATCATTAAAAGTGGGATCTCTATATTCAACCATACGCTAATCAATTGGCACTCACGACGATATATGTATTCTCCCACCGTGCAATCTAATAACAGCCACACCATTGTTGCCTTTTTTGTGTTTGTTGGTCAAACCACGACCCTTAGTCATGGTCCAGAATTCAATCACACTCTTTGACACCTCTAATCATAAGCAGCCTATCAAACATACTTTCACTTTCCTAGCAGACTATCATTTGTTTTTTTACCAGTGTCACTTTTAAGCAAAGTCTCAGTTCTGCGAGTAAACTAAGCGGCATAAGCTGTGTGGAAGTACACGACATCTTCAATTCCTTTGGTACTATGCAAATCGAACATAATAGAGATAAATTCATCTTCTAGCTCGTCGTGCGTACCAAATCACTGGAAGTTGAGGATGGTAAGGAGGAATGAATATAAGAAAATTGTTTTTGGATTGAAAATAAATTTTCAACTGAAAATTTATGGAAATAAAATTTTGATGTTTATCAGTCCCTACATCAGATGTTATGACTTACATTTGGCGCGTAACCTACGTCACAGATGAAAATTTGAAATTGGAGCTTTGGAATGGTGTGTTTTCAAGTTTTTGTCCCAGTACCTTCTGATTTCACATTCATATGTCTCCCCAATTGGCTAGTTGATAATGAAACACACATGGTAGACATGCTATATTTTTTAATTCAAAAGATGCAAATTAAAGTTTAGTCAGAACATAGTTTAGGAGTAAGCACACAGATCATTTTAGAGGACGCATCCTCTTTCCTCTTTTTCTAAATAATAACATTATTCCACGGTATAAGCAAATGGGAAAATGTACTACCTTTACAACCGCATCACTGTCATTTTAGTTGAAATAGTGATTTTTACAACCACATAATTGTTTTAGTTCAAATAATGACCACTCACAAAGTGAAATAAAGCCAACTACTTCTCAAAACTTTATTTGTTATTATTTTAAACAAAATGTAAAGACTGTACGATAGTGCACAAAATAATCAAAAAGCAAATAAAATCAAATCTACGCATTTAAGGTTTTTGATTGAATGCCAACATTTTCTCATTTTTCAGTAACTGCAAATAAAAGTATCATCGAGTTTATCAACATACAATAACTTCACAGAATAAAAATATATTTCCTTTCATATTAACATCATTATAACAAAAACAATCTCTTTAGATTAACATCTTTCATATAATACAACTTCCTAAATCCCTCTTTACAGATAATGATCCATCATTATAAGCAAAAGAAAGAGAATTAAAATATTATTATGGATTAATATTGAAATACTGATACAAAACTTATATGTGAAACATTGGAGGATTCGTACAGTAAAATTATCATCTTCCAAATTAGACACAAACTTCAAGTATCCGCTTACCAAAAAACTGTCATCAATCTCTTAAAATACTCCTATGTGCATATAACTGCATAAAACTTCATTTATAAGCGAAACTTGGCATAAATGGTACAAAGTCAATAGATAACGTTGATGGAACCAAAAAAACATTAAAGTGAGAAATATAAGCAGACACTATGATCAGAGTATGTCAATTATTTAATAATGCAACAAATTTTTTTGAACTTCCTAACTTTCAAGTACATGTGGATCTTGAAGCTTTATCCTTTCTTTTGTTAAATTTTGAAAGAAGGTAAAGTTTTCATCCTAAGTGAGTGATATACAGTTACTTCTAGCAAAATTAAGGGCATTTTGCTCCTAAAATCAATTGTAAACCGCTTAAAATAAAAAAAATCAGAAAGCTGTAAGGTTTTAATGAAAAAAATTGAAGAACCACCTTTCAAACTTCCTCTTTTTCATCTATATCTTCCTCTTTTTCATCTAATCTTACTCATCAAAGCATATGCTGAATTTGCACTCAATCTTGTTTAATGCATCTTAATTGAAAAAAGAGTGAAAACAAAGAATGAGATCTAATATCAAACTAAAATTAGGATTCAATTGCTATTGAGAATAGAAGTTATAACTTTGCACTTAAAATAAAGAAGTGGAGAATAAGGGTTATTATAATCTTACAGACATATGAAAGTGGTCTAAGAGGCTTACAGAAATATCCTTAACCAATCCTATTTGTATTAAAAATTTTGATCGAACATATGAATCATATTAGTATTGAAATAAAGAATGACAATACACGCATGCACACACACTATATAATATATATATTCCCTCCTATCTCGTATACGTTATTCAAGAGAAGCTTTTTTCCTTGTTAAAGCATGTAAAAAATAAGAGAAAGGTCAGCATAAATATATGTCAAATGACGGGCCGTACCATAGAACTGATTGATTATTATATCACCTATTAATCAAATTTTTTTCATAGCTAAAGAAATGTAGGAGGAGACGTAGCTTAAGTTACCTGGGTAAGATGCACAAAAATGCTAGGAGGAAATATCTTGGATATAAAGGAGTGGTGAGCTCAAATATACTGCATGGTGGATTAATATATAGTGCTTGAGAACTGATGCATATTTCATGGATTTGAATATACTTTGTCAAGAAGAATTTCAACCATACCTTCAAGCGTTTCCAATGAAATCTGCATACATCCTCAATTGCTTTAAGTTGTTATCAAAAAGTCAATCGATGTCCGACAGCTTCATGAACATCTTTAGATATCCATCTAAAAGAAATGTATGAATAAAGAACAACGAACAATATAAAATAAATATATACTTACTTACATACACACATGTGTGCGCATGCATGCCCGCATGGGTAGGCGTGGTCTGCATTATAAATAACTAAAACAATGCATGGCCAAGGAGAAAGCTCGCAATATAATTTGTAATCCACCTTTTAGATATAATAATTGTAGCATAAAAGATGAAATGGTTATGAATGTAATAGAGAACCACCACTTGAGCATCGTATCATAATACAATACTACCTAGCCAAAATTTTATGCCCAAACTAAAGATCTACGGGTGATATGATGTATTAATTGTGAGTTCTATAGCCTTCGTACATCATCACGAATAATGAATACCTAGAGTCAACCTATGAAAGGAGTCGAATGCTCATTTTCATCATCAATTCCAAACAAAAAAGAAGAAGAAGAAGAATAAAAGTTAGAAAATAAAGGAGCTTACTCCAGGTTGAGAAAGTTTTCACTCAACCACACTTCTTGAACCAAAACATCTCCAATAGTGCACAGTTTGAACCATAACATGAACCTACACAACTCACAAAAATGCAGCCAGTTACATTTAGTTAGCAACGATATCTAGTGTTACAATTAGTTCATGTAGGCTTTAGTTAACTTGCATTCTTGCGGATCACATATTAATATGTTAAGAATAAAATCTAAAAATATGCAACTGACTATACATGAATTAGAAAATAATAAGTATTGTATGTCCATTTTCAACTTGAAAGTCGTTAACGAATTCTTAAAAGGTGCAATATGTATATTGTGACAAATTTAATCAAACTACAACCATTGATTACATTGTGATGCACAGTTAGTTAACATGTTAATCAATTTTCTAAAATGTGACATGGACGCAATTTTACAAAATTGAGAGCATTTGATTAAAATTTATATGAATCATGTCATCATACATAAAAATGATTGAGAATTACATATATTAAAGAGTATGCACATTTCCAAAAGAAAAAAAATGATAATTCTAAAATTTTACTTATTTACCAAGAGAACATTTATGTATCTTAACAGCAATATTTGGATATTCTTGACATAATATGCAAACTACCTTCTATAATCATAAGAACACGGTAGCAGTTGGTTACATTTTAACAGCTAAAATGAAAGTCGAAAATTACAGAAGGTTGAAAGAAAATAATAATGTGGGGTTATACATAACAATTGGTTAGAGTCGGATTGTGTGGAAAAAAGACAACTGATATTATCCATGCTTACAAATATCACCGTGAAAGTTGAATTTTTCAAGTGGTTATAAAGGCTGTTGAAGATATTAATGGCATTGGGAGTCATGCTTTTATATTGAAAATAAACCCTAAATGATTTATCAACAATGGTACATGTCCATTGTCGTCCTACAAACTAAACATGATTGGAAGGTTCATGAAAACAACTAAACAATGTTAGAAATCAGTTAGGTGGAGTAGAAAATTGATAAAACATAGAAAAATGCATTGTAAAGAAATTAAAGCATCAATTCATGTTAAAAGGCTCATACATAACGTAGTTTATTTACCATCGGTTTTAAACCTCTATCAATAGAGAAAACTTTAACCATGGTATCATTTCTATCCAATCATCATTATTGCATAGTTCGATTGCTTTCTTAGATTCGATTTAGTAAATTACCACATGTTTCAAGTCTTAACCACGTGTAATAGAAGCTTAGTCATTGCTTCTGAATACAAATGAAGCCAACTAACATGTTCTCTATGGCTGAAAATTACTTTCTCAGATTTTACGACGAACTTCATCACATATTTAGATTATTAAACACTCATGTTGAATCTTACATCAAAATATATAAAATCGACTTATAACTTGAGCAACAACTAAACGGATATTTATTAGCGACAACTATTGAGCATGAACTTTGAGCTTTATTAATGTCTACTATTGAAGAAATCAAGGGAAATATATATAAGGTGAGTATGTAATGTATAAATGAATGAAAAAATCAAGCATCTATAAAAAAAAATTGAAATTTAGCCATGATGCATGATATTAGCATTTATTCAATTACGATTTTTCTTAATTATCTGTTCATCTTCACCAAATATTTTAGGTATCATTTTCAAATACTAATGCATGAATGTTTCACCAAATAGATTGTTATATGCAAGCATGAAAAGCAATTTTACAAACCTAAATGCATACTGATGGTAGGTTAAAAAACCGAACTTAATGAACACCAACTCATTCATCATCCCAAAACGCAAATTTCATTACATGGATCATGCTTTTAGTAAATAATCAATTATAATCAGAAAAATAATACAGTAAATTTACCTAGGCTCTCTTTTGGTGCCACTGTTTAGCATAATCAGCTTTGTTACAGAACACATAATTTGGTGACAAAAATAATCCAACTAAACTGAAAATACCCAAATTCAATTCGACATTCATGTGCGTATAATTAAGTCTGGAAATTCAGGAAAATTAAGAGCAACCAAGCACAAAAGTGAAAACAAAAAGAAACTATTCCCTGGAGGCGGTTTCTCTCGGTAATTTATATGTGAACTAATTATCGGTTGATAGGAAATCGATATTTTATTTTCTGCCTGCGGTTCAAACAATGGGGAAATTTGTTTCTGATCTTTAAAACAATTACTGAAATTGTTTAAATTCATTATATTTGAGCACATTAGATTGATTTTAATAAAAGTATTGACTGTCAAAATACAACTTTTTCGCTTGATTTCCTGAACAAAAAAAAACAATTGAAATTTGAAACTAATAAAAAAATGTACTTCAAAAAAATTTACATGGTCGAATAGGTACAGATTTAAAAATGGCAGAACTTAATTATTTGCAGGAACCCACTACTACAAAAATGCAGATTAAACACGCTAAAAAGGTTCGATGTCATGTTGATGAAAACACGATCAGTAAATTCAAAATAAACAACATGGGTGATTATCACCTTAAACAATAAGGAAATTCATCAAAGGTAACTTTACTCTTTCTTCCATCCACAACCATTCTCGTCAACTCTATCACGACCGTTTCCGGAGTCATTCCCATCGAAGGCGGTGACGCTCCACCCATCCATTTACTCCTACCTAGTATTGATTTGATAGAAATACTCCATATTCAGAGCAGAAAACATACAAATTCAAAAACACATGATTAGGCACATAAATTTTCATGTTACATTATATTGTAAAAGGATAAGATATGTGATAGAATTTAGAGGCAGAAAAAACAGAACTCATCTTTAACAAACAATTTGTACTCATCCTTACATAAATAATTCGTCACCAATATCTAGTAGTCATTCAAGTGCAATCCATGGAATAAGCTGGGAAATAAAAATTTCTTACACCAAAATCAAATATTTACAAAAATCGAACCTTTCTTCCCACTTGTCTCTCTTTGAGAACGATGATCATACTCATAAGATTTGTACCGATTCAGTCCTTTCATATTCACTGTAGAAAACATACGAATTCGAAATCAATGTAAGAAGAAAGTAAATTGATAAATAATATTACAATTAGGTTTACTAAAAGTACCAAATCTGAGATCGGGAAAGGAACTTCTTTTAGATTGAGGTTTTTTGCTAATTGAGAGACTTTCAAGATGGAATAACATAATAGACCCTTAATGTGTACTATGTGAGGCACAATTAGAGAATAGAGATCACCTATTCTTCAATTACAACTACTCTTCGGACTTGTAAAAAGATATCAATAAAGTAATCAGGCTAACAAATCCAACAAATGATATTCGCAAGATGTTCGAATTAGCTTCAGCCTCATGCAAGAACAACAAAATGAAAGCAATAATAATTGGGATTGTCATCACTGCATCTATCTGGCATATGTAAAATGAACGTAACAATTGCTTATTAAAAGTGATTAATATATCTCATCAGATCCGTAGCTTGCAGGTCATTCAACACATTTCTGATTTAATCAAGCACGCTAAGCTCTGCTCGAAGGAGACAGAACGCAATAGTGAAATATTTATAACTTTAGGCAGCATTTGAACTTCAGATAGTAGGTTCCTTGAGTAGACGATGGAGTATTAGCTGATTTCTGGAGTGGAGGAGGATCTTCGTTGAGATGTAGATATTATTGAAATGGGAATTTCACAGAGACTAAAGATGGAAATTCGAAATCAAAGTAAGAAGAAAGTAAATTGAGGCGCAACTTTAATTTCTGTAACCCTCGCGTAGCCATTTGAGTTTCTCTAATATTTTCCCATCGCTTTTTTTAGATTGAGGTTTTTTGCTAATTTGATATCAGGAAAAAGGAAGAAATTTGATAATTTAGATTGAGACGTGGGAATGAATGTTGAAAGTGGACAGAGGAAAATAACTAATATATCCGTGCTTTGAGTTGGAGTGGTGGTGTGGAACGTGGGACTGAACGTGAGCAAAGGATAATAAAGTGACAAAAGTACCCTTTGTGCTGATCGGTTTCAAGCAGCTCATGACTAAGGTTATTTCCGGAAGATTGAAAAAGGCTTCACCTACTCAAGTATTTGCTTTATATATAAGATATATATATATATATATATATATATATATATAATGATATACATTATGTTGTCTTGAATTGTTTAAGACAATATGAGTATATTTGTGTGTATAAAAGAATTTTGAAATTAATAAAATTTAATTAAAATAGTTTAATTAATTAAATAATTAAAAGTTAATTAATAAATTAAAATACATATATAAGATATATGTGTATCACTATAAAGGTTATAATATATATATTTAATATAATATGTTATAATCGAATAATATAATAATTAATTAAAGTGTTAATTAATCAAAATAATTAAATAATATTTAACTAATATAATGTTATACACAAAATATTATGTAAGTTAATGAAGTATAAATTTTATATAATAATAAAACTTATATAATATAAATGTATAAACTAAAGGTAGAACATTAAAAAAAATCCAAAATAGACTTAAGGAATAAATACATAAGTAAAAGTATATGCACCGTGATTTATGATGTGTCCAACATACGAATAGTGAGGGTATTTCATAAGAAATGCGTTATTCCATAAGTCGATAGCACCCTATTAAATATATTGAAGATTATAAATATTTAATATAAATGTTGTCCTCTACCTTTTATATATTAATAAATTACTTGCATCTCTCTGGTTGTTGAACAAATTCAAACTGGAGATGCTATGTGCAGTATTATTAATATATTAAGTAGACGACGTAAGATAACTATATATATTTGTTGAGCATGCCTATCACTTGTATAGTCATAGGTATTGAAGATAACGGTAAATTTGGATGCATGATAACTTAATATGATCAACATGTTAAATGTACCACATATGGCAAATGTTCTTATGCAAGAACCGAGGTTCATAAACATTCAGCTGTAGCAATACTAAAACGAACAAAGCAAGTATACATGATCCATGGCCTTTTAAGTGTCAAAAGACATATTTTATTCGACAACCACGGAGTGGTATACTTGAGAACGCATCTCATTATTTCACAAACTGCAAAATCTCGGTTACTTAACTCTTGAGTGCATATACCATACATGGAGAACATAACAAGTCTGGCAAATATTTCACATTTGGACCATATAAATTGCTTAAGCCAATACAGCTATTGTTTACAACATCAGGTTGAAAAAACAATCAAGACTGTGGAACAAAATGTTCCAAAGTCAATATAAACTGACTACTACTGATATTAGTACTATGGCGACATTTCCTTTACCACGCATTAAACGTATTTTTTCCTAATTATGCCATTCAAGATCAAGCTTCCTAATTAAATCAACATAATTCAACTGGCAACTGGATCTGTGTACTTTCATCACTAAACTAACATAGTATAGCTTTTTCTCAAAATCCAACTTCCTCATTGTACAAAAACAATTCAACTTTGGCCCTAAACAATGCTCACTAAACTGTCCGTAATAATGCTGGAAAAGTACGTTTATGATTAATATGCTGTGATGGCACTCAAGAAATTACACTTATCTTGAATTCCAAGGTACACTATTCATATATAATTCTCAAAATCATATATGCTTAGTAAAATCTATCAAAAATACAACCCTCCAATACTTTATGAACAAAAGAAACGATAACTATAAAGATAACTAAATAAAGAAATAACTTGCAGAGATTTGGCACTACGCTGCTTAATCTTCTTACTATTAGGCAAAGTAGTTAAGGCGCAAGGTTTGCACCTTGAGCTTTTCTACGCCTTGGGCTTTTTTGTGCGCTTTTTATACAAGTATGGGCTTTTTTTGAGAAAAAATGCACTATAAATTACTATTAAAAATGATAAAATTAGTGTTGATAACCATTTTGTGCAAATAGAAAAACATAGATCGATAGATACGAAGTCACAAATGGTAGTTTGAAACTAAAACGATCACAAATTCAAGTTTCAATACCGAAAGCATAGAAGTAATAAGTTACAACAACATCAACAACAACAACAAAATGCTATAAATAATAAAGATATTCAAGTTCAACTTCTACTAATCATTAATATCCAAACTATCATCATCATCCTCTGAACCATTCTCCAACTCTAAGTCGTTTTCCTCCTTCGAATCATATTCAAAATTCTCATCCTCCGAATCATCATCAATAGTAGCTTCCTCTTCATTTTCAACATAACTAGGTCTCATGGTAGAAGTTAAAGCCTTTTCTTTTCCTTTTGATGACATGTTGTCTAGTCATGTGTAACCTTTCTCCCGCTCGGGACGCGCATGTCACATCTCCCCATGTCAATGTATCTTTTTCGAAAACCAACTCATCCTCAACATCCGAATCATTTCCTTCCACGTGGCTGGTCATCCACTCATTTGAAGCATCAATATCTTCGAAAGTAGTTGGATCAATCAAATCCCTTTGTCTAAAACGTTATTTAAATTTTGATTATATTTGATAAACACTAGTTTTTGTAGTATTTCATGCTCAAGTCTATTACGCTTCTTGCTATGGATCTAATTTAAAAAAAAAAATACAAATGGCAAATTGGCAATATGTTTAAAACATAAAGATACGAACAATTAGCATTAGCGCGGATTGTTATGCAAAACTACATACATGTTCAAAAATGCTTCAATTTCTTTCGCAACCGAATGCAGTACAAGTCAAATTTAAAAATTTTATCACAAACTTTTGAAATGTAGAGGTTAAATTTTCATATAAGCTCAACCGCTCAGCTTAGGAAAAAAGTATAAACTAGGCAATATTACTTATCCAAAAAATTACTAATGTAAGTTATGATGTATGAACTAATGCTTACTAGGGAATTTTGTGTCTCTTGATTTGATTGCCACGTTGATATCAAATTGCCCATCCGCTTTCGTATATAAAGACAATTCATCCATCATCTTCTTTTGATTATCTTCAGAAAGAAGTCTCTCAGCACATTTGTACAATCCGCATGTTACTTCTTCATCATGCTCAATGGAAGGATCTTTGTAGAAGAATTGTGGATTGAAAAAATGGCCCGCCACATGCAATGGATGATGAAGTTGACATTCTCATCTTCTATCAATTATGGTAAAAATACCTTTGTACTTATCTTCGTTTCATTTAAAAGATTTTTTGATGGCTTTTAGCTTTATCCGTTGCTTCATATATGTATCCCATAGTCGGTTTTTCATCACCGTCAACTAATCGAAGAACACGAACAGGAGGATCCATCACTTTAACAATACAAAAGATGTTATTTCGAGGATTTTTTGAATTATGCAAACTTTGCAAACATATAAAACTAGTCGTAAAACATGTAACTCCAAATCTCATCAATTTCTTGTTTCCATTAAACATCATCATCATCATGTTCAAGACACCACTGTGGTTATAAATATATCTCGAAAGAACACTCCTTTTTTAATTGTATTTGTTATCTTATTTATTTTTTCAATGTCCTCAAAAATAAAGTCAATGCAAGGAGTGCAATATAAGTTTTTCTTTTTTGCCATTAGCAACCCACCTAGGTAATAAAAAATAAATATATGAATTTGATTAGTTTCAACAAAATAAGTAACTAAAGCTTTATAAATAGATATTACGTAGATCTCACCTGCTAATTTAAAATTACCTCCATTATCCGTTATAACTTGAACAACACTAGCCACGTCAATTCTTTCAACAAACTTGTTAAGCAACTCAAATATCTTCTATTTCGATTTGACATAGGAGGATGCATCTACGGAGTCCACAAACACTATCTCTAAAGAACAATTTACTAAAGTTAATCAATGTTCTTCCCCTTCAATCCGTCCACCCATCTGACATAATAGAGCAACCATACTTCACTCATCCGGCCTTTCCCTTCATCAATTCATTTGTATAATCCAACTCATTTTTTAGCAATGGTAGTCTCAATTTATGGTAACTAGGAGGCTTTAGATTAGATCAATATTTACCACTTGCTTCAACCATGTTAAATGAATCCATACGAGCAACATTAAATGCAATACCTGCTTAAAAAAAAGCAATATATTGATTGGTTCTAGCTCTCAATTCTTTATTACATACATCGTTTATACTTGATTGTCTAAACTTAGACGGTCCTAAAATTCTATCTTATTCTCTTTGTTTTATTGCCATGTTACTCATGTACAATCAATCGGATCTTTTGCATTACCGCTTGTCGATTTTGCCTTCTTTCCAACATTTCTTCCAGCAATGTTCAACCTCCTATTAGTTAATGCAACTTCTTCAATTTCATCATCTTCATTGCTTGCATGAGCTTCAAAAGCATCGGTCTTCCTACGTTGTTTACTAACCATAGCTTCCAATAAAATAGTTCTCACTTCTAGTGGACATTTAGGACAAGCACTCACATTTCTAAAGCCTCCAATTTGATGTTGTTTTGATCTATTTATTCTGTCTGATGTCACTTTCAAGCAATACATGCAAGTCACGCTATTATAGTTGTTTTCTTCCGCCAAAAAATTGTGATTCCACCCAATATATGCTCTACGAATCTTAGGTGCGGTGGAAGAACCAACTGAAGTATGTGTGTTTGGATCCATGTCAACCTGAAATGTAAAAGGTGAAACAAAGTTATTAAACTATTTTATTAACTAAAATTCTGATTTTAAGTTTCCTATTTTTAACTATTTATAATTCATTTAATCGTTTCAATATTTTATTAAACTACTTTATTAACTAAAAATAAAATAAAATTATTGACCCCTTATCCTTTAATAACATTATGGGTCAGCTTATATAGGATTGCAGAGATTAGTAACGTGGTACTTTTTAGGGTGTCTTTACAATGTTAAGGCTTATTTTTGCTATTTTGTACTTTAGAAAGGAAGTTTATATTTGTTCCAAAACTATTTTTTGCTAGTTATTGTTAATTTCTATGAGTTAATTCTGATACAGGATCCATTTTGAACTCAAAGTATAATACATACTGAAATGAAGCTAGTTAGATGGATGACCTTTAGCATGCAGACAAAGATATAAAAAATGTCACTATCAGTTATCTTAATCTATTTTAATGTATAAATCATAAAGAAGGAAGTCCTCTATATGTTTAATGATTTCTTAACATCATATTTATTTTGCTTTATTTTATATGTTTTTTCCAATATTATGCATACAATAAATGTTTTGGACTAATTATAACTACAGGTACTTTAATCAAGTTCGATGCATGTGGGAATGAAAAATATCCTTAAAAAGTGTAATGATATTCAAAAATCAAAATCTAATTCTGCATAGATAGAAAGATACTAACCTCCATTTTAGTCTCCAACTCAGCAAGCTAATATATATATATCCTTTAATAACATTTTTTTTTGAAAACAATTCATAACATTTTTACCAATACAAACTTTCTTTCTTGTTTAAAGATTTTTTGATAAATCGGGTTATTATTATTTTTTCATTTCTCACCTTGTTATCCTAAAGAGTTTCTTCCCCTATATGCCTAACGACTCTCTTGTCCAAAAGGCTTTGATTGGGTACTTAGCTCTGTCAAGCGGATGTATGTCTGTTGGAATTATAAGTAATTTTAACTCGTTATAAAAAACCTTCAAATAAAGATTTTAGGGTATCATGGTGTCAATTGAACTTTTGAAGTTCCAAAAATAGTTAACAAAATAAGATAGAAAATATGGCAAGTAATGGGAAAAATAGGGCACTTACATATTTTTAACGAAGATAAACCTGCTCCTTTCTTGAGCTTTGACTTTGGGGTTTAGCTAGAATTCATCTGAGTTGCGGCCATTAAAAGGAAAGAAGCTTTTATTAAAGATGGAAGGTTTTCAATAAAGGCTTACAGTGGTAGCTAATTTTTTTTTCTATATCTTACAGAACATACTACATCTCCTTATATAGATGGAGAAAGGATACAAGGACCAGACAACTGTCTGTTAATACATAGTGGAGATAAAGATATTCTTCATTATCTTAAAAAAAATAAAAAGGTACATACTTTACATTTGTTTTATAAAAAGATAGTCAGCTTGCTACATCTTTTTATAAAGTAGATTCTTTCTTTTCCTGAAAGAAACCTTTGTTGTCTTTGTCTTTGTAAAGTTATTACGTGGAGAATAATCTGTCATCTCAATCATCTATAGACATAGTAGTTGATTCTATGTCATCATCATTGTTTCTTTTTCTTTGTCTTTCCTTCCTATAGTTTTGTATTAGGGAAGGTTTAGGATGGAATATGTCGAAACTCCTGTGGTGAATTCCTTGATCTCTTAGCATATTTGTGACAAATATTTTTGTAATAGGGGTTTTTGTATAGAGAAATTTGTTTTTTGTATTCCATTCATCTTCTTTAACAATTTTTGTGGCTCTATATCTTTCATTGGCATGTTCCTTAATCTCTTTGTATTGGATAACTTCTGGTTTGTAGTCTACATCCCAATCTGCATAATCTGGATCAAGAAACTTTGCTTTTACCTGTACTGCATGTTTTGTGGGTTCGAAAATATGTTTGCCAAAATGAGGCGGTATGGACTTGAAGTCCATGTATATGTCTGTAGCCAATATGTTTGTGAGTTGTTCTATGGTAGTTCCAAAAGGTTCTGGCATGTCATCTTGGATCCATTCTTCTGCATAAATTCTCTTGACAAATCCAAAATTTATTAGTACCATGGGATCTAGTACTATATCTTTGTGGATTAGGTATTTGTAGTTGTTGTGGTTTAATGTAATTTGTGGGATAGCACATATAATTGTACAAGGACAATTTGTATTTGTTTGTAGACATTGGGAATGCTTTTTTGTACAAGGTATATTGGAATTTCTCATTATCTCAAAATGCATTTGTAGGCCTTCATTCTTAATGTGAGATATTTGTGAGAAGAATTCACAAATATTGTTGAACATATTTGGAGATTGTTCCAGAATATGGTAAACAAATTGTAATTCCCTAGTCATTTGTTCAGGGAAGTTTGGTAAAACAATTTTTTGTGGAGGTTTGTTGTGAGGAGATGGTGGTTGGAAATTTTTTTTTTGGGTTGCCCCAAATTTGTCATTTTTTTAGTAGCAGTTTTTGTTGCTGAAGCATAAGAGGTTTGAGGCCTCAAATTTATTGAAGAAGAAGTCTCGGGAGTTTCTTCCTTTGTAAATTTCCCCAAAGATATTTTTTATAAACTTTGTATATCATCAGAAATGATAAAATCATCTCCAAAGTTTTTTTGTAATTCTATAATTGCTTCATCATGCGTATTGAAACCTTTGTAAAGTGGGTTCCCATATCTAGGATTTTTCTTTAGAAAATTTATTTTTACTATGATCTATTCCCATGAGGCATATAGGCCAGCATCAGGACCTGTAAAAAGACCATAATAAAGGTATTTTTTGTCTTGTAACTTTGTAAAAATTTGTAAGAGTGTGTACAAAACACTCAGCTTTTGTTTTTTGGATTCCTGTGGAGTCTTCATGTTCCAGATATTATCTAGAATCATTTGTTGTTCTTCTGTAGCTTTCATTTTTTTTTTTGGAACTTATTTTGTTTTGAGTATGTTTTGAGATGCATAGAAGGATCTTGTTCTCCCATATTTGTTTTTTGTTTTTCTGCAATCTGCATAAAGATTGTTAGTAAAATGTAGATTTATCTTAACAACCTAGAAAGTTTGTCTGGCAAAAATTATCTTTGCCTTTTATATGTTCCCAAAGTATATTTGTTCCACAATTTGTTACAGCATTTTTAAATTTGAGCCATCTATTATTTAGTATTCCTTTGTCTTTTTTATTTTATGTATATTTGACTATAGATTCATAGTCAGTTCTGATTGTTATTTCTTTTTGTGAGATTATGAAAAGTTTAAAGGATTCTAGGACATTTATTATGGTTAAAATTTCATAATCTAGAGATGTCATATAACCCTTTTCTCTGTATATACCAGAGGTGTATCTACATATTTTTTCTGTTGTTTTGTTTTCGTATTTTTTTTTTGTTTAATAAAATACCAACCCATCCTAAGGATGATCCGTCTGTTTCTATTATTAAATATTCTGTTTGTAATGGTAAACTTAAAGGTTGTAATTTGCTTGCTATTTCTTTTATTTTTGTATTTGTTTTATGTCCTCAATATTAAAATCTCTGTTTCCTTTTGGGCTAGCTTTATTATATAAAGGTCCAGTGTATTTTGAAAGGTTTTTAATATATGGTCTTGCATAATTAACAAGCCCATGAAAAGCTTGCAATTGTTTTAAATTTTCTATTTTATCAGGAAATTCTATTTTTTTTTGTTATATCAGGTTGTAATTCTATAGTTCCTTTGCCAATCCTGGCTCCAAGAAATTCTATAGTATTTTTGATTAGTTCTATTTTTCTTTTTGATATAATTAGGCCATATGCCTCTATTAATTTTAGAACTGTGTATAAGTGTGATATATGTTCTTGCTTTGTTTTTGAGAAAACAAGGATATCATCAATGTAAATGCAAGTGTGTATTTGCTACAATGTTGGAAAACATTGTCCATTTTTCTTTGGAAAATTTATGGTGCGTTTTTTAATCCGAATGCCATGACAAGCCATTTATAATGACCTTCACTACATGTGAATGCAGTCCATGGTATAAAGTCTGGGTGCATTTTTACTTGCCAGAATCCTGATTTAAGATCAAATTTAGATAACCAATTTGAACCTTGTATTTTGTTAATGAGAACATCTTTGTTTGGTATACAATATCCATCTTCATGGGTATTTTCATTAAGTCTGGTGTAATTCATGACCATTCTGGACTGGCCACATTTTCTTTCAGATTCTTTTTGTACAATGAATGCTGCCGTTCTGTATCTTGAATCCGTTTTTCTTATGATATTTAAATCTGTAAGTATTTTGATATGCATTTTAAATTCATCCATAATCCAATTATCATATTTGGGAGAATCAGTTTTTATTGTTAGGTCTGGGTTTATTATTTCTAGTTTACATTGTATTTTATCTTTATCCCAGAATTTTAATGGTTTTTCTCTTATGATTTCTATTTTTTCTAGTTTAGAAATCATTTGATCAATGTCATCTTTTGTTAGTAATAATTTACTAATATCTTGTGGATTTATCATTTGCAAATTGTTTGTTAAGTCTTTTCTCTTAGAAATATAATTCTTTGCACTACAAGAAACTGGACTTTTTATAGCACTCATTCATAGCGTTTCTGCCTTTAGTCTTATTAAATAATAAGGAATAAAATACTTATACTTACTAAACGCTATACACTTCCCGTATAGGCCCAAATTAGTATTAAATTTCACTTAAACACTGTACATATCACTTAGACCCATACAGAACGCGGGTTCTTTTCATTTCCTTTTTTTCCGTTTCCCTCCTAGAATTTCACTTCCCACCTATCTTCCTCATCTTCCTCTCCCAGCTCGCAAATTTCACTCCCAAGATTTCAGATCGTAGTAAATCACAACTCATAAGTTGTAGTAGATACATGAAATTATTGTCAAGGACAAAAATTTTCAGCGTTTTTGCCTCAAGGACAGGCCTTCAATATTTTATCCTGAAGGACAACTTTCTTTAGGTATCAGTTTTTAGTCATTGATAGTATCAGTTTGTAGTTATCGGTAGCAGTTTTTAGGTATCAGTTTTTAGCTTGGTAGCAGTTTTGTTGTCCTTATGAATAATTTTGGAAAATATTTGTCCTTATGAATAATTTTTTGAAGAATGTTTGTCCTTACGGTAAAAATATTGAGATTGTGTCCTTGAGGGAAAAAATATACAAATCTTTGTCCTTTAAATTAATTCCCCCTAGTAGATAGCCCTAAATTTAAATCATCGCAACATTAAGTTCATGCCCTAGCTTCCTCATCTTCGGTTAATCGCAACTGTCTAGATCTCAGTGGGCCAAACCCTAGTTTCGTTCTCCGTGATTTTAGGTATTTTCTTTAAACCTGTTGCTTTTTCTATTGGGTATTTACTTTAAACCTATTGATTCTTCTATTGGGTATTTTCTCAATGGTTCAAAAGTTTGAAATTAATTAGTTGTATAGAATTCAAATCATATGATTTTCATAGGAATATTATAAAATATATAATGGGGTTAAGGACAATGAAACTTATAGTTTGCAGCTTCTTACTGTGAAAATGAGCTACCAGAGATGCATATTCCTAGTAGAAAATGATACAGGTTGGAGATACATAGCGAGAGAAGTTTGAGATGGATTTAAGGAAATTGGTTTATTCATTGCTATATAACTATTTAAAGTTAACACATACTAGCATTGTTAGTTTGATCATTTATTACAGCAACTATCATTAGTTATCCGAGAAAAAAACTTTCAGTCTATTATTGTAAGAAGGGTCATGGTTTGCTATATTTTGCAATGGTTTTATTATAAGATTAGTCAAGCTATGATAAATTGGTTTCATAATTAGATATGAGATTTCATATAAATTTATTATTGGAAAGTGATAGGCATGACAGGCTGAGAAATATTCTGCAATTACATGATTACGTAATGAGGGTACACAACTTTCTTATGCTTTCATGCTTGGTTTAGTTTAGTAGCTCGAACGAATTATGTTTTATGATAAAATCAAGGTTGACACCTTCAATATAAATGCAAATATTAAATTGAATAGGAAATATTTGTTGAGGAGAAACCAACCTGAACAGAGGGTTATGTTTCCCTCATTTTTTTTTGAAGTTTTATATATTTCCCTCTCTTCTCTTCGTCATTTAAACAAAGGTACGTCTTTTGCAACTATTTTTGAAATCTTCGATCCTTTTTTTTCGTAAGTTGTAGCATTGGTTGAGTTCGTAAGAAAAACAGTTTACATTTCAATTTTGTATTGCTTAGATTATCATGCATCTACCAAGAAAAATAATTAAGTAATACAGACAAAATTTTACCAGACTTTCGTTCTATATTTATTTTTAGCAATAGTCATGAATAATTAGTTTGTTCTTTAGCTTTAGTCAATATTAATTTTTATTAAATATTACACATAGCTTAAGTATTCTTGTTATAAGTTACAATTTCATCTTTTTCTTGATTTAGAAGGTAAATGGGTCATTTGAAAACTGAAAAGAAATTTTCACAAATAATACATGTGAGAAAGCCGAAAACAGCCTCTTTGCAATGCGAGGGAAATACTGCGTACATTATCGACCTCCCCAGAGCCCGCTATCGTGCGGGAGCCTCGCGCACTGGGTTCCACCTTTAAATACATGTGAGGAAGTTTGCATACCATGTTGCCATTTAGACAAGACTGCTAGAAGTAGATACATCTATAATTGCACATGTACTTGAAAAAAGAAATGAAATCAACAAGAGTTCATTTTTTCATCCAAAGTGGTTTGAGTGATTTGAATAACAAACTTGCAACACTCGCTATAACAGATAATAATTATGGCCATACCTTGATATATGTCCCTAACCTTTTGAAAAAAATGAGAAGCTGAACAACAGTGTAAGTTATGCAAAATTTGTTTCTGGCTTTTTCTTCCAGGATGGATTCACCAGCATCTGCAATAGTAAGAGCAAAATCAGTGTTGTTTAACAGTAATTAACATTTGATTTTAATTATACCATCTTAAAGATTGTTTTAATGTTTTGACATAGCCAATATAACTTATTCTTGTTGTTGCATTATTTTATTAGATCAATATTTTTTGATCCAGTCATGATAAAGCCGATGATATCAAATTTTTGTACCAAGGGGTTGTTTATGGTACAATTGATAATACTCCAAAATAATCTTGGAGTTTATTCTTTTATATGATGCTATTGCTTTGCTAATTTACAAAGTGGAAATCGAACCCATCAACTATTTAGAAGCATATTTAAAACAGTTATATGTATATCTATCAAATGATAAGGTTAATTTGTTGTTTTACTTATTAAATGTAAATGTCATATTTACTTGTGTTATATATGTTTGTATACATGAGTCAATGGTTACAGGTAATTAATACACTATTTATATTTATCATGCTCTTAAAAAATTGATATTTGATGCCTATAATTACAGGAAGATGATATATTGCAAAATGAAATGCAACTCAGTTGCAAAAATGAGCTGCAATGCAACTGCAATTGATTTGTAATTTGCAATTTAGTTTCAAAACCGAGTTGCATTTCAATTTGCAAAACTGAGTTGCAATGCAACTTAGTTTGCAACTGTGTTGGAAATTGCAACTTAGTTCTGAAACTAGATTTGCAAATTGCAACTTATGGTGATTAATTGATTGTCGACTCAACCTATAGTGGTCTGATTAATTTGGGACGAGGAAGTCGCATAAGGGTATTAATAATACTAAAGCTACAAAATTGAACTATAGTTTAAATCATAATAATTTGTCCATCTTAAAGAAATTCTTATGTTTCTTACTGTTCTATGTGTTTTGAATTTCTCTTTGTTGACTGATTACTTGTATTCTATAGGTGTGCATTAGACATCTTTGGGTTGCATTTTCAATTTTGAGGGAAAATGTATCGATGCTAGCAAACAAAATTAGGATACAAAGCATACTGGTACAATACACAACCCTCATATAGAGTTTTACCTCCATGTGAGTTTTTTTTCTTTTTTTAATAAATTATCTTTTTATACATTGGTACACACACATTCTTTCTAAGTTGAAACTTTGTTTATGATTAATCTATGGTGTCAAGGTCGATGTGGCCAGTTTAATCTATGTTAACATAATAGTGAAATAACTTCAGTAAGATTTGATTTATCTTTCAACCTAAGATGCATTTATCATTTTTTGAATATCTTCGTACATGTTATATGTAAATTAATCTTAAAATTACTTGATTTTGAGTAATTGTCATTGTCAGCATTTATCTGCGTTAACTGCCCTTAGGGTATTTATGATGTATTTCTATTTGAACTTCTTCGTATCTTTGAATGTTACATGCTGAGCAACCTGAAAGCTTTATCTGGTTTTTTTGACATAAAAAATAAAGTTCCAAACCATTTTTAACCTAAGGTATTGAATTAGAAATGAAGCAACATTATGAAATGCTGATGTATTTCTAACCATGTTAACACATCAGATGTCATAATGTTCCATGCTAAGCAACATTTCTAACCTAAGTTATTGGGTTATACAGGTACATTAATGCCTGGATTAAGATGGAGTTACGCAAGACTGTCAGTTGCTAGACTTGGGACTGTTAACGGATGGATGGGCCATTGTGTGATGAATCTCTGGATGTAGTAATTCATAAAACTTGAATGATTAGCTTGTGAAAATGTTTGTATCCGATAATGATGAATAGTTGATGATGCTTTGAGATTTGTCGATTGTTGATCGTGAATCTAAATTGAGAGAAGAGATGGATTTTGGTGTTTGCAAAGTCTGAAACTAGCTGAGAATCTCAAATCTGAAGTTGGCTATGTCTGAACAAGAATTAGGTAGTCCATTCGACCGATTATTAGACTGGTGGGAGTGAGAACGTAACTGCAGAGTTGGAGAAAAAGAATCTGAAAGTTTTATGAGGTGGTGCTCCTGCTAATTCAGTTAGAACATGTGAGTTATGCAACGTTGTCTGCAACAGCAACAAGACGTCTGCCTTCCATCATGCTGGAGAAAAACAATAACAAAAGGCGAATGTATGTAGCTTACTATGCTTCAACTTTACCATGCATTTCTCACAGCAGTTAATGAATGATGTAGGTATCTGGAAGACCAAATATTCCTCCACATGTGAAAGATTTTCATTTCACAAACTAAGTTGCCGGTGCCAAAAAATTAAGGGCTGCTGTTGGCATTAACTTTGTTCAATCAACATTATGTGATATATGCAAGATAAATTGCAACTATCAAGAAGCTTTCGATGCACACAAAGTGGGTAGGAAACACCTTAATTAATCATTTGCAAAAACTGTAAGAGTCCATCAATCTGAATCTGGTGAAAACTAATCAAAGCACAAGCGAAGGGAAAGCACCGACAAAAGGTTGACCTGGAGGTAAAGAAGATGAAGGTTGAATCAAGGAGCTGCAGCAAGTGCGGTAAAAGTTTGCACATATTGTAATATAGTGTGCAACCAAGAAGTCACTTCTACTTTAGCCTATGCAAATCCAATTACAGCCATTGCTAGGCAAATTGAGAGTCTGATTCTACCGAGTGTCAAAGACGTTTCTCAGAATTGGTAACACATACCAAAATGTGATTTCTTTTGCTTATTTGCGGTATGAGTGCTGAATGTTATGTACCTGTATATTTTTTTCTACTTTTAATTCTATGTTTAATATTTAGAGTGGGAGGTAGCTTTCACAGTTGTGCAATTAGTATAGTGTGTTATCCATGGTTTAGTTGGTCGAGCTGGTGAAGCTTAAATACAAAATTAGGATGGCTATAATTGAAACTTAAATATTCATTTTGCAATAATTGCGTCTGATTTAAGTACTGGTACTAGAAGAAAAAGAAGGGAGAAGTATGCCAATGAAGTTCTTAAGTTATGCTGAGATCAATCTATACAATTCTGATAATGAGAAATCAGTCGTAAACAGCGAGTTCAGCTGTAACAATATCCCTCTATCCTCTACAGTTACAGCAAGCACCAAGAGACATACCGTTCAGGTACACATAATTAATAATAACAATAATAATTCTTTCTTCTTATAATCAATTTGTCAGCTTTTGTGTTATCCAGAAATAGGAGAGTTCAAAAGGCACTTGCAAGAAGCCGAAGAAAGGACCATCTTCTTCTTCCATGGGGACGATCATGGTACAAATGAGAAGCTGTTGAAATCTGCTTATTTTTCCTTCTTTTAATTACTTTTTTAATCTGAAGTTTAACGATGATAATTAATAGATTCGAAAGCAGAAACTAGGTGATAGAATCGCAACGTTGCAACAGCTAGTTTCACCTTTTGGCAAGGTCTCGTTCTTCGTTTTTCCAAATTTTCAAACATTTGATAATCATATTTCTGTGATAATTTAGACGGTGGATTTACTTAGAATGCATTGTGTTTGCAGTCAGATACAGCTTCAGTGTTACAGGAAACATTAGAATATATTCGGTTCTTGTAAGACCAAATTCAGGTATCAATCAATGTGTACAATGATCTACTTACTTTAACATGTTCGTTTTTATATCGTAAGTATTTGACTATAACATTATGCTTTTGGATGAATTACAGTATGCGGCTAAGAGGAAAGATGGATCAGGAAACAACGATCTAAGGTTACGAGGGTTGTGTATTGTACCAGTATCATGCATCAAAGAAGTTGAAAGTGAAGATGATGTTGCTGCTTATTCATGTCGATACTGGTACAATACACAACCCTCGTTGACCAGTTACATGGGCCAGTTTGCGTCAGAAGAATACATCTACATGTCGATATTGGACAGAATCTTAACACGGATACAAATCTTCCCACAGGTAAAAAAATAATAGCTTTTCCATCATGTGAGCAAATTGAAGGGCTTTCACCAAGTTTTGAATCGGTTAAGCTTGGAAACTTTCACATGATGATAAATTCGATTTTAAGCCACGTCAAAAATTATAAAGCTTCGGCAGAACGTAAAATCATTCTAGTGCTTCCGTAAATTCTATTAATTTCATGCTTCGTTATCAGCATCTTAAGTTCTTGTAACGTACTCATAGTGCAAACATCAAATTCTTGGTTCACATATTCTTACTCAGTTTACAGACATCATTTGCGAACGTTTCTTATCATGAAGTTTAAAATAAAAAGACCTCAGCAGCAGTGACCAAGACCAGTATCGATGAAATATCATGTTCAAAGTGTCCCGTTTAAAAGACCGAAAATACATACTCACACATCACAGTACATAATTTAACAGATATATACACAAAGCATCCTCCGCATATATAACCGAAAATCTCCTGACCAAACTAAAACCCAATTTAAAGTTCACCTTCCTTCCTATTTGGATATAAAAAACTTACAATTGAGGTTAGCTTGTTTTTTCCCTTCCCTTTTTTGTCTTTCTTTCATGATGTTCATCCTAATACGGTTTTGATCATGAATATTATCTCCTGATTATATGTTTTACTTGCACATAACCTGCACTTTTGGATCATGAAAATTTGGGGAGGAAATGCACCATCATATCTTTATAATGGCTTTCTAGAATGCTGTAATTCTCCACAAGTTCTGCATATGCTTCTGGCATTATTTGTTTCATTGTTTCAATGTCCTCTGGTGTCTTGATTTCAGCAACTACATCTTCACCCTGTTTAATTGGAACTTGTTTTTAGTAATATAATTAGACTGTTATTATAGTCTAGTTTTAAAAAAATCGAATTGCAGTTGATCACAATAATGATTTGTCAATACCTTTGGGTATTTCTTTCAAACCTGTAATTTTATTTATGCTTCTGTACTTTTATAGCCCTTGGACTGTCCCATGAGTCAAATACTGCTGTCACTGCTAAGTACAACTGCCTTTTTGGGTCTGCCATAAATAGGGATTTATATTTAATGGTGCTTAACAAAGAAGTGAAGGAGAAAATACAAGAAGCAGTGAACTCGACCAAACTGAAAAGCAAAGCAGGAGTATGGTAAGTTGTCTACTTGTTGTAATCATCAACATTTTTTTAAATAGGAAGTCTTGATTTATTCCCCTTTTTAGTATTGCAGGTCTTAACATTTCTTTTGCTCCTCTCTTAATAATTATCAGGAATAGAGCCCTGGACGTTTGAGCAACATCTTGGCGAAGCAGTTTTTATTCCAGCAGGATGCCCTCATCAAGTAACAAATAGAAAGGTTAGTGTTCTCTATACTCTATTATTGATTGATATATAGAGGATTTTAGCAACGGTGTAATGAATTCATATTTTTGTTATTTTTTTTATCATAATTATACATCAGATTATTTTGCTTTTTATTTAAGATGGTACATTTATTGATTTTCTTAGATATTATAGGATGTTTATACTGTACTTTATATAAATAATTTGATCTATTTGTCTCAACTGATGATTTTCACCCTTGATAAATTTGAGAGACTTACTGGAGAAAAACTAGATAGTCTCAAACCAAAGAAAAATAACTAGAAACTAATTTCATTTAATCCTAGAATAATGTCACTAAAAATATAAGTATAGTCATTATATATGTATTCAATTATACAATATTTTTCTCATTTTTCCTTTTGCGTGGTAGCGTGTGTGTGTGTAAAATCTCTGTGTGTGTGTATTCAGTTATGAGTCTAAACTTTTGTTATTGTAATTTTTCAGTCTTGCATTAGAGTAGCCATGGACTTTGTTTCTCCTGAGAGTCTCATTCAATGTGTCAGTTTAACTGAAGAGTTTCAACTGCTTCCAAAAACTCATAGGTCAAAGGAAGACAAATTAGAGGTACATATTGTTTTCAGTTAATGTATTTAGAAAAAAAAGAAAAGAAAATCATTTCTTGCTTAAGTTAGCAACTTCATCTGCATTTCTCTCTGTGATCATGTATACTTATGAACTAAAGATCTTATTATTTTTCTTGGTTTATAACTCTATGCCCGGATTAGTTAGGTTCACATGATGTAGAAACTGACCTGACAGCTGTTCCATATTTTGTATGCAGGTAAAGAAAATGTCTGTATATTCCATGCAAGAAGCTGTGAAAGAAGCTAAAAAATTGATATCCTTTATCTGGTCAGACTGGTGTATTTACAAGTTACTGAACAATGCTTCTGTCAAATAGTGAAGTATTCTTTTGCTAATTCGAAGAGTTTCACTAAAAACCATATTTTAACATAGTAATGGGAAAAATCAGAGTTTGATATATGATTTGTATAAAAAGGTGACTTCCAATACTGGTTGTCGATGCTTATGAATACATATAGATCTATTATGCTTTCTTACTATGAAAAAGAATTGCAGATTTTAATCTTCATTCATTATAATTTCAAAATAAAATATGGGTTCTTTTGGAAGTTTGGCATGTAAAACTATACTGAAGCAACCTGGAGCAATGTTTAGATCCTTGCAAGAATCTTCTGTAGCAGCCATTTCCGTATCATCGTCTCCATAATTGAGTATTTGTGTCCATTTGTTAGACTATTTTGAGCTATTATCATGTGACCATGTCTTGTAGTATTTGTGTTCATTTGTTAGACTATTTTGAACTATTATCATGCGACCATGTCTTGTAGTATTTGAAATATTAGCAGAATTATTTGAAACTTTTCCACTGGTTTGATTGTGTGTTTCCAAATTAGAATTCAGTGCAACGTTATCATTGTTACATATAGTTGTTGTCATCTTCTCGATTTGTTATTTTTAGGATCCACATTTTAATATATATATATATATATATATATATATGTATGTGTGTGTGTGTGTAATGTGTATACATATATCTATCTGTGTGCGTATATATATATATAATATAATATAATAAAAAGAAAATTGAAACAAATGTTGAAAATTAATATTATATAGAATAGCGTTTGAAAAACGCTATTGATTCATCAAACGCTATCACAACTCTATATGAGATGTAAGATTTATGCATAAAAAATGCTATAATAGAATCAAAAACGCTATAGTAGAAAATAAAAACGCTATACAAGCATGACAAGAAATGCTATCGAAAAACATTGTAACGCTATAACATGGTTTGATGAAACGCTATAAAATGTGCTCGAAAACGCTATAGAAGTTAAATGAAGGATTATATTCCCTATAGCGTTTGAGTTTAATAACAGAGAAAAAACGCTATGGTAGGTTGCAAACGCTATGCAATTTTGTAAACGCTATTAGCTATTATAGCGTTTTCCTTCCTGCTATGTAATGATGCCGGCCTACCATAGCTTGTGGTACCACGACGTTCTCTGAAACGCTATGGTAGCCTGTTATAGCGTTTTTCAAACGCTATGAAACCCATAAACTGTTGTAGTGTTATTGGGAGAAAATCATAATTGTTTTGTTCATGTCTATTATTTGTTTGAGTTATATGGTTTAGGTTTTTGCATTGGCCAGGAATTGGGCAATTGCAATGTGTTAATTTGTCCTCTGAGGTGTCTTTATTCCCACCACGCTTTTCAAGTGCAAACTTTGAGAGTATAGGTGTAAGAGTTGTTTTTTTTGAAATTTGGATATAATCTTTATTAAATGAAAAACTGTCATTATCATTTAATAAAAAATCTAACCTAAGTATTAATTTAATATCTTGTAGGTTTAATTCTAAGACCCAAAGTTGTTTTATATTGTAATATGGGGACCATTCTCCGCATGTATTGGTGGAACATATGTTTATATTTTTGACAATGTC
Source organism: Allium fistulosum (assembly GCA_030737815.1). Classification (NCBI taxonomy): domain Eukaryota; kingdom Viridiplantae; phylum Streptophyta; class Magnoliopsida; order Asparagales; family Amaryllidaceae; genus Allium; species Allium fistulosum. The sequence continues at coordinate 331,995,563 of CM060908.1, forward strand.
TGTTATTATAGTTGTTGTTCCATCAAATTGGACGCTTTGCTTAGGTTTATCTGCTTTTGTAACATGTTTGTATGGAACAAGGCTGGAGCAAATAGTTGAACTAGTTGCACCGGTATCAATGAAAGCTAGGACTTGTATATCAAGTCCTTTTATATTTAGTTTTGTTGGAATACGTAGTTCTTTCAAACTCCCAGTATTACAAATAAGAGGAATTTGTATCGGTTTATCAATACTATTTAAATGAGCATGATGTTCATGGTCATTACTTGGAGTTGTATTATGATAGAGGGTATTATTTAAATTTATTTGTTCTTGGCTAAATATTTGTTCATCTAATAACTCGTTAGAAGTGATTATAGTTTTTCCTTTGTCAAGAGTAAGTAGTTTATTTCTTTAATCTTCTATTTCTATTTCAATATTATTTGTTCTTTCTTCAAGAATTTTTATTCTGTCTTCATTTATTTTGTTTTTGTCAGTATAAATAAGTTTTATTTCTTTAGGAACTTGTATAGCAAATTTATTTGTAGCACAAATTTGGCAAATCTCAATTGTACAAATTGTACATTTATATCTTTTGTCAAAGGCAGGATACCAAGGACAAAATTCACATTTTTTTGTGTCAGTTCCCATTTTATATTTAAAATTATGGATACAAATTTCTTTATTCATTATGTTGAAAAAAGATTCATTTGTTATATTTTCTTCAAATGTTGTTAGTTCATTGATCAGACCATAATCAGATGAATTTACTTGTTCATGTTCCTCTAATCCTTCAAGAGAGATTATAGAGTATATTGTGGATGTTTCTGAAACATCAGAAGCAATTTCTATTAGGTCTTCTTTGACTGAATCAACAAGGTTTGATTCTCTTGTATATAAGTTTTGTTTTTTTGGACATGGGGATGATAAATGTCCCTTTTCATTACATGCAAAACATGTAATTGTATTTGTGTAAGTTTTCCTGGGAATATATTTCCTGACATGCCTATCTTTATTTAAGTATGGTTTTCTAGCGTTAGATCTTCTTAAATAGTATTTTTTGTATATTTCTTTTCGAATTTTGGTTTGTTTTCAATCTTATGGGAACCATATTGTTGTGGTGTATATATTTGTCCACAAAAACCATAATTTTTTTGTTTTAATTCTTTTTGGATTTTTATATATGTACATCTCTTTTTTAATTCTGATATAATATGTGTAATTCTTATCCCAATGTTGTTATAACTCGGAGGTAAGTTTTCAGGTTTATCTTGATAATCTGTTATCCAAGATCTATGGATTTCTTTTCCTAAATCACCTGGTAGTTTAGAAAATAATCTATTGCCTACTTCAGTATTGTAATAATTTTCTGAAATTGTAGCATAGTGCAAGTATTCTTTTAGGAATTTTATTATATATCTCCAGTTTAGGAGTTGTATTTGTTTAAGGTCTCGCATTGCTTCTTGTTGCCTTATTATTATTCCTGTGTTTACTTCTCTTCCAGTTAAGATGGTGTGGATGGAATAAGCAAAGTTGTAGATATTGTTTCCTTGGGCAACAAGGTTTGCAATATCTCCTGGAAAATCCTTTTTGTATGATTCCCATATTGCCTTGGCATTATCTCCTAAATAATTTTCAGCAATCCTAATCATTTCTTCACCAGAATTGACGTTTAGGTGTCTTGCTGAATAGTCTCTGGCTATTGCAGCAGTCCATTGTTCTAAATATGTATCTAATAACTGGGGATGACATTCAGTTATGTTTAAAATAACTAAGTTGTTTTGGAAGTAAGATTTTTCATCTGGTAATCTTTTTTCTGTTGTTCTTAAATTTGGATTTTTTTTCTGTATAGGTATTGTACGCTCTCCTAGGAGGTTATCCTATCTCATATGGCATTGTTTGGTCTTTGTTTCTATCTGGATATTTATGACTAATTCCTGATTCAACACTTGATTCAGGGTCAGCTAAATCCACACGTTCTGTAAATTCTGAGATTATATCTTCAAGAATATTACATTCAGGAATTTCTGGAGTTAATAATGAATCGTTTAGGTAAATATCCATGTTTTGTATTTCTCTCATTCTTATATTATTTTCATCATCAATATAAATAAAGGTGTCTTGGTTTATTTGTCCTGATGATTTTAAACTTTGTTCAAGATTAAATATGTCAGATGGTTCAAGAACTATCCCAAGTTCTTTAGGGTAAATGATTTATCCATTTATCCTTCTGCTTAATTCTTCAGCTTCATCATCTGTCTCAACTTCTTGTTGGTTTGATGGACCATAATCTTTAAATCTTATGGACATAGATTTGTTTAGTTTGTTGTATGTTATGACATTGTTTGGTTTTACTGTTGCAGCTGATTCATTTGGATTTGTTATATTCCATTCATGACCAGCAAGAACAGAGGAATCAATTTCCATTGGTTTTATGAAGTTTATTCCAGTGGAATTCAATGTTTCAATAATCTTGTCTAGTTTTAATTTTATTTAGGGGCATGTCTGGATATACATTTTCCTAAAAATGTTATATCAAGCAATATGTTTTTTCCTTGGAAATTTTCATATCCTTTAGTTTGTATGATTAATTTTACATGTTTGTAAAAATCAGTTATATCCATTGTAAAGGTTAGGGCTATATAAACAATTCCAACGCTGTTGTTCATATCAACTTCCATAGTTCCAAATATGGCTCTATCTAGGTCTTGGTGTCTGTCGTCTATTAGTATTAAAAGGAGTTTAGCTCCTATTTTTTGTCTTGTTAATCCCCTTACTCCTATGACAATAAGTCCTAGGTGGATCAGTTTGTATTTTTATATTCTAGGTTGATTTATGGCTTATGGAGTCATAAGATTTATTATTTGTTGGTTTCCATCTAGAACAGCAAACATCTGTTCTCTGTGGTGTCTGTATAATCCTGTTATTACAGTAAATATACCGGTTCTGTATATTTCTCTGGGGTTTAATGTATTTAATTGGTTATTCGAAAATATTTCAATATCTCTGTTAAGATCAATTATTTCTTCTAATTGGGTTTGTGTGTTTGTACTTCTTCTAAGTACATTATCTATCCATCCTAATGCTGGGATAGAATTTGTTTCATTAGTTCTGTTGGATCTATCATCTGTTAGGGTTCTATAGGAACCTCCAAAGGATAATCTTCTATTGTTTGTACTCATATCTTATCCTTATCGAGTTGTTTGTACATGAGGAAATTCATTTTTGATTTTTTACTTATTATTGTCGTTGTAGGATCACTTGGTCCTAAGTTTAAATTTTTTAGACTTTCTGTTAGTTTGTTTATTTCATACTCTTGGTCCTTACAGGTTTTGTCTATGTCAAACATTTTATTTTGAATGTTATCAATTTTATTTTGTAATTGTGTTATCATTGCAATTATTGTATTATTTTGTAATATTATTATCCTATCATTTTTTTGTGTAGTATCATCTTTATTATACCCAACATTTATAGCTGAATCAAAAAATCTGTAGTTTGATTCTATATATTTTGTTGCTTCTTGATAATATTTATTTTCAAAACTCATCTTAATTTAAGATGTAATGTTTGATTTCACTAATCATTTTCTCTATTTGTTGTATTTGTTTTTCAAACTGTTGTTTATCTTTCTCATTTTGGTGTTTTAGTTCTATTAACAAATCTTTGGAATGTATTTCTATATCTTTAGGTTTATTTTCTTCAATTAAATTTTTTAATTGGATTATGTCCTTCTTGTTAGGGAACTCTTTTAGTTTTATTACTTTGAATTTATCCGAAAGTTTTTTTAGGGTTAATTGAAAGTTATCTATTTTAATTAGATTTGTTTTCAAATATTCTTGGATATTTGAAATTTGTTTTAGTAATTTTTTTTTTCAATTATCCCTTCAAGGACTAATTGCATTAAGTTGTAATGTTTTTCATTATAGAGGTTTAAATTCTCACTTAGTTCGATCATTAAATCTGTCAAGGAATTCATATGTTCAATTTATGAATGGAGTTTATGTTTATGTTCAAAATTGTTAATGTAACATATGTGTTTCTGTTTGTCTAGAGTAATAATCCTTTTTGTTGGATTATTAATTTCTAGATTAAGGTAATTGAATTTTTTATAATTCATTTATTATTTCATGTGGTCAATGAATCACCATGCTCTGATACTAGAAAAAGAGGGGGGTTGGATTATTTTGTATATTAATTGGTATATTTTAATTGGTATATTTTAATTATTTATTGGTATATTTTAATTATTTAGTATATTTAGTTAGTATAACTAAAATGTTTTGTATAATGTCCTGGATATATATGTTGAAAACAAATCCAAAGATGAACTTTATTGTGTATGTTAAAATCTCTATTATACTATGCAGAATAATTTGTTTGTTCATCTTTGTTACCTTACTGGCAACTTGAAGGCTTAAAACCCAAGGGTGCAGTAAGTAGAGTAGTGAAATAGGAATTAGGAACCCATTTCATTTTGTTTTGTTCAGAGTCTTCTAATTTTTGTTTCACCATCTTGTAACTATCCTCTTTTAGTAAAATTCATTTTATATGTTACACTCATCTGCCCAGGACAGGTCTAGTTGGCTGTTTAGCCACCTGTTGTTTTCCTCAAGAACATATTGCCGGATAATTTTGTAATTTTCTTCATAAACTAAATCTAGTATTTTGTTTGTGACTTTTGTTTTTGTCTCCTGTTGTTTTACAACATAATAGGTATCCATTATTTTGGTTACAGCTTTGGTTTTGTCAAGCTTTGGTTCATCTGAAAGTTCTATGAGTTTTTCAGTGTATTTATGTTTGAAGATTTTGGCTATGTTATATTGTTGGTCCATGTTCATGTTTGTTTGTTTTAGGACAAAAAGTATTTTTATCATAAATTTTTGTTCTAAAAAATTTTGTAATGATTCTATGGTGTTTATACTAGGTAAATTATTCATACTTAGTTTATCCAATCATTTCTATCTATGATTTCATAGTCTGTTTTATTTTTGTTTGTTATAAATTTATTCCATTCCGTGCAGAAATCTTTCATGAATTTTTTTGTTATTATGATATTTCTTGGTTCTCTGTATATATGTTAAAGTTATTGAATATTTGTAATAGATTTGTTTCACAGTCAAAAATATTTATTAATTCAGTCGTGTATTTTTGTTTGAATATCATTAGGATATGATGTTGTTGGTCTTTGGAAAGTTGGTTATTTTTTGTGATTTTTATTATGTTTGTTAAAAACTGTTTTTCTAGATATTCTTGTAATTTTCCCTTAACAGTTGTAAATTGCTAAAAGATTTTTGTAAAATAATTTGTCTGTAACAAGCTCTTTTTTAAAGAGAGTAGTCAAAGCTTTCAGAAAGTACTTAGGTTATTTCATAGAAAATAGTCAGGGCCCTTTTTTTTTAGACTTAACAAACAATTTGCAAATGATAAATCCACAAGATATTAGTAAATTATTACTAACAAAAGATGACATTGATCAAATGATTTCTAAACTAGAAAAAATAGAAATCATAGGAGAAAAACCATTAAAATTCTGGGATAAAGATAAAATACAATGTAAACTAGAAATAATAAACCCAAACCTAACAATAAAAACTGGTTCTCCCAAATATGATAATTGGATTATGGATGAATTTAAAATGCATATCAAAATACTTACAGATTTAAATATCATAAGAAAAATGGATTCAAGACATAGAACGGCAGCGTTCATTGTACAAAAAGAATCCGAAAGAAAACGTGGCCAGTCCAGAATGGTCATGAATTACACCAGACTTAATGAAAATACCCATGAAGATGGATATTGTATACCAAACAAAGATGTTCTCATTAACAAAATACAAGGTTCAAATTGGTTTTCTAAATTTGATATTAAATCAGGATTCTGGCAAGTAAAAATGCACCCAGAGTCTATACCATGGACTGCATTCACATGCAGTGAAGGTCATTATGAATGGCTTGTCATGCCATTCGGATTAAAAAATGCACCACAAATTTTCCAAAGAAAAATGGACAATGTTTTCCAACATTGCAGCAAATACACTTGCGTTTACATTGATGATATCCTTGTTTTCTCAAAAACAAAGCAAGAACAAATATCACACTTATACACAGTTCTAAAATTAATAGAGGCGCATGGCCTAATTATATAAAAAAGAAAAATAAAACTAATCAAAAATACTATAGAATTTCTTGGAGCCAGGATTGGCAAAGGAACTATAGAATTACAACCTTATATAACAAAAAAAAAATTAGAATTTCCTGATAAAATAGAAAATTTAAAACAATTACAAGCTTTTCTTGGACTTGTTAATTATGCAAGACCATATATTAAAAACCTTTCAAAATACACTGGACCTTTATATAATAAAGCTGGCCCAAAAGGAAACAGAGATTTTAGTATTGAGGACATAAAACAAATACAAAAAATAAAAGAAATAGCAAGCAAATTACAACCTTTAAGTTTACCATTACAAACAGAATATTTAGTAATAGAAACAGACGGATCATCCTTAGGATGGGGTGGTATTTTATTAAGCAAAAAAAATAAATACGAAAACAAAACAACAGAAAAAATATGTAGATACACCTCTGGTATATACAGAGAAAAGGGTTATATGACATCTCTAAATTATGAAATTTTAGCCATAATAAATGTTCTAGAATCCTTTAAACTTTTCATAATCTCACAAAAAGAAATAACAATCAGAACTGACTGTGAATCTATAGTCAAATATACAGAAAATAAAAAAGACAAAGGAATACTAAATAAAAGATGGCTCAAATTTAAAAATGCTGTAACAAATTATGGAACAAATATACTTTGGGAACATATAAAAGGGAAAGATAATTTTTTGCCAGAAAAACTTTCTAGGTTGTTAAGATAAATCTACATTTTACTAATAGTCTTTATGCAGATTGCTGAAAAACAAAAAACAAATATGGGAGAACAAGATCCTTCTATGCATCTCAAAACATACTCAAAACAAAATAATTTCCAAACAAAAATGAAAGTTACAGAAGAACAACAAATGGTTCTAGATAATATCTGGAACATGAAGACTCCACAAGAATCCAATAAACAAAAGCTAAGTGTTTTGTACACACTCTTACAAATTTTTACAAAGTTACAAGACAAAAAATACCTTTATTATGGTCTTTTTACAGGTCCTGATGTTGGCCTATATGCCTCATGGGAACAGATCATAGTAAAAATAAATTTTCTAAAGCAAAATCCCAGATATGGGAAACCACTTTACAAAGGTTTCAATACGTATGATGAAGCAATTACAGAATTACAAAAAAACTTTGGAGATGATTTTATCATTTCTGATGATATACAAAGTTTATAAAAAATACCTTTGGGGAATTTACAAAGGAAGAAACTCCCGAGACTTCTTCTTCAATAAATTTGAGGCCTCAAACCTATTATGCTTCAGCAACAAAAACTGCTACTACAAAAATGACAAATTTGGGGCAACCCAAAACAAATTTCCAACCACCATCTCCTCACAACAAACCTCCACAAAAAATTGTTTTACCAAACTTCCATGAACAAATGACTAGGGAATTACAATTTGTTTACCATATTCTGGAACAATCTCCAAATATGTTCAACAATATTTGTGAATTCTTCTCACAAATATCTCACATTAAGAATGCAGGCCTACAAATCCATTGGGAGATAATGAGAAATTCCAATATACCTTGTACAAAAAAGCATTCCCAATGTCTACAAACAAATACAAATTGTCCTTGTACAATTATATGTGCTATCCCACAAATTACATTAAACCACAACAAGTACAAATACCTAATCCACAAAGATATAGTACTAGATCCCATGGTACTAATAAATTTTGGATTTGTCAAGAGAATTTATGCAGAAGAATGGATCCAAGACGACATGCCAGAACCTTTTGGAACTACCATAGAACAACTCACAAACATATTGGCTACAGACATATACATGGACTTCAAGTCCATACCGCCTCATTTTGGCAAACATATTTTCGAACCCACAAAACATGCAGTACAGGTAAAAGCAAAGTTTCTTGATCCAGATTGTGCAGATTGGGATGTAGACTACAAACCAGAAGTTATCCAATACAAAGAGATTAAGGAATAGGCCTATGAAAGATATAGAGCCACAAAAATTGTTGAAGAAGATGAATGTGATATAAAAAACAAATTTCTCTATACATAAACCCCTATTACAAAAATATTTGTCACAAATATGCTAAGAGATCAAGGAATTCACCATAGGAGTTTCAACATATTCCATCCTAAACCTTCCCTAATACAAAACTATAGGGAGGAAAGACAAAGAAAAAGAAACAATGATGATGACATAGAATCAACTATTATGTCTATAGATGATTGAGATGACATATTATTCTATACTTGATAACTTTACAAAGACAAAGCCAACAAAGGTTTCTTTCAGGAAAAGAAAGAATCTACTTTATAAAAAGATGTAGCAAACTGGCTATCTTTTTATAAAACAAATGTAAAGTATGTACCTTTTTTATTTTTAAAGTGTTTTTATGATAATGGAGAATATCTTTATCTCCACTATGTGTTAACAGACAGCTGTCTGGTCCTTGTATCCTTTCTCCATCTATATAAGGCGATGTAGTATGTTCTGAACAAAACAAAATGAAATGGGTACATAATTCATATTTCACTACTTTACTTACTACACCATTGGGTTTTAAGCCTTCAAGTTGCTAGTAAGGTAACAAAGATGAACACACAAATTATTCTGCATAGTATAATAGAGATTTTAACATACACAATAAAGTTCATCTCTTTGGTTTGTTTTCAGCATATATATCCAGGACATTATACAAAACATTTTAGTTATACTAACTAAATATTCCAATAAATAATTAAAATATACCAATTAATGTACAAAATATACACTCAGCAAGCTAATATATATATATATATATATATATATATCAACTATTTGTTTCATCTAAAACTGTTTATTTAGTAAAATAGCAAGGACGTACCTGTTGGATGAGTGCACCATGGCATGCCAACAATTCAGTCAAAAGATTTTCAGCTGCAAGTTTCTGGTTCATGTCTACAACAAATGAATTCGTGCTTCTCGTCTTATCTTTAATACGATCTCCATTCCCAAAAGCTAAAAGCTAACAATGGAAAACCATGAGCCAGGTTAGAAAATTGAGTAAAATCAGGTATGCATGTAACATGTTACAGACACCAAATTGCATGAAGATGAGCTCCACAATAAAGGAGTAGAACCCAGAGCACATGGCTCATCAATATGCAAGGAGTACAAGGATAATTGATCATCATATGAACTAGCCTTCTCTTGAAATTGCTATTTAAAGAAGATATGATATAGGATAAAACTCACGATTGGTCAAAACACCATGAAACATAGCCTACCGCTACAAGCTTTACAGTGGTGCGATAAAAAATCTACATGACCAAATACATTTCCTACGATTTATTGTCATTCATAATCGAGCAATAATTGATAAAAGCAATGCAAAACAAATGAGGTCAGTTTCTGGATATCTCTTTTTATGTTAACTGTACAACTCTTAATTTATTTATTTTTCCTACATATTAATACATTGTAATGTTTGTAGTTGTAGCTTTTTGATGAACATTTGTCAAAACCATAAATTGCTACAAATAAAAACTTAGTGAGTCTGAGCTACTTGAAACAGTGTGATATGGACGATCCATAGCCATTTTCCTCAAAAGAGAAACTAATGTAACCTGCATAGATAGTTATATTAATTTAACAAGAGTTCTAACACTACAAAAGAAGCACTGTTTAGCGACGGCTTTTAGCCGTTGGCGGCCGTCGCTAGCCGTCGCTAAATGGCGTCGCTAATTATCTCGTTGCAACAAAAGAAAGCGACGGCTCCGTCGTTCATTTTGCAACGGCTTGTAACGGTTAATTGTCCACGTGGAATCAACCGTTGGGGTTGTTAGTTTCCCGGGGTTGTTGATGTAAAGCGTCGCAACAAGGCCGTCGCTAGCCGTCGCTATATGTGATCATTTGGCCGTTGCTAGCCGTCGCTAGCCGTTGCAAATCTGGAACAGAATTGAATGCCACATTCCAGCACCTTCAACCCTCAATCAAAATCAATCCACATAATATAATTCCATCATTCCGCATATATAATATCATTCCATCATGCCATATAATCAATATCAACACAACCAAATCATCAAATATTGCATATTCCAACATATATTCACAAAATCATATAAGAAAATCAACATAACCAAATATGAAAATCCACCAAACCAACCCACATAACTAAATTAAACAACTAGTACATATCAAGTGCCAAAGTATCAATGACAACAACCAAAATATCAAATCCACCAAAACACTAAGTATTAATCACAACATCCAAATTACCAAATGTCAAACCCCTCATAATATGTACATATATGTATATAAAGCGTACCCGTCAAAACAAACCAACTAAGCATCATCATCATCTGCACCTCCTTCCCCGGGCATTGACCCATGCTCCTGATAGAAGGCAGCAATACGCTCACCTATCTGCGTCGCCAAATGACTCTTCCGCCAATCATTGAACTCATCCAATTGTGTTTGCATCCGAGCAATCTCTTCCTCGTCTATGGATCTCCTATACGCTCTTTGGAAATTAAGAGCCTGTGAAATAATTCAACTGAATAATAAGTTCATGGCATACACTAACAATAAGAAAACTCAAGTTATCGCTAATAAACTCAAATGAATAAGAAGTTCATGGCATATAGGTTTCTACTGTGTAAACGTTGAGTACATACCATATTGCCGAAACTGTAACGCCTGTTTCGACTTGCCGGTTCAATGATTGAGTCCCATATCCGATTAGACTCATCAACCGTAAGCGACCCCCGTCCACTCGCTTGTATCACTCGATCATGCTCTGCATTATATCTCTCCTACAATTACGAACAGATATTTGACACAATTGATATACAATTTACTTATTTACTGTGAAATAAACGAATATGAAATATTTTCATTACAGAAATAAACATATTTACCATTACAGAAGCAGCCTTGTCGTCCGACCAATCATATGAAACATTCCCATCCTCATCTGTATGCTCCACTGCATGTGTGACTCTGAAAACCTCAGCCGCTTTAGGCTCCCTTCCATACTTTGCCCACTGAATATATACAAGAATAGATTATATTGATAAATTGCATGAGTATATACAAGAATAGATTATATACAAGAATAGAATAGAATAGTTAATTTATTTACCAATTCCCTCCTATGTTGTTGGAAGGATTTCGAGCCACCACGATGTAAAGCAGGGTTTTTGTTCCTATTAGCCTTGTTTCTTGCCGATAATTCCTATTAATTTATACACACTATTAAGTAAAATAATTCAAGACATTTAATTGTAAAAATATAGTGACAATATAACTTACTTTGAATGTTTCCGATTCCCAATATTGTTGGAATCCAGCCCAAATATCATCCCCCATCCAACTTGGCTTTTTCCCTGAACTCTTAGCCCTTGAAAGAGTCTCTCTGTAATTTTCCGCATCTTTTTATTCCAATGATTTATAAAAACATCCATATCTTGCGGATCCCCACGTACAGCTGCCTGCATATTGAATTATCATACGTGTTATGTAAAAGAGATTATATAATTAAAAAATAATTAGCAAAACAGAATACATAAAAGTGATATCATAAGGCATGATGGCATATTGTTTTTTGTTTCATATAAGGCATAATTATATATTACAAAGTTGTACTTACCATAAGATCAACCCATATTGCGTTTTTTATATGTGTTGGGATTTATCCCACTGAGGCCAACAGCCAGACATCCTACTTTTGTATGCTTCTTTTGATACTTGTAAAATGAAATCGGACGGTTCCACCTCGAACCCTCTGTAGAAATGTTGATGTATATATTCAATATATTTCATATAATATAATTCAAATAAGTTTGATACATACCCAGCACTTTTCGAAACTATCTCCGCAACTCGACGGAGATCTGGCTCAGAGCTACTCGGACCTGCTCCAGGTGAAGGCGACTGAGATGTACTAAGTCGATAACGGCACCTATCAGACATAGCTCCAAGTGAAGGTGACTGAGATGTACTACTTACAAAAAAGTACTGATAACAGAAGAATCACATAATCATCAATCAATATCACATAATCATTAATCGTCGCATAATCATCACATAATTATTAGTTAAGTGGTAATCATCACATAAACATACTCTGCACATAATCATCGAAAAAAGCGTACATAAAAAGAATAATGCATAACTCAGAATGATACAGATCATATATAGTCATCAGTATTATTACACATAGCTCAGAATATTACATAACATAGTCATTATTGTTAATACATAGCTCAAAATTATACAACAAGCGATGCCATCTATGATCAGTCTTCATCGTATTCTGATTCAGACTCGGTCTCGTACTCTATATCATTTTCTTCGGTACTTACAAATGCATCTATTAAAACATTCGATTCATCTGTCAACGACCCTACATCAATGTCATCGGTTATCACTATTTCAGTATTTGGCTCGAGATCCGCTTGATACGCTGCATCATCTGAAATATTATTTCCATCAAATGTATATCTTGCCTTCGTTTTAAAAACAGCCCACCAGTCTGCTTTATCTTTTTTTAATGATGGATATGGAGCAAAATAAACTTGTAAAGCTTGCTTAGCTAATACAAAAGGATCATACTTATAGTAATGTGATGTATGCCTTATTTCAATTAGCTTATAATCTTTGTGAACATTAATTCCAGAGCCAGGAACATTACTAAACCAGTTGCATTTGAATAAAACAACTTTCTCTGCAGGTTGTATATAATATGTCAACTCTAAAACTTGTGTTAAGACGCCGTAAAAATCTTTTATATGCTCCTCTGAATAATCACTTCCTTTGACAAATACACCACTGTTATAAGTTAATTTTTCAGCCCCGTAATCTTTGGTGTTGAATTTAAATCCATTAACGAAAAATATTGGATAAGTCTTGACATTTCGTTTTGGTCCTATAGCAAGATGTCGTAATCCTTCGTCAATAACACAGTTTCCTATATCATGAACGTAGTTTGAAAACCATCCAGCAAATTCTTTACTGAGATCACCAGATGGATGTTGTGATTCGTATATGCTGCAAATATGTATTATATTCCTTTATAATTAATATATACATGTATAATTGAAATATATATGAATTCATAAGTACCTGATAAATGGTGCAATTTCAGCACAATTTAGAAGAACATATGTGTGTGCCACATGGTAATCTCTATCATCTAACCATAGTTCCACACATTTTCCAGCAGGTCTTCCATGTTGTCTAAAAATAGATAATATTGTTTCAGAAGAATCCTGCTCAATAGTTTCTTCATTACGGGGAACACTTGCGAACGATAAGTTCACATCGTTACTAAAGTAATGTGAGAAAAAAATGAATCTTCTTCTTCAAGGTACGATTTGCAAATCGAACCTTCTACTCGTGCTTTTTGTCTAATATTTTTCTTCAAATGATTCAGGTACCTATAACAAAATTAATTAAATTTATATGGTGGTACAAAAACAGAAATGAATTAAATTACCTTTCAAATGGATACATCCATCCATATTGCACAGGACCACGAAGGAGTGCTTCAGATGGAAGATGAACAGGTAAATGCTCCATTACATTAAAAAAACCAAGCGGAAATATTTTCTCCAGTTTGCATAGAAGTACAGGGATTTCTGCTTCAAGTTTACGTATACGATTTACCTTTAACGTCGTAGAACAAAGCTGTTTATAAAACATACTTAATTCTGTTATAACACTCCATATTTTTGCAGGCAGCAGTTCTTTGAAAATCACGGGAAAAATACTCCATCATAATGTGGCAATCGTGACTTTTCATCCCACTCAATTTGTTGTTTTTAAAGTCAACGCATCTACGGAGGTTAGAAGAAATCCCATCAGGACATCTAAGTTCTTCCACCCACTTTAGAACGAGTTTTACTTGCTTGTTGTCTAGCTCATAGCATGCTTTGGGTTTCTTATTATCGTCGTATAATTGCAATTCGGGCCGCTTACAGAAGTGTAATATATCACGTCTTGAATTCGCATCGTCCTTGGTTTTCCCCTTCACATTCAAAATTGTGTTAAACACGTTGTCGAACACGTTTTTTTCGTTGTGCATGACGTCAATGTTATGTCGGAGTAGGAGATTTTTCCAGTACGGTAACTCCCAGAATATACTTTGCTTGCACCAGTTATGAATGTCCGATTTACTTGGAATTTCAACCTGTACCCCAGTTTCATGTATCTTTGGGTAGTCTTTTACAATTTCATATACCTCTTCACTTGTCCAAACCTTAGGTGGTAGCATACTCTCTACTCTGTTAGCTTTAAAGTTATTTTTATCCGTTCTAAATTTATGATTGATATGTAGAAAACATCGATGACAGTCAAACCAAGAATTTTTTTTTCCATACTTCAATGAAAATGCTCGTGTTTCATCCATACAATAAGGACAAGCTAGACGTCCAGATGTGCTCCAACCTGAAAGCATGCCATACGCGGGAAAATCACTAATAGTCCATAATGAAGCAAACACACGAAAATTCCTTTTTCTCGAAATGTCGTACGTTTCAACTCCTTCATGCCACAGTGTTTTCAACTCGTCGATTAGTGGTTGTAAATAAACATCAATTCCTTGTGTCGGATCATCGGGACCGGGGACGACAATCGTTAGAAACATATATGGAGTTTTCATACACATCCATGGAGGTAAATTATAAGGAGTAATAATAATAGGCCATGATGAATATTTACTACCAAACTGAGAAAATGGCGAAAATCCATCCGTACATAAGCCAAGCCTAACATTACGGCTCTCTGCTGCAAATTCAGGATAAGTCTTATCGAAATGTTTCCATGCTTCTTCATCAGATGGATGTATCAAAGTTCCTTCTTCTGGTGTTCTCACACTGTGTCATCGCATATGACATGCTGTAGCAGAAGATGCATATAACCGTTGAAGTCTGGAAGTGATGGGTAAATAATGCATCCTCTTATATGGAACTTCTTTTCCTTTCTTTTTTCTTGGTTTGTATCTTTCCTCGTTACATATTCTGCATTTAGTAAGATGAGCGTCTTCTTTCCAATACAGCATGCAACCTTTTACACATGTATCTACCTTCTGGTACGGCAATCCAAAAGCAGACATAAGCTTTTTTACTTTATAATGACTATCACACATCAAATTATTAGGTGGCATGTGTCGTTTTGCAGTTTGTACAACTGCTGTAAATGCTGCTTCTGTAAGATTAAATTTCGATTTCATAGTGATGTATTCGGCGGTTACAGATAATTTGGTTCCGCTTGTACATCCATCCCACAATGGCTTCTTAGCAGAATCCAATAAATCATAAATTTTTTTAGCTTCCGCGGTCGGCTCTTCGTCTACATTTTCGTTCCCATCATCACCTTGGTCAAAGGTAGGAAACATTGATCGTGCAGCATCTTGCACCATGTTTTCTATAGGATTGGTCATAGTATTATCGTCCTTTAACACTACAGGATTAGGTGTAGGTTGAACAAGTTCTCCATGACGATCTCATAAGTAATAATTCGGCAAAATACCAAATTTGAACAAATGTACTTCTACTACATCTGGTTTCCAATGCTTCAGATGTTTGCACTTACTACACGGACAACGAATGTCTACGTTATTTCGATTATTAGACTGAGCAAATCTAATAAATAGTTGTACACCGTTACAGAAACGTTCTTTTATTGATCCTTTCATACCTTTTCGAGGTTCATACATCCAACTACGATCGA
The DNA here is from genome assembly GCA_030737815.1 of Allium fistulosum. Classification (NCBI taxonomy): domain Eukaryota; kingdom Viridiplantae; phylum Streptophyta; class Magnoliopsida; order Asparagales; family Amaryllidaceae; genus Allium; species Allium fistulosum. The sequence goes on from CM060908.1 coordinate 332,011,410, forward strand.
GAAAATAATCGAACATATTTCCTGATTTGTAAAATGTAGGTTAGAAGATTGAATGACACACTTCATATTAAAGTCTTGTAAAAATTCATATATAACCCTTTACTATTTTAACAAATTCAAATAAATATTGCATTCAAATTTTCAATTCTTAAGTTTATTGTTTTTTTACTTTGACGGCCGGTTATCCTACTTCCCATTACAAACACAATAACGTAATCATATTTTATAAATCATTTCAGGTTAAACGATTCTAAAAAATTTCGGCAGCACTTCCCTTTATTCCCTGTATCGTACACAAATGCGTGTACACAGGGAAAAAAGGAAGTGCCATCGAAATTTTCTGAATCGTTTAAACTGAAATGATTTATAAAATATGATTACTTTATTGTGTTTGTAACTTGTCCAAATACTAGGACAAATCCAACAAATATTGTATCAGATGAATATAGATGTCCGTTCTGTGGAAAAACGAATATCCATATAACGATCATATACAACACTTGTCAGACGGGGCCAAAAATTTTCTAAGAGGTTCACATAAATAAAGCAAAAACTATTTTATAATTCATTTAACTACTTAAATATTTATTAATTAAATCTAAATTTTTAAAACATATTTTAACTTTTGTTTAACTACATAAATTTTAATTAACGATTTTGTGAACTAAATAAGTAGTTAGCACTTACAACAGTATAACAAACATTCTCGTAAACTTATCAGTAAATATATTATTCAATAATCATGGACTATTTTTTGGATTTTAAATTAGCCATAATTTTTAACAACATAGTAAACAATAAATTCACTAATTAATGCCACCAAATCAACACTAATTATCATCACCTATTACGTAATTATCGCCATTTTCAAACGCATAATCAACTAATTTTCTAAATTAGGTTTACCATTATATACCCAATTCAAATAATAAACTATATACCATAAACTAATAACATATATTCATCAATTCCAAACCCCTAAATCATCCAATTCCAAATCCCTAAATCATCAACTAATTTAATTTAAACCTAAATTAAACAAAGATAAAACAAAATAGGAGATACCGACGAGTTTGGAGAGGTTGAAATTAGCGACGGAATGTTGCGACGGCTCCTGGCGGCGGAGGACGGCGGCTGGTGGCGGAGCTGAGGGGAATTGGGAAAAGATTTGGGGGAGAGAATAATGAAAATGTGTTCTCGGCTGCAGGTTATTGAATCGCGATAAGCGACGGCTAGCAACGACCGCTTTGTTTAGCCGTCACTAGCCGTCGCTAGGCTTTGTCGCATTTTGAGGCCTTTCTAGTAGTGTAATTAACAAAAATATCTGTACAAATCAATACAGGAAAACTATTTGACACTATCCAGTCTTGAAGCAATTTGATACACTAATTGTGTGAACTTGTACGATTGAACCTGACAAGTTCAATTATCATAAGCAATATACATATGTAATCTCAAAATGGAAAATAAATTTCTCATTACAGCAGCTGATGAAGGCATTATACATACATATATATGTATGTATGTGTGTGTATGTATTGTGTGTGCGCGCACATACATGCATATATATTCTATCAATATATTTATGGATTAGAAGAAAACATGTACATCAGCATCATCACATTCGGAAAAAGAATATAGCCCACCTTCTTTACTGTGATATGCATTGCTTTCACAACATTTTGTCTTGCATATAGGCTAAACCACAATAAAACAAATTGAAAGACATGAATCGTAAATTCTTGTTTGGGCCATGGAATTGAAGGATGATAATATAAGTAACAGGAAAAACAAACACTTTGTAACTAAAGATGTTAAGAATTGACAGTTTCATTAAAATATCTGTATTTAGTAAAAAAAATCAAAGGTTTCTAGAACATGATGGCAACTAAAAAGAAAAAAGTAAGAAAGTATTAAACCTTATTCCAATCAGAGATTCAAGATCGAATATAATTTTCAATTTTCCCTCTGGCATTTCTTTGACAAAATCAAATTGCAACTTGGTACCAATGACTCTTAGAAGTTTGAGGCACTAGTCACAACTAGCTAAACACATAACCCACACCGCATCATTAGATGACATCATATGCTTTGACAACAGCACCGTTCAAAAGCACATCGTGCCTCTCGATTTAGGGACATATAACTCTCATTTGCTGGATTTGTTAAAAGGTAGCAATAGTAATCAGTTCATGCAAAAGTCCTTAAAACGTGAATTTGAACCCATTTAGAGTTATTAAGGAAGAAATGGGAGACGAGAATTATAGTTACCAGAAGCAAATACAGAAGAGTAGGTTGTTAAGTGATGCGCCACTAGTTCAGGAGTTCAAAAGCTGTGGCAAAGGCTGCAGAGGTTGAACAACTATAACGGGACTTCTGCTGCTAATTATAATGATTATTTTTCATCTTTGGTTTTAACCAGTACTGTTCGTAGGGGTGTTAAATCTATTATGGAGTAGGTTAATCAACCTGCATGATGGAGATCTTGGACCATGGATTAACGGTGTGGGGATGACACGGTCTTGTATTTCAGCAAACAAGGATCGTTTTCATTGATGAAAATATAGTTCAGCTAGTTTTCTTAATAACGCTCGACCTAGATAGAAGGGATAAGATATAGTTAGTGTATTCTTAAACATAATTATACAGTTATGTACTGATTAAGGGGTGGAAAAAATATTATATGGTCAGGTACCTTGTATCGCTTAAAACATATTTTCACTTATCTTATTTTCAAATTATTAGTTGGTAATGTTTTAGTTGTGACTAGTGAGGTATATGTGTAATGAAAAAATGGGGAGAAATGGGATTGTATGTATGTTATAAACCATAAAAAACAAGAATGATATTCACAAATTACGAAATAAAACAGACCATTTACTATAAAAATAGGATAAACGAAAGACCTGCAGCAATTTCATTAGTTTTCTTATAGATACTAGTATACAACGCACGTACGTGCATCTAATATCCAAAGATGTTTACCTTGAATGAATTTGTGTTTTAAGTGCAAATGTTTTTGTAGTCACAACACATTTCAAGTTGTTTTGTTGGTGATATCGATGACAAATTGATAGTAAAATTTTGTTGGTGGGTAGGCGAAAATGGTGGTATGATTCCATTAACGAATGGGGTAATTTTGGAATTTCAAAACGATACCGTGTAAATTATGTTGATTTAATTCTCTTTATTAATAGTAAAGATAAAGATAGAGATAAGAATAAGTAGTCTTTCTAGTTTGTTAACGACCATAACGTTGATGATTGTTGCCGATCAATATGGAAGATGTAATGGGCCAATCATTTGAATGTCAATCATAAAAACATATTTTATTTAGGATATTGTTCTGGGCCATGAGATTGCTTATCGCTGGCCCAACAGTATGTGACATTTTATAGTTTCGATATTTTTTTATTTTTGATCATATATTTTTCTTGAATATATTTCGGTATTATTTTTATTTATAGAATTTCAACCATTCGATCTACAGGATGACATCAGTTTATGATTGCTCTAAAGCTATCAAAATTAACTAAAAATGTGATGTAAGAATGATAATTTAATCATATGGTCACCAACACGTCCTTTCTTCATATAATATCGCAATCTTTAGTATAATTTTTTAATTATGATATTGATCCTCTTTTTCATCCATTTTCTAAACTTAATTTCTGGCATGATACCGAACTTTAGAGAAGATATGTTAGAAGTAATATATTATCAATTGCACTTAATTCCAATTTAGTCATTCATATCAATTGCCTTTACCTCCTCTTCTTACCTTTGATTACGTTTAATGCTTGGGTATGCATTTTACACATCGATAATTTAATCTATGGTTTCCCATGATCATCATGTTACAACAACTCCTAGAGGTGAAAATATGAATCGGGTACGTATGGCTCGATTTTATATTAGATTTGTCTTAAATAAAATGATCTTCATTGCAAATGTTAATCTTGATTTGGTAGTTTGGTAACTGGAAACCATAGTCTATCTAATATTCAACTTAGCTGCCTAGAAAAATGGTTATTTGATGTTTGATTTAATGTTTCACCTAGGTTTGTGGCAGCGTCTATGACTATAATCTGACAACAAAATTACTTAAATTTTATAATTTCATTCCAAAAGTTTATGAAGAAAACAGTGATCATTGCTGAGAATATTAACGGCTTATTGCAACTACATGTAATTTGGATTATACATTCCAGGGGTATTTTTGGTATTTCAAAAAGACACGGTTGAATTTCAATTCAAGGAATTTTCATTATTAGTAGTAGAGATATTCCTTTGGGGAAAGCCCTGCTATAACTCAGTGTCTATCATTGCTGGACTATCGTGCCATAGAGTCAATGTTTCAAGGCACTCAGATGCTCATACAATATATCATGTTCATAAAAAATAAATTAGATAGTTAAAAGGTATACATCGCACAGCTAATTACATCAGACATGAAAAATTATGACTATCATCTAACCATTATATCGGCCATTTTTACCATATCAAGAAGAAATCTACGGTAGCGTGGCTAGCGAGGCAGATTAATGTTACAGGCGCTTTCTAGGTTCACACAAAATAAATTAGATAGTTAAAAGGTGTATATGTGAAGACTATACTATAGGCACTTGGAGGGGATTATAGGGCAGTACTATTTGATGATAGAGAACAGGATGTATAAGGACATTACCCAAAACCAACCAAAGCATTTACTACAAGCATAAAATGATTTAACACTATATTGCAACATGGTCAATGATGGACAATTCACATTAATGTTACCTCCCATTATACTCATCCTAAAAACTTGAAACATATGCTCATATGGAACTTAGCCTCTTGAAGTACAATAATGCAATAATGCCAAAAGAAAAAAAGAAAAAAGGAAGCAAAAAAAAAACAAAAAAAGAAACTAACATTTTAGTTCTATGTTAAAGTATCCAGTTATTCACCTTCATTTTTTCTATTATGACTGATTCAAAGTTGAACACAATAGTTTATCAAACAAGTAGCATGCTAAATATTAAAACTGTACACCATGTAACAAAAATATGTTACAAAATACCTCAAGTTTATATACATGCGCAGGAACTAACTTAAAGAAACCAGCAAGTATTATCACTAGCATATTTGTTAACATTAATTTAATCTTAAGATGGCTAGTACAAAAATGAACTGGACATAAGCTGGCATTCTTCAGCAACAACTTTAAACTAAATAAGTCAAATGGCTCGTTTTTACTTAATTGCAGTTCCAGTTCATTCACAAATTGTTCAATTTCTACTTCGCTAGTGTGGCCTACCATGGTAATGATGGGTGACGGAGAATTAGGGTGAACGTTGCAGCTAATCTCTAATAGACTCATTAAGCCGTGTTTCATCGAACAAATCATAAGCTGCGGAAATCCTAATTATAACATCAGCTGTTTTACGTGTGTTCCTACGAAAGAAAGAAATTTCCTAACCAAAGAACAGATTCTTGATACCTGCAATTTATCTTCCACTCAACTTGCAATCGACGAATGGGCTAGGAAAATCCACAAATGGAAAGCTAAATCGTATTCGGTCGAGCTTTGAATCAACTTGCAATCAAACCTGCAATTTATTCGACTAAACTGAAAACCTAAAAAATCGAACTAGAGCATCTTTGAATGTTAACAAGTATCCCCTTTTCCCTATTCACCTTATCTCAAATACGTGCCAATTCGATATTTCTAGGTTTTCAGTTTAGTCAAATAAAATGCAGGTTATTAAACCTAAAAAATATCTTTTGACCACACTTGATAATGAGTATTAAACCCATTTAGGTTTGGATGTAACATTGTTTTGATAGTTGTAAAGGGGATAACCTAAAATAGTCGAATTAGGAAGAGAAAAAAATATTAAACCTAACGAGTATTTTTGTCGATTTTAGACATATAATCTTCTTTTCCAAACTACTTTGACTGCACTTGATAATTAAACGCTGAGAAATTATGCTACCAAAAGTAAGTTTTGTTGTAGTCGAACTATTATCAAATTGAAACTAACTCGACTAAAAAGGCAAAATGAACAAATAAAATAGAAATTTCATTGTAATCAAGCAAATTCAGAAAAAAGTTATTGGAAGGACCATACTGAATATTCTAGATACACATCGGTTCCATCTTAATTAAAAGAAGTTACTTTATAGAAAGTAAACAAATACGGTTGAAGTTGAATTGCCTATTAAATTTAAGACAAAAAGTAGAAAAAAAACTTTTTTTTAAGTTAAGGGTAGTTAACCAATTAAACATATGAATTTTTAAAGGTATATTGTAAAAAATATACTGGTTAAATCCAATACATAATATTGTTGGAAAATGGTGTGTCTATAACACAATGCGGAATAGATTTTAAGGCTATTTGAACAATAAAAGAGGTGAAGTGTACATTTCAATTATTCAGAACTAACTTTATGACTTTAACACTACATCTAATCAAATTGCAAATAGAAAACAAATAACCATAGAATAAGTAAATAGTAAAGTAAAATGCAGTAAAGTAAACAACACGGATTTTTATACTGGTTCGAATTAACTAATCCTACATCCAGTCCTACACTGCATCGTGCAGAATTTCACTAAATCGTTTGCTTTCCACCGGTGTCAAAAACTCCTTTACAATCTTAATTTCATGGGCAACAAGATATACCCTCTTGATTTCACAGTCTACAAGAACACCTTCTCCTTTTCACAAACAACAATAAAGTATGGCAATTAGTCGTATCTTCAATACGGATTCTTGCAAATTCGGTACCATGATCCTATAGACCTCTAATAACAGTATATATTTGAATTCTTTGAGGAATATGATGAAATCAGATAGAGAATGATATGAATTCAAGTAGAAACTCTATGATATTGTGTGGTTTGCAAATCCTTGAAGAATCAGAGTTAAATGGTATGGATTTGCAAAGAGAATAAATGGATTTCTTTTACAAATGTTTGGAGAAGAAAAAGTAAGAGAAAATGAGAATTATTGATTTGAAAATTTGTTTTTCAGGGTCTTTGTATAGTGGTTGAAGAGATGCGTCTTTTGGCGAAGAGGTTGAGGGAAATATCTCTTCATTTGAAATTTGAAATTTGAAATTCTAAAAAACTGGCAGTATGTCGACATACTTGATGTGCATATGTCGACATATATGTAAAAAATCGAGATATGTCGACATACTTAAATGTGATATGTCGATAGAATTTTGTTTTCAGAAATAGTAATACCAATAAGATGTTGTAGATTTTCAGATTCCAAAAGTACCTCATATTTGTAGATTTTTCTGATTCGGTTGAGGTAAATGGTTGATGATCTTCAAGTATAATTGTCATAGGGTCTTTAACAAGGAATTCTAAGACTCAACCAACTACTCATCACTTCAAACACTTATGTCCTTTCAACATTCTTCTTCAATCAGTTTTGTTCTTCCGTAACTCCGATTAACCTTCTTATATAATCCATTTTTTTCATTGAGTTCTTGTTTATCTCTGTAAATGTCTACATAATATATCTGAAATAACTACACAACTCGACAATACGTTAATAGTAATATTTATATGGTTGTTGTCATCAAAATAAATATTTAAGGTATTAACAAATATAAATATGTATAATTCAATCAAACAATAAAGTCATGAATCTAGAATCAAACAGAAAAGAACAATAATTAAACAATTGTTAAAGTGAAGAGAAATGGAGAAACAATTAAACTAATATCGATTGGTTAGAACTACACATAGAAACCAAAATAAAAAACTAAAAGAGACTAATGTTGAATAATGGACAAATGATCTGCATAACATAGAAACTTATAAAAATTCAGTGGAAAAATTGTACCGAAATAAACTTTCAAGTTTATGGTATAGATTAGTTCCATATTTTATATATATATATATATATATATATATATAATATCGGTTGGTTAGAACTACACTTAGAAACCAAAAAAAAACTAAAAGAGACTAATGTTGAATAATCGACAAATGATCTGCATAACATAGAAACTTATAAAAATTTAGTGGAAAAATTGTATTGAACTAAACTTTCAAGTTTATGGTATAGATTAATTTCATATTATATATATATAATTTTGCTTTATATTAAGCAAACAAATATTGTTGAAGTTGAATTACATGTTATATGTAAAACCCAAAGTAACAATTAAAGATAAGATTGTTAAATTAAGTACAACCGATCAACTAAACATATAAATTTCTTAAACTATATTAAAAAAATTAAACAGGTACAATCCACTACATAATGAAAATATGAATTAAAATGCAATCAACCATAGAAGACATAAAAAAGTACAAAAATAAGTCAATGTGAAACCCATCAAAAAAGCATGAGAAGAAAGAAGAACCATCCATGATATAATGATAGAAAATAGGGCTGTCAATTTCCAACACGACCCAAAGATTATACGGAAATTAGCAGGTTAACCCGACCTGTTTAAGTAGGCGGCTCATTTTCGAGTCAACCCGAATTTGATCCGTTTATAAACGGGTGGGTTTCGGGTTGACCCGTGAACTCGAAATTGACCTGTTTATAAACCGTTTATACTTATATGGGTTGACCCGACCCGATTATAATCCAACCCGACTTGTGAACCCGAACTTGACTTGTTTATGACTCATTTATACCTTATACGGGTTGACCCGATCCGTTTACGGCCGATCCAGTTATAATCGGGTTACACGGGTCGGGTTAGGTCAATCCGTTTATAATCGGATCAGATTCGGGTTGAGCTATTTCTGACCTATTTAATAAACGGGTTGACCCGATCCATTTAAAATCAACCCGAACCCGACTTGATCCAACCCGAACCCGACTCAACCCATTGCCAGCCCTAATAGAAAACAACTAGAGCATAAATCGACCAGGAAGACCTATAATTAAACCACTTTTAAAGTGAAGCTGAAAGAAAGAAAAAAATAAACTGAACAAAACTACACCTACAAACCAAAATCAATATTTAAAGAATAATGGTATAAAAAAAAGACAAATGATAATGTTAACATAGATTTTTTTTAAAATTCTAATGAAGATTGTATGAATAATATCAGTGTTGAATTTTGCAATATTATATTGTTGAAAATGTAGAGGGAAGTATAAGCTTTCCAATGGTTCATGACGTGGAGCTCATATGAAAGAGTTAACGATATTAGAAGGAGGAGGAAATTTCGATACAACAAATTAGTTGACCAACCAAATTAAATCAGTAAACCAATTGCCTATAGCGAAAGCTATAGTTTTTCCATCAGTTTAATGATTGAAAACAGTCGACTGGTTTGAAGGCAACCGGCCGACTGATTGAGGAGATAGTCAACTGATTGCCTCCAATCAGTTGATTGTTTAGCTGCTGCTATTTTGTTGTGGTTTTGAAGAATCGGTTGACCATTTGTTTGTGGTTAGTTGACTGATCGGCTGAAGCGGGGATTTTCTCAAGCGTTTCTAAATCTCGAAACTCAAGGGCAATTTCTTCATTTTTGGGGTATTTTGAAGTATTCACTGTAGATTTATAGCTTGTTCTAATGACTGAGATTACATTAGAGTATTATAAATAGACTCATATAGGGTTCATTGTGATGGGAGACATAGAGAGTTATTATTCTAGAGTTTTGAAATTAAGAATTCTTCTCGATTTTTATGGCATTTCTTTGTAATTATTTGGAGAAATTAATAAAGTTTTGTTTAGAGAAATTTGTTTGTCTGCTGTTTTTTCTTCACTTCTTATCTCTTTCAAAATCTAATTGTGTAGGGATCCTTAGAATAACTCTAACGATCGTCTAGTTTAGATTATAGGTTAGTTCCATTATAATGATATAAACTTTTCTTTTTATATCAATTAAGAAAATGTTATTAAAGCTGAACTGTCTATATATAAAACCTAAATTGACAGTTAAAGTGGGAATCGTTAAATAAAGGTAAACCGAGCAACTTAACATATAAATTTCTAAAATACATTGGGAAAATTGTACTAATTAAATGCATCACACAATTCAAATATGAACTTTGAATATTTGATGTATATAATGATAATTAGATCAAAACGTACAATATCTATAGCTAAGAGTTATCAATATGTCCAACAACACAGGAGGCCAGACCCGGGTTATTTACATGAACCACCCAAAAATCAAAATTAGAGAAAAAATAAAAAATGTTTTAGAAAATAAATAACCAAGTAACATAAGAACAAACAAACATAGTCCTAATCCCTATTAGTGTCTAGAATGCTGGCAACATAAATCTATTAAAGCTGACATTATTGTTAGTGTAGGAATATAAAAGTAAGACCATTTATGCAATAATCAACTGACATAACAATAATGTAAGGAAATATTGAAATAAAACCCATTGGGTGGAATACAATACTCAATCCATACAACAAAGCCAAAAGGGAAGAAAGAGAATCCATTAATGTAATAGTTAAACAAAACATAAGCAACGAAATAGGTTATGTAAAACATCAACGGTTACTTATGACTAAGGCTGCATTTGTTTTTAATAAAAAGTTCTGAATCCAAGTTCTGATTTAAAAATTAGAACTTTCTACGTTGTTTGTTTTTTATTCAGACAAAATAATTTAGAACTTTTTAGTGCTTATTTTTTGTTTTGAATGTTGAATGTTGTTTTTTGTTCTGAATGCTGAATGCAGACAAACAAGTAAGTAATTGTTCATAATTCAGCATTTAGCAATCAACATTCAGACTTCAGAGCTCAGCAATTAGAATTCAGAATTCAACAGTTTAAACAAACGGAGCCTAAATATAAAAGGCTTAAAATACAACACAACACATTAATTTGATCCAACAGGAACTAAACCCAGATCAACAAATCAATGAATTTACAAAACCCATAATAAAGATTAAAGTATATGGCACAAAATCAACTAGTTATATGAAACTGAGAAGGCAATGGCTGCAATTAATTATAAATTTTGTTATTTTGTAGTCGTAGGGAGATTTGGTTTTAATCGATGAAAATTGAACATGAATAGAAAGGGGGTTTTGATTTGGCAAGATAAAAAAGCAAAGAAAAAGAAATGTTGAAGTAAAGAAAATGAAACCGTTCCTGGCAATCAATATCCAGATATCATGAACACTATCGTTTTTTAGAGTGAGAAATGGTGGAGATGGAGGGGAAGAATTGCAAGGAAAAAGGAAGAAAGATTTGATTTAAGCGGATTTTGTTGAAGCGCTAATTCTATAAGGCCCGGAATTTATGAACGAATTTTGGCCCGAATTAATCCAAAGCACACATTTCATAAGCTCCTCCGATATCGACCTTTTATTTCCACTTCGTTCTTTTCTGGCCTGTTTGTTTTCGGGCTCTAAAGCAGTTCTCTTGTTGAAGACATGAATCTTTAAGAGGAAAAGGAAACAAGAGAGCATCTCCAGTGCAGATGTACTTTAAGTGTACTTTGAAGCAACAATGTTATTTTGACTGAAGGGAAATCAGGTACTTTCTGAGGCTGACGTGGATTATGGCGCCAAGCATACCACGAAAAAGACCTGTTAAAATATGATCAAACCTATTAACCCAACCCATTTACCCTACTTATAAATGGGTTGAATCAACCCATTTATGGATTGTTATTAAATAGATCATAAACGGATTGACCAATTTAAAAAGGATTATAAATGGGTAAACCATTTACTCATTTTTCAAATACTTAAAATTTAAAAATATACATTTTGAAAATAAGAATTTTGAAAATTTTCAAAAAATTACATGAATACTTCATCTTGTGAACACACATTGTAACTAACGGTTGTACTTAATAAATAGCAGACAACATTTCCATATTTGAAATCCGATTAGGCAGAAGCCACCATTTTTTTATTCAAACTACAGTAACTTCTTCATATAAACTTGGAATCAGACAAGACTTCGACCGATGAACTCCCATCTAAATTATGGACAATATGGAACAATCGGATACTTCATTTAATAAATGCACATTGTAGGTCTTCATGGGTAATTAACATTTGTACTTAGAAAATAACATGCTACATTTCCATATTTGAACTCCACCTAGGCAGAAGCTGCTAATTTTTTTGTTCAAACTGCAATAACTTCTCCATACTAGTTTGAAATTGGGCGAGGCTTTGATCGATGAATTCTCACCTAAATTACGGACAATATGAAACACTCGGATACTTCATCTTCGAACGCATGCTGTAGTTCTCCATCGTGACTAATGATTGCACTTAGCAAATAACAGACCACATCCTCATATTTATATCTATTTGTTTTTTATTAGTCAAATCAAATTTAAATTTTTAAATGGATTAAATGGGTAACCCGCTTATTAAATGGATTGGGTAAGATCAACCCTTGTATTAAATGAGTCATAAATGGATTGTGTAAAAATCGACCCAACCCATTTTGCTCCAACCCAACCCGTTTGACGTGTCTAACCACATTCTCAATTTTTTCTTTTTAACATCATTCTTAACTTGGTTGGTTATTTTTTCCATCTGCTTTCTTCCACAATCTAAGAAATTGCAATCAGATCTTTTATCACAACTAATGAAATATATTTCCAATACAGTTGGTTAACAAAGGTAATACAGTTCTACTAATCTTCTTCTTCTTCTTTTCCCCTTTTTTATTTTCCTCTTCTTCTTCTCTTTGTTTGATTTTTTTATGCACGCCGGGTTGTTGTTCTAATTATGCAAAAAATAACATCACATTATTCAACTGTATACTCTTTTTTCAAATGTTAATAATTCATCAATAGATTCTTACATTGCTTTACCTCCTGTAGTTTATTCTGTTAGATAGACAATGGTAACCAAGTTATCGTTTATAGTTTAAATTAGACAATTATGTATTATATATATTAAATAGTGACAACTCGTTTGAATAACGATTGATGATCAAGTTCAATGGAGTACACATTCACAATCCTTTGAATCAAAACATAACTTTTGAAGTTTTTATCATTATATATTGCCTCTGCTAAATAATTTTCATTAAACCTTTTATGTACTATACTGCAGATTTTGGTAATGAGCCCTTAAATTTGGATAAAGAGGCACTAAACAATGAAATTCACATATGTAATCCCACTGTTGTAAATGAAGATGTATCGACAAACTCAAATTATGTTGAGACAGTAAATGAAAATGCAGTTGTACTTGAAGAAGAAGTTATTACACCCGAAATAGGTATCAAATTTGATACCGTTGAAGAATTTTTTCAATGCTTTCGAAATTACACAAAACACATGGGGTTTCCAGCAAGGAAAGGGTCGAGTAAAAGAGATGATGGTGCATGCATAAGATAAGGGACATTTGCTTATGGATGATGTGGGAAGCCTGATTGTAAAACCGAAAACCTGTTAATGCCTCAACCGACCAATGCAATAGGTTGCAAGGTGAAACTCACATCTAGTTTGGCTCAAGATGGAAACTGCCATATTAATAAGCTATTCCTCGATCATAATCATGACTTAAGTCCTACAAAAGCTTGGTTTTTTCGATGTTATCGTCAAATTGATGAACATGTGAAAAAACAACTCGAAGTTAGCGATATTGCTGGGATTGGACCAAAGAAATTTTTTAATGCATTAGTAGTAGATGCAGGTGGACATGAGAACCTGTCATTTATAGAAAAAGACTGTAGAAACTATCTTGATAAGGCGAGACAATTATGGCTTGGAGAAGGCGATGCGGTTGCAATTCAAAAATATTTCATGAAAGTGCAAGTACGAAATCCAAAAAATTTCTTTAGCATGGATTTAAATGATTACGAACGAATAAAAATGTTTTTTTGGGAAGATGGCAGAAGTAGAGAGGCTTATAAAGAATTTGGTGATGTTATCATTTTCGATACAATGCTTAACAAATAAGTATGATATGCCTTTTGCTCCATTTGTCAGTGTAACGACCCGTATTTTTCGATAATTAAAAATATTGGATTTAATAAGATTTTAGAATTTAATATTGTGTGAAATTAAAATTTTATAATGAGAAAACAATTAGAATGTAATTTAATAATGTTGATTTAATGTAATTGATAACTATTTTAATGTAATTTCAATCAATCGAAATTATTGTAAAGTTAATTTGGTTATAATTGTTAATAAGAAATTAAATTGGTAATTAATGGAAATAATTAAATTGAAATATTACAATTAATATGAGTTTAGATAGTAACTGTAGAATTTGAATGTAATAAAGTGTAAATTGATATTAATTATATTCATATGATATTTTATGATTTAATAATAATAAAGGTGAGAATCACAATATAAGAATTCGATTGAAATTGAAATAAAATTAATTGGAATTTTATTATAGTTGTAATTGAACGCTGTAATTAGTGCAATATTTAAATATTCAATTTTGACATAGAAAATTTGTTTTAAAAGATTATTTATTTCTATGTAATTAAGAATGATTAATTGTTAACTTTTAAAAATTGAATTTGAAGGTGATTAAATTAATTTAATAATAATTTATTTAATTAACGTGAAATTAGCCATTTGGGCCACTGTCTCAGATTTCAATGAAACCAGTTTCATCGGATCCGTAATAGTGAATTTTTTTGAGGATTTAAATGGATATAATTCGATTTTGAAAACCAACTTCTGTATACAATGGAATTAGGGTTTGAAATTAGTTCTATTGAGTTTAAAAATATCGAAAACATATATTTTGATATATTGGATGACTTATTTTCGTTTCGGGAATGAAACGGGCTTTTCGTGTCGTTGTTATCGATTCGACCCAATACGGGTATGTCCATTCATTCTTATTTATCTTTGTCTATATAAATAGTTTTTCCTAACCCTAGCAGCCTTTTTATTCCTTATTCCTGTATGTACAATTCTATTCATCTGCTTCATCCTCCTTCCCAATGGCTGCAAGTCCAAAACCCTATTTGCAAATCAAAATCAAATCGAAAAATTTAAACTCCTCAAATCATAGCAAATCATATATCGTTGGAAATCTCTCGACGAGCGCAATCTACTACAGCAATTTGTTTTTCAATTCGAGTCACCGTTTAGCCAGAAATCGACGATCTTTCTCAGCCCTCCATTTCTAGGGTTTTCGATCCAACGGTGGATCGTCGACCGTTTGACGATAAGGAAGCGGCGTTTGGAAGAGGGAGTCGAGCAGGTCACAGATCTTGTAACAACCCGAAATTTAACCCATAATAATTAATTCGTTAATTAATGAAATAATAAAATAAAATTTTGAAATTATCAGAATTGAGCTACGAGAGTTGCACCATTGTGTCCGTGGTAATTTTCTGGTCAATTTCCATATATAGAACGTCAGAATCCGAGCTTATATGAGCAAGATACAGAATTAACAAGATAAACGATATATATATATATGGAGGTCGACCATCCGAAGGCCTAGGTCGACCGACCGGTCGACCTGGCACTATGGGCGGTCGACCTGTAGGTCGACCCGCCTACGTTTGTGAGGCGAAGGAATTTTTCCTTCGTGCTGTGCGATGTTAGCACGTCAATTTCATTCTTTTGTTCAATCTGGTCCCATCATGCTTCCATCCGGTGGCTCTTATTCGGCCTATGATGTGGTTGCATCCCGTTCAATCCTCATATCTAACGGTCCGAGATCCACTTCTACACCTATAAATAGAACCCTAGATCTAACACTTTTACTCATTATAAGATTTTCTCCAATTGGGTTCACCTTTTCAGGAAGGACCCTAAACGGAATAATTTTTCAAGGAGGAAATCATTTTAAATAAAAATATTTAACAACCCCAAGTGGATCCGGGAAGACCTAAAGGGAAGAGCTAAGGACCAGAGGTGAGTGATTATAATTATTTTAAATTTCTTTAAGTAATTTAAAATAATAGGGTTTTCAATAGTTGTAGTTTTACTACGATTTTTGGAATAACCTTTTTAGTAGTTTATTTACGGTTTTTAGAATTATTTTCAATCTATTTCTTTTAGCTATTCTTTTCAGTTAATTTTAGTTTATTCTGTTAATTATAGCTTTTCATTTATTTACAGTATTTTAATTTATTTACTGTTATTTATACGTTATTACATCTTTTTCCTACGCTTTGGATTTTCTTCCATTTTCAGTTTTCTTTTATTTCTCTTTCTTCTTCGCATATAGATTAGAATAGATTAATAGCGAATATGGATTAAAATTATAAGAATACTGAAATAACGGAAGATAGATGTAAATTGTAAAGACTATAATAAAAATGGAACTAAGACTGAAATTGAGCCTAATTATGATATTAATGTTAGAATTGGACTAATTAAAGATAATTGGCCTAGTTATAACTTAGAATTATAACTAAAAAGAGCATAAGATAAAAGAGGCTTATTTTCACACTTAGACCTTGGGTTAAGTAATAAGCATGATTATAAGATAGGTTATAATAAGAAAAAGAACGGAATGAGGCTTATTTTAAAACTTAGGATAAATTAATAAGCAAAGATAGTGAAGATAATAATAAAGGCTTATTTAAATAATTTATCTAAGTTAATAAGCAAAGATGAAAGTAGGACTTGTACCAAAAAAGTGAATTGTATATAGAAATTAGATTTAGAATCAGAAATTAGGGAGGAGTAGAATTAAAAATCAAAAGAATTAGACATCTACACCTCTTACCTAAAAATTCTAACTGATTCTATAATCTAAAGAAAAAGAAGAAGAAGAAGATGGGATCTGATTTATACCGTTCGTAGTTCTCTTTTAGATCATTCCCTTTTTAAATATACAACAAATAGATTGTATATATAGATTAGATTTCAGAAATTGGAAGATAGGGAAAAGAAGGATTGGGAATTTAATTTAAATTAGAGATTAGAAATTAAAATTACTTTTCAGAAAGTTTACTATTTATGAAACCCTAGACGGAAAGAATTTGATAGAGCTTCGCTGATGATAACAAAATTCTATGAAGAAAAGTGGAGGTCTAGGGGTTTATTTATAGAGGTGAGAAGAAACTAGAATCGTCGTAAATCTAGACCATTTAAAATGACCTAAACCTAAGCCACCACTCGTTCAATGGTTGACCACTAGACCCCAATCAATTGACTGCTAGTGGTTGACTAGTCCAGGGGGCGGCCGATTATTCCACTGTATTTTGGGTTGTTTGTTCCACGTATTAAATTTTTGGTAACTTTAATATTTATTAACTTAATTAATCCAATTAATCACATGTTATCGTTTAATCCTACTTAACCCATATGCTTCTCACGTTAATTTTCCAATTCAAAATAAAAAAATTAGACTCTTTCTAAATTCAAATATTTAAATTTTCAAATTTAAACTCGTTCGAGTTATTATAAATTCAAAAACTTTAAATGCCCATAACTTCTCTGTTTGAACTCCGATTTCAACATATTATCTATGGAAATTGATCAGAAAATCACCATGGATGCCATGGTGCAATTTCTGTGACCAAATTCTAACATTTACAAAATTTCATTTTTAATCTTATTTTAGTTTCTTAATAAATTTTATGGGATGTTAGAAAATATTTCTACAAAGCAGTAAAATCAACTCTTATACTTTGAAGCTTATAAGAATTAAGTCTTACTCTAATATTGCAAGAGTCAAGCAACCAAAAAAACTCCCACAACATAAGGACATTAAGTTATACTTTAATAACTTAGAATATTTTGATGGTCTAGTTTGTATGAATTTCAATATTGAGATACCACTTCATTCTTTAGCAGCAAATTTAATATGACAATAAACTAAATTAGGAGAACCATAGATTAATTATTGATCATGAAGTACTTGCATCGCATAATATCTTTTTATGTACTACGTGATCAACACATGATTGAAGATAATCGATGTGAAAGAATTGAAACATATGTGCTCAGACCATTGTCTTACTTTGAATTGAAGCCATGCCAAGTTGGTGGTAAGGGGCCATACGCAAAAACTGAACAATCATACTCTTTGAATTTATTGTTGTTATATGATTCAAATATGTGCCCATGAATGTTTCAGATTGAAGATATAATGTATAGCTTCATATTGGAATAGACGGGAAGTCGATTGGAGGAAGAGATCAAAAGATATGGAGAAGAGAAACTGTCAAGTGCTAGTTTCAGGCACTCAAACATTTGACTACCCTGGTTAGACATCTAAATGCCTGTAGATTTCAAACCAGAGAGTTTCCAAGCAATATGACGTCTGACTTAGGGGATCAGATGTCTAAATCTCTGCAGTTTGTAACCCCGAGAGTTATAAGTTTTTACAAAGACACCTGACTCCTTATGTCAGATGTTTGATTTCCTGTAGCGGGCATTTCTAAAGATTTATGACAACTCGAATTTGTGAGTGCAGTTTCGTCATTTTGATGTAAGTTATTATCTATTGGTGGTGCAAATTCTTTTGATATGATCCGATGATCTAAAGTAATTAGAGAAATCTATATTAGCCTTCTAATCTTCTTTTTAATTAAGGATTATTAGGTTTTCATCATTGTAATTAGTATAAATCTAGCTCATCAATTCGGGGATTTTCTATCTTGAGCACTCTAAATTATAATTCTTCAATTTAGTGATTGAATAGAGAGAGTCTTCATATTTTGTAACTCTTTAATCATTGATTTGGCTTATGATCTCTTGTAATTGCTAACTGGAATAAAAGTGTCGTAACGCCTCCATTGATGTAGGATACAAATCTGAACCATATTAAATCTTATGTGTCTCTTCTTTTTGTTATTTGATCTTATGTGTTAACATAATTGATTTTGAATTTGCATTAGTTTTCAAATATACAAAACTGGATTCCGGTTAATCGCTTCCGCATATTAGAGATAAACCCTTCCCCACATTTTTCACCATAGTTTGGTATCAGATCCAACATTTTTATTCTATTTGGATACTAACATTGACTTCTAAAAAATCTACTGGTAGATTTGGTGTTAATTATGTTGTTACACATTATGATGGAAAGGGAGATTTTGGAACTTGGAAGATGAAGATGGAGGAAGTGTTGAAGAAGGAGAAGACTTTTATGATTGTTTCTACATCTAAAAATTTAAAGCATATTGAGGAAGATGTTTTGGAAGAGATGGAAGATGAAGACCTTACAACAATCCAGTTAAGTCTTTTAGTTGAATTTATTAGAGAGCTTTCTCAAAAAAAGAAGGCAAAGGAATTATGGGATTCATTATTTGATGCATATCAAGAAAAGTCTCTCACAAATTAGATTATTCTTCAACAACAGATCTATTCATTTAAGATGAAGCTTGGAGACGATCTTATGGAGCACGATGATGCTCCTACTACCTTGGTTATAAACCTTAAGGCAACAGATGTTGAGATTAAAGATGAGGCTAAAGCAGTGATTCTCCTGTGTTCTTTGCCTAAGGAGTATACTACTTTTGTTAATTCCATGATATATGGTCGTAGTAAGACTAGCCTATTAGATATTAAGGCGAGATAGATTGGCGAGAACTAATGTAGACAGTGACTCTGAGGGTTTATCTATTTAGAGAGGTAGAAGACAAGGCAAGTCAAAGAATGGTGGAGATCGAAATATGTCAACATCTTAGTCTAGGGGCATAATCATTTGATCTGTAATTATTGTAAGAAATCATGGCATTTTGTAGCTCAATGTCCCAAGCCGAAGGACAAAGAAAAGACCCAAAGCAAGCTTCAGTATCTACCGTAGTGACATCAAATACAAAGAATTATACCGATGTGTTTATAGCTTCTGGCTCTTCTGGGAAGAGCAATTATGGCTTATTAAATCTGGCGCATCCTACCGTATGACACCTGATATGAACTGTTTCTCTACATACCGTGAGATTAATGGAGGAGATGTTTTAAAGGGCAATGATGCTTCTTACCGTATGTTTGGTATTGGTAGTGTGAAGTTCATAATATTTGATGATACTGATGTAAGACATATATATGATTTGAGGAGGAGCTTGATTTCTATTAGGGCTTTAAGTAGGTTTGGGTTAAAGATTGGAGTCGAGGGAGAGAAAATGAAGACATCGAAGTGTTTCATGATTGCTATGAATGGCGTAAGGGCAAGGAATAATTATTTATTGAATGGCACTATTGTAGTTGGTGAATCAGTTTCTGTTACTTCGGGTGATTCAGATTCTTCCATATTATGGTATTTGCAGATAAGACATATTGGTGAGAACGGTTTGGATGAGTTGAGAAAGCGAGGTTTGATTGATGGTGTTCATCATTCAGAGCTTGGCTTTGTGAGGAGCGTGTTCTTGCAAGCGGACAAAGATTTCTTTTGTTACTGGAGAGCATAAAGCATAGGCTGTTTTAAAGTATGCTCATATAGATGTTTGGGGGCCCTCTTCTTGGCCATCTTTTGATGGAGCCAGATATTTCGGTTCATTTATAAACGATTTCCCTCGTAAAGTCTAAGTATAATTTCTACATTCTAAGAGCAAAACTTTTGACAGGTTTCAAAAGTGGAAATCTATTATTAAGAAGCAGTCAGGGAAGAAGTTGAAAGTTCTTCATTCTGATAACGACAATGAACTCATATCATAGGAATTCATCAATTTATGTGAGTTCGAAGTTATTAAGAGGCATTACACCACACCTGCTGACCCTTTTCCTAATGAGGTTGCTAAAAGAATGAATCAGACATTATTGAAGAGAACTCGTTATCTCAGATTGACTTCTAAATCGAGGAAGGGATTTGGGGCCGAAGCTTTATCTATGGCAGTTTTCCTCATCAACCACACACCTTCTACTGCCATAGACATGAAGATCCATGAATAAGTATGGAAAGGAGAGCATGTTAGCTATTCATTTCTCAGAGTATTTGAATGCCTAGCTTATGTACATGAGAGCAGAGGCAGGCTGGAACCTAGAGCTCGCAAGTGTGTCATTCTAGGTTATATAAGATAAGTGAAGGGATATAGGATGTGGTGTCCTATCAGCAAGAAGATTATTATTATCAAGCATGTGACTTTTGATAGGAAGGCTATATTAAAGGAGAAGCCTTTCTCATCCGATGAGAGTATGAGGATAGATTCAGAATACCAAACACAAGGCTTGTCTTCTTCAGATTCTTTCCATAGAGGTACAGATGGTGTTTTCGGTGGCACCATGGTCGATGAGTATAGTACAAATGTTAATACAAAGGATCAGACTCAAGGTGAAGCTCATTCAGGGACTAGGTCTGTTAGATAGATGAAGAAGCCTAGGTGGCTTGAGGATTTTGTTTGATTGAGCATCGAAGATATTGACTTCGATGACATAGAAACATATGCATTGAATTTGTCCATGATGAGCACGGAGATTATAGAGACGCTATTGCATCAGTTGACAGATCTAATTGGTTAGTTTCCATGGAAGAGGAGATTTAATCTTTGCAGAAAAATCATACTTGGGATTTGGTGACTCTTCCTACTGACAAGAGGGTAATTGGATGAAAGTGGATCTATAGAGTGAAAGACAGCCACAATGGTGATTTTAGATATAAAGCAAGGTTAGTAGTAAAGGGGTATTTTCAAAAGAAAGGGGTAGAGTATCATGATATCTTTACTCCAGTTGTCAGGCATACATCCATTCGTATTCTAGTGGTATTAGTTGCTCATTATGATATGAAACTTGAACAACTAGATTGCAAAACTGCATTCTTGCATTTGATTTAGATGAGGAGATTTATTTGTGGCAGCTAGAGGGGTTCATTAATAGTAGTAGGCTAGGTTATGTTTGTAAATTTAACAAATCTCTATATAGACTGAAGCAGTCTCCTAGACAATGATATAAGAGGTTTGATAAGTTTATCTTAGGGTTACTCCATAAACTTCAAAGACCAGTGTGTTTATTTTAGGAGGTGTGATGGAGATATGATATATCTTTTGTTATTTGTTGATGACAGGTTGTTTGCATCTCAGAGTATGGTTAGAATTACAGAGTTGAAAGCAAAGCTCAACAAAGTGTTTGATATGAAAGATTTGGGAAAATCATAAAGAATTTTGGGTATAGAAATAGTCAGAGATAGGAAGCGAAGAGAGTTGAAAATCACTCAGGCTTAGAACATTGAGAAGGTCCTCGCTCGATTTTGTATGGAGAAAGCCAAACCGATCGGCACTCCATTAGGCTCACATTTTAAGTTTTGAAAGAATTATTTCTTTCATCAGATGAAGACAAGAGGTATATGGAAAGTGTACCATATTCTAGTGTTGTTGGTTGTCTCATGTATGCGATGGTGTGCATGAGACCAGTGTGTTTATTTTCCGTTATGTTGTTTTGTGTTTAAATGGATGTAATGAAGAAGTCATAACTGTCAAGTATTGGATATCGACCAAATGGGCATCTTTATATGTCGATCTTGGAGTATTTTGTAAATTATTTTTTCTTTGAACTTGGGATCGAATGGGGTTATGTAATGAATATGAAATTTTATTTATGAAATGAAATATGGAAGTTTATTATTGAAAAATGTTTAAAAAATTTCATATTACTTCTGATGTTATTGATATGATTAATATAGCTGCATTTTATCGCTGGAAAGTAGCATTATGGATGGCAACAACATCTGTAACACTTAGTTTCGGGCCTCAAAATGGAGGATGTTACAAAACAATATATATAGTTCACAGAGTTATCTATTTATACTTTCAAAGTCTCACAATGGAATGGATAAAATATAATATCAGAAAACAAGTACCCATTTCATAACAGAAAACCATTTCAGAAACATAACATGTCTATATAGAGCCTCTATAGTACAATATTCCAAAATAACATAACTGTCTGAACTGGGTACAATAAAGAGATTTAAAAGCAAAAATAGTAGATAATTGCCATAAGTCTTCACCTCCACCTTCATCTCCTAGATCAGCTTTGTCTCCTCTAACCTGTGTATTATAATGTGGAGTGGGTCAGAACAACTAATGTCTGGTGAAATGAAAATCTCAAGCTTTATAATATTTATACTTGGACAATATTATTTAGATAAGAAATATGTCTTACAAATTTAAAATTATACCATTCAAATAACTTTAACTGTAAGCCCAAAGGCCTTTCCAATCCAACCCCTAAACTCTAACGCAACTAACATCTATGATGCAAGAGAAAGCACACAAACCGATAAATACCCTTTATTGGAGATTTGGCAGACTCTAACCATTTAATACCTATAAATTAGGCAAGCCCCCATCATTTAATACCTAACCCATTTCCAAACTCTAACGCAGCTGTCGTTAACGATGCGAGAGCAAGAACCTTCAACCACTTAATACCTCTTTCTTGGGAACTTAGGCAGACTCTGACCATTTAAGACCTATAAAATAGGCAGGTCCTCGTCATTTAAGACCTAACTCAAGGTGGGTCCCTACATGGTTCTCACTAACTAACATCGTAAGAAATCCCATCTGGTCACTTAATACTTTTCCTAAGAAAGATGCGGACCCATCCATAACCTCTTAATACCTCTAATATGAAGCGGACCCCTCCTAAAAATTTATCCTATCGTACCAATAGCGTAACTTATAACCCATAAACCAAAATGTGACGTCTCAAATTACCCGACTATTCATAGGTACTGGTAGCCAATATAGCTGGGTAGACTTACCCTATAGAATTGGGACTAACCTCGCATCCACTTGGGTTATTTCTTATAGACGATGACCCATATCAATCCGCAAAGCCATAATGATGGTAGCCGGATTTAGCTGG
Source organism: Allium fistulosum (assembly GCA_030737815.1). Lineage (NCBI taxonomy): Eukaryota > Viridiplantae > Streptophyta > Magnoliopsida > Asparagales > Amaryllidaceae > Allium > Allium fistulosum. Next base: position 332,035,059 of record CM060908.1, read on the forward strand.
GCAGACTTCTATGTAACTTTTGACTAACATCGCATCCTTATAACTTAGTCATACTTTATAGGTATAACCATTGTATACATATACCATCCTAAAAAATTAATAATTAAGGCCATATAAGGTATCCCCTTATTATGCCTTTAATTATGGATTAATCCCCCATAATTATCATTAACTATCTTCCTAAGGAATTAATGCTATTTACTACCCTATTAATTCTAATCAATAAGTTCGATATGCTATAATTATTACGTTATTATTAACTTTAATAATCAATACATTAATATTATATATATTTATGCATGAGATTCGTATAAAATATTTCCAGTCATACGCAAAGAAAATGCTTATTAATTTAAATAACAAACTTATACAAGTCTCAAATTCCAAACAAAAATGTAGCTAATATCCTTAGGCAACAACAACTTATAAACAAAAAGGAACAATACCAAACTTATCTCATATTTTATTAATATAATAGAATTGTCTCCTCTATTCAAGGAACAAACACTATAATTTAAACTTTTTATATTCTATCCAACTTTTGCAATTACCACCTTGTAGTGAATAAGGGATTCATATTTATTAAATTTACATGAATAGGCGGTGCACTACAAATAATCAAAAGTCATACTTTGCACACCATTTCTAAATTTATTTATTTTTAGAATCCTTTAACACTACAAGAGAAATCAAAAGAGATGAAGTGGGATATATTATAAATTTCTTAAATCTCAACACAGATCTAATTCTACTATATTGATACAAAACAATTGAAATTCCAACATATTCAAAGATTGACATTTATTTAGGGAAATTCTGAGGGTGTTAGATGTTTATGTTTTCGTTTACCGAAATTTCCCAAGGCATACATCAATTCCAAACAAATACAATTCAATTACAAAAATGTGAAAAACCTAATATTTCACTCATAGAGTTACCTGCTTCCTAACTGGATTTGATTCCACCATGCCAAATTTTCTTTTAGATCTTCCTCTTTTGGAATATACAACAAAGTGAATTGTATATAGAAATTAGATTTAGAATCAAAAACTAGAGGGGAATAGAATCAAAAATAGAAAGAATTAGACATCTATACCTCTTACCTGAAAATTCTAACTTATTCTGGAAGCTAAAGAAGAAGAAGAAGATGAAATCCAATTTACACCGTTCCTAATTCTCTTTTAGATCATTCAATTTTTAAATATATGACAAATAGATTGTATATATAGATTATAATTCAGAAATTAGAAGATAGAGAAAAGAAGGATTGGGAATTTAATTTAAATTAGAGATTAGAAATTAAAATTACTTATCAGAAAATTTACTATTTATGAAACCCTAGACAGAATGAATTTGATAGAGCTTCACCGATGATACCAAAATTTTATGAAGAAAAGTGGAGGTCTAGGGGTTTATTTATAGAGGTGAGAAGAAACCAGAATCGTCGAATAATTAAACCTATACCATTTAAAATGACATAAACCTTACATGCCACTCGTTCAAAGGTTGACCACTTGACCCCTATCAATTGACTGCTAGTGGTCGACCGGTCCAAAGGGGCGGTCGATTGTTCCATTGTATTTTGGGTTGTTTGTTCCACGTATTAAATTTTTTGTTACTTTAATATTTATTAACTTAATCGATCACACGTTAACGTTTAACCCAGCTTAACCTATATGCTTCTCACGTTAATTTTCCAATTCAAAATAATTTTTTTAGACTTCTAAATTCAAATATTTAAATTTCCAAATTAAACTCTTTTGAATTATTTTAAATTCGAAAACTTCAAATAACCATAACTTCTCGGTTTGAACTCCGATTTCAACATATTATCTATGGAAATTGATTAGAAAATCACCACGAATGCCATGGTGCAACTTCTGTAATCAAATTCTGGCATTTTCAAAATTTTCATTTTTAATCTTATTTTAATTTCTTATTAAATTTTATGGGATGTTAAAAAATATTTCTACAAAGCAGTAAAATCAACTCCTATACTTTAAAGCTTATAAGAGTTAAGTCTTACTCTAATATTGCAAGAGTCAAGGAACCAAAAAATCCCACAACATAAGGACATTGAGTTATACTTTAATAACTTAGAATATTTTGATGGTCTTGTTTGTATGAATTTCAATATTGAGATGCCACTTCATTCTTTTAGCAGCAATGTTAATATGACAATAAACTGAATTGGGAGAACCATAGATGAATTATTGATCACGAAGTACTTACATCGCATAATATCTTTTACTACGTGTTCAACACAAGACTGAAGATAATTTATGTGAAAGAATTGAAACATATGTGCTCAGACTGTTGTCTTAGTTTGAATTGAAGGCATGCCAAGATGGTGGTAAGGGGCTATATGCAAAAAATGAGCAATCATACTCTTTGAATTTGTTGTTGTTATACGATTCAAATATGTGCCCACGAGTGTTTCAGATTGAAGATATAATGTAGAGCTTCATATTGGAATGGACGGGAAGTCGATTGAAGAAAGAGATCAAAAGATATGGAGAAGAGAAACCATCAAGTGCCCGTTTCAGGCACTCAAACATCTGACTACCCCGGTTAGACGTCTGAATGCCTGTAGATTTCAAACCAGAGAGCTTCCAAGCAATATGACGTCTGACTTAGGGGATCAGATGTCTAAATCGTTGTAGTTTGTATACCCGAGAGCTATAAGTTTTTACAAAGACACCCGCCTCCTATATTAGACGTTCGATTCCCTATAGCGGGCATTTTTTCAAGGTTTATGCCAACTCGAATTTATGAGGGCAGTTTCGTCATTTCGATGTAAGTTATTTTCTATTGATGGTACGAATTCTTTTGATATGATCTGATGATCTAAAGTAATTAGAGAAATCTATATTAGCCTTCTAATCTTCTTTTTAATCAAGGATTATTAGGTTTTCATCATTGTAATTATTATAAATCTAGCTCATTCAATTTGGGGATTTTCTATTTTGAGTGCTCTAAATTATAATTCTTCAATTTAGTGATTGATTAGAGAGAGTCTCCACATTTTGTAACTCTCTAATCATTGATTTGGCTTACAATCTCTTGTAATTGCTGACTGGAATAAAAGTGTCGTTAGGCCTTCATGGACATAGGATACAAATCCGAACCATATTAAATCTTATGTGTCTTTTCTTTTTGTTATTTGATCTTGTGTGTTAACATAATTGATTTTGAATTTGCATTGGTTTTCAAATATACAATATTAGATTTTGGTTAATCGCTTCCACATATTAGAGATAAATCCTTCCCCACATTTTTCACCACAGTTTGGTATCAGATCCGGCATTTTTATTCTATTTGGATACTAACGGTGACTTCTAAAAAATCTATTGTTAGATTTGGTGTTAATTATGTTGTTACACATTTTGATGGAAAGGGAGATTTTGGAACTTGGAAGATGAAGATAGAGGCAGTGTTGAAGAAGGAGAAGACTTTTAAGATTATTTCTACGTCTAAAAAATTGAAGCATATTAAGGCGGATGTTTTAGAAGAGATGGAAGATGAAGCTCTTACAACAATCTAATTAAGTCTTTTTGTTGAAGTTCTTAGAGAAGTTTCTCAAAAGAAGAAGGCAAAGGAATTATAGGATTCATTATTTGATGCATATCAAAACAAGTCTCTCATAAATCATATTATTCTTCAACAACAGATCTATTCGTTTAAGATGAAGCTTGGAGATGATCTCATGGAGCACGATGATGCTCCTACTACCTTGGTTATAAACATTAAGGCAACAGATATTGAGATTAAAGATGAGGCTCAAGCAGTGATTCTCTTATGCTCTTTGCCTAAGAAGTATACTGCTTTTGTTAACTCCATGATATATGGTCGTAGTAAGATTAGTCTGTTAGATGTTATGGCTAGATAGATTGGCGAGAACTAATATTGACAGTGACTCTAAGGGTTTATCTATTTAGAGAGGTAGAAGACAAGGTAAGTCAAAGAATGGTGGAGATCGAAATAAGTCAGCGTCATAGTCTAGGGACCTAGACATTTGATCTGTAATTATTGTAAGAAATCATGGCATTTTGTAGCTCAATGTCCCAAGCTCGAAGGGCAAAGAAAAGACCCAAAGCAAGCTTCGGTATCTACCATAGTGACATCAAATATAGAGAGTTATACCGATGTGTTTATAGCTTCTGGCTCTTCTGGGAAGAGCAACTATGGCTTATTAATTCTGGCGCATCCTACCGTGTGACACCTGATATGAACTGTTTCTCTACATACCGTGAGATTAATAGAGGAGATGTTCTAATGGGCAATGATCCTTCTTACTATATGGTTGGTATTGGTAGAGTATGAAGGTCGGAATATTTGATGGTTTAATTCATACTATTACTGATGTTAGACATATATATGATTTGAGGAGGAGCTTGATTTCTATTAGGGATTTAAGTAGGCTTGGGTTAAAGATTGGAGTTGAGGGAGAGAAAATGAAGACATCGAAGTGTTTCATGATTTTTGTGAAAGGCATGAGGGCAAGAAATCTTTATTTATTGAATGACACTACTGTAGTTGGTGAATCAGCTTCTGTTACTTCGGCTGATTCAGATTCTTCCAGATTATGGTATTTGCGGATAAGACCTATTGGTGAGCACAGCTTGGATGAGTTGAGAAAGCGAGGTTTTATTGATGGTGTTCATCATTCAAAGCTTGGATTTTGTGAGGAGCGTGTTCTTGGCAAGCGGACAAAGATTTCTTTTGTTACTGGAGAGCATAAAGCGTAAACTGTTTTAAAGTATGCTCATATAGATGTTTGGGGGCCTTCTCCTTGGCCATCTTTTGATGGAGCCAGGTATTTCATTTCATTTATAAACTATTTTCCTCGTAAAGTTTGTGCATACTTTCTACAGTCTAAGAGCGAAACTTTTGAAAAGTTTCAAAAGTGGAAATCTATTTTTGAGAAGCAATAAGGGAAGAATTTGAAAGTTCTTCATTCTGATAACGACAGTGAATTCATATTATAGGAATTCATCAATTTTTGTGAGTCCAAAGGCATTAAGAGGCTTTACACCACACCTGCTGACCCTCAGTCTAATGAGGTTGTTGAAAGAATGAATCAAACATTATTGAAGATAACTCATTATCTCGGATTGACTGCTAAGTCGAGGAAGGGATTTGGGGCTGAAGATTTATCTATGGCGGTTTTCCTCATCAACCACACACCTTCTACTGCCATAGACATGAAGATCCATGAAGAAGCATGGAAAGGAGAGCCTTTTAGCTATTCATTTCTCAGAGTGTTTGAATGCCCAGCTTATGTACATGAGAGCAGAGGTAGGCTGGAACCTAGAGCTCGCAAGTGTATCGTTCTAGGTTATATAAGATGAGTGAAGGGATATAGGATGTGGTGTCCTATCAGTAAGAAGATTCTTATTATCTGGCATGTGACTTTTGATGAGAAGGCTATATTAAAGGAGAAGCCTTTATCATCCGATGACAGTATGTTGATAGGTTCAGAATACCAAACACAAGGCTTGTCATCTTACGATTCTTTTCATAGAGGTGTAGATGGTGTTTTTGTTGTTACTGTAGTTGATGAGTATAGTACAAATGTTAATACAAAGGATCAGACTCAATGTGAAGCTCATTCAGGGACTAGGTCTGTTAGATAGATGAAGAAGCCTAGGTGGCTTGAGGATTTTGTTTGATTGAGCATCGAAGATATTGACTTCGATGACATAGAAACATATGCATTGAATTTGTCCATAATGAGCACGGAGATTATAGTTAGTTTCCATGGAAGAGGAGATTTAATCTTTGCAGAAAAATCATACTTGGGATTTGGTGACTCTTCCTACTGACAAGAGGGTAATTGGATGAAAGTGGATCTATAGAGTGAAAGACGACCACAATGGTGATTTTAGATACAAAGCAAGGTTAGTAGTAAAGGGGTATTTTCAGAAGAAAGGAGTAGAGTATCATGATATCTTTACTCTAGTTGTCAGGCGTACATCCATTCATATTATTGTGGAATTAGTTGCTCATTATGATATGGAACTTGAGCAACTAGATAGCAAAACTGCATTCTTGCATGGTGATCTAGATGAGGAGATTTATTTGTGGCAGCTAGAGGATTTCATTGGTAGCAGTAGGCCAGATTATGTTTGTAAACTTAACAAATCTCTATATAGACTGAAGCAGTCTCCTAGACAATGATATAAGAGGTTTGATAAGTTTATCTTAGGGTTACTCCATAAACTTCAAAGACCAGTGTATTTATTTTAGGAGGTGTGATGGAGATATGATATATCTTTTGTTATTTGTTGATGACAGGTTGTTTGCATCTCAGAGTATTGTTAGAATTACAGAGTTGAAAGCAAAACTTAACAAAGAGTTTGATATGAAAGATTTGGGAAAATCACAAAGAATTCTAGGTATGGAGATAGTCAGAGATAGGAAGCGGAGAGAGTTGAAAATCACTCAGGCTTAGTATATCGAGAAGGGCCTCACTCTATGGAGAAAGCTAAACCGATCAGCACTCCATTAGGCTCTCATTTTAAGTCGTCGAAAGAATTATCTCTTTCATCAGATGAAGACAAGAGGTATATGGAAAATGTACCATATTCTAGTGTTGATGGTTGTCTCATGTATGCGATGGTGTGCATGAGACCAGATTTGGCCCGTGCAGTGGGTATTGTGAGTCGATATATGTCTAACCCCGACAAAGAACATCAGAAAGCAGTGATGTGAATACTCATATATCTTTATGGCAATTCATCAGTTGGCTTGTTGTATGGTGGAGTAGGTGGTGACATCTCTCTTAGAGGTTACCGTGGTTTATATTATGCTGGGGATAAAGATGTACGGAAGTTAGTGTGGAACTATGTTTTTACAATTGGCATAGGCTCGATTTCATAGAGATCAAATTTGCAGTCTATAGTAGCTTTGTCGACTACCGAGGTTGAGTTGATATCGATTAGGAAGCGACTAAGGAGGGATTTTATTTTCTTTAGAAATTGGATGATCTTTCTATGGTGTAGCGGAAATAGTGCTATTTTCAGACAATCAGAGTGCGATTCATCTTGTAGGGAATGTAGTAGTTCTCGTATGAAGCATATTGATGATAGAGGTTTCTTCCTTATGTTTAAGGAAGAACAAAGCAAGATCAAATTAGTGAAGGTGAGTATTATGGGTAATCCTTTAGATATGATGACTAAGTCACTTCCCAAGGACAAGTTTGAGCATTGCTCAAACTTGATCAGCTTGATTTCAGATTCTTGAACACCATGGGTTTTGACCCAACAACTCTTATGACTATTTTGTTGATTGTTGAAGAGACCAACATATTTTGAATCAAGGTGGAGTGTTGTTGTTATATGATTCAAATATGTGCCAATGAGTGTTTCGGATTGCAGATATAGCTTAGAGCTTCATTAGAAGAGACGGGAAGTCGATTTGGAGGAAGTGATCAAAAGATACGGAGAAGAGAAACTATCAAGTGCTAGTTTTAGGCACTCAGACGTCTGACTACCCTAGTCAGACATCTGAATGCTAGTACATTTCAAACCAGATAGCTTCCAGGCAATCAGATGTCTAACTTGGAGGATAAGACGTTTGAATCACTGCAGTTTGTAAAGCCGAGAGTTATAAGTTTTTACAAAGACATTTGACTCCCTATGTTAGACATCTGATTTCCTATAGCAGCGTTTTTTAGGGTTTATGCTGACTCAACTTTGTGAGGGTAGTTTTGTCATTTCAGTGCAAGTTATTCTCTATTGATAGTGCAGATTCTTTTGATACGATCCGATGATCTAGAGTAATTAGAGAAATATATATTAGCCTTCTAATCTTCTTCTTTATCAAGAATTATTCGGTTTTAATCATTGTAATTAACAGGAATCCCAGCTCATCCAATTTGAAGGTTTTCTATTTTGAGTGCTCCAAATTATAATTCTTTAATTGAGTGATTAGTTAAATATAGTCTCCGCATATTGTAGTTCTCTAGTCATTGATTTGGCTTTTAATCTCTTGTAACCGCTGAATGGAATAAAAAGGTTGTTGGGTCTCCGTGGACGAGGATACAAATCCGAACCATATTAAATCTTCCGTGTCTTTTCTTTATATAATTTGATCTTGTGTGATAGCAAAATTGATTTTGAATTTGCATAGATGTTCAGATAGACAAAACTAGATTTTGGTTAATCGCTTCTGCATATTAGTGATAAATCTTTTCCCATATTTTTTTCACTACAGAATTGTCTGCTCAAAAATCTAAATCTAGGACGAAGAAAATAAATGTTTTCCGACATAACATGAAGTAACTAATAAATGAACTGGAATTAATTAGTGCAATTATTATGGGAAAAATAATTAAATTATCTTACCCTACCTAATGCTTAAACTATAGTGATTGGACTTATCCCTCTCATTGCAAAATTGCAAGATAGGAACATCTATATCAACAATAATTTTTAATAACATCCTTCTTTAGTACCAAGCCCTTGCATACATAAGACTCACATTTGGTGCAAAACAAACTATGAAAGATAAATGAATGTATAAAGTCACCTTGCTAGTATTTCCGACACTTACTATAGTAGTCTTCAACAGCTCAAGTCCCTCCTCTCCTTTATGAACCACATATTGAAGATATGCAATTAAAAGTACTACTATCCTCGTCAAAAGGTAAAAACAAATCTGTTGTTTTTTCCATGATATTTAGCTGCATACAGCTATGAATATGCATTATCTAATTTAAACCAAAGTGGATGAGGATTTTTATTGCCATATGCATGTCAAACAAAATTATAGATCCAGATCTATTATTAATTTTTAAAGATATCTATCACTTAAATATAATATTGAATTTATTTACATAGATCATCAATTCTTATTATGTTGCAAATTAATCTAGTAAATTTAATTACCTGCTTGGGTTATTTATTGGGGTTTTGCATTGAAGGTCCCTATTTTTTATGTTGTTGTAAGAAAAGTCTCTGTGATAATGAGTATGTAAATTAAGTCCCTATTTTTTCTAAATCGGAAAGTGCAAACTATCTTGCGCTTTCTTTATAGAAAGTGCAAGTTAACTTGCGCTTTTTAAAAATTTAAAATTTTTGAAAATTTCAAAATTTTCAAAAAAAAAATTCAAAATTAAAAAACGCAAACTAGCTTGCGCTTTTCTGATAAAAAGTGCAAGTTACCTTGCGCTTTTGAAAAATTTCAAAATTTTTGAAAATTTTAAAAATTTCGAAATCAAAAGGAGCAAGTTAACTTGCAATTTTCAAACATTTCAAAAAAAATTCAAAATGAAAGCGCAAACTAGCTTGCGCTTTCCTGATAGAAAGCGCAGGTTAACTTTCGCTTTTCAAAAATTTTTAAAACTTCAAAATTTTCAAAATAAAAAATTTATAGTCAAAAAGTTGCAAGTTTAGTTTGCATTTTCTGTCAGAAAAATGCAAAACACCTTGCGTTTTCTATTTTTCAAAAAATATGGACTAAATTTACATATTCATATCTACAGAGACTTTTCTTATAACAAGATCAAAAACAGGGACCCGTGGCTCTTTTTTTGTATTTAAAAGATCAGTTTCATTCCATGGGTGGGTATATGATATAAGATACCATAGCTGTGGAAACATTAAATGCGTGCACAATAAAAAAAACATGAATGTCATTTTTGACAATTTTTGAATTGCCAATTCTTTTCCCAAACTTGTATTTCTTTATTTTTGAAGCAAAGGTAGTGGAATAGCTCAAGATGAATCCAAGCTTACCCATGCAATCTTCATTACCACGTAAAACTACGAACAGTAAGTTACAACACCACATCAACATAAATGCTCACGAAGGAGCCAAAAAATAAAATCTACCACACCAACATAAATGCTCAGCAGGAGCCCCAGTACACAAAAGCACAAACCAAATCCATAGTACATATAGACGCAAGCTACATCATGAAACAAAGTACATCATCTACATGCAACACACAAAAGCCAAATATACATAGAGACCCAAAACAAATAAATTACAGAAAGAAACTGAACTGAGTTACCACCACATATACATCAAAGAGCAAGTAACCATCATCCCAACAAAAAGTAAATCTGAATCATCATAACATGCTTCAGTTGTTTCTTCTTTCCGTCCTATGAACTCCAGCTCCAATGCTATCACCAACCAAATCAATGTGCTTCCAGTTGTCAATTCCTGTTCACAGATATGCGTATTTCATAACTTGAAATAATATGGAATTTGTATTTTTGGCAACACTCCTGAAACATCTATTATTTCTTTTCGCCCCGCAGTATCCAACAGTATGAAAATATGAAAAGAATGTACTTATTCAGCATTTCGTTGTTAGAGATTCTACTATAACGATAGCTCCATAATTCGAACCGCTCTTTGATATAGACACCCCACTCCAAATCAATATTTATGTAGACTAAACCTTTAGTCCAGGTATAAAATGCCACGTCACATTCATAGAATATATGAGTTTATCCATCTCCTTCCCCACAGTTAAAACACCTCTTAATAATATTCATCTTCTTAATTCTCAACGTGTTCATAGTGTTCAACTTCCCATGTATTAGAATCCACATATGCATCTACCTCCATAGGAATCCTTTTAGTACTCCACTATTAGAAAACCCCTCAAAATTTATACCGGAGAAGTTGAAAAACTTATAACAGCTATGAACATTAAAAACTTTCCTTCTAGACCAGAGCCATTCAACATCATCTTCACCACAGTTTAACTCAATATTCTCTATTAATTCAATGAGCATCAACAATTGCTTGAGAGCTCTACCTTCAACGATTCTGTTAAAAGATGGCGTTTGAATCCCGCAGCTTGATTATCATACATACCCTCAATTGAACATTTTTTATCACCTGCTATTTCAAAAAGAATCAAATTCAACAGCAAAAGGAATTTTGGTAATAGCCAATTATCCAACCAGAAAGCACACTTTTTACCATTATCACCTTGAAACCAACTCCAATCTTGAATAATTGCACATTGTCCATAATGTCCCTCCATAATTTTGATCAGCGTTTATATTTAGCATGTATAGAGAAATTACCATATAACACACATTTGAAATCCATTCTACCCATTGCATTTTTATAATTCATCATGTTCCACAGTCATTTACACAATAAAGAGGAATTCATACGCTTTAGATTGATGATAGCCAAACCTCCTCATTCATAAGATTTGCACATCTATTCCCAAGCAATCAAACAACTCAGAGCACTACTGTATTTCTTCCCAGTCCAAAAGAAGTTTCTCCTTATAGCATCAATTTTATTAATAACCCAAGCAGGACATTTATAAAAGGACAGCCAGTATAGAGGTAAGGATGATAGCACAGAGTTAACTAAAACTAACCTCCCAGCTTTGGACAGTGGGCTACCTTTCCATCTGGTTAATCTGGTGTCCGCTTTATTGATAATTGAGAACCAGCCCTCCTTGAGCAATTTACTTGGCCTTATACGAAGGCCTAAATAATTCAAAGGGAAGTCTCTTACCTTGCAATTAAGCATTCTTGCAATTTCTTTATCAATCCCACCTACTAACCCAATCACCATAACCGAGTTTTTATTGAAGTTTATTTGCAGACCTGATAAACTTTCAAAATCACACAGAATGAATCCTAGAGCAGCTATGTATTTACAGCTAGGATCACTAAAAATAATAGTATCATCTGCATAGTATAAAGAATTTATTCCTCTCATAATAAACTCCTCACCGAAACTTTTTAATATGCCATTATCATTACTAGCTCTCAGAATTTATGTAAAAACATTAGCAGCTAAATCAAATAGTATAGAGATAGTGGTCCCTTGTCTCAATCCTCTTTTGGAGCTAATTGTTTTCCAAGAAATTCCATTTACAAAGATATTTGCTTTACTAGCTGAAAAAATGTTGGCAATCCAATTAATTCACTTCTCACCAAAACCTCTAGTTCTTAGAAGATAAGTAAAAAAAGCTCCAATCAACAGTGTCAAAAGCTTTAGCAAAGTCCAATTTCAAAATAGCACATAGCACTGAATTTTTGCTGCAATATGAAATAACCTCTTGAACAAGAGCAACTCCTTCAAGAATATGTCTTCCCTTAATAAAACCAGTTTGAGCTTTATCTACTAAATATTCCATTTTGTCCTTTAGTTTATTTGCAAGCGCCTTAGTTATCAACTTGTATGTACTATTCAATAAACTAATGGGTCCAAAATCAGCCAAAGTCAAACTTCCTTCCTTTTTCGGTATCGACACCACATTTGGATAGCTAATTTTCTCTAAATTCAATGTACCATTCTCCAACTCCTCAAACATTCTCATTATATCAATTTTCAACCAACTCTAATATTTTTTGAAAATGAAGTTTGGAAAGCCATCAGCCCTGTAGCCTTATCATTAGGTATTTCATTCAAAGCATTCCATACTTCCTCTTTAGTAAATTTCTCATCAAGACTAGACAAGTTAGTATTATTAAGATATAAAAACTTCCAATCCACTTCCATTCTATTGTTATTACAACTTCCAAATAAAGTCTTATAATAATCAGTGAAGGCCTTATTTAAATCCTCCTGCTTATTAATTTCCTCTTCTCCCTTCAACAAACTACAAATCATATTAGATCTCCTTCTTCCATTGGCTATTCTATGAAAATATCCTATGTTCTTATCACCTTCTTTTAACCATTGAGATCTAGATCTTTGTCTCCAACAAAATTTCCTCTTAGTCTATCACCTTTAAAAGTTCTCTCTCCAAATTTGAAAAATAACAGCTCTCTTCATCGTTTAAGCTTCTTTGTTCAGCAATAATGTTCATCTCCAAAATGTCATTCTTCAACTTCTCTTTTTCGAGTTTAATACTACCAAAATCTTCTATGTTCCACTTTTTCAAATAGCTTCTAAGATATTTCAGTTTTTTACAAATAACACTAGCAGCATCACCCTCCCCTTGAACCTCAGCCCAATTAGACCTTATCATCTCTTCCAAAATAATCCTCCAAACACCACATTTTCTCAAACCTGGATATTGCCTTTCTTCTTATACTATCACCCGAATCAAATATTACAGGACAATGGTCAAAAACAATAGTAGCATAACCTTTCTGAAAAGAAAGTGGGCGTATGTCCTTAAATTCTGGATTTATAAAGAATCTATCCAATTTCATTAGAGTGGGGTTTTCTCTGCCATTACCCAAGTGAATTTTCTGTTTGTTTCTCACAAATTACAATTAAAATCTTCAATATCACCCAGATATTCATTCTCCCTTTTGTTTCTCACCTATTCAAATATGGTAATATTAAAATCTCCTCCAATTAACCAGGGTCCTTGCAGCAGAATTCGAAATTGAATACACTCCCATAAAATTCTTCTCTCCTCTCTAGTACGAGGACCATACACACTAGTGATAAAGTATAAAACCCCAGAACCTTTGCACTTCAAAGCCACATGCAAACAATGAACATTTTTAATTTCCTGCTTCAGCAACTAATTCCTACTGTTCCATCCAATAAATAGACCCCCAGCACTACCTTTTGCTTCAACAAAACTCCACCTATCCAAAATATTACCTCCCAAACTAGTAAAAGTTTTATCATCAGGAATGGAAAGTTTAGTCTCTTGTAACAACACAATGTCAGGCTTAATGGTATTGATAATATTCTCGACTCTCTAGCAGTTTAAGGCAGAGCCTAACCTCTAATGTTCCAAGATGCCACCATCATTTTACAGAGTTAACCCTCTCCAACTCCTTACGCTTTAATTCATCAATGTCAATTGTCAACATTATGTCTCCTTAAAATAAAACTCGAACCTTTTGCAAGAGCATATAATTGATCATTAGATAAGCTATTCAAAAAGGAAGGGATAAAAATGCAACCTTCGAGTGAATGATCAGTTTCCAGGCTTCTAGCACTCCTCCTTAAAAGTGTAATTCCAGTCTGCTCCACCAAATTCTTCCCTTTCCTTCTTGCACATTGAGAACTCCCTGCTAATTCCACTTGCCCTGCTTCCATCTGCACCTTCTGCTTTCCTTTGTCTTGCTGCAAAGTTGCTCCTAGGTTTCCCCTTTGAACTATGTCAGCAACAGAAACTTCATATCCTCTAAAGCACTCCAGGTCAACATCAACTGTATCCTCACTGCTTTCCAATTCCGAGCTATTAGCAACTTCAGTCATTCCTACATTTGCATTACTCACTTCACCATCATTCATCTCCTCCTTGATATCATCAACCGAAGAAATAGTAATTGGATTACCCATTTCACCTTCGTTCATGTCATCAACAAAGACTCCTCCAAAAACCCCATCACCCAAAGTACTTAAGTTTCTATTATATCTCCAAGTCTTTCGCTTACCATCCATTTTCTTCAAATATACACTATTCTTGAATACACAGGAATTCAATCTGAAGTTTGGATCACCCATGTATCTTTGCACTGAAATTTCATGAAAGTGTTCATCAGTGAAAAGCTTAATTATAGAAGGTAATTAGTACGGAGTGGATACTTCAACTTTAACCCTCAAAGCAGTATAATCAACAGCCTTCAAGAAATCCCTTTAAAGCCTTCTAACCTCTCCAATCTTTGCTAACACCATCTTCACCATCCTCAAATTTATGTAAACCAGAGGCAAATTCTTCAGCGTAATCCAGAACCTAATTTTTCTTGCTCCAGTGAACTTACTACCCACCTATAAACCCCATCTTCTCATACCAAGAATACCACTGTTCGTAATAATAGATCCTACATTGTCCCTAGACAAGAAATTATGAGGGAATTTCGCAATAAAATCATCATTAAGTCTCTTCACATCACAGTCCAATTCCTTAAAGCTAGCTCGCTAGATTTTGAGTTTAAGTGTTCCATCAATTGCAAATAGTGAACGCACCTTTAATAATCGAGATTATAGCCCAAGAACTCGCCGATTGTAACTCTTCCCTAATATTATGCGAAGAAATGAAAATCTCATTTTCAACCGCCATTTTGCTTTCCGATTTAACTTTCGGAGAGAAATTGCATGTAGAACCTTTATGGTCGGTTCTATTACACTTAAAGCATATAATAGGATCTCTACAATCTTTTGCCCAGTGACCGGAGGGTACGCAATTGAGACACTTGCCTTTCGATTTGATTTCCATCAAAGAATCACTATAGTTTTTCTTGTTCTTCCAAGAATTGAAATAATTATTCTTAAAAAATGCCATTTTCCCCATACCTCTTAATTACAGTAAATGGTTCAAAACTATTTATTCGTGGCAACATTATTATTTCCTACCATCATAGAATTATATTTGAACGATCGTAATGGAGTCAACCATATATTTGGGTTATTGCACCGTTAATGTCCAAAGGTAATTTAATACAATCTCATATTTTGTTAGAGTTATTAAAATATCTTGTTTATTTGATGGGATTTTATTGTTTGTCATATCTTTAGGAACAAACAATTAGCACGTATTAAGTATTAATTTAGATAGTGTAGGCTTTGTCATGGTTTTATTGTTTCAGTTATGTCACCTTGTACTACCTATATAAAAGGCCGAGTAGAACAATAAATTTTTATCTTTGAGCTTTTACCGTGTTCCAACTTTTCATAAATATATTTCTTCAATTCATTTCAAAAGTTAACAGTGATATCAAAGCCTTAGTGCTCATACGAGAATTTCGATCTTGGGTGATTTTCCCAGATGGCGATAGCCGCCATATAAGTTTGTCGTCCCCCGAATCATGTAAAAGAGTAGCGGCTAATTTTGGTTGTTCACAATGAGCGTTGCGATGAATCCATAGCCATAGCTCATGATCATTGCAACAAGAATAATAGGACATGCAGTAGTTGGCAACCATGATAGCCTCAGTGGCTGCGAGGAAGCATTAACTGATGAGGGCAACTTTAATGCAGTGTTTGGGTTAATGCATGGTGGGCTAGTTCCTATGCAGTTATTAATGATAAGTTTGATCTGGATAGTAACAATCAAGTGTAGTTGGAAGCATAGTAGTAGCAAACTCAAATACATCAACAACATTGTGCGGATGCAAATCAGATGTAACAACATCATTGTATGGATGTGAACGGTCATGCGGTTAAATTTCATGCGTAAGAAAATAGTCAGTATGCAATGGTTTTATTTCCTCTTCCTATCAGTAAGTGGTGGCGAATCATAGTGAGTTGGTGAATTTGTGTTTCTTAAAGGTGATATGGACATGTAGATGAAGAAGACGCCGTGTTAAACATCGATTGTAAGGTTGAGCATGTATAGAGTGCTCGAGACTTGTTTGATGAAATGTCTGAGTGAATTAGGCAAATCTATGAGTGAAGTAGGTCTAGTTTCATGTCATCTAACAACTAATAGTAATGATTCGCAGCTCTAGCCTGTTGGGTAGATGACTGATACAACAATATCGAAGGATAACGAAAATACAAAGGTCGAATGAGTCCTTAGGACGAAACCATAAGAGTTTGGTTACGGTTCAAGTGTGATGAACCAATCAATGTGAACCAATTGAGCATGTCCAATCATGAAGAAGATCATAGCATTGATCAAGATTGGGAGCACAGTTCATTAAAGATTGTTTGATACTTTGTAAACTGAATGTTTGAGATGCATTTAGTTTAAAGGAGGGTGTTAGAATTATTAAAATATCTTGTTTATTTGTTGGGATCTCTCTGTTGTCCTAGTCTTTAGGAACAAACAATTATCTCATAGTAAGTATTGGTTTAGGTAGTGTTGGCTTTGTTCTGGTTTTATAGTTTCAGTTATGTCATCTTGTACTGCCTATATAAAAGGCTTAGTAGAATAATATTTTTTTGTCTTTGAGCTTTTATCGTGTTCCGACTTTTCATATTATATTTCTTCAATTCATTTCAACAGTTAACAGTGGTATCAAAGCCTTAGTGCTCATAAAAGTTTTTTGATTTGGGGTGATTTTCCCCAATGGTGGTAGCCACCATATAACGTCAACGTCCGCCGAATCGTGTAAAAGAGCAGAAGCTTATTTTAGTGGTCCACAATGAGCATTTCGGTGAATCCATAGCCGCAGATCATGATGATTGCAATAATAATAATAGGACATGCAACATTTGGCAACCATGATAGCCTCAGTGGCTGCGAGGAAGCATTAGCTGATGATGGCAAATTTAATGTGGTATTTGGGTTAATGCATGGTGGGCTGGTCCCTATGCAATTATTCATGATAAGTTTGATCTGGAGAGTGACAATCAGGAGTAGTTGAGAGCATAGTGTAACAAATTGAAATATAGCAACATCATTGTGTGGATGTGAATCAGATGCCACAACATCATTGTATGGACGTGAACAGTCATGCATTTTAAATTTCATGCATCAGCAAATAGTCAGTATGTAGTGGTTTTATTTCCTCTTCCTATCAGTATGTGGTGGCTATTCCTAGTGAGTTGGTGAATTTGTGTTTCTTGAAAGTGATGTTCACATGTAGATAAAGAAGACAGTGTGTTGAACGTCGATTGTAAGGTTGGGCATGTGTAGAGTGCTCGAGACTTGTTTGATGAAATGTCAGTGGCAAATCTATGAGCGTAGTAGATCTAGTTTCGTGTTATCTAACAACTAATAGTAATGAGCCACAATTCTAGCATGTTGGGTACATGACATATACAGTAGTATCAAGGGATGACCAAAATGCAAAGGTCGAGTGAGTCCTAAGATGAAACCATAGGAGTTTGGTTACGGTTCAAACGTTATGAACCAATCAACGTGAAACAATTGAGCATTTCCAATTAAGAAGAAGACCAAAGCATTGATCAAGATTGGAAGTGAAAGTCGCTACGCGGATCGAGTAATATGAATAATTCTACCGGTTCGAACTGGCACTATAAAAATTGCAATAGAAATAAATATAATAAAGTAAAGTGCACCAGGGATTGTTATACTGTTTCGAACTCTCATTCTACGTCCAGTCATAGACTCCTTCTGCAATTAACTAACAAATGTCCTCACTTAATCTGGAGGAATAAGTATTATAGACTGCCTGAGCTGCCGAACATGACTTCTATATTACAAACCGCCTTAGCTGCCGAATAGGACTTCGTGCCTAAAGATCTCCCACAGGACTTCGACTACAAAGAGTAGTACAATGTATTGACTTCTTGTGCTCTAAATAACACCGATGAGTCGATATAGTACAACCTTCCTATAATCTTCTTCTGAGTGGTATATTGAGTGTACGTGAAGAAATGAAAAGGTTTTGATCATAGGAATTGTATTCTTGAATGAATATGTGATCAATTTGAAGGTATTGAAAGTATGTGAAAGCACTTGAGAATTCAAAAGCAATATATAGAAAATCAAAGACTATAATTGATATTGAATTTAAGAATTTGTATGCTTTATACAGAGGATGTATGGTTGCAACTCTTAGCAAAGAGGAACGATCAATAGAAATGGTTGCAACCATTAATGAAGAGGGACAACTCTTCATGGGGAAGAGCACCCTTTTGAAAGTTTGAAAAACGTAGCTGTTACGACCGTTCAAACGACTAAAAGAAATAAGCTAGTCGACTGATTTCAAATAGAAAGAGACATTTCAAACCAGAAAGTAAATAGTTCAAAAATAGGAAGTTTCAGTTGATTGAATTCCTTGGTTTAGTCGACTGAACTAGTGTTTATTCGACTGAATTGTATATTTAGTCAACTAAAACTGTTAGTGTACAAATGTATGTACGTGCATGAATTCAGTCGACTGCGGAGGTTATTTTAGTCGACTGCCTGAAGTGATTTTTGTTTTTAACCTTTGAAATTGACTTGTGATCAAATACATTTGTGCGTATATGTGTGTGTATACCACTTTGAAGAGATTCTAACATATGTATACTCTAGACATGACATTCTATAAGTAATAGTACTTTGTTCACCTTCATCATGTCTCCGTCGTGTATATCTCTTTTTGTATCTCCATATATATATACACTTTTATCCTCTTTTAAACTATATATCTTCATGTTGAACTAATTTGTCTATCTCGTTTTGATACTCATGTACCTGCAAGTTAGCTTAGAGGTTCTTTGGTATAATTGTATAATTTTTGTCGTTAAAATCCAACAAGAGAGGTTCTAACATTCTCCCCCTTTTTGATGATGACAGCTATACAATTTTTGAAAAATACTTATTCTATATAAAATGATATTATAATATAATTAAAGCTCCCTCTAAGTATAATATCTCTCTTATCAAAATACATATGTATTTCTCCTCCTTTGTCATTATAAAAAAGAATGAGGAATATAAAAATATTACCTTTTAGGTAATAATAAATTTTATAAAATATACTGTAAAGAGCAAATACTTAAATCTCTTCTTAACTACAACATTTCTAAGTATAAGTGAAAATTTAGTAAATAAGTCTTTCTTAGAAAATATTGTTAAGAAATATGTTCTTTCAATATGTGTTCTCCTTATATCTATATAAAACCGTAGACATTTCAAAAAGATTTAAGTTATATTATTTCCAAAATATGAGTATTATTTTTTAGAAATAACTTAGTATTCCTCAAAAATAAAAGATTAACCCAATATTAATTATGAAGAAATAAGTTAGATTCTACCGAATTTGCTAAATTCTTTATTTCATTATAAGCACATAATTTCATCAAATGTATGGAACATCCTTAAAATTCAAAATCTATTCTTTTCCATTCGTTTGTCCAAGTACCTACAATAAATAATAATTTTTTTTGGTACCCACTTACTATGTTAGGGTTCAGGGGTTAATCATAGGGTGAAAACCTTATCAAAATATGTATTGTTGTACCCACTAAAAGAAATAAAAGTAATGAAACAATTTCATCAAATAGTAATTACTTTACAGTACTTTTGATGCATTAAAACAATAGTATTTTGATCAAAGTGCTGTAGAGAATCCTACTTTTTATATCATTTTGTAGTAAACTACATGTTTTAGCAAGTAGGACTGGAGATCATTAATAAATAAATAACTACTACTTATAAACCAGGGTATTAGAAAAAATTAACATTTTAAAGCATGCGATACCCAAGGTTCTTATAATTCCTTAGTTTTAGGAAACCATACCCATTTTTGGTGTGGTTAAACCTTTATAAATATATTTTTCATTACAAATCACATTCTTATAATAGTTAGTAATATAAAGTTGTTTATCATGATCAATCGTATTAGCTGGAATACATATTCTAATACTATTAGTCATTAGCTTAGTACTTGAAAAACATTTTCTATCATTTCTAAACAAAGTACTGTTATGATTGTAAGTGGTTTTAGAACTATCTTGGTTACTTGTACTAGCACTAAAATTAGTATACATGAATGCATATCTAGTACTATTTTTGCTATTAGCTTGTTTATAACCTAAACTGCTTTTATCATTGTGAGCTTTCGAATTTGTAGCTAAGGAAGATGAGATATGTTTATCTTTGTTAAAATTTACTATATTCTTATTTAATCTTTCAAAATTTGCTTTAGAATCACAAACTTCTTTTTGCAAAATATTACTATTATTTTTTAATCTCACATTCTTTAGATAATTCTAAATTCTTTTTAATTAAAGCTTCATTCTCTTTTTCTAGAGACAAAATTAAAGAGCTATAATTATTTAAATAATTTTCCAAAAATATATTTTTATCTTGCAAAACATCAATTTCCTCCAAAAGATTATTGTTTTTAACTTCTAACTGCACATTTTCTTTTTGCAGGAAATCTTTTTGTAAAACAAGTTCTTCTACCGTATTTTCAAAAAATTTAGTTTGTTTTACCAAAAATTTATTTTCCTCTTTTAAATTGGAAATTTCTT
The DNA here is from genome assembly GCA_030737815.1 of Allium fistulosum. Lineage (NCBI taxonomy): Eukaryota > Viridiplantae > Streptophyta > Magnoliopsida > Asparagales > Amaryllidaceae > Allium > Allium fistulosum. The sequence continues at coordinate 332,055,837 of CM060908.1, forward strand.
GCTCACAATCTTTTAACTTAGCTAATGCAATCCTGTTAACTTTATCAAAGTTTTACAATCTTTTAATAATTCATCATATGCTAACAAAAGATCTTTATATAAAGAATCTAGGCATACCGACTGTGACATGAGTTTAGCCATGAGGCATTTGCTTGTTTGCTCCTTTGATTCTTCTTTATTGCTCTTCCTCTTTCTATTTTCTTGAATAAATCTCATTATGGCCATTTATTCTAGGATGTTGTTACGATCTCTATAATCCCAGGTTCCGATACCAAACGAAAGTCGCTATGCGGATCGAGTAATATGAATAATTCTACTAATTTAAAACTTATATCAAACTTGCAGTATAAAAATTGCAATAGAAATAAATATAATAAAGTAAAGTGCACCAGAGATTTTTATACTAGTTCGAACTCCCGTTCTACATCCAATCCCAGACTCCTTCTAGAATTAACTAACAAACATCCTCACTTAACCCGGAGGAATATGTATTATAGACCGCCTGAGCTGTTGAACGGGACTTTTATATTACAAACCGCCTATGCTGCCGAATAGGACTTCGTGCTTGAAGATATCTAACATGAATTCGACTACAAAGAGTAGTATAGTGTTTTGACTTCTTGTGCTCTAAATAACATGAATGAGTCAATATAGTACAACCTTCCTATAATCTTCTTCTGAGTGGTATATTGAGTGTACGTGAAGAAATGGAAAGGTTTTGATCATAAGAATTGTATTCTTGAATGATTAAGTGATCAATTTGAAGGTATTGAAAGCACTTGAGAATTCAAAAGCAATATATAGAAAATCAGAGAACATAATTGATATTGAATTAAAGAATTTGTTTGCTTTATATAGAGGATGTATGGTTATAACTCTTAGTAAAGAAGAACGATCAATAGAAATGGTTGAAACCATTAATAAAGAGGAAAAACTCTTCATGGAGAAGAGCACCTCTTCAAAAAAATTGAAAAATGTTGCCGTTACACCCGCTCAATTAACTGAAAGAAATAAGCCAGTCAACTGATTTCAAGTAGAAAGTGACATTTCAAACCAGAAAGTAAATAGTTAAAGATTAGGCAGTTTTAGTCAATTGAATTCCTTAGTTTAGTCGACTGAACTAGTGTTTTTTAGTCAAATGAATTGTATATTTAGTCGACTAAAACTGTTAGTGTATAAATGTGTGTTTGTGGACGAATTCAGTCGACTAGGGGGTCTTTTCAGTCGACTGCCTGAAGTGAATTTTTTTAAACTTTGAAATTGACTTGTGATCAAATACATTTGTGTGCACCACTTTGAAGAGATTTTAACATATGTATACTCTAGACATGACACTCTATGACTAATAGTACTTTATTCGTCACCTTCGTCTTGTCTCCGTCGTATATGTCTCTTCTTGTATCTCCATACATACATACATACATACATACATACATATATATACACACTTTTATACTCTTTTGTATTGTATATCTTCATGTTGAACTTATTTGTTTGTCTCTTTTTGATATCATATACCTACAAGTTAGCTTAGAGGTTCTTTGGCATAATTATATAGTTGTCATTAAAATCCAATAAGAGAGGTTTTAACAGGGAGCACAATTCATTAAAGATTGCTTGACACCTTATAAATTGAATGTTTGAGACGCATTCAATTTAAGGGAGGGTGTTAGAGTTATTAAAATATCTGTTTATTTGTTGGGATTTCTTTGTTTATCCTAGTCTTTAGGAACAAACAATAAGCATGTGGTAAGTATTAGTTTAGTTAGTGCTGGCTTTGTCCTGGTTCTATGGTTTCAGTTATGTCATCTTATATTGCTTATATAAAAGGCTGAGTAGAATAATAAAATTTTGTCTTTGAGCTTTCACTGTATTCCAACTTTTCATGAATATATTTCGTCAATTCATTTCAAAAGTTAACAGTTTTGTTATGTAATTATGGTCGGACCAAGCTCTCCAACTTCAACATAGGCATACGCATATGAGTTGGCACAAACTTTATTGTAATAAAAGGAATCATGAATGTTACGTGTCTACCAACCCATATTTATACACCACTTCTCTAGGTTATTTAACGATGTGGGACTATTCCAATTTGAAACCATCATTCCTCTTTGTCACATGCGAGACAAGCCTAACAATCTCCCCACATGTCGTACGCATATAAGTTGGCACATACTTTATTATAACACAAGGAATCCCCAATGTTACGTGCCTACCAATACCTATTTATACACCACTTCTCCAAGTTATTTAGCGATGTGGAACTATTCCCATTCTAAACCGTCGTTCCTCCTTGTCACATGCGAGACAACCCTAACATATTTACTTCAACGAAGCATTGATGTAGTATTCATATGGCAAAATCCAAAAAATAAAAATAAAGAGTGAAAAATATGTTTATAGGAGAATGTAAAAAGCATATTTTCTCCTATTTAGTTTGAAATGGTTATAATAAGTTATACATAAAGTAGCATATGCATTGAGAACATTATATAATCATTTGGTGATTTGAGTATCGAAAGTTGAGATGTTCACATGTGCTATGGGATTCTAAGTTTTCTTCATCTTATAGTTATGTTGATGGCCTAGTTGAACAATGTAATGATCTGCCTTTTTGACCATCGAAAGTCAACACCAAATACATTCATGGTACTCAAATGCCAAACATCCAATTGTCGAAAAGACTTGTTAGGGTAAACTAAAAAGAAAAGAACAGAGAATAAGGAAATCAAAATCTCACAATGGAATCAACAACATATAATATAACAAAGATAGTAAAAACTGTTACTCCAAAATACAGAGTACATCAGAGTTAAAAACAAACCTTATCAGCTGGGCAGTTATAAAATTATGACATTACAATTGCTGATAGGTGCATAATATAATACAATGGAAAATAAAACACTACGATAGGTGAACATCCAGCTCTTTTCCAATATCTCCATATCACCAAAGCCATCCTGGGAAAACTCAGTCTGACCCGAGCATTATAATAAAATAACGTCTGGATTAGTCTGGAGTGAGAAAACTCAAGTAATATGATGAACATATAAAAATTCTGTAAGACCATGCTGCTAACGCGGAACGGGTTTTTACCTCACAAGAACAACATCCATAAATGAAGAAATGGGAAACAAAGCAGAACAACAGTCCAATCAAGAAAGAATGGAAATAAACAACATAAGTAATCCAAATAAAAGGGTGGGTATCGGTAAGAACAAATCCCGTACTGAATGAATGGGCATAAATAATATCAAATTCCAGACTTGAAAGAATGGTCACAAATAATTAAACATAGAGAAGAGCACAAGGCAGTTCTCAATGCAATTAAGGAAACAATTCAAAGATTTAAGTTAACAACAAGGGAAAGAGAAGTTTTTCCAACAATGGATAGGAGGGTGCAGCCCTCTTACTGAAAATATACCTGTAGAAATATATTTGTGAACTTCGATGGCTCTTGGAAACCTCCAAGCTGAACCCCGCCAACTGTTACCGAGAATTCGAGTATTTCACATCTCAATGCGCAACACCGAATCCAATCTAGAGTGGATGTGAAAATATCCTAATGGGAGCAACCCCACATAGCTTAGCCCCCACCCACTCTTTGGGTTTAGCCATTTCCGACTAAACATATCGTCTTAGAGTGACGAAATATAAAGAAGAAAGCACAATCAAAGTCGATAAATCAATTATCGAGAATGATAAGGTGGTTGTTTTCACTTACGCTTGATTTTCAATCACAATACTTTTAAAGACACTTTTAAAAACATTCTTTAAGAATATTATTTTAAAGTGGCAAATATATTTTCTAAGTATATTAAACCCAGGTCAAAACAAATGTCAAAACATTATTTATTATAAACCCAAAACAATTTACACTTAGCTGTTTCAAAACTATTCTTTTAAAAAGATCTTTTCATTTAAAAACTATTATTTATAAAAATTTCTACAACATTTATTATCCTGGAATATAATAAATCAATTAAATTACTTTTATAAACTAAAAACCAATGTTAATCATCCCGAAGGATAATTTATAAAATCCTTTTATAACTTTTAAACCACATTAATTTTCCCTAAAGAAATAAATCAATTTAAAATATTTTTATAAATTTAAACCAGTATTAATTATCCCAATGGATAATTAATCACATTTATAATCTTTTACTATTTAAAAATAATATTAATCATCCATAAAAGATAATTTATCAAATTTATAATCTCTTTTAGTGAACCAATCAATTGTCTTTATTAAAACCATTAATTATTTCTAAAACACTTTTATTTGATCGGTAAATTAACTTTAAAATCTTTATTAAATCAGATAATTAACTTTAAAACACTGAATTAGTTAATTTACTTTAAAATACTTTCATTACATTAGTTGATTTACTTTAAATCACTTTTTTTAAATCCATTAATTAACTTAAATACCTTTGTTAAATTAATTAATTAACTTTAAATATTATTAGTATAAATTATTAATTAAATTTAATTATCTTTAATCAAAAAGATTTAATTAAATTCAAACATCGTTTATTAAAACAATTAATTAAATCCAAATATCATTACTTAAAATGATTAACTAAAGTAAAATACATTAATCAAAATGGTTAATTAAATTCAAATCTCATTAATTAAAATGATTAATTAATTTTAATATCATTAATTAAAATAATTTATTAGACTCAAATAATCATTAATTAAAATGATTAATTATATCCAATTATCTTTAATTAAAATGACTAATTAGATTCAAACATCATTAGTTAAAATGGTTTATTAACTTAAACATCATTACTCAAAATGATTAATTCATTTAAATATCATTAATCAAAATGATTAATGGATTTAAATATATGTTTTGTGAAAATACAAGCTCAAGACAACACAGACAAAGGGATTAGGAGATGATATACTATAGATGACGATATAGCAAAAATTGCTATAACGACACTTAAAAAATTTAAATAGAATATCACGATTAACTTCAACTAAACATCAATATAAGTAGTATAAAGAAATAAATAATTATTATTGATGAGAAACGTCTTAGGGTCTCTCTACAAATATTCCCTGCAAAACAATGGTTACGGACAATATATATAATCATATGGGTTCACAGCAATCAAGTTAATATGTCACCCATTTTCCAAAACAAAATTTCAACCAAACAATCAATCAAACAACAATTTAACTAACATCCAAGCAATCAACAATAAATTTGTAGCATCACAGATATTATATAGTTTAATTTAAAGGTGAATAAACTCATAGAAATTCCAACTGGCACTTTCACGTTTCGATTCGGTCTAAAATCGAACGACATTCGATTTTAGCCTAAAATTCAAGTAGCTCCAATTCCAATGATTCCAATTCCAAAATAAAGATAACGCCGACATGAGTCCAATTCGACCGACCGCGTCAGAATCTGACTTTGTACGAAATAGATATTAAATTTATAAGTTTTGAGAATCAATTTTAATAATTAATTACTAAACACATTTCATAAATAAATAAATTACCTTGAAAGCATTCTTCTTCCTCAATTAATAGATCGGCCTATTCATGTTCTCGTGCACGCATACATACTTCCATTCTGAACTTCAACAACCCCTAACTCAGCCGTTAGTCGACAAAATCGGCTACGGTCTTCTTCGTTCAACTCCCCTCCGCAAAGGCTTCCACCACGTCACCATTGTATGAAGTTCGATCAACCCTAGCCAAAAGCGGCTTCTATAATGACTCGTAATTTTTCGATAATTAGAATATTGAATTTAATAAGATTTTAGAATTTAATATTGTATGAAATTAAAATTTTATGATTTATTAATAGGAAAACAATTAGAATGAAATTTAATAAAGTTAATTTAAGGTAATCGATGACTATTTGAATGTAATCTCAAGAAATTGAAATAATTGCAAAGTTAAACTTGTTAGAAATTGTAAATAAAGAAATAAATTAAAGGTTATATTAAATGGTGAGATAGTATGTAGTTAATTGAAATTGAATATAATCAGTGTTGTGTAAGTAGTTATAACATTTTTTTGTCGATAATAAACTTATAGATGTGATTAAATCAAGTAAAAGGTAACAATTGTTATTTATCACCTATTTATTTAGTCTATTGAAATTAATTTGGAAATCGATAAAAATTTAGTATAATTGAAATATTGTTATTAATATGGTAAAGGATGATAACTGTAGACTATTGATGTAATAAAACGTAAACCAATGTAATTATATCCATAAGATGATAGTTGATTGAATAAGAAGATGAAAATCAAAATAAATGAACTTATTGGATTTTAAAATTAACTAATGAATTTATTGCAATTGAAATTGAACACCGTCATTAGTGCAATATTTAACAATGGTTTTGACATGTGAATTTATTTTAAAAGATTTTAAATTACTAGGTAAGAAAAAGTGATAAAAATTATTAGTTATTAAATTTGAATTTGAAAAGTGATAAAACCAATTTAATAATAATTTATCTAATTAGCGTGGAAATAGCCATTTTGGCCACTGTCTCGGATTTTGATGAAACAAGTTTCATCAAATCCGTAACAGTGAATTATTGTAGGATTTCAAGTTTCGTAGCGATCGGACTTGTCGTTTGATTGTGCGGGCTCGAAAAGCGTAGAAATAAATTCAATGAATTCAATTGGAATTAAGCCGATTTTGAAAGCTAACTTCTTCATACAATGGAGTTTGGACTCGAAACCTGTTCCAATGAATTTAAAAATATCGAAAACATCTATTTCGATATATTGGATGATCCATTTTTGTTTCGAAAGCGGAACGGGCTTTTCGGGTCGTTGTTGTCGTTACGAACCAATTTGATATGTTCATTCTTTCTTATCGGGCTTTGTTCATATAAATAGACTTTGTTTCTCAACCCTAGCGATCTTTTAGTTTATTCTGTACATACATCAACTTCTGTTCGTTCCTCTCTTCAATCGTAGAAACAAAATTTCAATTACAAACCCTAAATCCAATTTTAAATTCAAATCGAAAATCAAACTCCTCAAAACTATGTCATGTTATATATCGTTGGAAAGCAATCGACGAGCGTAATCCACTGCAGTAATTCGTTTTTCAATTGGATGCATCATTTGACCGAAAATCGAGGAAGAACCTCGGCCGTCGAAATTAGGTTTTCGCGATCCAACGGTGGATTTTCATCCGATCGACGATCGGGAGGTGGCGTTGGGAAGGTGGTGTCGAACAGGCCACAGATCCGTGGTTCATTCGTTGTATGATGGTCGAAGATCGCTAGAATTGGCCAGGGAAGAGGAGCAGCGGCGGAGCTTCCTAGGGTGGCCAGAGTTCACGAAATTCTAGGCATGGGTGAGCTTGGTCGAGGGCAAGGCGATGGTGGCTGTTGATCATGTCCTAGTTCACCGAGGCAGCGGCGATAATTGATGATGCGTGGCGGCTGAAGCTCGTCTTGGATTCGAGCGATCGCGTTGATTAGGTTTATGAACGAAGCTGACGTGGATAGCAGGTGATATGTTATTTCATTATTATTTTTATTTATTTTAAATATAAATCGTATAACTTCTAATCTGAATATCTTTTGCATACGAGCTCGGATTCACGCGAGGTTTTCTCCGCTGCGATCATATCGAAATTCCGAACATTATGGAACTTGTTTGGATGAATTCTGAGACTATTGAATTTTGGGGCTATAATTGGATTTTAAATCGATTTAAAATCAAAGGTGAGTGTTTTAACCCACTCAGAACTACTAAATTATCTTATGTTAATTAAATTGAATTTATGATATGATTAGAATTTGATTGGTTGGTGTTGGGTATATTTAAATTGTCATTATCTGACTTTTATTGAATTTAATCGCCATTTAATGTAATATTGAATTTAAATTGCCAGTTAAATACCTGTTAATGATAACCAGCTAATTGTTGTTATTTGTTGGTTGATTTGAATGATGATTGTGATGGGTGTTTTGATTGTTGATATTGGATGACTGGATGTTATATTCAAATATTGTTATCACACTGCAAGTTCCCTTAGTTTATTGTTAGGAAAAATCACTGTAGGTTGAAATGATACATACCTGAATGATCTGATAGATTAGGGAAAAATCGTTATGGGTTGAAATGATAGACTCGAGCGATTTTATGGATTTTGAATTTTTAATTTGGGATTGCGGGTTGAAATGATATATACCCGTAAATTTAAATTTATTGCGGGTTGAAATGATATATATCCGTATCACTTAACCATAGGGTAGAAAATTATATACGGACACCGGATTGGTTAAGTTAAATGATATTTAAATCCTAAATTTTTGAATTTAGTTAAAAGATAGTTTGAAATAAAATTTGACTTATATAAACTGGATTATTTGCGGAAATCCAAGCTTTAAATGTGAAATTGGAATTGGTTTAAATGAATTGGTTTAAATGAATTGTTTAAAGGATTTAACTTGAAATTTTAAAGTTGAATTTGAAGTATAAATGAAATTTATCGAAATTGAATTATTGTAAATGTTTGAATATAACTTTGAAATCTATTGAATTGGAGTAGCTTAAATTGATAGTTCAAACATGGATTTGAAATCGATATAGATTTAAATGGTTTTGTTGAGAATCTGAGTTGAAAGGTAAAAAAATTGAGTTTTTATGATTTGAAAGCTGGATATAGTCCAGATATGTTGAAATGAAAGAAATAGTTTAATTTGATATTAATTTCAAATTAATTATTCTAATATAAACTGTTTTAAAGATTTAATATTTTAAAATTCTGATTTATTTAGCTTTTCAAACTATCTAACATATAAACCATTTTATATTTAAACTATACTAAATCTATTTTAAACTATTAACCTATTTTAACCTATTTTAAACTATTTAAACTATTTTAATCTATTTTTAACCTATTTTAATCTATTTTAAACTATTTAAACTATTTTAAATTATGTTAATCTATTTTAAACTATTTTAATCTATTTTAAAATATTTTAATTTATTTTAAACTATTTTAATCTATTTTAAAGTTCTTAAACCATTTTAATTAAATTGGAGATATTTTAATCTAATTTAAACTATTTTAAACCATTTAAACTATTTTAACTATTTTAAACTATTCATGACTATTTAAACTATATTTCAAAATTTCAAACAATGTAAGGTTGAATTATATATATTTAAAACCTGGATTTAAAAGCGAATATGGTTAAATAATGTTATAACCTAAGTTGGGTTTTGAAATGATATTATCTAGTGAAATGACATATTTGAGTAAATATGATGATTTTGAAATGAGGATTTAACTTAATTGTGGATATGATTTCGAAAGTGAATATGATTTCGGAAATGAATATGATTTCGAAAGTGATATAGTTTGAATTGAATATGATATGTTGATATCAATTATGAAATGGTTTTGGAAATGTAAAAGAACCATCCAGTGTGAAATAAGCGTTTGGTTGTTAAAGAGACCGGGATCGGATATCGCCATACTCTCTGCCAATACTGAAAACCACTTTAACAACTATGTACGTGGTGGAGATTCCAGAATGAAGTAGGATGGTTTGGCGAATGATTCTGTATGAGGTATTAAGTAGCCCTGACTACCGCGAGTCAGCTTGATGTGACTAAAATAGGAGCTATACCTGGGCCAAGTGAGGTCACACCTCCAATCGGACATGCTTCTTCGATACCATATTATGACTTTATAATTGTCTTGGTGGCCACTCCTCAATTTGATTATGGGAGTGTGTTCCAAGGTGGGCGGTAGTAGCTGTTATGCATTAACACCAGCCCGATTCTGCAAACGGTAGAATCCTACTCTGGCATTGCCTCGCGTGCCTTGTCACATGCCTTATCGCACCCACTACGAGTTTGTTTTGTACCGTACCTATGGAGTGCTCCCTGAGTAAACCACCGGTTTGGTGGAGCTTACAGTATCTGTATAGACTACGAAAATATATAAAAATGTGTTAAGGGGGATATGAGTAACGCCTTAACGCTATTTTAATACTTTACTTTACTGTAGACACTATTATAATAGCGTATTATACTATGTATGTAGATAGTTTAACGGATCCTTAGGAGATGGAATCCCAAACATCTATTAAGTTATTGCACTCACGTTAGACACTGGATAGGAGATGTAAAACCCCATAAACATCTCTGACGCCGTCAGACTCATATTTATTTACTATTGATTTAACTTACATAAGATCTTTTAGTTATGACTCAAGTGTTTTGTTTTTTATTACGCTCGGGTCAGTCTAAGCTTTTCGGTGTATTGAAGACCATTTAACTCTAGAGGATGAAGTCGAAGATTTGTATGTTATTTATTATATTTATACTACTGCATCATGTTGTTCTGAAGCATTATTTATACATACCTGTTGTATGTAACTCCGATCTGTATTGTAAAGTGTAATCAAATGTTATTTGTAAAACAACTTCACGAACTGTTTATTATATTTTGTCATTCCGCTATGAGATTGTGTGTTTTTTTCTTTATTTTCTCTTCTTTTTCTTATTTACCCTATAACAATCCTCCCTTTTGAATGGTTTGAGTCTGACATGTGTGGTTTATTATCGATTTAAACCGTCCAAAAAGGTGGGTTGCTACAGCTTCTGCCACCACAATGCGATAAGTATGAATTGCATTTCGCCATCGGTCATTGCACCTCCCCAAACTTGGCTGCTAGCTACGATTCTCCACTACAAATCCATATCCAACATCAATTTAGCCTAGTGACGAATCAACCTCTCCATCAAACCATAGCTCCACTACCAAAATGTCGAACTACCTAAATCACGATCGCACCCTACGAGACCTACACCAAATCGAAGCTTATGCTCACACAATCTCAACGAAACTTACTTTACATTTTTTTATATTAATTATTGGATTTGATATCGAATTTTGTTTGGTGCGCCATTATTAGTTTGTTGCTTTCACTGTGATGGAGAACGAAAGAGGGAAGAACGGTGGCTAAGTAAAAGAAATGAAATCAAGGAAAAATGTGAAGTGTGATTTCATTTGATTTTATAACAAAAATAAGAAAAAGAAGATGATTATATTTCATGGTAAGAGACAAGGCAGATAAACATGTTTGTGTGCATTAGTAATTTTGTGTTTGTTTTTAGATAAAAAATTTTTGGGGTACGACACTACATAATATCACATTCGTGTATGGACCGCGAACGACGAAAATAATAATACGATCGCTTATAATAATGTGACACGATCATAAAAGAACAATAAAATAGACTAGTTATCTAATTCTGTAAAGTTTCAAAAATACCGACGTTTGCCACAATATACATCAAATTGAAATATAATTATTTTTCAAATAAAAAAATCATGGAAAATCCTATAAATTAAATTAAAAATACGTCACCAAAATCAAGTCGTTTTATTACAATTTGATTTACTTATTATTTATTGTATTCAAACCATTTATTATTGTTAATAAATTTATAAATTGAATTCACCAATTTTATTTATTAATTAAAAGGAGTGAAATAAAATTATTAAAACCATTTAATTAATATTTAATTCACAAAATCAAATATTTAAGTAATCCCTATATATGAATATAAGTTATTAAATTTCAAAAATCCAATTGTTTAAATATTTAAAATTAATTAAATATTTAAAATTAATTAAATATTTAAAATTCAATAACCAAAATTCTGGTTTGTTACAAATAATATGAAGATCATATATATATATATATAAACACACACACACAAAACCCTTATCTACCATGCGCAAAAGTTGTATTGCACAAAGTTTTGTAAATGAGAAGTCCATTCTTGAATGTAAATTACTTTTGATATATGTAATAGCCAAAAGCATGTGAAATGCTCATCTAATCTACCTTGTCATCCTTGCATAAGGTTTTTCACCTTAAATGGAGAAAAAACATTGTTTATATATATGGTTGAAAGGAAAACAGAGTAATTGTTTACCGAAATGGTTTGACAGTTGCAACGAAGAGATATTAGTTCAAAGGATGAACATATTCATTAGCCATGTAATTAAAAATAATTATTAATTTAATTTTTTTTGCCCATAATTTGCATCAAACTGATAATTGGAATGTAGTTTATGGAAGAAATATCATCTAAAATACTAAATTGGAGGAATCATACCAATCATCGAAATAACATTGTCAAAATTTTATGCATGAAAAATAGAGACCCGTAATGTTTTCTATTTGATAAATATATAATAGGTTGAACTATCATCAAATTGAACATAACTTTGGTAAAAAGAAAAAAATGAACAAATAAAACAGAAATTTATCATAATCAATAAATTTCATAAAAAAGTTATTGGAATGCACATAAATTCCACCATAATTAAGAGAACTTACTTTATAGAAAGTACAAAATACTATTGAAATTGGATTGCCTATTAAATTTAAAACCAAAAGTAGAAATAAAAACATGTCTTTTAAGTTAAGGGTAGTCAACCAATTAAATATATGAATTTTTAAATTTATATTGTAAAAATATACCGGTTATATCCAGTACATAATATAAATATGTATAATTCAATCAAACATTAAAGTCATGGATACAAATCAAACAGAAAATAATAATAATTAAACTATTGTTAAAGTGAAGTGAAATGTAGAAACAATTTATACTAATATTGGTTAGTTAGAATGACACTTAGAAAACCAAACAAAAAACTAAAAGAGACTACTGTAAATAATTAACAAGTGATTTGCATAACATGGAAACTTCTAAAAATTAATGGAAAAATTATGCTGAAATAAACCTTCAAGTTTATGGTACATATTAATTCCATTATAAATATATATATATATATACTTTATATTAAGCAAACAAATATTATAAAAGTTGAATCACCTGTTATATGTAAAATTGAAAGGGAAGATTGCTAAATTAAGTACAACTGATCAACTAAACATATAATTTTCTTAAATTGTATTAGAAAAAATCATAATGGTTAAATTTGTGACATGATAAAAATATGAATTAAAATACAATCAACCATAGAAGGTATAAATAAGTTTAAAAATAAATTAATGTGGAACACATCAAAAAATCATGAAAAAAGAACTATCCTTAAGATAATGATAGGAAACAACTAGAGCATAAATCAAACACGAAGTCTTATAATTAAACTACTTTTAAAGTAAAGCTGAAAGAAAAAATAAGACTGAACAAAACTACACCTATAAAATATTTAAAAGAGAACAATGGTAAATAAAAGAAAAATGATGAAGTAACATAGGATTTTTTGCAGTGAGGCGCTCATTTTGGATCATCAGCGTTTGCAGTGAGGTGTTCATTCTAGATTTGCATTTGCAATGAGGCGTTCATTCCGAATCATCCGTGTTTGCAGTAAGGCATTCATTCTGGATCATCCGCGTTTGCAGTGTAGCGTTCATTCTGGATCATCCGCGTTTGTAGTGAGGCGTTCATTCTAGTTCATCCGCGTTTGCAGTAAGGCATTCATTCTCTGGTGGACCTGCTTGGTGATCTCTTTTGTGCACTTGGTTGCACCATGGATTATTTTGGGTACTTCTAACACTTCATATCGGGCGGTGCCCTTTTCCGAAGTTCGATATTGAGGTGTAATGGGCGGTGGCCTTGCCGGAGCTCATTTAAGAAGTTACCTAATTTAAATTTCTTAGTTTTTTTCTGTATTATGTTTTGTCACTCGCCACGCATATTGGCAGCTCCTTTGTTTTCGGTGATATATATATGTACATGTGTGCTCTCCTCTACTTTTAGAGGATCACACATTTCTCTCAATTATATAAACTTTAATATTATATCAAGCAAGAAAATGTTATCAAATAACAGTATATACATAAAACCTAAATGATAATTAAAGTAAAAATTGTCAAATAAAGGTAAACCAAGCAACTAAACATATGAATTTCTAAAATACATTGGGAAAATTGTACTAATTAAATCCATTACACAATTTAAATATGAACTATGGATATTTTATGCATATTATGAAAACTAGATCAAAACTTATAATATTTATAGCTAAGAGTTATCAATATGTCCAATGACATAAAGGACAAATCTTGGTCATTTGCATGAACCACCCTAAAATCAAAATTAGAGAACAAAAATATAAAGTTTAGAAAATAAATAACTAAGCAACATACGAACATAGTTCTAATCCCTATTAGTGTTAAGAATGCTGGCAACATAAACTTGTTAAATTAGACATTATTATCATTATAAGAATACAAAAATAACATACCACCGTGCAATGTAATCAGTTGATATACAATAATGTTAGGAAATATTGAAATAAAACCTATTGGGTGGAATATAATACTCAATCCATACAACAAAGCCAAAACTAAAGAAAGAGAATCCAATAGTGTAAATAGTTAAACAAAACATAAGTAATGAAATAGGTTATGGAAAACATGTACGGCTACATATGACTAAGTATAAAAGGCTAAAAAAACAACACAACACATAATTCGATCCACTAGGAACAAAACCCAAATGAACAAATCAATGAATGTATGAAAACCGTAATGGTGTTTGTATGATCGAATTAACCCTAGAGGGGGAGGGGTGAATAGGGTTTATAATAAATTCACAAGTAAATAAAAAATTACAGCACATATAATAAAAGAGTCGATGTGGAAATAAAAGCGGCACACAAGTTTACCCAACTTCAGCAAAACCTGCTACTGCTGCCTCAAAGGTTTATACTCGGAATTGAACAATCTGATGTTTATAGACCCTGTAAACCTACGACCCTCGCTTACCTGATTGTTTTAACCCTACGTTCAAAATCCTACCACAACTCAGCCCCGAGTTGTGAATTCTCGAACTATGCCCCGTAGTTCGTACCTAGTTAAAAACTAGTGTTTTACAAAGTTTTAAAACAAAATACAATTGAAAATAAAATGAAACCCTAAATTTGATTTAAGCCCAAGCAAAATTAAATAGTGCGGGCCAAATCAAAAATAAGATGATCATTCTCCTTTTTTCAGTCTGTATTCATTTTATCGATGTCGTCTTCCTTTTTCTCCTTGCGATCTGATTTAGGGTTTCTGATTAGAGCTGACGCTTTCTCTAGTCGATCGATTAAAGTTATTTGTATGCCTCGATTGCCTTATCGATTGATCTTCTGCCTTTGATTCTTCTCGATAGCTTCAACGTCGAGTTGGTTACTGTTGATTTGGTATGAACTTTATTCCCTTTTCAGTTTTTATATTCGAACTCAACTTAGTTTGCCAATGACAAATTGGGTGACATTTATAGGGTCGATTTTGAAATCAAATCCATTATTTTCTAGTTGAAATTTTTAGCCTTGACTTTGTTTTTTATATTTTGTTTGTTGATCTCTGATCGAACGCCTTTGATGTTTTCTTACCATTTCGTAGTTGATATATATATATTTGAATATATTTTTAACCATCGGTTGATTTTCTTCTTCTTTCTTCACCTTGCGTATACTATTTTGACCGGTTGAATATATTGATTTTGGCTATATGTTGTTCAATAAAAAAATGCAATTGCTACAATTTTGATCTCCTGGTTCATGCTCGATTGCTTCTCTATTTCTTGTGAGCGTGGTGTGCTTGCTACTGTGTTCATATATGTGCCAGAGTGCATTTGACCCTCTGTGTGTACTTCATTGTTATTGTGTGCATCTCTGAGTTGCCTCTGATACACTACCTTATGTGTGCATACACCTTATTGCTCCTGACTTTCCATGTATATACATACATACATACATACATACATACATATGTATGTATATATGTGAGAAATTTACTGACATGTATGCCTTTGTTTTGGTTTGCTCTGTAGTCGTGTTGTTCATCTCTAAACTGCTTTCATGTGCACTGAGTCCGTCTGCCTTGTTTCTGTACCATTAAGTATGCTTTATGTATGCATTTTCCTTTGTTTGGTGTGAGTGTGCCTTGTTGTATTATTGCTTGAAACTGATTGTTCAAGCTTGTGTTGGTGCATCAGTTTGTTTCTGTTTTGCTGGTTCAAGCATCCTTGTGCTTGAGTGCATTTTCCTTTAATTTGCACTTATATTGTTTGCTATATGTTTGTGCACTCACTTTTAATCTCTTGTACTTTATAATGGCCACACTGATTTGTACTTGAAATTCCTAGCTGTAACTCTTATACTTATGCACCATGTTTTTGTGTAATGCCCCACCCCGAGATCCACACTAACAAAGGGTATTACTGGGTAATACTATCAGTTAGTGCAGAGAATAGGGCTGGTTAGGAGCGACCATCTGTAAAATTGCTCTAGGCGAGTATCGAATACGTCAAATAATGTGACTATAATTTTATTTTATTTTCTGAAAAGTGGTAATTCAACATATCCGATCCAGGCGAAAAACAATAATACAATGTTTAAATCTAATTCAAAACAATACACAATATAATATACATCACAGAATCAAATGCCGCAATGGAAATAATATACATCCATATCTTTTCAAAAGAATGAGTCTACAAAAGAGAATACTAGACTCATATTTATATATCTCTATACAATAATAAGTCTCAATTATACCTGTCTACAACATTAACAAACGTAGATCAAGCATGTAGCTAAACTCAAATGGTACATCAAAATAATAACAACATCAAATAAAACTCCTTATACCAGCTCACATCCAAAGCCACTGAGTCCCTATTCCTGTCAACTCTCAGTCTGACCCGAGTATTAAAATAACACCCAGGTCAGACTATCTCTAATTATCAAAATGGTTAGTCCATAGTAATAATAGACTACACAAACATCAAGGGTAAAATATCATAGGTTGTACTTCACTAATCTACTTAATACTTCATATGTACTTCATGACTTAATGTTAGGCTATACTAATTTAGTACATAACATCAAAGTGATAACAACCATTATTAAAAGCATAATAATCCTCCATCGTGAATGCAAGCAAAAGACAAGCACTTCGCAAGTCAATAATCATCGTCGTGCACCTCGCATAAAATAAATAAACACATCACTAATTTCTCATCATCGACGTGCACGTCGCACGTAAAATAAGCACTTCACTAGTCGACTATAAGATAAGTGCATCGCAAGTCAACACCAAGTACGAGTACATCTGTTATCGTCATCAATAGCTAGCCTGATAGACAAGTGCATCACATGTCAATACAAATACAAGCACATCGCAAGTAATAACTCATTAGTAAATGAGTAACACCATATATTGGTCTTGAAAACCCACAAAATCCGCATAAAGCGGCCTACCCATGGACGAGTCTAAAACTCGAAGAAATAAGCATTATATACTTCATATAAGTAATCATTCAAGTAATGACCGCATGTCCCATAACCACTCTGGTTTACTCAAATGTTTACTGTAAGTTAGTATACTCCACTCGACAAGTGTAATCTACTTTCAATTAGTAACTAGATAAGTATCGTGCAATGTCCCATAACCACTTTGCGTTACTTAATTATTTACTAAATGACTATTAATTCCACTCGTGCAAAATAAATGTTCATTTTAACAAGTCCAAGAATTAATCGATAAAACAAAACGCGAGTGTTTATACCACTTGTTTTATTAAACTGTTTAAATCGATTCCTCATCCAATCAACGTCGTGCAATTCTACGAAAAAAATTTGCTTTGAAATCCTTCTTGAAACTATCCTTTTTATAAACTAGCATATATACATACATACATATATATATATTAGAAAACATTTACAAATTTATACATCGTATTTATAAATACACCTTTAAAACATCATTCTAAACCCATTTAAAATAATTGATATTTGTACTTTTGGATTAGAAAACCATCATTCCAAACATTCTTTTGTTGAAAATATTCATACTTAAAATAATTTAGAAAACGTTTGGATTAGAAAACATTTCTTTTGAAAGCATTAGTTGAAATAGTGCAATAAACTTGTATGCAATGTCATGTGAAACTTCATATATATATATATATATATATAGTAGCATCTCTATGGAATTAATTCATCGAAATGAATTCATCGAAATGAATTCATCAGTTTATTAATTTAAAACTTCATAATATGCATCCCAATCATCACAACCAAGGTACTAGCACATAACACAAGATGTCAAGAATACATCGGGCAAAGCAGGAGTCGAACGGGGTGTCGGGGAAGTCACATAGCATGGCCTAGAACACATTCTATTCCATGACCGGTGCACCGGTCCATGTGGTCCGATCCACCGGTTGCGCTACCTAGAACGTGTTCTAGGCAGTGCTATGGCCTCCCTGGTGGTCCGTTTCTATCGGTTTTCGAACTGCAAGCTCTATAAACTTCCTAGGAGACAAATTTGGCAATATACAATAATCAAACATCATGTAATTAATACTATAAGAGGTTAAATGTCTAAGGTTTTCAGCAAACGGAAAATTTAGCAACTAGTTAGGCAAACATCACAACCAAACTTAGGATTATTCAATAACAATTTATTCAATCAATGAAATCAGCAACTTGAATTCAAATAGACATAGTTGTGAGACTTAACTCACCTTTATTCCTTTGATTTGCTTAGCAAATTCGCAGCTAAACCCAACTTGACTTCTAACTTGAATCAAACCTTAGAACTCAGTTTTGAAAGAAATACAAAAGAGTTAAATCACTTGCTAAAAATTGAAATTGATATGGCTAAATGACAGATAACGGTTCTAATAACATATCTTGATTTTCTCCTAATTTCCTATAATTTATTTGCAATTTAAATTTGAGATTTTGATTGATTTTGTAAATTGAAAGGGAACCCTAGTTTTCTTCTGAAATTATGAACGTACTGAACATTGCAGTGAGAAGGAGAACTTCTCATTTTAGCTTTAGTGTTGACATGGGTTCCATTTTGGCCCATTAGAATAAAAATGCCAATCCTTTTAGTTAAATTACCTTTTTTAAACCATTTTAAAACACTAATATTTCATTAATCTCAAAATAAAAAAATTCAAGTTAATACACTAAAACGTTCATCGCCTAGTCTTCATGATTAATTAATAAAACATAATTTTTAAATCCTTATTTTTATTACTGAAAACAAGGTATTTGCATTTTCTAAAATAAGACAACAAATCACATAAATCAATTTAACTCCAAAAACTCCCATTTCCACTTTGAATAAAAATCACACATTATTTAGAAACACTAACACAATGTTTAACAAGTTTTAAAACAAGAATTTAACGTCAATAAATTACATATATTGTCTTTCCCATAAATACACATTATAAAATTCTCATTTCAATTATTATTCTAATAAAACACTTTAATTATAATTTCTCTAATTTAAATCTTTATTTATTCTATTTAAACAAGGCTGAAAAATAAGGATTGTTACATTTTGTTTCACTTGTTTCACTTATACTTGTATGCTTTGAACTTATGTGCACCTTTGAGAACTTATACTTGGCTGTTTTTGGCAGTTTGCCGTATTCTTGTTCTGGCTACACTATTGTGTACTGCATGATGCACTTGAGTTGAGCCCGAGCTTGCTTGGGCTTGACCTCGTACACACTTGCACTGTATTGAGCCTTCGGGCTTGACTTTTGCATTTGACCCTGAAATTGAATTTGTGCAAATAGATCTTATGTATGTGCATAGCCTTATGGCATGTGTAGTGATACACTGTGCATGTCATATGTTGTTCGAGCTCATTAATTTTTGGTTTCAGTTTAAAATACGAAAACAAACCACCTAAATAACCGAGGCAACATTATATTTAATCATATTTTTATTTTTGCAATTTCAGTTTTTTTTTGCTTTTTACTGCATTGTTGTTTATTTGATGGTAAAGCAAAAGGCTGGAAAAGTAATTGGAGCTAGAAGATAGCAAATCAAATTCGAGTGTGAGTGTGTGATTGAGTGAGTTGTATATAAGGGTGTGTTGTATATAAAAGTGAGTTGTATATGAGAGCAAAAAATAGAGTTGAATATGAAAGTGTAAAATATAGTGGAAGCTATGTAATAAATGTATACTATTTGAAATTGAAATGAAATAAACTATTTGGTCAAATGAAATTTTGAATAAAATATTCGTTTAATTGAAATTCTGATTTGTTTATTTCATTTTGTGATATTGTAATAGTACTATTACAAACGCATTTAATACACACACACACATGCATGCATGTATGTATGTATGTTTATTATCATCAAACAAAAATCATAAATTATTGTATTCTACAATCTCCCCCTTTTAATGATAACAAACATATATTAAACTTTTGTAATAAGGAAATGTGTTTAATGTGATGTGATCAAACTCCCCCTATTTAGATGCTCCCCTACAACTAGACTCCAACTACACAGATGCATACGGATTATAAATACAAATTGATTTGACAAAATAATTGCAAAACAACTCTCGAATAATAAAAACAACTCTCGAATATAAGTAAGATTATTACTCAACCACCAATATCTCAACCTCTCTCCCCCTTTTATTATCATCAAAAATAATATTAATAAGTGAAATAATGATGAATTTTCATTTAAATCATTAGACCATATCGACAGAGAGATATATATTGCGAATTCCAATTAATCAAACAAAAATCATAATATTTTACTAATGAGACACAAATTCCACTTTAGTGTGATGAATGGTTTATGGTTTGGGAATAATATAGTGACAGTAGTGTGGTATGCTTAGTAATCCCTTTTTTTAAAATGTTGAATGCTTTCTAACCAGGCATAACTGTTAGGACTTTTAACTGAGGTTAGTAACCGCATAAAAAGAATGTTAATTATTTTCTAACCATGCATAACCATGAGGACTTTTAAATGAGATTAGAAACTGGTTGAATTTCTATTCCTCTCTTGTATACGATTCTCATTCATGCATAACCATAAGGAATTTTAAATGAAAATGAAAGCACATATATAGAAATTAAAGCTGTTAACCTGTGCATAACCATGAGGACTTTTAAATGAGAGTGAACACTTAAGGATATAATTTCAAAATTCCATTAAAACTATAATTTCTTACTTTAAAATTGGAACATAATTTCTTATTTTCTCCGAATACCAACTTTTTTACACTATATTAAATTTAGGTGTATGGAGTGTAAGAAGGATGATAGTGATAAAAATGATAATGGAATATGCACTAATTTCGAAAAATATTATAAAACTAGTTTAATTTTCAAGGAGTTTTAATATATACTTCCTCTTGTTATAAAGAATAATTAAATCGTTACCCTTGACTTTCTCAATCACTATTAATAATTTTGATAGACTTCAAAAGGTTCAAGCAGTCATCACCAACTTTTCAGAGTAAATCCCTTACCAATATAAACAAGAGTGTTTCCATCAAAGTAAAATTCTGAGTTATTTCAAAAAATTGCCAAGTCCAAAAATGAAAATCTATTTTCTGCAAGGGGTTTTGTGAAAATGATGTCCGCTAATTTTAAAATCAAATGAAAATGAACATATGATTTCAAATGAAGTGATGTCAAATACCACTTGTACTCTAATTGCCCAAAAATGATGTATTATTGACTAAGCAGACCGTGTATCACTCGAATTGATCTCCAAAATTCTTAGCAAGATCATTTATTATTAAATAGAAGCAAAAACATTGTTATCATGCAAAAGCACACACATTTATCGAACCATTAATTTGTAAATTGTGAACACGACAATGAAAATTAATCGTTCTATCAAAGCAATTGAAAATTCCTATATTGAAAATTCAGTCCATTTGAAACCACTTTTTGAAAGCTTTAAGTTTGTATTTTGATTTAGCACAAAACATAAAAGTTTTAGACATTCAAAATTTCTATTCATCGAAATTAGTTTCAGGTCAAAATGATAAACTGATCAAAATTTATGACTGAAATATTATAACTTGTTTGTGTAAATCAGAAGTACTTTTCAAGTAATGTGCTGAAAAGATTGTTGTTTTTCAATATTTTCCAAAATGAATCAGCAAACACTCAAAACAGTAAAGTTGTAGTGCTATTAGCTATCTTTTCAAAAATTCAATAATTTCAAAATTCGAATTAAAAATGTTTAAGTTATGATGGAATTACTGTAGCTGTGTTAAGAAGTTCTGAAACTATTTTCAAACAATATTCTAAATGATTTTCATATTTTCAATGGTTTAAGCTCAAATTATGGAAAAACACAAAACATGAAACTTGTAGAATTTTCTGTCTATTTTCCAGATCATCTTTAATTTTACAAATCGGAGTTAAAGGGCTCAAAATATGAAAAATATACTAAAGCAGTGTCAATAAAAATAGAATTAACAAAAAAAACAAAACAAAATTTAGAGATCAAACCTTACTTACCTTTGATGCCGTGATATCCAAAGTGTGTAGGTCTCCATCTCACTTTTCTAGGCTAAGGAACGTTAGATTTTTTGCTTATCAACCACATAGAACAACTTGAAATCTATCTCTATCAAAGTTGTTCCTTAGCCCACTTTTGTATCTAAACTTTAGAGGAGGCGAGTCGCCTAACGAAGGATGTAAGACCACTTTCATTTCTGATCGAAGTCTTTGGTGCCTAAATTTGTTTATATGGCAAACCATTAATTTTAACAATGACACCCTTAGGAACCCAAACTTGTTTATATTTAGAAAAATTTATATTTATACTTTTTGGAATCCATATCTGTTTAACGGTTTCGTGTTTGTGTTTATTTCGACAGTTATTCTCGCTATATCCTATATTTCCATGATTTACACATTTGGGTATCACACTTCTCCCCCTAGTAGATTTATTAGTCGTTTGTTTATATATTGACACTTTTTCAAATCCAGGTCCTTTTTTGTTATTCGTGAAGAGTTGATTTCCTAATAACATTGCAACGATCCTGAATTTTGAACAATTTGAATTGAAAATATTTAATTAATTTTAAATATTTGAACGATGATTTGACTTGAATTTCAAATTATCAGAATGAATTGACAATTTAATTTTTGAATTTAATCTATTGAAAGTTGAATAAAATTTGAATCTTTAATTTTAAGCCGGTTAAAAATATTTTAAAGGCTTGGAAAAATTCATATGGATAATACTGAAGATAATAGAAGCTTCAGAATTTATTTTAAAAGCGATTTGTTCAATTTTGAAATTGTATCGTTTGAATTGAATTTAAAAATAGCCTTCCGAGGCACAGTCTCGGAATTTGACGAAACCAATTTCATTGGGTCCGTAATATTGAATTATTACCGGATTTCAATTTTTGTATTTATCGGAATTGTTTTATGAACATACGGCGTATAAACGCGTAGACAATTTAATCGGATTCAATTTGCATTTCTGTAACAACTGGGGTTATGCCCAAAATTTTAATCATCAATAAACGATCTATGTTGACAGTTAAATTTCTGTTTATTGTTGAAATTTTTATAACGATAAAATCTTCGTCAATTAACGATTTAATATCAAATTGTTAATTTCTGTTAGAATTTGGAATTTGTAAATCGATTGAAATTCTCTTATTAAATTTTATTTGTACGAAATGAATAAATACACCTAGTAAAATTTTAACAACAAGTTTAAACAAAATAAAAATAAAAACAAAATAAAAGTAAAAAGAAAAAAAAATATCGTGCAGCCCATACCCTAAAGCCATACCCCCCACGATTTTCCCCCATCCTTATTTCTCTGATAAAACGACATCCCCATCCCCTCTCATTCATTCGTGCCCTAGAATCAATCGAAGAAGAAAAAAAAATGGCGACTTGAAAATAGGGCTTCGGCAATTCTGGGTTGGATTCGATCTTCCTCGTCTCCAAATTTAGGGCTTCGTCTTCCTTTCGCTCGCGACCTCTTCGAAAAAGGTGAGTGGTTTTCGCCCCTCACATCTAATTCAGTACTATGTTTCGTGTTTGATTTTGCTAAGACTGCTGCTTGATTTTGCGATGTCGATCTTGTTCGACTTTTACCCTACTTATCACTGCCTCCGGTAGCACTGTCGGCCTTGTTCATTTGGGTCTATATTTTGTAACCTTAGCTGTTCATGTTGTATACAAATTTTGATGGTATCATGTTGCAACAGTTTCAAGTCAGTTGCCTTTTAAAGTTTGCATCTGTGGGATTCATTGTTTTGTAGGTTGGAGGCTTCGATTTTGCTTTGTCCTGTAATGTGCTTTCAACCTGATTGCACTGTTCAGTTTTACAAATGCCTTTCCTATATACGTTTCCACCAGGATTCTCATGTATTGTTCCTTGCATATATACATATACAAGTATATGCATTTACATCGCTGTTTATTATTCTGCACCACTTGCATACCATTTGAAGTTTGATAGGCCAGCTTGTAGTTCATGTGTTCACATTGATGTACATGCATTTGTCACGGTTTAATCATCATGATTCTGTCGTGTCTTGTTCACCTAGTTATACTTAGTCAGGTTCCACTTATGTCTTCATGTATGCATGCTACCTGGTCGACACTAAAAAAAAAGAGAAAAAAAAATGGTATGTCTGCAATTCAAGTTCATTGCTTTCACTGCCCACTGCTAGTACATGCATATAACCACCTCTGTTATGCTACACTGGTATCTAATTTATATGCTTTGACGTTGTGGTTGAAATTTGAATTATGTTTGTTTCAAAATGCCTGGGGATACACATATGCAGTCTTTGACATTGAAATTTTCCTGTCTTTGATCACTTGTTGATTCCTTCTAGCTTCATTTTGAACTTCACATTTGTACACTTGCTGTTTCACTGATCCATTTTGGGTTTATTTGCATCCATTCAGTGTTTTAGTAGATATGATTTGTTCTTGATGGAGTCATGTTCATGTATCATTTAGTTGTAGCATTTGTCCATCGTTCATTTAACTGCAGCATACTTGAGTTTGCATTGTCCAGTATTTGGTTTTGTTGGAGCAATATCTTTTACCTTTTGTTTGCTTCGGCACTGTCTGCAGTTTGCCTTGCTGGGTCATTAACGTGCTTGGTGTTCACTATTGCCAGCAGTGCTATTTTGATAGTGTGTTTGTTTGTTATACTATTTAGATTGGCCCAGTTCTTTTTAGCATGAAGTTATAGTTGCATTTTGGCCTTCGTATATATGTATGCAGTCATGTATGTATATACATCATTTTATATGTATATATGTATGTTCGAATTTGCATATATGTTTACGGTTCTGTATTCATTTGAATTAGTCGTTGTTCCATCCTTTTGTTGTCTGCACCATGATATTTTGTAGTCTGCTCTAGTGCACCTTGTTGCTGTGACGTCGTAGCTCAAAATTTTTGCTGCTACCTGTACTTGTAGTTGTTAAACTGCCTTCTGTTCATTTGGCATGGTTTTGATGTGAACCTATTATCTTCTTGGTTGGGTTTCTTCCCACTTCGGCCTTGGCTACTATGTTGCACTGTCACTTGTTCATTTGAGTTACATTCTAACCTAACTTTGACATGCTCTTGTTATTGTTCGTCACTTGAATCTGACTTTGATCTTTACTTGACACCGTTAGATATCTGTGTTCACTTGATCATGGTTGCAGTTGTATTCCATTTGAACTAATTCTTGTAGACAGTTGTTTTTGGAGCCTTCATTCCAGTAGTTGTGTTGCCATATTGGTTTCACTGTGTCTTCATGTACCTGAATACATGCCCCTATGCTTTTGTAGTTCGATTGTGCTATACTACTGCCTTGTTCTCGAAATTGAAATTTGCACTGCCTAGTTCACTGTCACATCCATGTATTGTCCCTCCTGTCCACTGCTTATCTTAGTGGCCTTTCACTTCGGCTGGCATTAGAGTGCACTACAGCCACCCAAAAATCGACATTTTTGAATTGATATTTCTTTGCGTCGTGATGCATTGATCTTCTATGCCGTATTGGCGAGGCCGTACACGCGTGCGTGTACGGCAGCCAATCGAGTCTTGATGGGTTTAAAGTGACAATTTTAATTGTTTTAAATTGATTTAGGCGATTTGATAAATTGTTTATTTATCCCTGTTGATGATTTAAATCTGCTGATTTATTGTTAACACTGTTTAGTGTTATATTTTCGTTATCCGATTTCTTTGTTAAAAGGGAATGGATAGACGGGAATTATTGTGACTATCGTCTATTTAAATTATTACTGCCTATATGCACTAATAAACTGGTTTGAATTAGACTGACCTTGTATTATTTTCTTTTGAATATAATACTCGGGTCAGACCGAGTATTTTACAGCTTGAAGATTTTCGAGCAGCGAAGTTAGAGAGAGAGAAAAGAATCACTTTAGTTTTCAGAAGAAAATTGTATTTTAAGATATTCCGCTGTATCAGTATTAAAATTGTATAAACTCTGATGTATATAAAAAGATTTATAGTAATGAAATAAATTCTCATTTGTTTTAATTCAGTATTATTATTCTGTGTTTCTGTGGCTGATTCTGTTTAAACCTTATAAACTAAATAACAATTCGTCTTTTTGAACGTTTCTAGTTGGTTTAATCACCGACTGGAGACGGTCAGAAGGGGGAATGTTACAGAGTGGTATCAGAGCTTTGGTTTACACAAAGCTTAGTTTATGATGTTTAATATGAATAGTTACTAGAAACACTTTAAAAGGAGAATGTTTTTCAAATCCAAAGAAGTATAAAATTGTTTTTGAAAATAAAGATTTTTAACTTAAGAAAGGTTAAATTGAATTGAGTTAGCATTAATAAATATATGATTTGAAAATTTAACTAAAGGAAAGTTAAATAAATTGAATTTGATTTGATAAATTATTGAGATGGAAATTTAAACATGAAAGATAAGTGATTATATAATATGAATTGGAAAGTTTAAATTAATAAGTTGTTTAACTTATAAAATGAGAAAGTTTAAGTAAAACCAGTTTTTAAATGGTTAAATAGTTTTGTTAAGTAAACAAAATCTGCATTTTGAAATGTGATATGAATTTGACTTTAGTAAAGTTAAATAAAATAGAATTTCAAATAAATTTGAGACGAACTTAAGTTGTATGGTGAAAATAAATGCAAGTAGAGATAAAATGAAACATGGCTTAAGTAATAGTGAATCAAATTGAATTTGATATCAAAATGAATTGATAAAGTGAAGAATGAATATGAAATTGAGTTATATAAAGGAAATTCAACTTTAATTGTAAAAGTGAATTTGTGAATATGGTGAGTATAAGAATTCAATCTGAATTAGAATATAAACCAATTGAAATTAAGTGTGTTAAACCAAATTGAATGTAAGCAAAGTAAATAAATTTGGTTTTGCTAATTGATCGTATGGAAATTCATTAAGTGTTAATGAAATTGAATTAATGGAATTTGAAAGCTAAGTAATTGAATTCAAATTGAAAGGTAAGTAAATTTAAAGAGAATCAAATTTGATTTGAATTGAAAGCAAACTAATTTGAATATAAATTAGTGAAAGTGAACTAATTGAATATGAATGAATATTAGTAAAATCCAATGTGAATAAATCAAATGTGATTTAATTGAAAATCAAGTCGATGAAGGATTTACTAAAGAACTAGTTGATTATCTTGGAAATAGAAAATTGACAAATTTATGTAATAGTTTGAATTGGAAAATTTTGAATTATTATAAACGGTTTATATAGAAGATTTGAAAGAGTTGATATTAAAATTGTGAAGTTATAAAATGAATCGATGTTGAAAAATAAAAGAAATTATAAGTAATCTACTTATAAATTAAATTTTTGATATAAAACTGAGTTATAAATGAATGGGTTAATAAAGAAATTTTTATGAATTGAAGTCTTTATAAATAGTATTGGAATTTATAAACGTTGTTTATAAATTCGAAACTGACTTATTTTAATAAGTAAATTCTTATAGCTTGTTAAAAGTAATATATTCACAATTTTGGACCGTGAATATATTATTGAATAAAATGGACATGTTTGGGAAAGTGATATTTTAAAACGAAGTTAATTGTTTTAAAGATGTTTTCAAAGGCATTGAATATCGAAACCATAGATTTCAACATTCATTGTTGAAATAGACGTTTTCGAATATAAGGAAATGGTGGACTATAACACTGTTGTTATAGTAAATGATTTCCAAAAGGAAATGTTTTGTATAGTATTGGGATTTATACATCTATCTAAATTTCGAATCCCTATACTAGTGATTTTGAGTTGTCGTAACGATGTTTTACGTAACACTTGTTTTGACTCAAATAAATGTGTGAAAGAGAATGATTTCCTTAAAGATGAAATATATACTTAATTTTGATTTAAGTATACCGAATATTTTCAAATGTTGAAAATAAATGGATTTGTGAATTACTTATTTTTAAATAAGTATGAAAATGTTTTTCCAAATATGAAATGTTGTGAATATATTCCGTAAGGGATAAATGATTTGAAATTCATTTTTGAAGTCGAAGTTGAAAAGTTAAATGAGAATTTGAACAATTAGTTCAATTTGAAATTTTTCAAAAAGATTGAATCGTTAAGTTAAAATTGAGTTTAACTTCGACATCAAAGACAATATAAGTTGAGCTTTGAATTTCAGATGATGGTTTGGATTGTATGTCTAACATTGTGAATTGATGACATAGCAATTGATCTCTATTAAATATATATCTGTTGGTGGCGGAGAATTTATTCTCTTAGCTTAACACCCTTCTCTGAGACGTACGAGCTCAGAGGTTATATATCGATAGACATCAATTCTATGTTGAGAATTGACGATGTAGCGTGAAATCCAAATCGAATGTGAAAGTCGATAATAAATGGAATTACGAATATGAATTAGGTTTGAGATAACCTTAAATTTCCAAATCGACTTAGAGGAAAATTTTAAAATCCTCTATTTTGTTATGAATATGGGATATGTAGGTTTTCAGAACTTATATATATGAATGCGGTGAATTTGAAACCGTTAGTTTAGAAAGACATTGTTATGGAAATCTTATGTATGTTTACATAGATGTTATATGTACGAAATGTGAAATGAAAGTACTACATATATGATATTATGTTTTCTAAACTGAGGATATGGAAAAGTACCTTCCATTTATTATTTGAGAAGGTTTTGGAACTCTCGAAGAGTGTCCATTTGAAATTCGTAGCTACGTAGAATTTACATTTAGTCAGAGTGACTATTTGAATCGGAAATCCTTCGCGATAGATCATCGCGATGAGATTAGATTTGATTGATGATTAGCGTAATTTGAGGGGCGAGATGCCCACAGTTACAAGCGATTCCACTGGGATAGTGGCGTAACCGCCGGGTAAACTGCAATCTAATGCCAGGCGAAATTTGAGGGGCGTGATGCCTACAGACACGAGCGATTCTACTGGGATAGTAGCGTAACCGCCGTGTGTACTGCAATCTATGGCGACAACCATGGCGAAATTTAAGAGATGTGAAATCTACAGCCACAAGCGACTCTACTGGGATAGTAGCGTAACCGTCGGGTGGAACTGTAATCCATGGGGGAACGTGCTTTCCATATCCATTTTTAAAAGAATTTTTAAAAGTATTTTCACTGGAAATTGAAGCAAGTATGTTTAGTACTTGGAGATTTTTAGACCTGCGCCTGGCCAGCGTATGCCTAATGTCTGTGAGAACGAAGATGGACTTGTTAAATTTCGAGTTAGCAAGTATTTTCAAACTGTAAATAGCAAATCAATGATTTGAAATTAAAATTTCAAAATTCCTACCTAATAAACTAAGGAAGAGGATCTTTGTAATGTTTTGAAAGTCCACAGCTTTGGAAGAGATATATATTATATAAATCTCTAACGTGAAGAATTTTAAGTTTGAATCTGAGTTGTAAATCGAAAATGTTGATAAAAGACTTTTGCGTTTTGAATTTCGAAATCAATGATTGTAGAAATCATTGAATAAAAGAGAAGATAAACAAAACTAGTGAGATTAAATAAATGGAATGAACTCTATATTTATTTATTTTTAAATAAGTATCGAGCTTGAAAAAAAATAGTAGAGTATAAATATTAATGAAATTTTGACAACCTTTCCTTTTCGTGGACGAAAAGTTTTTAAGGAGGGGAGTTTGTAACGACCCTGAATTTTGAACAACTTGAATTGAAAATATTTAATTAATTTTAAATATTTGAACGATGATTTGACTTGAATTTCAAATTATCAGAATGAATTGACAATTTAATTTTTGAATTTAATCTATTGAATGTTGAATAAAATTTGAATCTTCAATTTTAAGCCGGTTAAAAATATTTTAAAGGCTTGGAAAAATTCATATAGATAATACTGAAGATAATAGAAGCTTCAGAATTTATTTTAAAATCGATTTGTTCAATTTTGAAATTGTATCGTTTGAATTGAATTTAAAAATAGCCTTCCGAGGCACAGTCTCGGAATTTGACGAAACCAGTTTCATTGGGTCCGTAATATTGAATTATTACTGGATTTCAATTTTTGTATTTATCGGAATTGTTTTATGAACATACGGTGTATAAACGCGTAGACAATTTAATCGGATTCAATTTGCATTTCTGTAACAACTGGGGTTATGCCCAAAATTTTAATCATCAGTAAACGATCTATGTTGACAGTTAAATTTCTGTTTATTGTTGAAATTTTTATAACGATAAAATCTTCGTCAATTAACGATTTAATATCAAATTGTTAATTTCTGTTAGAATTTGGAATTTGTAAATCGATTGAAATTCTCTTATTAAATTTTATTTGTACGAAATGAATAAATACACCTAGTAAAATTTTAACAACAAGTTTAAACAAAATAAAAATAAAAACAAAATAAAAGTAAAAAGAAAAAAAAAATATCGTGCAGCCCATACCCTAAAGCCATACCCCCCACGATTTTCCCCCATCCTTATTTCTCTGATAAAACGACATCCCCATCCCCTCTCATTCATTCGTGCCCTAGAATCAATCGAAGAAGAAAAAAAAATGGCGACTTGAAAATAGGGCTTCGGCAATTCTGGGTTGGATTCGATCTTCCTCGTCTCCAAATTTAGGGCTTCGTCTTCCTTTCGCTCGCGACCTCTTCGAAAAAGGTGAGTGGTTTTCGCCCCTCACATCTAATTCAGTACTATGTTTCGTGTTTGATTTTGCTAAGACTGCTGCTTGATTTTGTGATGTCGATCTTGTTCGACTTTTACCCTACTTATCACTGCCTCCGGTAGCACTGTCGGCCTTGTTCATTTGGGTCTATATTTTGTAACCTTAGCTGTTCATGTTGTATACAAATTTTGATGGTATCATGTTGCAACAGTTTCAAGTCAGTTGCCTTTTAAAGTTTGCATCTGTGGGATTCATTGTTTTGTAGGTTGGAGGCTTCGATTTTGCTTTGTCCTGTAATGTGCTTTCAACCTGATTGCACTGTTCAGTTTTACAAATGCCTTTCCTATATACGTTTCCACCAGGATTCTCATGTATTGTTTCTTGCATATATACATATACAAGTATATGCATTTACATCGCTGTTTATTATTCTGCACCACTTGCATACCATTTGAAGTTTGATAGGCCAGCTTGTAGTTCATGTGTTCACATTGATGTACATGCATTTGTCACGATTTAATCATCATGATTCTGTCGTGTCTTGTTCACCTAGTTATACTGAGTCAGGTTCCACTTATGTCTTCATGTATGCATGCTACCTGGTCGACACTAAAAAAAAGAGAAAAAAAAATGGTATGTCTGCAATTCAAGTTCATTGCTTTCACTGCTCACTGCTAGTACATGCATATAACCACCTCTGTTATGCTACACTGGTATCTAATTTATATGCTTTGACGTTGTGGTTGAAATTTGAATTATGTTTGTTTCAAAATGCCTGGGGATACACATATGCAGTCTTTGACATTGAAATTTTCCTGTCTTTGATCACTTGTTGATTCCTTCTAGCTTCATTGTGAACTTCACATTTGTACACTTGATGTTTCACTGATCCATTTTGGGTTTATTTGCATCCATTCAGTGTTTTAGTAGATATGATTTGTTCTTGATGGAGTCATGTTCATGTATCATTTAGTTGTAGCATTTGTCCATCGTTCATTTAACTGCAGCATACTTGAGTTTGCATTGTCCAGTATTTGGTTTTGTTGGAGCAATATCTTTTACCTTTTGTTTACTTCGACACTGTCTGCAGTTTGCCTTGCTGGGTCATTAACGTGCTTGGTGTTCACTATTGCCAGCAGTGCTATTTTGATAGTGTGTTTGTTTGTTATACTATTTAGATTGGCCCAGTTCTTTTTAGCATGAAGTTATAGTTGCATTTTGGCCTTCGTATATATGTATGCAGTCATGTATGTATATACATCATTTTATATGTATATATGTATGTTCGAATTTGCATATATGTTTACGGTTCTGTATTCATTTGAATTAGTCGTTGTTCCATCCTTTTGTTGTCTGCACCATGATATTTTGTAGTCTACTCTAGTGCACCTTGTTGCTGTGACGTCGTAGCTCAAAATTTTTGCTGCTACCTGTACTTGTAGTTGTTAAACTGCCTTCTGTTCATTTGGCATGGTTTTGATGTGAACCTATTATCTTCTTGGTTGGGTTTCTTCCCACTTCGGCCTTGGCTACTATATTGCACTGTCACTTGTTCATTTGAGTTACATTCTAACCTAACTTTGACATGCTCTTGTTATTGTTCGTCACTTGAATCTGACTTTGATCTTTACTTGACACCGTTAGATATCTGTGTTCACTTGATCATGGTTGCAGTTGTATTCCATTTGAACTAATTCTTGTAGACAGTTGTTTTTGGAGCCTTCATTCTAGTAGTTGTGTTGCCATATTGGTTTCACTGTGTCTTCATGTACCTGAATACATGCCCCTATGCTTTTGTAGTTCGATTGTGCTATACTACTGCCTTGTTCTCGAAATTGAAATTTGCACTGCCTAGTTCACTGTCACATCCATGTATTGTCCCTCCTGTCCACTGCTTATCTTAGTGGCCTTTCACTTCGGCTGGCATTAGAGTGCACTGCAGCCACCCAAAAATCGACAGTTTTGAATTGATATTTCTTTGCGTCGTGATGCATTGATCTTCTATGCCGTATTGGCGAGGCCGTACACGCGTGCGTGTACGGCAGCCAATCGAGTCTTGATGGGTTTAAAGTGACAATTTTAATTGTTTTAAATTGATTTAGGCGATTTGATAAATTGTTTATTTATCCCTGTTGATGATTTAAATCTGCTGATTTATTGTTAACACTGTTTAGTGTTATATTTTCGTTATCCGATTTCTTTGTTAAAAGGGATTGGATAGACGGGAATTATTGTGACTGTCGTCTATTTAAATTATTACTGCCTATATGCACTAATAAACTGGTTTGAATTAGACTGACCTGTGTATTATTTTCTTTTGAATATAATACTCGGGTCAGACCGAGTATTTTACAGCTTGAAGATTTTCGAGCAGCGAAGTTAGAGAGAGAGAAAAGAATCACTTTAGTTTTCAGAAGAAAATTGTATTTTAAGATATTCCGCTGTATCAGTATTAAATTTGTATAAACTCTGATGTATATAAAAAGATTTATAGTAATGAAATAAATTCTCATTTGTTTTAATTCAGTATTATTATTCTGTGTTTCTGTGGCTGATTCTGTTTAAACCTTATAAACTAAATAACAATTCGTCTTTTTGAACGTTTCTAGTTGGTTTAATCACCGACTGGAGACGGTCAGAAGGGGGAATGTTACAAACATATTAAACGATTTTTCTCCAGTGGAAAATTTTCGAATAATCAACTCAAGTTCATTAAATTTGGATTTTAAAGGATTATTCGTGTTTAGTTGCTTAGAAAAACGAATAGTAGCATTCTCTCCCTTTTTAAAATCATCGTTTAAGACCAAATTTTCATTTTCAAGCTCTTTTATTTTGGTCTCATAATCAAACATTTCAGTTTCAAAGAGTTGGCCTTTCGAATTCAAGTTTTTCAAAATCCTTCATTTTTTCGATCTCCTTTTCTAATCCATGATTTATACGAATAATTTCAATTCATCTATGTTTCAAAATCACGCTTTCGTTTTTAAGGGCTTTGAAATTTTTTTTGACCTCGTTTCATTCTCTTTCAAAATTTGCACATTTGGAATTTTCGAACATCTTAAAACTTTCCAACTCTTTTTGTGAAATGTCATTTTGCAAATCAACTCAGTTTCAGTTTTCGCCAAATCAAAATTTCCTTTTCTAGCTTTCGAAATTTTTTCATGAAAATGAGCAAACAGTTTTTCATAATTCAAACAATTTTTGCAATTAGAATTATTAGTCTTCTTAATATTTTTAATCTCATTTTCCAAATCATCTTTTTCTGACGTAACTTAAATTGTTCACATTATAACTTGTTAATTTTCATCTCATGGTCATCATTATTTTTAATAAATTTTTATAACTATATTTTGAATAAAAAATTACCTATCTCGTCAATTGTTGCGTCCTCGTCGCTGCCTTCTTTACTATCGTTATCTAAATTATCTTTTGTAAATTCTATGAAGCACAATTCTTTTACTGAGTCGATTTTTGGGAGTTTCTCGTTGTTGTTGTCTTTTTTGCCATATATTGCATCGAGAGTGCTCCAGATTTCCCGTATATTTAAACAATGAGAGATATGGTTAAATTCATCTCGATTAATTATAGAATATAGTATATGCATAGCAACAGTATTAATCGAAGTATATTTCTTATCTACCATATCATACCATTTTCAATAATATCTCAACATTTGAAATTAACAGATTTTAAATAAATTCCATTTTTTATTTCTGATTAAAAAAATCTATTCCATCAAAAATAGGAGGACCAACATTAGACAGACTCTCGCTAGATCTGCAACTAGGGTTAGACATTTATGCAAGTAGCAGGCTCTGATACCACTTGTAGGATCGAATTAACCCTAGAGTGGAGTGAATATAGTTTATAATAAATTCACAAGTAAATAAAAAACTACAACATAAATAATAACTGACTAAATGCGGAAATAAAAGCGACACATAAGTTTACCCAGTTTTGGTAAAACCCACCTACTGCTGCCCCAAGGTTTCTTCTAGGAATTAAACAATCTGATGCTTATAGACCCTGTAAACTTGAAACCCTCGTTAACCTGATTGTACGAACCCACTACAATTCAACCTCGAGTTGCGAATTCTCGAACTACGCCCCGTAGTCCGTACCTAGTTAAAGATTAGTGTTTTACAAAGTTTAAAAAACAAAATATAATCAAAAATAAAATAAAACCCAAAATATGATTTAAGCCCAAGCAAAATTAAATAGTGCATCCCAAATTAAAAATAAGATGATCGTTTTCCTTTTTTCAGTCCGTATTCATTTTATCCATACCGTCTTCCTTTTTCTCCTTGCAATCTAATTTAGGGTTTCTGATTGAAACCACTGCTTTCTTTAGTCGATCGATTGAAGTAATTTGTGCGCCTTAATTGCCTTGTCGATCGATCTTCTGCCTTTGATTGTTCTCAGTAGCTTTAACGTCGAGTTGGTTGCTGTTGATTTAGTATGAACTTTATTCCCTTTTCAATTTTTGTATTCGAACTTGACTTGGTTTGCTGATGAAGAATTGGGTGACATTTATAGGGTTCGATTTTGAAATCAAATCCATTATTTTCGAGTTCAAATTTTCAGCCTTGTCTTTGTTTTTTATATTTCGTTTGTTGATCTCTGATTGAACGCCTTTGATGTTTTCTGACCATTCATAGTTGATTAATATATTCGACTATATTTTTAACTATCGGTTGATTTTCTTTTTCTTTCTTCTCCTTGCATATACTGGTTTGACTCTAGTTTAACATATTGATTTGGTCATATACGTTCAATAAAAAAATGCAATTGCTACAATTTTGTTCTCCTGGTCCATGCTCGATTGCTTCTCTATTTCTTGTGCACATGGAGTACTTTCTACTGTGTTCGTATATGTGCCTGAGTGCATTTGACCCTCTGTGTGTACTTTATTGGTATTGTGTGCATCTCTGAGTTTCCTCTAATATGCTGCCTTGTGTGTGCATACACCCTCTTGCTCCTGACTTTCCATGTATATACATACATACATATGTCTGTATATATATGAGAAATTTACTGACATGTATACCTTTGTTTTGGTTTGTTCTGTAGTCATGTTGCTCATCTCTGAACTGCTAGCATGTGCATTTAGTCATCTGCCTTGTTTCTGTACCATTATGTCTGCTTCATGTGTGCATTTTCCTTTATTCGATGTGAATGTGCCTTGTTGTATCGTTGCTTGAAACTGACTATTCAAGCTTGTGTTGCTGCATTAGTTTGTTCCTATTTTGCTGGTTCAAGCTTCCTTATGCTTGAGTGCGTTTGCTTGAATTTGCACTTATATTGTTTGTTGTAGGTTTGTGCACTCACTTTAACCTGACCTGTACTTCATAATGGTCGCACTGATTTGTACTTGAAATTCTTGGCTGTATCTCTTATACTTGTGCACCATATTTTTTGTTTCACTTATACTTGTTTGCTCTGAACTTATGTGCATGCTTGAGAACTTATACTTGGATGTGTTTGGCTATTTGCTGCATTCTTGTTCTGACTACACTATTATGTGCTGCGTGATGCACTTAAGTTGAGCCCGAGCTTGCTTGGGCTTGACCTCGTGCACACTTGCACTGTGTTGAGCCTTCAGGCTTGACCTTTGCATTTGTCCCTAAAATTGAATTTATGCAAATAGATCTTATGTATGTGCATGGACTTATGACATGTATAATGATATACTATGCATGTCATATGTTGTTCATGCTCATTAATTTTTGGTTCCAGTTTAAAATATGAAAACAAACAACCTAAATAACTAAGGCAACAATATATTAATCACATTTATATTTTTTGCAATTTTAGTTTGTTTCTTTTTTCTTTTTACCGCGTTGTTGTTTATTTAACTGGTAAAGCAGAAGACTCAAAAAATAATTGAAGCTAGAAGATAGCAAATCAAATTCAAGCATAAGTGAGTGAGTTATACACAAGGGTGTGTTGTATATAAGAGTGAGTTGTATGTAAGAGTGAAAAAATGGAGTTGAATATGATAGTGTAAAATATAGCGGAAGCTATGTAATAAATGTGTACTATTTGAAATTGAAATAAAATATTTGTGCAAATGAAATTCTGTATAAAATATTCGTTTATTTGAAATTCTGATTTGTTTATTTCATTTTGTGATATTACAATAGTACTATTACAAACACATTTAAAATACATACTGTTAGCACCAGAATTGGTTACTAACACCCTAAAATAGATTTGTGTAGCGAGATAAATGAAGAAAGTAAATGGAAAAATAGGAATAACACAATATATGCAAAACAAAACGGTAAAAAGCTAGAACAACAGAATTTTTAGTGGTTCAGCGTTAATTGCCTATGTCCACTTTGAATATATTCTTTATTGCTTAATCAATTGCTTGCATACAGATACAATCCACAAGAGAAAGCTTGAATACAAGTTGGAGCAAAAGGAAAGAGAGTACAAAAAATGGTAGACTCTTCCTTGAGTTCTCGAAAAAGATCCCTGAAAATGGACCCATGTCCCTCTATTTATAGATGGAGACGGCCTGGCGTCTCAGAGCTTAAACTTCTCTTCAGTCTCTTGGTCCCATCACTAAGAGAACTCGGCCCAACATTGATAAGTTAACACTGCCGACCCAAACATGTCGATCCCTCAATGCCGACCTCTCAAATGCCGAATGCTTTCCAGTATGCCGAACGCTTCCAAACATGCCGATCAGAAGCTTTTGATCTCGTATGCCGCACCAAAATCTCTCATGCCTAGTGCCGACCTGAATGCAAGCATGTAGAATGCCAAACTGAGCTCCACCTTTCACCATCCTTCCGCCGAACAGAACAAGGTATGCTGACCCAATGACTACTATAATATGTTCCAAGCTTTTGCCGATCCCCTCTAGTTATGCCGATCCGAGCTTTCTACCAATGCTAACTTTGAGTCTCTATTGCATCGACCCGAATCCATTGCCGACCTGATTTGAATATGCCGATCCTAGATACATATGCCACTCCTAAATAATTATGCCGATCCAGGCAGTGCCGACCCCTCTTGAATATGCCGACCTCTAATAGCCATCCATACCGACCCGAAGTTGATGATGAGATGACCCGAAGTAAACACTCCCTTGACTAAAAACAAACTTCTCAACGACCCGAAGTAGACTCATTTCTCGACCTTGCTTCCATCAACAATTAAATATGTCCTCTGTAACCACTGTTTTTTAGCCGGGCTAAGGCTTCGGGTAACACTTGCCCCCCAAAGTGCGTCTTGTGAATGACATGACGCGCTTTGAATCAGTAAGTAATCCTTGTTCCTAGAAGCAAGCTCGTTCGAGTCAATAACTAACCGTTGTTTCCCATTAACCTTCGATGAAGCCTTGTGTTGTTTGAACGTACAAGTCTAGTCTTAAGAAAACCTTGGGGCTTCCTCGTTTAATTTTCCAAAAGTCGATTGCATATAACCTTTCGAAGGTTGGGTTCATAAGGACCATTCTCAAGCTTATGATCATTTCCCGCTCACGCATTATTCCATTTTATCCATGTTATTATTACTTTATTATTATTTTTATTATATTTTAAAAAAAAATAGGGGAGAGGTCGACATAAGAATGACGATCGATTAATTGTTTTACTTGGGCTGGGGTCGGCATGTTGAATAGCCGACCCCTTGAAATACGATGACCGGGTCTCTAGGAGAAGACCGGTTCGTATTCCATCCCACATATAAAAGCTGAGGTTCACAATTCCCCTTTCTCACTTCCACTTCTCTAAGTTTATCTCTCCACTGAGCTCCTTCATCCGACTCCCCCAATACCTGACACAGCTCCCTTTTTTCAAATCCAACTCGTTTTCAATTCCCAACTAAACAGAACTCGAGTCATCCTTCACTTGAACCTTATTGCTATTCCCATCCCAAGATTTGTAGCATAGGTATGAATTCTCTCCCTAATTCATGCCATGACCTTGAGGAGTTGCGTGGTGTCCAGGTACATAGGCAATTAGATTCCAGTAAAGAGTTGATATGAGGTGGAGAAGAAGAGGGATTAATGGGAATATGAGGGAGTTGTAGGAGAGAAAATGGGTTCGGTGTAGATAAGGTAGAGGATGGGGTCGGCATAGATTAGAATAGTAGAAGGACTCGATGTAGTCATTTTAACAATAAGGTCGGTGTTTTATGCTAGCATTGGGCATGGAGATCCAGGGGTCGGCATTTTTACTTTGAACATAGGGATCAGTATAGTGCTTAGTAAAAGGGATCGGTATTTAGGAAAAGGTGGGATCGGTATTTAGGAAAAAGGAGTGGATCGGTATAAGATCGAGAGGAGGACGGATCAGTTACGGGCTAAGGCGCAGGGGTCGACATAAGGTTGTTGGGATCAGCACTGACCACCGAAATTGTTTTAACCCTAGTTATCCGAACATGATGACCATATATTTCCCTGCCCAAGCATAAGATGATGAATAATGACATGACTTAGCACATATAAGTTCATGGAATCAACTTGAACTAATAAATTCCTAGTTCATACATCATAACTTAAACGTAATGCCAACCCAACAAATTCAGGCAACGGACTTCATAATCTAGAATGCCAACATCTGATCCTAAGACCACTGCCGCCGACTACCTTCCACGCTGTTCGGGATGCTCAGCGATGATGGTTTCTTTGGATGAGTACTCCAAGTTTCATCATTTTACTTTCGTTTTTCCGATCTTAAGCTATTTGCATTTATGTCAAATCCATTGCACTAGTTCACACACAGCATGGGGGGATGGATTATTATTGCTTCTAATATCGATTGTCTTTCGAGTATAGCTAACACAGGTATCCAGCTACACAAGGCGCTCTCCCGCGATGTCTTCCAAGTCAGATAGGAAATCGAGCTCACCTACTCTGTCTGTTAAGCCCTGGCCAAGACAACAACAAGAGGTAGTAGAGACATCAAGCCAGCAATTAGACCTCTTTTCCGACATTCCAACTCTTCCTGCCGAAGTTATAGATCTGGCTCCCGACGCCGTGGAAGACGCTATTGTCTTGGATAACCCGACTGATTCACAGGCTTCAAAAATCGACGAAACGGCCTTTCGTCGACTATCCTCGATTCATGGGATTCCTTTCGAGGATGTTCTGGTCCCGTCGAGGCAAGACAGGCCCCACTTGCCCCCAGCTGGGTACACTGCATGCAATAAATTCATATGCTGGGACGGATGCATGCCACCCTTCAACTCCTTTATTTGCGAAGTGCTAAAGTTCATGGGAATCAACCCTACTCAATTGCACCCTAACAGTTATGCATTTATTCACGGCACTTTCTTGCTCTTCATGAGCGTTCTATTCCGACCACCAACTTCTAAGGACATCCGATATATTTACAATTTCAAGAGACGAGCTGATAGCCCCTCGTACGTATTCCTCGAGCCACTGCCCAGATGCCAAGTTCTAATGGATGCATGGAACAAGCTTTCACTATTTAGGCAATAGTGGTTCTATGTGCGTTGTCCTCCCGGCTTCACGAGAAGGTGGTTGGAAGGACGTAAGTTCTATTCCTATTCCATCTTTAATTTAAGGACTCAAATTACATTCTGTCTAATCACCCAAACTTTTTAGCTTTCCCAGGTGTTCGCCCTCGGCCTGAAGGCTCCAGATATTCCAAGGTAATTGAGGCCATCCGTGCTACTTCGGTAGAAGATCGAGATGTCAAGCCGTTAGTCACTGACGAGCTGCTCTCGCTATTTGGGCTACTAGTAGATGGCCGTAGGATCGGCCTTCCAAGTAGTAGAGCAACCTCAAGGGCGGTAGCCGATATGAAGAGAGAAAAAGTCGGCCCCGCGGTGCCCCATGTTGAAGGAGTCCATGAAGGTACTGAGGAATGGGAGATCAAAGAAACAGAGGCCCCAGAGCCTAATACTGAAAACATAAGTCCTTGACAAGTGCCAGCAGCCAACGTTCCCTACACAAGCTAGCCGCAACCTTCTCAGAAAAAGAAAAGGAGCCTGGCATATAGAATTAAAAAGAGGGAAACTGGGAGACTCCAAAATTTGTTATAACTCCCGTTGAGGAGAGGTCGTCTTCCTAACAAATGGAGAGCTCGCTGAAGGGACTCTCCGACCTTTCTATTCCGGGCGACCTGTTGAATTACGATTTCGCTAACCTTGGTGTTAAAGGACTCAATTCTCCCACAAGAAGCGGTGAAAGCAAGCAACTTTGCAATCAAGGAGAATAGACTCCTATGAGTAAAGCAAAAGCCACCGGTCCATTGGGGGATGCACTAGGACACACACACAAGCATTGACATTCCATCATTCACTTGCATTCAACTTTTTATATGGCATCCACAAACTCGTTCTTGTTCAACCTTATTTACAGGTGCAATGACTCATTCACACTGCTTCGATCGCCTTCGTGGCTCTTCTATCTTCCACCGCTCAGGCCAGGGTTCAGAGTCCGGAAAACATAGAGAGAGATGAAAGTTGAGAGAGAGATTATCGATCTAGAGAATCATCCTCGTCCTCAAAAATAATCGTGGGCATACTTCATATCAAAGCAACCCTACAAATCCTCCTACATGAGGTGGAGACAAGCTCACCTACCGAGGTTCCTAGTCTGACGCTCCCTACGACCAACATTCCAGCTCTTCCAGCACTAGGCAAGCTCGTGAGCACCATAAGAAAACATTGACTTCGTCAGAACAAACTCCTCCAGCTCCTGCTCACGACTCAACTACAGCGGAGAAATTAACTGAGCTTAAAGCCATCTTTCCAAAAATTTGCTTCGACGGGCTAAAGTTCCTCCCGGCTATACATCCCATCCTTGGGACTGCCAATGAAGATTCGCTTGCATG
Source organism: Allium fistulosum (assembly GCA_030737815.1). Lineage (NCBI taxonomy): Eukaryota > Viridiplantae > Streptophyta > Magnoliopsida > Asparagales > Amaryllidaceae > Allium > Allium fistulosum. The sequence goes on from CM060908.1 coordinate 332,097,642, forward strand.
TGTGAATGACGTATATGTACAACATGAGGCGTTCATAAACTTGGTTGAAAAAGTCTCGAAAGTTTCTATTGATCGTCAGCATGAGATCGACCGCCTAAAGCTAGAGGCCATCCACGACAAGTACATCACAAAGTATCAGGATACTGAATTGCTCTCATTCAAAGCCCAACTTGAGGATGTAAAAAGGAATGCCAAAGAGACGGCCGAGGTAGTTAGTCTCTTAGAGGCTACTCACAAAAAGGAATTAATTGATGCTCTCCAACATAGCGGCGCTCTGGCTCTGGAAAAAGATTCCCTGCAAAAGGAGAAAGACACTCTAGCCCTCCGTGTAGAGGAGCTGGAGAGATTGATATTTAAGGAAAGAGAGGAGAAAATAGAAGCGTAAGAGGAGTTGTAGAAATATTGCGAGGAGCGTCGAGATGTGAAACTTAAAGGCGAAGCTTGACAACAACTTTCCCAGATCGAAGTGCTGAAAGAAAACGCTCGCGAAGAGGGCAAGAAAGTATCTAGGTGTGCATTTTGAGGATCTGCTTCATTACCATCCTAGCGAGGCAATTGACCAGCTCCCATGCGCACTCCAGAGCCTCAGTTTCTCACTCCAAGTTGAGCGCGACCTCCCAGGTGTAGTTGAGGAGCCACTCTCCCGATTAAGGGATCAAGACCAGTTCTGTTGGATTGCCCATGGTGGCTTGACACAAATTGCTCCGTTACTTTGGTTTGCGCAGTTTCAATCCTGCAACGCCTACACCTATGGAGATTGTCCGACAAAGTTGAGCTATCGAATGATGAGTATGAAGCGGGACTTCCTCCAGCATTTTGATGCTGCTGTTGAGCGATCCGGTTCATCAGGTTGGCATTCACCTGGATTTTCTCATTCAGCTGCCTCCTGCTTTCCATTAGCTCCCTCATCAGATCATTGAATTCGGCTCTGGTAACGAAATCAACAAGTTTCTAAGTGGCGACGGGTTCCACACCTACATTAGCTGGTTGGTTGCTTGGCCCTACTTGCTGGACACTAGCAGTTTCATTAGCATCGACATTATGGAAGGTAGATCTGGTGCGCGGCCTTGTCACCTAGAGTTCTTTGCCTAGGTTTCGGAAAATCTAAATAGAATATGCAAACTCTTAAGAACAAACTTGGATCTCCTTCGGGGGATTTCTTCAATCTAGTAGCAACAAAGGTGATCCTAACAGCCTGTGAATCAATGTTCTCAGTGAAAGCACCAAAATGTTAGCATCAGAATTGGTCACTAACACCCTAGAATAGATTTGTGTAGTGAGATAAATGAAGAAAGTAAATGGAAAAAGAGGAATAACACAATATATGCAAAATAAAACAGTAAAAAGCAAGAATAACAGAATTTATAGTGGTTCGGCGTTAATTGCCTACATCCACTTTGAATATATTCTTTATTGCTTTATCAATTGCTTGCATATAGATTCAATCCACAAGAGAAAGCTTGAATACAAGTTGGGGCAAAAGGAAAGAGAGTACAAAAAATGGCAGAGTCTTCCTTGAGTTCTCTAAAAAGATCCCTAAAAATGTACCCCTGTCCCACTATTTATAGATGGAGACAGTCTGGCGTCTCAGAGCTTAAACTTCTCTTTAGTCGCTTGGTACCATCACTAAGAGAGCTCGGTCCAACATTGATAAGTTAACATTGCCGACCCAAACATGTCGATCCCTCAATGCCGACCTCTTAAATGTCGAACGCTTTCCAGTATGCCGGACGCTTCCAAACATGACGATCGGAGGCCCTTGATCTCGTATGTCGCACCAAAATCTCTCATGCCTAGTGCCGACCTGAATACAAGCATGTAGAATGCTGAACCAAGCTCCACCTTTCACCATCCTTCTACCGAACAGAACAAGGTATGCCGACCCGATGACTACTATAATACGTTCCAAGCTTTTGTCGGTCCCCTCCAGTTATGCCGATCCGAGCTTTCTACCAATGCTAACTTTGAGTCTCTATTCCACAAACCCGAAGCCATTGTCGACCTGATTTGAATATGCCGATCCTAGATACATATGCCACCCCTAAATAATTATGTCGATCCGGGGTAGTGCCGACCCCTCTTGAATATGCCGTCCTCTAGTAGCCTTCCATACCGACCCGAAGTTGATGATGAGATGACCCGGAGTAAACACTCCCTTGACTCAAAGAAAACTTCTCAACGACCCGAAGTAGACTCATTTCTCGACCCTACTTCCATCAACAATTAAATATGGCCTCTGTAACCACTGTTTTGTAGCCGAGCCAAGGCTCCGGCTAACACATACATACATACATATATATGTATATATGTGTTTATTATCATCAAACAAAAATCATAAACTGTTGTATTCTACAAAGTTTAATGTTTAAGACAAAAATCAAATAAATATATGAAACTGAGAAGGCAATGGTTGCAATTAAATAGAAATTTTATTATTGCAGGGAGCTAGGGTTGTAGTCGATGAAAATCGAACATGAATGGAAAAAAGGTTTTGATTTGGCACAACAACAAAAAAGAAAAAGAAACAGTGAAGTAAACACTATCAATTTTTTTAGAGTGATAAATGGTGGAGAGGAGGGGAAGAATTTCAAGGAAAAAGGTAGACATGGTAGGTTTAAGCGGGTTTTGTTGAAGACATATATCTTTAGAGGAAAAGGAAGTAATAAGAGGTCACAGTAAGTGGAATGAATGTGCATAATATACAAATGGGAAGAAGAACTTAACAACATAGGGATAATGAGGCAGTGGAAATAGCTTAAAATGGAGAGAGCTTAAAAAAATCTCAAAATTTTAAAAAAGGGAAATAACTAGGAAAAGGTTCGATTTTTGTAAATATTGATTTTTATAAATACCAGTGCATATACGTAGCACATTGATACAATTAATAATATCATCGTGAAAATCTGATGAAAAATTATATTTTCATAACTTAACTAGTGCGAACCCGTGCTATGACACGGAGTTCACCGCATAATTTATTTAATGGTGTATTTTTTTATTTATTGTTACATGAAGGTAAAAGCGTATGTTCATGAATAATAGTTTTTTTTTCTCAGATTAGCTTTTTCTTAAATGCTACTAACAAACATTTGATGATAAATATACTTAAGTAATCTCGAACACAAAAAATATAACTAAACTTTTTGGACCACGATGACGTTATACAATATATGTTAATCTCAGCCTTTTATTATTCTTAACTTTGCAGGCATTAGATACAATGCATGTTTATTAATTTTCAAGTCTATGCTATATAAGTTTAATATGAGTTTATCCCATGTCTAACATATAAATTTCAATGCGTACATAGATTGCTACGGCGATACCATTTTAAATCTAAAGTGAAGAAATTATGCTCTAAGTGAAATAATGTTCCAAATTTATTTCAAAGAATTTTTTTACAATATTTGCCTTCTTATACATTTTGACATACACAATAATAACTAAATTAGAGAAATACCGTAGTGGCTTGAAAACACTTATAGTAATACATAAATTGCATTAAAGATAATAATTAGATAAAATGGTGTAAGTAAACACAATAAACAAAATAAAGTGTTAAAAGGATTATTATTATTGGAATATTTATTGTAGTTGCCTATATTATAACATAGAAAAAAGTATTTTATAAAATAAGCAACTATATATGCATAGAACTAGAACATATTGAAATGAAAGTAGGAGTGTTGTGTAGTAAAATAATTGATTTCTTAAAATGCAAAAAATCGACAAAGTAAACTTGTTTTAATGTGAACTAAAATAGGTAGAAATTATGGTTTACTTAAAGATATATTAAACATTTTTTCACAAAAATCATAGCCAAAACTTAATATCACTCAATATCTCTCATACCTTTCATCTTTCATCAAATCAATATCATTTAATACCTAACTCAATACTCAAACATATTTTTCATTTAATTTATATTTTTTAATTCAATAGTTTGTCATTTTCTGTAAGGACCCGATTCTTCGACTTTCGAAAATCGACATCGATACATCCACTGTATCAACTGCCGAGCAAACGAATGCCGGAAAACCGAATTCTTAGGGTTTAAAAGAAGAGGTAGAAGAAAAGATAGAAGAAAAGGAAAAGAAGAACAACAGAACAACATCAGAACAGAAACAATATCAGAATCTCACATATCGCAGCGGAACAATATATAATAGATAATCACTAGTCTTTTAAAACAAAGAACTATATCAGATTTATACATACATCAATCAGAGTCAATATACAACTCAATACAACACAGCACATCAATGGACAGTTATATAAACTTGTCCTCATACAGAATACACAGCGGAATAAATACTATCAGATACAAATACTACGTCTCGTCATCCAGCTTATCTCCAAAGCTCCAGAATATCCAAAATATCCTGATAACCTAACTCTAGACTGCCCGTGTGGAAATTGGTGGGCACCCTGAGTTTAGAAGGGAAACAATAAACTCCAGGTCAGTCATGGTGACTGGTGTGAGATCGTAAAACAGTTATTTTCACAAAGAAAATAAAACAGATTCGCAATGCTTTTGGAAAATGAAACTACCATAAGACCTCCCGCCACACACACAATGCAAACGCAGAATTGGAGGAGATTTCTTCTTATGATAGTCAAAGATTCTTACTACGCAAATCATTGGATTATTATCATTAGTGCATAGTGGAAAACATTTTGAAAGTATAATATTAATCTTAGCCAGTATAGGTACCATTATACTATGCCTACTATAGCTGCTATATTAGATAGCAGGTTCTACAACTAAAACCGTACAAAGTTCGTATTTGGAAGATGGATTTCCAACAAATGGTCAGGCTAAGGAACTTCCTTTCCTCCTGCCGAATAGGATCGCCTCTGGCTGGACGTCCCGAGAGACAAACTGCTCTCTGCCAAACAAGGCCGGGTTACCCCTGTAACAGGTAACTCACGAATATGTCATCACCCGGTCCTTTGGGACCTTTATCCGAGCGCTCGGTAACCAACATCACACATCATAAAGAAAGTGTATCCACATGAGTAAGTATCTGGGCTCCATACCATGATACCACCCCTTTCCAGAAGGAAATGACATACCCTAAAGGGCGCGACCCTCATAACCTTGCCGCAACATTCCTGTTTCGACCATTTCCGGGTTGTTGAGGCCCTGACGAAGTCTCGTCCACAAAGCTACGCTTTTTCAAAAAGCCATGCTTTGGGTCAACAGATGATCAACCTATGATCATAAAGATAAATGATCATATCACAAATGATCAAACACTTATCATCACACAGCAACACTCAGCATGCCACATTACCAAATTGGGAATATATCGCTGATAACTTCAACTACATAACCTCTGAGCTCGTACGTCTCAGAGAAGGGTGTTAAGCTAAGAGAATAAATTCTCCACCACCAACAGATATGTATTTGAAAGAAATCAGCTTTATATCTCAAAGTGTAATGTCAGACATACAATCCATACAAGTCTGTTCCGGGATCGAATAGAACCGAAGGCACTTCTCACGAAGCCCTTGCAAATCCGGATAATTTCCAATCACGTCCGGACTTCCCATCACTAAGGGTGATAAAACCTCTAAATCGGAGATCAACCGATGTAGAGTAACTCGACGGTAATCCTTCCGTTTTCAAAAATATCCGGTCTTCAACACCGGTCAGCAAATGCGATTCATAACGACGTATCACATATTCGGAATGGGTTATACGACCCCATGGTCCTTTCCCGGCTAACCCGAATAGTGAGCGCTTATTCAAAAATAAGTGTGGCATTCAATTCATCCAATTCACAACAAATACCCATTCAAGGTAATTATTGATAGTCGGTTATTTAACTATCAATAAAGATGAGCAACATCATCAGATTCCAAATAATTTTATTTTCCAAAATATCTTTACTAGATATATAATTTCCACACTTCAAAAATAAATCAACGTTTATTTTTAAACAGATTTCCATTTCTTTTATAAATTCCATAGTGAATTTATATTTCAAAATATCTACTGATATACGATTTTCAAATCGATTTCAATATTCAATTTCAATTTATCTTTACAAAGATAAATTCTTAACAAACGTTTCATTTCATTTTGGGAAAACATTTCCATACTTATTTAATAATAAGTAATTCACAAATCTATTTATTTTCAACGTTTGAAAATATCGATATACTTAAATCAATATTAAGTATAAATTTCATTCTTTAAGGAAATCATTCTCTTAAGCACATTTATTTGAGTCAAAACGAATGTTACGTAAAACATCGTTATGACGACTCAAAATCACTAGTATAGGGATTCGGAATTAAGATAGATATATAAATCCCAATACTATATAAAACATTTCCTTTCGGAAATCATTTACTATAACAACAGTGTTATAGTCCACCATTTCCTTATATTTCTCGAAAACGTCTATTTCAACAATGAATGTTGAAATCTATGATTTCGATATTTAACACATTTTAAAACATCGTTAAATCGTTTTCATTCTATTCCAATATCACTTTCCGAAAACATATTCATTTTACTTAATAATATATTCACTGTCCAAAATCGTGAATATACTTCACTAATCAAATTTTCAATAATTTCTACACATTTTATTTCAAGAATCATCCACTATCCAAAATCGTGGATAAAATTCCCTTAATATCCTTCTATATTAAATTCATCAAATTTGATTGATTTTCGAATTTATAAAACAGCGTTTATAAATTCTATTTCTATTTTATAACAACTTCGATTTATAAATCTCCTTTTATTTACAATTTCGATCAATATTCTATTTAAAGGCAAAATCCAATTTATAAGTTAATTTCTTATAAATCTTTCATTCTACAGTTTCATCCATTTTATAACTTCACAATTTATAAATCTATAAATTTCATTCACTTACGAATTCCATAAATATTTCATCTTTAACACTTATAAAAACTCGTTTTATAATTCCAATACTTTTAAATTTCATAGATATCAACTTTATAAATCTTTTATATAGACCGTTTACAATATTCAAAAATCCCAACTTAAACCATTTTATAAATCAATCAACTATTTATTTCAAAAATCACACTTTGGTTATATTTCACCAAAAATCTTAACTTTTATAACTTTAAAATTTTAGACGTTTATTTATTTAAAATAATCAATTCAACAATTCAATAAAACGTCTACTTTCAAAAATCACTTTAAAATCCTTTTAAAGTAAAAGTCGTTACTTTTAAACTTCAAAACTTGAATCCGATGATGCAACAGCACCAATTAGTCAATCACAACAACAAACATCATATATCAACATATGATAACAGAATATACGTCAATATCTGTAAATAAATAAATACTGGTGAGGAATCCAGTTGGATCCCTCCAACCTGTTTCCCTGCATCCACAGACGTTAGCACAATACCAATTCCACTTCGAGGTGGAATATCGCGGTATATGGGTTTTATAAAAATCATCCGCTTACTAACGGCGCAATAGGGTCTCATCCGCTATACGATGCGGGAAATCAATCAATCCAATATATACAAATGCCAATATGTATATATTGCAATATATATATAGATATATCCTACTATATCTAATATCACATCCAAATAGCAATCAATCAGTCAATAATAACTGCAATTCATTTTGAGTGAGAAAAATCTCACCTTAGCCTTTTATTTTGCAATCCAATCCTTCTCTTGTTTTCTCGACTTTAACCTTGTATAAATAATTTATAAATCTATTAATATTCGAATTAATTGACTACATGTTGGTTTGAAATATATAATTTGGTTTTAAGCTAATTTCTTTTTAAATAAATATTTCCTAGTTACTAAAATAATTACATCAGTTAACTAATTATTCACCAAACTAAATTGGTAAACTGTATTTGGTTTCCTATTGACCAAACTGCATATAACAATAAGCCCATATGGGTCTTAAAAATCTTATCTTCATATAAACTCTTATTATTTATTTATTTCACAATCTTATATATGTATTTACTGTTTTAAACTCTTTATATATATATATAGAAAACTGCATATATTATCTTTTGTATGAACAAATTTAAAACATTGATGAGTTAATCAACTTATATTTTCCTATGAAAATTATATGCTCAGATAAAAATAGAAATAATGAAATTACCAATCAACCGATCGAGATTGAAACACCAGAAGTCCCAAACCCATCTCGGCCCTGACCTCGCTTCGTATGAACAGCCATCGATGCATTTACGTTCGCGACACTGCTGCCCCAAATCCCATCGCGACCGCCAACACGAGCTGCAGCGTCCACCTAGCCTAACGAAATCTCGATTCCAAATCACGAGACCCCCTTCCTGCAATCACTCGAACCACAGCTGCCTCGTTCGAGCAACGATCGATCGATGAAGTCGCGAGCGAGATGAAAGGATCATCATCTTCAAACTGGTAAGCGAAAAGAAGAAGGCATTGCTATTCCCAAATCGCCTCGCTGAAACACCTCACGTGCTCGAGCTCACGATTGATTTGATGAAGACGCTCAGATGAACAAGCGCGATCGAAGTTTGGGCCATTATTCTTTGAAACGAACGGGTTCGAGGATTTTGTTTGAGAGAGAGAAGTCACGGATTTAATAGAGGGAGGAGGATCGTAGGGGATTTCGATTAGAATGAGAGAGGGAGGGAACAGCCATTTATTTTGTTTCGTTTGATTTTTTTTTTCATTTGAACGAGAGGAGGCAGAGATGATTTAAGGACGAGGGGGAACAAGAAGTACGCGATTAACAGAGAAAGGTCGGCATTGAAGTGAAATGGAGCCAAGAATCTCTGCTGCGTGATTTTAGGCATGGATGAAGGAGATGTCGTGCTGCCATTTGACCAAGTTAAATAAATTTAAATTTAGATTTAAATTGAATTCAATTTAAATGTCAATGCGTTTAACCGTCGTGTACTCTCATAACAACTCCGATTGCTACGAAAATTGAAATCCGGTAATAATTCAATATTACGGACCCAATGGAACCGGTTTCGTCGAATTCCGAGACTGCGCCTCGGACGGCTATTTTTAAATATTGATTCGAACGATAATTTTCAAAACTGAACAAATCGTTTTCAAATTTGATTCTGAAGCTTCAATTATCTTCAGTATTATCAATATGAATTTTAAAAGCTTTCGAAATATTTTTCTTCAACTTAAAATTGAAGATTCGAATTTTTATTCAACATTAAATAGATTAAATTTTATAATTTAATCGCCAAATTCAAAGTTATATTGAAAATTCAAGTTAAACTATCATTCAAATATTTAAAATAAATTAAATATTTCCAAATTAAATCGTTTAAAATTCTGGGTCGTTACATTTTCACCTTATCTTTTTTTTGTACGTGGCTACAAGCATTTTATAAGTTTTCATTGGAAATCCAATCAGAAATTGACAGATATCGATACTAATGCTTTCAACATTATTCATTTGTACATCAAAATATCGACATAATTTGGTATTTATAACCTAATCAAATTGTTATTCATGTAAGATGACATATATAATCATGTCCTATAACGTACGTATATAATATATAATGTTACATTTCAAGCATAAACAAATATGCAGAATATAATGTTGCTTATAAAACCATAAAAATATATCACCCTTACAAAACTTATATTAGTTTGCTGCTAAAGGAATGAAAAATAGTAAAGAAACATTTGTTAAAATCATGGAATGATAAATATTACATTTTCTCTCATGGAGCTAAAACTTAAAATGCTTCTAAAATATTTTACAAAAAGAGTTGCCTAAAAGGAAATGATCGATTAAAAATTAACTTGTATGTTTCAGTTATTACATCTACATGCATGTTCGAAGAAAATGAAAAAATTATTCGGTTGTTCCAAAAATAAGCCAACACAAGTTTTTTGTTATGTGCATTTATTATATTATGTTATGCTATATGTATTAGAAAATGTTACCTTTTAATCTATAATGATATTTTCTAATTTGTTTGCATTAAATAGTGACAAAATTTTGATTATAGCTCTTTATTTCACATGTTTCTCCTTGAAACATTCTTATTTCTATATACAACACCATGTATAATCATAATATTTCTATCATATTAGATTTTTATTTCTACTTAATAACATATTCTCAAAATGTATCTTTATTAAATCATGTTGTGTTTTTTCTATTCATATTATTTACACATTTTTTAACAAACCAGGATTATGTTCAAGCAGTTGGAATGATCATAGTTGGAAGATGCATAGTTCACAATTCAATTTTCTTTTAGAAGCTAATATCCTAAAATGATCCATTAATGAATGGTACGTTAGCCATAAAAGTTAGTAGGTCAAGTTGTGAACCTATTAATTCTCATTTATGCTTTCAATTTCATGGTACATTAGGTTTAGTTTTTTTACGCGTTTAGTTTTTAGACCTAAATGCTTAGCTTAAAAAATGGATTATTTTTATAGATTCACTAAAGTGTATGTATAATTTAATTGAGTTGAAAACCTGATAACATGTTTATTATTTAGTTGTTAATATTTAAAATGAAATTTCTTATCTTTTTTGTTCTTCGGTATTTGGTAATTTAATTATAATTGAATGAATATACCCATTAGTGATAATTAATTCATTTAATTAGCATCAGAGAGAATTAACTTGACAATTAATGTGTAATTAATCTTCTAATAAAAAATTAAAATCAAAACAAAAGGAAATATATTAGAATACAAATAATAATTCTCTTTTGATTAAAATATAACATAGTACGTGTATTTATTGTAATTACTTCAACTTTCTATTATATATATCAATAAATACAAATTTATATATACAATTTATATTTATTTGTAATAATAAATATACTAAATTTTCTAATTTTATGTATGTGAAATCATTGTAAATGATTTTATAATCTACAAATAGGATGATTTTTATATAACTATTTATTGCCTTTTATTATCTTAGTGCAGAATGAATTTAATACAACATTTATAAACTTAAATTGTTGAAAGCATTATTAACTATGCTTTCGGTTTTAAGAATAATGTTTGTTTTGATTTTTTTTAATGCTTTAAGTTTTTAAAACTCTTACTTCCAACTTCAGTAAATTTTAGAACTATGGAAAAGTATATAAGTTTTATAAAAAAACTCAAGTGTACTTTTCCATAGTTATACATTTTTTTTATAAAAAACCCCAAGTCAATTACATAAATTCAAATTGGGTTTTCTATTAAAAATTTATAAATATTAAAAATTTATGTAATTGACTTGGGTTTTTTTTGTAGAAAAAAGTATAACTATGGAAAAGTACACTTGGGATTTTTTTTACAAAATTTATGACTTTTCCATAGTATTAAAATTGGCTAAAGCTTCAAGTAAAGTTTAAAAACTAAAAGCATTAAGAAAAACCAAAACTAACATTATTCTTAAAACTGGAAGCATAGTTAATAATGCTTTCAATAATTTAAGTTTATAAATGTTGTATTAAATTCATTCGACACTAAGATATTAAAAGGAAATAAATATTTATTTAATACTCATCTTAATTTGTAGATTATAAAATCATTTACATTGATTTCATATACATAAAACTATAAAATTTAATATAATTATTATTACAAATAAATATAAATTGTATATATAAATATATATTTGTTGATATATATAATAGAAAGTTGCAATAATTATGATTAATACATTTACTATGTTATTGCAACACTTCGAGAATTTGACGTTAGTTATTTAATTAGTTGGTTAGTTAATTAGGCTCAAAAAATGGAATTTGTGCAAATAATGAAATTTGACCACGAAACTTGCACCATTGCATTCATGGCGAAATTCTGAGCAAATTTCATATTTGAAGTTTTGCAATCGGAGTCCAAACAAAGAAGTTACGGATGAAAAAAATTGGAATGAAAATAATTAAAATAGAAAATAATGTTTATATAATAATTCCCGGGACCCACAGGTCGACACGTTCATTACAACCGATCGACATGTAGCGGTCGACCGATGCCATGAAGAGATCGACCGGTTGGGACCGTGGTGTCAAGGGTTTGCATTGGCCAAACAACCCGGATTTTATATAATTAAATCTGAAGGCTATGATTGATTCGACTGCCTATAAATTCAGGCCTAACCCTCTCTTCTCTTCTTATATTTTACTAAAAGTAGCAGAGACGCTTTGCCATTTTCTCTTATCCACTATTTTCTAAATTATAAAATAAAATATTTATATTTGTATATATACAATTTGGAGAAGGATAGAAATCAATTAAGAGAAGCGAATCAACACTACGCGATAACGAGGTTATATATATATATATATATGTTTGAATTTACATATTTATATTTCCTTTCAACCCTAAATCTCTTCTTAGATCTATAATTTTAATAGATGTATATACCCTTTTTATACATATTTCTTGGAATGAGAAGGAATGGAGTTGAATTAAAGGTTCTGCTTCAAATTTGGACATTTGGAATGCTTTTAGAAGGTGGGTGGGAAATATATATATATTGTTTATGATTCTGAATCTATTCCATTGGCATACTTTTGATTTTTATGCCTAAATGAATAACATATGTGAGTTGTAGGCTAAAATTTGAATGTAATAAACATCGCCTACATATTCCTCGGAGATCTGATTGGAATTATTGTTACACCATAATCTGGAAATCAGTCCCAAAATTTATAGTTGTGAATATTGATTAGATATGAAATTTATTCTAGATCTGAAATTGGGTTGTAGATTATTAGTACGATTTTGATTATTACCCTAATTATGCTGAATTGAGAATTATTTGTAGTTTGATTTATGAGAAGAACGTCCATTTGATTTTTATAAATTTGTCTGTGTTTTCAAATTGCATAGAAAATGCAGCGTTTGATTTAACAAGGAATATATGCAAATGAAAATGAAGAGATGTGTAAAGTACAGATTTATTCTTCATAGTTTACACCGTCTATTCTAATAAAAAGAAAATAATCATTCCTTGTAGTTTCAAATGAGGCAAATCTTTCCTTTTGTTCTTGATCTTTTGTTTTAAACTAATTTATGGAAATCACAACGGAGAACGTTCCTAAGAAATGTAGTTTCAGCAAATTAAATATGAATAACAATATTCTAGTTAAAGATTTGTGACTAGAATATATTTGGTAAAAGTAGGTATTTATACGTATTAACATGTGCTAATAAGTATGATGATTTATGTGTAAAGCTCGTGTAGGATATTAGTTATACATAGGAATAAAGTTGTTTTGCAAATAGGAATTAGGAAGGAAAATGAGGAAAGGTTGTAACTCCAATCAATGGTTAATAAATGTGGAATGAATTTGGGAGTTACAAATAATTGATACGGTAAATGGATTAATGGGACTGATAAATAATGAAGTTAGGTTAATAACTATGGATTAGTCAGAAAAGGTTACTAATTGGAAATTAATAAATATACATAAATGTCTTAAGAAATGTCCATTAGGATGATATTCTTTATCATGGAAAAATTGACATTTGTGGAAGAAGCGGATAAAGGGGATTTATGGGTAATTGAATATTTAAGGTAAATTATACAGCCTGAGATAAATGAAAGGAGGTTAGTTAGCTAAGGCCAATATCCAATTGGGATGATAAATCTTAGTAATAGTAGCTAAGGGTGGAAGCAGGCGGCTCCTTCGGGCTAAGCCTTGGATAATATGGCTTAAGTTAGTAAATCCTAGAATAATTAATTGGGCTTATCAGGTTGGGATGCAAGATCAGTAGAATTACACAACGGAAGTTTGCTCTTCACTTTGAGGCTACCAGCAGCTGTGTATACTTCCTACTGATATGAGACACTTTAACCATAGGACCCATAGAATAATTAGTTGGGCTTAGAAGATTGGGATGCGAGGTTAGTAAAGTGACATAACAGAAGTCTACCCTTCACTTGGAGACTACCAGCAGTTGTGTACACTTATTACTCATGTGGGACATCACCAATCATAGGACCCATAGGAAACGATTATGGGAATAATAGAATTTGCTTAAGGATTAAATGTATTAAGTGGTTGTTTGAGGGCTCGCCTCTTTCCTAATTAAAAAGTATTAAATAATCCGAATTATCGATTAGGAGCTGTAGTTAATATCTCGGGAAGGGTCTGCTTCGGGTTTGAGGTATTAAGTGGCTTATTAGGGTGTGCCTCTCTCCCTTAAAGAAGTATTAAGTGTCCCAGTGAGATTCCAAGCGATGTCGGCTAGATAGTACTAGTGATGAGTCCGCCTTGGGGTTAGGTATTAAATGACAAATGCCTACCTAGAATATAGGTATTAAATGGTCAGGGGTCTGTTTAGTCCTTACTAATAAGGTATTAAGTAGCTTGGGTACTGTCTCTCACATGTCTAAGACTTTAATGACGAAGATGCATTAGTAGTATGGCTATTATGTATTATAAAGCCATATATGGTGGTCAAAGGTCTCTGTAGCTAGGACCAATAGCCCAACGATGACGATGCTAGGAGCTCGCTTTATATTTGGAAGTATTAATTGGCTGATAGAATTACACCAGTATTTTGTACCTTCGGAAGTCTAGGTAGATGAATATTGCTTGGTAGGAATATTAAGTGTGCAATATTAGGTTAATCTGATTAACCTTAGAATAGTAGACATAACAGTTAAATGGAAACCAATCAATATAAATTTATGTTATGGACACCGTATAGATTTTCCAACCATCAGAACATTATTCTGACCCCTCTTCATTACAACCCACATGATAGGTTTCAAGGAATAGGTCACTGGAGCTAGATGGGATTGGTTGTTGGAGAAGTCATCTTATCTCTCATGGTCGATCTTGATGTGCCAATCTAATATCCAAGGAATACTATTAATTCCAAGGTAGTAGCCATAGTCAGTATTTATATCCTATTGTCGTTTCCAATGTGAGTTTAGATTTTATCAATCTCTGATAATGCTCATGCTTATTTGCTGGTATCAAATCCAATGATCCGTGCTTTGATGGACTTGAGTTTTGATTCTTGATGAAATTTAGGCGCATTAAGGTGCAAGTTGTTACATTTAGTATCAGAGCTTAGGCTAGTCGATCAAAGGAATTAGGATAAGTTGAGAGAACGTATTCGTACTTTCCTATCTATTACTATTATATTTTTATTCTAGACTCGAAGAATCCCGACTATAAAAGTAGTTGTAGTTCTACTTCGAAGGAATGACAAAGTAACCATGGGTTGGAAATATCTTAGAGTTAAGATTTTGGCACCAACTCCGAATTACCACATTAAGTGTTGACAATGCGTAAGACGCTGATGGAGAACAGCATGAGTATGACATATGGTAGAATCCCGGAGACTATGGATATTCGACTTGATGGTTGAGATTCTAGCTACCTTGTGACTTTGGATCTTGATGAAGACATATAGTCGAAGATACATAATTATTCTAGATAAGCGGAAAATAGAATTATGTATGTCGCGAACGTCCAAAAACCAGTTTTGGCAAGGGAATGACCATCAACCACCTTTAATTGACAAACTAGAATTTTATTTTAAGAATTAAAGTCAATTCCTTAGTCTAAACCTGTGAGAGATTTTTGATAAAGTATATTTTGGAAATGCCTTAGATTTGGAAAAAGGTTTCCGAAGGGTTTTCTTTTCCAAGGATTTGTTTTGGAAATTTTGTTTTGGGAAGTTTTGAAATTTTATCTGCAAGAAGCACGTATACCACTAAGTTGGTCGTGTTAAGAAATTTTGGTTTATAAAGAAGTAGGTTTTGAGATCCTTAAATATTTATATGTGTATATATATATATATATATATCAATAAAGGTTTGATTTTTATTTTTGGCAAGAAAATAGTTTTTCGATTTGAAAATGAGTTTCAAAGGGTGAATATTTAGCCCAATGATTTTTGTGTTTTCAAAAATTGAAGTTTTTAAAGTTTTCTCTCTTTTAAGGCATGGACAAAATAGGTATCACATCTAATTTTATTGGGATATATAATTAGAAGTGTTGTTGTACCTGCCAACTATTGGAAGAAATATTTCCTTGTAAAGTATGCGTGAAATAGTAGTTAGAATATTTTTGGGTTTTGGAATTGTTGATGGTTGAAGCAATATAAGTTTGAAGTCCTGCAGAGTAGCGGTGGAATGGTTCGCAAAACCAGACGGTAAGCTTGCCACCGTTATGAAAAGGGTATGGATTTTTATGATTGTGTCATGGAGAAGAAGACGGTGCAACATGATTATCATTATTATCTATTTAACCTGATCCGTAGAGGGTCCTGATCAACTTGTGCAAAATGCTGCAAAGCGGTCAACCGGTAACCCTAGAGCGATCGATCGGTCAATGGCTTTTTGCCCAATCTGAAATTGGAACGCGACTATAAAGTCACGTTCAATTTTTCCCAGCTGCATTCAAGCTCCCCCTCTCTATTTCAGCCGAACCCAAATCACCATTTCCTCCTCCAAATCAGCTCCCACTTCCTCATTCCACTTCCTAGCGACGTTGTTTCTTTCCTCTCCAGCAAGCAACAGCCTCGCCTCCCTCTTGCGTCGATTTTCACGTGTTAGATCTTGCCTAACCTCCACTCTAGTTCTAAACCCTATTTCTCTACTTCTCAGCCCATGGCACCTCCCCGCACTGCTGATTCTTCCTCGCACCACCCGAGTGTCACCCCACAAGAGGTCAGGTGGCTAAGCAGAATGATAAGAAGATCTCCACTTTTCTCAGTTCTGCCAGTTTTAAATTCCTTCAGGGCAACCAGTGAAGTTTGGAGACTTTGCTGCTTTTGGGCTAGAAGAGCTATTCGAGGCGACATGACTTGCACCGATCCTGCGCTTTGAGACTTTTGATTGGGAATGCTACACATGCTACATTCGCCTTTTTGACAGTCATTTGGCATCGAATTTCGATAAAGACAACAGTTTTATTCAGCAGAGGTTAAAGGGGTCGGGATCGAGATGTTTGATGACGACTTTGGTGACATTTTGGAGATTTTCGTGGATGGCGTGGATTTGGACGATATTGAGATGACTGACCCAAAGATCTTGCAGCCGATCATTTCTCAGGATATCAGTGTTTGGAGGAGGGAGAATCTATATTTGACCGCCCATCTTGTTGTGCACATCATTCGGCACAATATCATACCTAAGATAAGGAATTATGATCAGATTTATCCTTGGGTGCGGAAGGCGATCTATGCAGTTATGGGTGGTGTAGCCATCAATTGGGCACGCACTCTTATGATTCATTTTCCTGATCAGGGAGTTGGCACCCCAAGGAGTTACTTTCCATATTGTCACCTATTCACTCTCGTCTTCAGATGACACGGGGTGAATCTTAGTGGAGAGACTGCATAGACGAAGGTCCCGCCTACCATTGATAGAGCCTCCCTTAGGAAAATGGGAATTCCTTTTCCACCAGCCACAACAGCCAAGCCAGCAGTTGTAGCAGGAGGCAGAGCAGGGAAGGGCACTAAGGGATATCAGAGTCCCAAGCTAGTCCCATTCGGTTGGTCCAGACTGAGCTCCTGGGGATCAGCCCTGACCAACGAGAGATGAGGATCGAGCTACAACGTTAGAGTCATGAGAATGGGTGCTTAGTCGCTGTGCTTCACCCTTTTTGAGGCAGCGGCAACGACTCGGGTTCCCGTCGAGGATCGAGACAATCCCATAGTCTGTAGGTAATGTTTTAAGTTCTGTAGCATGTTGTTGTAGCTTTTCCTTTCAGCATTTGTTCTTCCATTTTAGGTTGTTGAGTTGCAACTGTTAGTTATCTCTTTTTAAGACGCGCACGATAATATGATATGTATTTCTATTTATTTATTATGTTGTTAGTTCCGTGTGAACCGCTCTTATATGTATGTTTGGAATAAATAGTATAAATATGAAAAATCCAACAAGGGCACTTAATTAATAGTAAATGCAATGTGAGACAAGGAGTTTAAATAGGTAGAAATTTTAGCAAGCGAAAGACATGTTAAATTGTTTTGGAATTACTGGTCATTGTTCATGTTCCTTAAAAGCTATATTTTGAATAACTGAGCATGATGACATTTACAAATAAAATGTCAAGTTTGATGGGTTACAAATAGTTGTAGAATGCTAGAATTGACTTTATGCGTTTGGCGCATAACTGACTTCCGACTAACGTTAAAAATGTGGCTTAGATTATCAAAAATTTTAAGAAGGAATTTTTTTTGAAAAGTTTCTCTTGATTTAAAAAGTTTTGCTTGAAAAAAAGTTTTAGTTTTTAAATTATTTTTTGCACCCAAATAGTTTTTAGAATTTTTGTTCAAATTTGATTTCAAGGGAAAGTTTACATCTAAATATTTTGAAAATTTATTTTTCAAACGACGTACGAATTTTAAAAGAGAAAAATGTTTTTATGAAGTTTTTGATTTTGAAGGCCACATGCAAAGCCTAGGGAAGGAAAATAGATTAGAAATGAAAATTTAGCGGTGCATTAGGATCGACGATAATGAAATACAAGCGATAACAAAGGAAAAAAATGTTTTAGCTTAGGAATTTCTATTTCCGTACCTTGTCGACGATGCACGTGAGTCTGTTTTTGGACTCAATTTCGTTATAGAGCTTGAAAAAAAGCCTCCCTATGTGTAACAACCTATAATTTTTAACAATTATTTTAAAATTTATTTATTTGAAAACATTGATTTTAAATCATTTAGATTTGAAATTTTGGAATTTTATAATGAAATTTTGGGATTTATTGATAATTTATTTTCCAAATATAATAAAATAATGATTTTTTGAAAATTTATATTTTTGATCAACTTTTGTCAAACTTTGATTTTCTGTTGAAATTTGTAAATTTGAATTTTTAATTTTTCAATCTTTTTCTTTCAAGCTGAATTTGATTCTGATATTCGTTCTGCTTTTCGTTTTGTTAAATTCTATTTTATACCTTTTAAATTTGATAAAATTCAAAGTTTTACATGCAATTATTTTCAGTATTTCATTGTTTATTTTTCTATTTTATTTCTCCATCTTTTATTTTGTTTGGGCTTTGAATTTTATTTATTGTTTTGAGCTTGTTTTGTTTTGGGCTTGACAAATGGGCTTGGAAATTCCAAGAGCCTTGAGTTTTCTTTTATGTGAAGAGATGCCTTTTCCAATACCATAGCCGTTCACTTTCCATTCTCATAGCCGTACAAAACTTCTCATCTCATCTCCTTTCTCATTTGCGTTCCTGAAAGAAATTTTTACAGTAAGTTATTCATGGCTTCCTTCTTCTTTCTCTTTTATTTTCTCCTTTCTTTTGTTTTCTTTCTCTTATGCTATTTCGGCCATCTCCATTCCTTTTAGCCGACCACACCATCTCCTCACCACCACCTATGACTGGCCATCATCACCATCTCCACCACCTCAACCTATTGCCGTGACCCATGGATCCAAATCCATCACCAAAACAAGATTGAAACCATAGCCAAACTCCTCTAGATCACCACTTCCTCTTTTCTAGCCTCGGCCATCCCCTTGTTCACCACCTTCCATCCCTTTAGCCGTGACCATCTCCTTGCCAAAGCCTTCATTTCAGATGTGCCTTGACCCTACCGAAACCAAAGTGACCATGTGGCCGAACAATGTTGCTAGGCCAAACCCAAAGTACACATGACCTTTCACTTGCCTTGCCCCTTTACCTTCCAAATGACTTTTGCTTTGCCAACCCTTCACCTACCCCATAGCCGTACCTTATGCTTGACCATAGCCGAGCCTTGTAGCATTTTTAATCCATCCATAGCCGTGCATAGTTGCCTCAAAACCAAGGTGGCCGAATCCAATCTCATGTTGGCTAGCCTATTTTGCAAAGTGGCCGAGCCCACTTGTGTTTGCCTAGCCAATTTCTTTTGTTTTGTTTAATTCTTTTATGTATAAATCATTTTCTTACGAATGTTTATTTTATTGTTTACAAGATTTGGATTTGGGTGCTACATCTCCTCGAATTTGATTCGTGCTTTGTCGTGCTTTTCGGAGTTTGTTCTTGTGTTTTGAATTGTCATCTCTAGCTTTAGAAGGTGAGTTATCACTCTCGACTTCTTACTTATAAAATTGTGAAACAAAGTCATGTGAATTGTATTAGGGATATGCCATGTTGATAGTAATTTCATATATGCATGTGATATGATATTATATGATGTTATAACCTGATTTTATACCTGTTTCATCACCTGATATGACATGCTATGCTTTACTGTTTAATTTATATTTCTGTTTCTCACACTGCAAGTTCCCTCACTATGGGTTGAAATGATACATACCCGAACGTACTTTAGAATAGGGAAAAGTCGTTATGAGCTGAAATGATAAGCTCGAGCGATTTTTATTTGACTTGGGATTGCGGGTTTGAAATGATCAAACCCGGGATTTTTATTTCGGATTGAAATGATATATATCCGTATTCACTTGACCTAGGTTAGAAAATATTATACAGACCCGTGGTTAATTTTAAATATAAAGATTTTTTTTGAAAATTCTAAGTATTTGGAATTTAAAATATATGAGATTTTACCTTAAATTGGATTTAAATGATTTAAATAAATTTATAGTGATTCTTCTATATGTTAAATTTGTATAATTCAATAAATGATTAAAATGTAAATTAAAATGTGATTTGACTTAATAATTGAAAATTTGGTTTAAATGGAATTTTAGGCTTAACTTAGAAATAAAATATTTTATTTATGAAATGGATATTTTAAAAGTAAATAAAGTATCAAGTTATTGTTAAATTAAAAGTTAAGCAATTTAAGTGTATTTTTGACTTAATAAATGAATTATGGTTTAATTGGATATTTTATTTATAAAATTTTATTTTATAAAATCATAAGTGAAATGATATCCAAATAAATATTTCTAAAAAGTGAGATATGTTTTATAAGTTAAAAATGGTGAAAAACTAAAATTATAATGTTTCCGAAATGCTATAATAATCTCATATTTGTATTGGCAACATTTCTGAAACGTTGTGGTTTTAAGGTAGTGTTTTACAAGTGTTACCATTTCTGAAAATGTACTGTTTTTCCAAACACCATTATATCTGCAGTAACGTTTTCTGAGTGCTGGTGTTTTTGAAAAGACAATAATTTTTGAAATACTACTATATCTGCAGTAACGTTTTCTGAGTGCTGCTGTTTCTGAAAAGACTATTTTTGAAACACTATTATATGTACAGTAACGTTTTCTAAGTGCTGTTGTTTCTGAAAAGATAATATTTTCGAAATGCTAATATATGTATTATCACATTTTCAAAGTGCTATGAATGCTAAAATACAATGTTTTTGAAAATGTTATAATTAAATGAATGAACTTAGAAATGCTACCACTTTGGAAATGAATATTATTTTTTGAAAGATGTTGACATTGAATTTAAATGGTTTAAATTGAATATGTTTTGAATTGAAATATAAACCATTTTGAAATTTATAACCACGGATTATAATAATGATTGGTTGTTAAAGAGACCGGGATCGGATATGGACATACTCTCTGTCGATACCGAAAACCACTTTAACAACTGTGTACGTGGTGGAGATTCCATAACGAAGTAGGATGGTGGCGACGATCCTAAGGTATTTACGTGGACCTAACTCCCGTAAGTTAGCATAAGGTGGCTAAAACAGGAGCGATTCTGGGCTAATGAGGTAGCTTCTCTTATCGGACACATTCCATCGTATACCATTCTATTACTTTGTGATTGATTGGGTGCACCCCTTGATTCGGGAGTGTGGCTCGAGTTGGGCGATTGATGCGGCTTTGCATTACCAACAGTCCGGATGCGTAATTAGTATATCTACCCTGGCATTGCCTAGTTGTGCCGTGTCACCAACCATAGCGTGCTTTACTACGAGTTTGATTTGTGTCGTACCTATGGAGTATCCTCTGGTAGCTCTAGTTTACGGAGTATTACGGTACTGTATAAACTATTGGCATACCTAAAAATGTGTTAAGGTGGAAAATGTAAAGCCTTAACGCTATTTTTAAATAAGTTTACTTTACTTTAGACATTATTATAATAGCGTATCTTACTACATAGTAAATAGTTTAACGGATCCTTAAAGGATGGGCGATCCCAAGCATCCTTTAAGTTATTGATGCATTTCTATTACAGTTCACTTGAGTTGATTTACATTGTATAAGTATGTATGTCCTGACTCGAGTGTTTTGTGTTTTTGCTTTACGCTCGGGTCAGCCTGAGTATCACAGCTTTGGATTCATCTTTTGGAGCTAGAGATTGGCTGGAGTTTATCTGTCTATCTAGTTGTCTATTTCCATTTTAGTTATTTCCTATTCAGCTTTGTTTATGTATTTACGAACTTATGTATTCAGACTTCTGTTGTATCTATTTTTCAAACTATGGTATTTTGTATCTATTTTGAGACTATGTATTGTATTAGCTTCGTGAACTGCTATGTATTTTATTTTTCCGCTGCGAGTTATTCTAATATTCTATATCTGTGATTCTATGATTGATTTTATTTGCTCCAAATTTATTTACAATCTATCGTTTTGAATTATTCAAGTCCGACATGTGTGGTTTTATTATCAATTTGAATGGTCCAAAATAGTGGGTCGTTACACTATGCGTTTTGTGCATGGAAAATTTAGAGTAAATTCGAGGCAGGGAGGAAATTTCCACTGTATAACGGAAAATGGATAGCTTATAGAGTGGTAAGAATGTAAAATTGTCCACCTAAATCCCTTTTTCCATCATTGGAGTGACGTTTAGGAAGCGAGATTTCGACACGTTAGATTTTTGGTCGGTAGGAATTAGATGCAAATTGGTTGTACTTTACTCCCATTCGTAGGAGTATAAGGATTTTTGGTGAAAAGATTTTCCATAATTTGCATACATATAGAACTGCCAGTATATAGGTTGTTTGCACCATATTTTCTAAAATGTTTTCAAAAAGTAAAGCATTCGTATAGGAGGGCTTGATTTAGAATCATTCTGCATACATATTTTCTATATTGTGATTGACTATGGACTTGTGCACATTGGTTGCAAATATGGTAGTACACTAATTGATTGTGTAGTTTAGGATAATTACGATGTAGAACCATAACTTAGTCATTGGTATAATTTCGGGGGCGAAATTCTTTTAATGGGGGAAGAATGTAACACCTCGAAAATTTGGCGTTAATTATCCAATTAGTTGGTTAATTAGGCTCAAAAAATGGAATTTGTGCAAATGATGGAATTTGACCATGAAACTATTACCATTGCGTTCGTAGCGAAACTTTAAGTAACTTGCATATTTGATGTTTTGCAATCGAAGTCCAAATGAAGAAGTTATGGATGAAAAACAAATTCGGAACGAAAATATAAGATTAGAAAAATTAACGTTTGTATAATAATTCCCGGAACCCACAGGTCGACATGTTCATTGCGACCGATCGACATGTACCCATCGACCGGTGCCATGAAGCGGTCGACCAGTTACGACCGTGGCAGCTAGGGTTTGCCTTGGCCAAACGTCTCGGATTTATATAATTCAATCTAACGGCCATGGTTGATTCGATTTTCTATAAATTTAGGTTAACCCCCTCTTCTCTTCTCATATATTTTTGAAAGCAACAGTGGAGTTTTTCCAGTTTCTTTTCTCCACTATTTTCTAGATTATGAAATATAATATTTATATTTGTATATATACAATTCGGAGAAGGAAAGAAATAAAATAAGAGAAGAAGAGAAGCGAATTAACACTACATGATAACATGGCAATATATATATATATATATATATATATATATATATTTCCCTTCAATCCTAAATCTCATCTCAGATCTATTATTCTAATACACACACACACATACACACACTTTTTATACATAGTTCTTGGAATAAGAAGGAAACGGAGTTGAATCAAAGGTTTTACTTCAGATCTGGAGATTTAGAACATTTTTAGAAGGTGTTATCCCACCCTTTGGCAAAGCCGTGACACAAAGAAGTTGACTGGGAATCAAGAACAGTTCATCTAGAGAGATCGGTTATGCACTGTTTCACTATGGATATCGACGAATTTTGTCTGGGTCTGGATCAAGTTACAATTGATAAGACGTGACAAGCAAAGATGTGAAAACCAACATTCTAAATTTCAAGTCAATCGGAGTGCGTATGCTCGAGATATGATCGATACAACTCAATGAAGCAAACCGTTCGTATCCATCAAAGAGCTGCGCTCGGGTCGGTCTATTCGAATCCATCAATAATTTCCTTGTTCGTGTCCATGAAGCAACCAGGGAAAATTTGACTTCGTATCGATCATTTTTCGAGTCGATCAGAGGCGTGCTATTTCATATCGATCAGTTGAACTGCACTATTCGCATCCATCAAAAAGGACCTTGTTCGTATCCATCAAGCATCGACCATTCGTATCGATCCACCAGTGCGCTTCACTTTGTATCCATCATGAAGTTACTGTTCGTATCCATCAAGTCTAAGCAACGCCGCTACTTCGTATCGATTGATACGAACAAAGCAGAATGATCGATGTGAATAGAGCGAGTACTGATCGACACGAACAACATACTACTGATCGATACGAACAACATACTGCTGATCGATACGAACAACATACTGCTGATCGATTCGAACAAGGCACGTGCATAGGGGAGACTCAGTCGATTCGGCATGAACTTCAGATCGATCCTAAAGTCAAGCGCGAGCTCAACATCGATTCAAACTGGTCGATACTAATGTATCGATTCGAACTGAACAGCCTACCGAAAACTACAATTTGCATCGATCATAACTCACAATCCACAAGTCCAAATGCTATTAAAATTTCACAGGAGCTTGCGTACAACCTAAAGAATGTTCATGCTAAATTTCGACTCGATTGGGTCAAATCTTGATCGATACGAAATTCGTTCTTATCGATCACGGACCGAGTACAAATCACGTGGGATCGATCGCGTGGGCCCGCTCACGTGCCAAAAGAGGTCTCCCGAGATCTGAGCAAGATATTTGCATCCTACTCCTATAAATAACATCCCAGAGCCTACAGAAAAAGGATCTTTTGGCTCTTTGACGTCCAGACTCTGCCGAATTCACCATTGTATTCGAATTTAACTGTTGTACTCGAGATTCACTGTTGTAATTCGTTATAACCAGCAACCAAAAATTAATAAAGTCAAATTCTTCAAAGTGGACGTAGGCTAGAACGCCGAGCCACTCTAAATCTGTGTGTTTCCATTGTTCTCCTTTTAACTTTCTGAGCGTTCTTCATATTTTATTCTCCACATATTTGCTATCTGTGATCTGTGATTATGAACGGTTGCATACATCGGCAATTGGGTGTTTGTGACCATTTTTGGCGCAAATAGAAGGTGGGTGGCAAATTTATATATTGTTTATGATTTTGAATCTATTCCGTTGGCATACTTTTGATTTTTATGCTTAAATGAATAAACATATGTGAGTTGTAGGCTAAAGTTTGAATGTAATAAACATCGCATATATATTCTTAAGAGATCGGATTGGAATTATTGTTACACCATAATCTAGAAATCAGTCCCAAAAGTTATAGTTGTAAATATTGATTAGATATGAAATTTGTTCTAGATATGAAATTGGGTTGTAGATTATTAGTATATTTTGATCATTACCCTAATTATGTTGAATTGGGAATTTTCTATAGTTTAATTTGTGGGAAGAACGTTCATTTGATTTTTATAAATTTGTTTGTGTTTTCAAATTGCATAAAAAATGCAGCGTTTGATTTAATAAGGAATATATGCAAATGAAACAAAAGAGACGTGTAAAGTACATATTTATTCTTCGTAGTTTACACTCTCAATTCCAATAAAAAGAAAATAATCGTTCCTTATAGTTTCAAATGAGGAAAATCTTTCCTTTTTTTCTTGATCTTTTGTTTAAACTAATTTATGGAAATCACAACAGAGAATCTTCCTAAGAAATGTAATTTTCGTAAATTAAATATGAAAAAGAAAGGTATTTATACGTATTTATAGATGCTAATAAATAAGACGATTTATGTGTAACACTCGTGTAGGATATTAGTTATACATAGTAAAAACATTGATTTGCGAATCGCAATTAGAAAGAAGAATGAAGAAAGGTTGCAACTCTAATTAATGGGTAATAAGAGAGAAGTACTCAAGTTTTGAGTACTTCTCTCTGGAGAGAAGTACTCAAGTTTTGAGTACTTCTCTCTGCTCAATGGCGAGCAATTACTTCTCTATAAGGTGTCCAATTTTTTGGAACTTCTAAGGGGGCACAGATGAAGGTATGCTCAAGCTCAATGACGAGCAATTTATTCTCTATAAGGTCTCCAAGTTTTGAGTACTTCAGAGAGAAGTACTCAATACTCAAAACTTGGAGACCTTATAGAGAAGAAATTGCTCGCCATTGAGCTTGAGCATACCTTCATCTGTGCAGAGAGCAATTTCTTCTCTATAAGGTCTCCAAGTTTTGAGTACTTCTCTCTCTATAAGGTGTCCAATTTTTTGGAACTTCTAAGGGGGCACTGATGAAGGTATGCTCAAGCTCAATGGCTAGCAATTTCTTCTCTATAAGGTCTCCAAGTTTTGAGTACTTCTCGATTTCCCTATTGGGCCGGGTCATTTCGAGGCAAGCGGATCATTTATCATAAAAAGGATGAGCTTCAAAAGAATGATTCGGAGTTCTTGCAGAGTGGAACCATGCAGTACCAGACACGAGATAGATCGTCCAAAGAACAAGGCTTTTTTCGAATAAGTATCTTTCGATTCTCCAAGAGAATTCTGATTTATTGGCGAAAAGGCGAAGAAATAGATTTAGCATTCCATTACAATATAATCCAGAAGGAGAGAAAGAACTAATACCCTCTTTTGGTATTTCGATTGAAATACCCACAAATGGTATTTTACATAGAAATAGCATTCTTGCTTATTTTGACGGTAGTTACAAATAATTGGTAGGGTAAATGGATTAATGAGACTAATGAATAAAGAAGTTAGGTTAATAACTATGGAATAGTTATCAAATGTTATTAATTAGAGATTAGCAAATATATATAAATGTTTAGGAAATGTTCATTAGGTTGATATTCTTTATCATGGAAAAACTGACATTTATGAAAGAAGCAAATAAAGGGGATTTATGAGTAATTGAAAATTTAAGGTAAATTATATAGCCTTAAATAAATGAAAGGAAGTTAGTAAGCTAAGTCCAATATCTAATTTATGATGATAAACAGTAGTAATAGTAAAGCCTAGGATAATATGGCATAAGTTAATAAAGTCTAGAATAATTAATTGGGCTTAGTAGATTGGGATGCGAGGTCGGTAGAGTTACACAACTGAAGTCTGCCATTCACTTTGACGCTACCAATAGTTGTGTATACTTCCTACTGATGTGAGATATCTTTAACCATAGGACCCACAAAATAATTAGTTAGGCTAAGAAGATTGGGATGCGAGGTCAGTAAAGCTGCATAACAGAATTCTGCCCTTCACTCAGAGGCTACCAGTAGTTGCGTGCGCTTATTACTGATGTGGGTCATCACCAATCATAGGATCCTTGGGAAATAATTATGGGAATAATAGGATCTGCTTAGAGATTAGAGGTATTAAGTGGTTTTTTGAGATATTAAATTATCTGAATTCATGATTAGGAGTGGATATCTCTGGAATGGTCCGCTTTGGGTTTGTGGTATTAAGTGGTTGATATAGGGTCCATCTCTCTCTTATAAAGAAGTATTAAGTGTCCCAATGAGATTCCAAGCGATGTCAGCTAGATAGTACTAGTGAGGAGTCTACCTTGGGTTCGGTATTAAATGACAAAGGCCTACCTAGAATATAGGTGGTCAGGGGTCTGCCAAGTCCTTATTAATAAGGTATTAAATGGCTTGGTATTGTCTCTCACATGGAAAAGACTTTAATGATGATAGATGCATTGGTAGTATGGCTATTATGTATTATAAAGCAATAAATAGTGTTCAAAGGTCTCTATAGCTAAGACCAATAGGCCAGCAATGATGATGCCAGGAACTCGCTTCATATTTGAAAGTATTAAGTGGCTGATAGACATACGTCAATATTTTGTACCTAAATCTATCATTATTTTTTGAAATTGAAAGCATAAATAAGAATTAATAGTTTCACAACTTGACCTACTAACTTTTATGCCTAACGTACCATTCTTAATGGATCATTTTAGTATATTAGCTTCTAAAAGAAAATTGACTTGTGAACTATGTATCTTCCAACTATGATGATTCCAACCGCTTAAACGAATCCTAGTTTGTTAAGAAAATGTGTAAATAATATGAATAGGAACAGCACAACATGATTTAACAAAGATACATTTTGAGAATGTGTAATTTAGTAGAAATAAAATGCTAATATGATAGAAAAATTATGATTATACATGGTATTGTAGATCGAAATAAGAATGTTGCAAGGAGAAACATGTGAAATAAAGAGCTAATCATAATTTTGTCGCTATTTAATGCAAACAAAATTAGAAAATATTATTGTAGCTTAAAATGTAATATTTTCTAATACACATAGCATAACATAATATAATAAATGCACCTAGAAAAAAAACCTTATGTTCGCTTATTTTTGGAAGAACCGAATAATTTTTTCCTTTACTTCAAACATACATGTAAACGTAATACAGTACTACAAAAATGGTCATTTGCTTCGGTTGTTACCCTCTTGTTGCTTCGGTTGTATGACCGAAGCAAATGAAGACGACGCAACAGGTCATTTTTCGCTATGTTGGTTGTACGACCGAAGCACATGAAGACGACGCAATAGGTCATTTTCTACTACGTCGGTTGTACGACCGAAGCAAATGATGGTCATTTGCTTCCGTCGTTTGGAAACGACCGAAGTAAATGACCATCATTTGGTTCGGTCGTTTTTCAACGTCTGAAGCAATTGATTGTGTATATCAAAGCAAATGATGGTCATTTGTTTCGATCGTTTCTAAACGACCGAAGCAAATGCCAACCGAAGCAAAAAAAAATTGGTACAATTTCGGGTTTTAAAACTTGAAACGGTATCAAATTGCATTTAAAAAATTTGTAAATATAAGCACATATACCATCTTTCCATACAACTGATTCTGATCGATATTTTCAGCCACACACATAAACTTGGAATCTAACAATTGATCATTGTTAGTCTGATATCAGAGTAAAACAATATGTTATATACAATCAAGACAGACTGAGTGAAAATAATAATAGTATAAATTAAGCATATTATTGTCCAAAGTTGAACTTTGTGATGGCAGTACAATAACAATACAACATTTCTAAAATATAACCCATAATATTCATCATGAAAAAGTTAAAAACAAGTAATATAAATTGTATGCAACTCGTAGCATAAACTATTGCAAATTAGTTACCAAAAGGAGCAGCAAAGAAAATCAAGAAAGATAAAGTGGGAATTATCATAAAACTTGTACTACATGTCACGTGCATGTGAGTTGTTAATTCCCTTATAATGGTCATGTATGTAGGCCGCTAGTTCACCATCCCAATATTTTTTACTTAAAAGCCTATTTTGACTTGGCAAAATTGTTTGCTATCAAATCCTAACTCATAATAACTACTACATATTATAAAAAATTATTCCTGTAGTCCAAGATTAAATAAATAAGAAATGTACAATGCACCACATAAGTTCATTTCCAACAATATCTGCTAGCTATTAAAGAACATACTAAATCATTCCGTGTACTGATTTTTTACTTGATGAATGCGAACAGTAGAAAACACTTAGTTTCGATTTAAAGTATGAATGCCAGGTCTAAACAAAACTTGTTAGGATCAACATTACATACATAATATAGCAACAATTGTCGCGGTTGAGACCTTGTGTCTGGTCAAGACTCGGAGTTTGAATTTTATGTCATCTACCTGCCAACATAAAGATTTCTGTAGTGTAAAAAGCAATCCTATTAATTCCACCAAATTACCGAAAGGCCATTAAACCAACTCCAATCTAAATTATGATTATTTTTTCCTTAAAAATGCTAACTAGCAAAGAATCATAGATTATAATGAAATAAGAATTTTTAGGGATACTTACAGTGATAACACGAAGGTTGCGTTTCTGAATCAGATCCAGCATTCTACTTTGTAGTAGACTTTCAAACGTTTTAGTGAACTGTTGTAAGTAGAAACCAATTAAATTAAAACCATAAGTGAAGCTAAAAACTATAGCATGTACTTTAATCTCTTCAGATTCTTCGAAAATGTCACAATCGTTTTCGCACAGTGTCTGCAATGCCAATATAAACTCATCATCTTGAGCATTTTTTGCCTGTAGATAAACATTTTTTATGAACATTGATCAACATCCCAATGGTTGAAACAATCCAAGATAAAAAATTCTACTTACTAACCATCTCGGTGAATCTTGAACCTCCATTACAAAATTTCTGACTAAAGAAGCAATAGAAGACGACGAGACTCTAGGCACATCTCACTAGAATATTACCAGATTCATTTTGCAAATTAAGCAACGTAGTCCATTACCAAACTCAAATTGGTAATTTTCAGCAATAAGCCGTGGAGCTTTTATCTTCGGGCATAGTACGAACCCTATGGCGGCAAACACAAGCAGCAGGCAGTGAAGCTTTAATCTCTTGGCACGACGATAGTACTAGTTTAGGCATCAGGATCGATCTTCAATTTTGAGGAGATTCGAATTTATTTTGCGTAGACCATTTTACAGAAAAGGTGGAATTTTTTAGGAGGAAGGTGCTTTTAATTTGTGGAAATTGGAATTTATTTTAGTGAAGGCGATATTCTAGAAAAGGAGGAATTTTGAAACATGAAGGGGCTTCTAAATTGTTTTATTAGTGGATTGAATATAAGGCTAGAGTTAAGGGCAAGAAATGAAATTTTTGAAGGGAAGAGAATGAAATAAATGGCATCAGGTATCATCAAATTTGGATACCAAGATATCAACTCAAACCCGTCTTCAAGTATTCATGCAACACATTTTGAGTATTTTATAAATTTAAAATTTATTAAAATTTCTTTTTATTGAATTCTATAAAAATTTCAAAATTTTGTCTTCAAATTTTTTTAATATTTTTAAATTTATTTTAGAAAACTTCAAAACTTTAAATTTTTTGAAATATTGAACATAAAGTATAATTATCTATTATAATTACTAAATAATAAATATTACTTTTTAAATATTAAAGCTTACCTATTAATGCTTAATTTTAAAAAATTGATTATTGAATAGTAAATATTATAGATTAATCTTAATCTGTTTGCACCAAAAGTTAACACAAACACCTAATAGATTATATGTAGAGAAATAAATGAAGAAATCAAAATTAAAATAGAGGAAACAAGCAGAAAACAAGTAAAAAATAACGACAAATAGATTTATAGTAGTTCGGCGTTGAATGCCTACATCACTTAGATGAAATAACTTTATTAATCAATTGAATTTTTGAGTACAAGAGGGATCGGATCAGAATCCGTAAATACAATGGAGTACAATGAAAACAACAGTGTAAAGATCCTTCAAATGAAATATCAACTCCGTATTTATAGGGGTAGATGACTGAATATCTTCCTAAAAATTTACCTGCATAATCCCCAGATATAGGCGAGGTAACTCAGAAAATTTCGAGCCCCAATTCCCTATGTAGAGCAATTGGCCCCGATCGATCAAGATGGCCCATGTGGCATGTTGCGATTGGTATGGTGGGTCCCCCTCTATGTTCATGTTTCCAAAGTTGTTTGCATAGTTGCTTTCATGTTCTTAGTGATATCGATCGATTCTCGTTGAATTGAACTGCTGATTCAAGCTGTTCATAGCCATAATGATTGGATCTGATCCCCTGTATAGGGGAAGCACTAATCCATACTTAGAATGTTCTATGGAGCATACCTCTTGGTTTTGCTTGATTGTTACTTCATATTGTCGTCTGTACTTGATCTTTGGTCTCTATGATCACTTCTTTGAACTTCTTCCATTGTCCATCATCGAGTCTAACTTGTCTAGTCAGTCTGGATATAGCCGGGTCAAAAGGCCGGATAACACTTGCCCCCTAAAGTACGTCTTGTTTCGAACATGACGTGCTTTGTATCGAAGCAAGTTAGAATCGCTATGAAGGATTCCATTCAATTTCCCAAAAAGTCATGACCCTTCTGATGGATTATCTTTCCAAAGAGCTGTATCGCTCTGTGTTCCTTGCGACACTTGGTCGATATTTGTCAGTATAAATCTAGGAGATAATCCTTAGTCTTTGTCTATGCTCGGTTCCATTGAGCTTGTTGGTTAAGCTAGTAGGCCCCAGCTATCTGTAATGGATTCCTTTTCGAGAAATCCAGGTAATAATTCAATTCCTATCGATTCAAGAAATCGAATGTTGGATAGGTACACATGTAGTTCATGTACATTTTGTTGTTTGCTCCTAAGCACACTCATTCGCTCACGGGTCATTGCCAATATCATATAGTTGAAATATATTTGCATTGCTATATTCTCCTTTTTTCTAAAACATTGGTAAGTGGTGTTTGATATCAATCCCCTAAGTAGGAGGATTAACACCGATCCCTTAGTTTAGGTGGACTCAATGAATTTCGGGTCCAAGCAAGCGGCATGCGCAAACTACCATATGCTAGAGTATATAAGGCAACATTATAACACCATCTCCCTCACATTTTCACTTCCCTTTCACAGCCGAACCCTTTTCCTCTCCTTGACATTGCCATTAACAAATTCGTGCTCGAAATCGTCGAATGTACTTTAATTTTGCCTCCAATCTATCTCTCCTGCTCTACCTAACCCACTCCGCCACTTCTAGCTGCCTCCCCACCTAATTTGACCAATCCAAACCTTAAGATAATCCAACCCGAACGCTCCATTTAGGCCTAAATCGACATCGAAATTACTAAACCTTGATTGATTCGTTTTCATTGCATAGGAGGGTTTGTAGCATGCAATTTGAATAGGGCTTGGTGTTAAGGCAATTTTGGGTGATTCAATTTGGTGGTTATGGACCTAAGGGTCAGTGTTAGATTGGATAGGTGATTGGGATCGGTGATGGTTGTATTGGAGATGAAGTGAGGTATCGAAGTCATGTGGATGGAATGACGATGATAATGAGAGATCGGTTATAATATGGAGTGGAGCGATCGGTGATTGAAGAAGGTACTGGCTATTGATATGCGGTCAGTTGTAGGTATTGAAGAGGCGAATGTAGGGTTCAGTTCAGGCATGTGGGAGTTTTAAATGGCATAAGGCTACTCTGCCTAGGTGAGGGGTCGGGAATGATCCCTTTGCCTAGGGGGACTTGGCCAATTTTCTGTCTGAGTAAAAATCTTGAACACTTTACTGCATGAATTTTAATTCGAACATGGGTGCTTGCATTGATCTTGAACATAAGCATTTGGACTTAAACACTCGAACTCGAACACTTGAGCTTGGAATGGGACATGACTTAAAACATGAACATATGTACATGAACTTGGATTTACGTACAAATGCATATGCCATGGAATCTGATCGGAATTTGCATATGCCTATATGAACTTGAATTTTAATTTCGAATTCCCACATGCCGATAACTGATCCCGGAGTTTAAATAAAATCCAAAAACATTAACGTGAAAGCTGGTTAGGACAGACAGCGATGAAGATCACTACGGTTGAATCCCAGAGTCTCGTCATAACTATCATTTTAATTCTAAACTGTTTATTTCTGCATTGCACCGCACTAGTTTACATTTAGCACGTGGGAACATGTTGATTTTTCTAATGATTACTGTCTGCTGAGTTTGATAGCTATGAGTTCCATATGCTTAGAGCATTTAGCTGCTATGGTTACTGAACAAACTACTTCTTACGACAATTTCAACACCGAGTCAAGTTCTGCAACAATATCCACTCGAAACTCTCCAGGCCATCAATCTAAACAGCCCAAAAGTTCACAATAGGTGCTAGAAATTCCTTTGACCTTAGAAGCAGAGATCGAGCTAGCTCCTAACACGCTAGAAGATGCCATATTTTTAAATGATATGAAGGATTCAGTGGCTTCAAAGGTCGATTAGGCCTTTCTCCACAAGCAGTGCATTAAACATGGGACTCTGTATGAGGATGTGCGACACCCGTCCTATAATGATAGGGCTCACTTGCCCCGGGAGGGGTATACTGCATTCAACAAGTTTATGTGCTGGGCTGGTTGTGTTCCGCATTTCAATCCATTCATTCAAAAAATGATGCATTATTTAAGATTGGCGTCGGCTTAGCTGCATCCAAATAGCTATGCGTTTTTACACTGCACGTATATGGTATTCCTCAAATTCTTATATCGTGAGCTAACTCCAAAAGACATTAGATTCATTTAAAATCTCAAGCGATAAAGAGGAAGCCTTTTGTAAACTTTCCTCGAGCCAGTCACTAACTGCCAGGTCATAACTGGCGCTTGGAACAAACTGAGCGCTTTTAAGAACGAATGGTTCTACGTAGGCTGCCCAACTAGTTTTGCATGATAGTGGCTATAAGGATGTAAGTGTCATTTCAGACTTACCTTGATGTGCTTTTATACAAGTCGTATCCTGAATTAAGTAGTTTTTTAATTGAACATTAGAGGTAGCCATCCACGTCCCACAGATGACATATACTCGAAGGCAGTTTCAATGCTAAAAAATATATCGGTGGCGGATATGGACATCAGATCTTTTCTTAGCAACGAGCGTCGTTTTATCTTTGGCTTACCAAAAGAAGGTTGTGGCACTGGACTGCCAAGAAACACCAGGGAGGAAGTAGTGGAAAGAAGAGATGTCGTTAGGTAGGGAGGTGACGGAGTTGATGCTATCGTGACCCCAGTCGAAGGGAGATGACGTCGAGGAAGGCGAGGTGAGGGGCGATGCTAATGAGCCCGGTCATGACATATGAGCCCAAGTCGTGAGCCTACGGTCGGATCTTCCCAAGTCCTACAACTCCCACCTCTAGAAGATTTATTTAGTGGCCCGTCGGACATCCCAATTCTAGATGAAGTTGAGAATTATGATTTCGCCAATTTATGCCTCGGGGGCTCCAAATCTCCTATTCGATTCGGCGTTGACGTTCCTCCAATTAGCATGAGAGAGATTACTTCGGCCAGCAAAGCTCCATTAACTGGTCTGTTAAGGGGGACACTAGGCACTCACGGTCAAGTGCACCGCACGACATTTATCCACCTTTAACCCCAGTGATTCTTATACACTTTCATTTTGTTTACTGGCTCGATCGGACGCCCTTGCAACTATGACCGCTTGAAGAGATCAACATACTCTCAGTCATCTTATTTTGGGCCCAATCGAGGTCCTAACGCTGGTCGAGACAGAGAAGGTTATGAAGAAAGAGAAAACGGAGACTGAAGGCACCAATCCAAGGACTCTTTGTCCAAGCATAAATCAAAATCTCAGTCTTCTAAGCACAAGGGTGCTGGTCAACACCACACTACATATAGTAGTAGCAAGTCACTGCCTCATGCTTCCACTTTGGCTACTATGCCCGAGCAACATTCAAGTCCTTCTGGTGTCCATCGATTTTTGGAATGTTAGTCTGGTGTAGAAGGTCTTGATACTTCATCCCCCAAGCATGACAGACGGGCCCTCTCAGCCCCGACTACTCTTGATGCCACTGCTACTGAGAAGATGACTGAGCTCAAGGCCACATTTCCTAAGTTGTGCTTTGACGAGTTCAAAGTTGTTCCCGTTTTGCATTCAATTCCTCCGGAAGCCAAAGACACAGTGCTCTCTTACGTTAATGATGTGTATGTCCATCATAATACAACTCTTCATGTGGCTGAGAGAATTTCTGAGGTGTCGATGGAAAGGAAACACAAAATTGATCGCTTAACGCTTGAGGCGATCCACGACAAAGACATCATTAAGTACTTGGACGAGGAGGTCAAGCAGTTGGGTACAAAGCTGATCGATGCTAAGAAAAAAGCCAGCAAGTCTTCTGAAGCCATCAAGCATTTAATGAAAGTGCACCAAGCTGGAATGGACACTACCGTTCGTCCCAGTGGTACTTTAGCCCTTGAAAAAGACGTTTTAAAGAAGGAGAAGGATGTGCTGAAAAAAGACAATGATGCTTTGGCCCTTCGTATTAAACAACTTGAGGAGGAGCTTGAGAAGGAAAAGCGGGAGAAACATGAGGCTCAACTGGAGTCTCAACGATACCACGAGGAGATCGTTGAAGCTTGCAAGCTAAAATAGAGGCTGATAGACAACTTGCGCAGATAGAGGCCCTCAAGAAAGAGGTTAGGGAGGCGGGTCGGACAGAAATAAAGGATGAGTTTGATCTATTGCTGATATATTACAATGCGTGCATCCTCATGAATTGCAACCTCCGCTTCCTTGGAGAGGGGTATCCCGAGTCGCTTGTCGAAGCCTATGACCATATTGTAGATCTGAATAAGAAGTCCCTCAGTGGTGCTGAAGTGGATGAAGAGTAGCTTATATGCAAAATATTGCGCATTGAAGAGCCTGATGAACTCGGAGCTAGTTGACTCAGTTTACTCAGTGATTTAGCGATCACCGGAAAGGTGAAAAATGGCGGTGAAGCCTCAGGATTAGGTTCCCAAGTCTCTCCTACTATTCAAGCAACTGGTGCTTTAATTTCTCATATTTCGAAAAAGGATGCGGGCTACGATCTAGATCATCTGAGGATGCACAAATCTTTTGGACTATCTTCGATTTTGGAAAGCGGCACTTTAGCTATGACCAAACGCCAATCTAGTGAAGGTATATCTCTTACTTCTCCGGCGTTGGAGAAGTTTTACATCTCATGTCCGATAGTCATGGGCTTACTCATTGGTCTTCATGAAATTGTAGGTCCGCCCGCATCTGCCCATGCTCCCGATGATGATGTTACCCTGGGACAACAGACGCAAACCACGGGGTCCACTACGGCCGTCACTGTACAGGTGGCTCCTACCGATCAACTTGCTGGGACTTTCGGCCCAGATGCTGTAGTCATATGGCCTTTGAATGAAGAAAAGACTGATGACCAATAGGGCCAGGATGAAACAGAGGACGTCGAAGTGACTCATGCCTCCGAACGCAATGGTAAACTTAGCATGAAAGAGAGCATTGAAAAGGAGGAGCTGGATTTGCAAGCCAAAAAGGAGAGGGCTAAAGTGCATGTTGCTCCGCTCTAAGTTGTACTGCCGGACGACGTCACTCCTGAGGAGGTCGATCCTTCTGTATCCTAAAGTGAGACTGCTTTTGTCTCTGAAAGCATTTCTCCTAAGAGTAGCAAGGGCAAAAGAGGGTCGAAAAGGATAGGACAAGGCGGTAACTCAGAAGAGTCCACTCCAAAAAACACCTCGAAGAAATCTGAAAGAGATGAGAAATTGGCTTGGATAGTGTGCAGCTAGGTAGCTAGTTTCTTATGGTTGTCCGCAATTGTGCGGATACGGCCCCCGTTTTTGGCTTTTAGTTTATGAAATAATCTTGTACTTAGTTTCCAAGTTTCGGTATGTGAATAAAAATTCTTTCATTTCTGTTCAGCTTTTGTACGAAATTTGTTTAAGTGTCCAAGCTATTACGTTTGCCACTCAATGTACTTGTAATTCATTGCTCGCCGTTCAAGTCATAATGTCTTTAGGTCGCCCATTGCATCGGGCATCGATCCGACAAATCCATCTCAAGGCCTCCTTTCGGTCGGGGCATTAAGTCGTATCAAACACTAGGTGTGAACCATAGTGTTACGCTGTCATGTTTAGTGGTTAAGTGATTATACTCTTGCCCAGAGCCTTGGGTTGGCGAAGTTAGTTCATGGATAGTCGGATCCCATCCATGATTAGTTCATACTCCTCCCGTCGGGTTATGGCCAGAGTTAGAGAATGAATGGTCAAATCGGACTCATTCATTTTGTTTATACTCTTATCCGCACTCTGGGGTCAGAGTTATTCGATGGGTGGTCAATCACACCCTTTGATGTTCATAATCTAGCCCACACTCTAGGGCCCGAAGTTATTCTGGAAAATGGTCATATCACATTCCCTTTGATTAATTCCCTTGCCCCTAAGTTTGGAGAAAAAGTCGATGAGTGGTCGGTCATATCACGACCACCTTTACTTTACATTCTTCCCATCAGATCATGAGATGGAGTTAGTTAACAAATGGTCGAGTAACACCAATTCTCTATTTTATACTCAACCCGTTAGATTCAGGCGAGAGTTAATGGATGAACAGTCGAGTCATGTTCACTTTGTTTAATTCATTTATGGACCTAAGTACTTGGTTGGTACCAAATCTAGGTACTTAACGGTTTATACTAGGCATATGTAGATGTAAGTTGGCCGTATATAACAACTATTATATTATGCACAAACAATTCA
This sequence comes from Allium fistulosum, assembly GCA_030737815.1. Lineage (NCBI taxonomy): Eukaryota > Viridiplantae > Streptophyta > Magnoliopsida > Asparagales > Amaryllidaceae > Allium > Allium fistulosum. Next base: position 332,135,962 of record CM060908.1, read on the forward strand.
CAAACATGGAGAAAACTTTAGATTTTATTGCAAACTGAAAAAGAAGCGGCATAGTCTGTCTTATCGCATGGCTTTGGATCCAACTACAAAAGCAAATTCTAAATGAAATACAACTGAATGAAACAAAACTAAATGAAATAGCATCATAAATGCTCGTTATTCCATGCTCTAGGGAGTCTGATGCCATTGACAGTCACTAGCTTAAAAGTTCTGTCTCCAAGCTTCTGATTGATGACATACAGTCCTTCCCATCTCGAACCCATGTTTACGGGGCTAGGAAATATCTTTTTTAGGACAAGATCGCCAATTTCAAAGGTCCAGGTTCGGACTTTAACATTATAGTATCGGGTGACTTGGTGTCGGTGTGCAGCTGCCCTCAAATCAGCTTCTTCATACTTCTCATCGACCATATCTCGAGGTTCCAAAAGGAGATCTCTGTTAGTTTCGGGGTCTTAATAAGTCAGTCGATGAGAAGGGACTTCAAGTTCTACAGGAATCGCAGCTTCAGAGCCATAAGCAAGGGTGAATAGAGTATGGCCAATCGCAGACTTTGGGGTGGTTCTGTATGGCCATAATTCCAACGGAGGTTCATCAACCCACTTGCATCTAGCCTTTTACAAATGCTTATTTAGAATGGACTTTATGATTTTGTTGACAGCTTTGACCTGTCCATTAGCTTGAGGGTGAGCAACCGCCACAAATCTTTTCCCGATATGTTATCGGCGACATACGTCTTTGAATTCAACACTATCGAATTGGGTCCCGTTGTCAGTTATAATTGTTCGGAGGAGACCAAAATGACAAATGATGTTTCGAACGACCAAATTGATTACTTTTTTCGTAGTGATCATGGCTAAAGGTTCAGCTTCAGCCCATTTAGTGAAGTAATCAATTGCTACTACGGCATGCTTCGCACCACGTTTGGAAATTGGCAATAAACCGATGATGTCTATACCCTAACTAGCAAATGGCTATGGGCTGACCATCTTAGTAATTTCTATCGACGGGCTCTCGGAATCTTTCCAAACATTTGGCACTTGTCACATCATCTAGCATAATCAACCATGCCTCGATTGATCGTTGGCTAGAAATAACCATAGTGGAGTATCTTCTTCGCTAGGGTTTTCCCTTCGTTGTGATTGACACATTCTCCTTCATGGAATTCTCTTGATACTCGTTTGATTTTGCCAATACACTGAAGCAGGGGGACGGGGGAAACCCTTTCTGCACATGACTCCTTTTTGAAGCATGTATCGTGAAGCATTACGAATGATCTGTCGTTTTCCATTCCTCCATTCATGAAGGATTCCCCTTTGCAAATAGTCTTTAATCGGAGTCATCCATGACTTCTCCTCGAGCTCCGTCTCTAAGACCCAATCAATCACCATCTTGTCAATGCTTGGAGCGTTGAGTAATTAACTAGAACCGGGCCCATTTGCTGTGCATCCCTGGAATTTGCCAGCTTGGCTAGTGAGTCGGCTTTCTCATTCTATTCTTTAGGGATGTGTGTAATGGTGTAACGGTCGAAATCGGTTAGTGGCTTTTGGACCTGGTTGAGGTAAGGAGCAAGTCGCGCTCCTTTGGCCTGATATTCTCTCCTGACTTGATACACTACTAACTGGGAATCACAACAAATTTGCAAAGCTTTAACTCCTAGCTCTCTAGCCAGTTTAGGCTCAGCGATCAAGGATTCATATTAAGCCTCATTATTCATTGCAAGGAAGCCAAGTTTCAAGGCGTAGTAGATCGAGCAATCCTCAAGAGTTACCAGTATGACTCCGGTGCCAGAACATCGATCGTTGGATGCTCCATCCGTGTACATCTTCCATTGGATGGTAGGTTCTCCACTACTCTTCGGAGAGTCGTCTTATGCAATGAATTCGGCTATGAAGTCCGCTAGTGCTTGTCCCTGGATAGCTCCCTGAAGGAGATAAGTAATATCGAACTAGCTCAATTCGATGCTCCATTTAAGTAACCTTCTAGACGTCTCAGGTAACTGTAGGACCTATCGTAATGTTTGGTCGGTGAAGTCAATGATGGGATGAGCCTAGAAATAATGGCGGAGCTTCCTTGATGTAATCAATAGGAAGTATGCGAGTTTTTCTAGCTTCGGATAGTTTCTTTCATCACTTGTCAATCGTTCCTAACATTGTATACTGGCCTCTGGATCCAATTCCCTTCATGTAGTAGTGCGGCACATATGGCATGTACCGACACTGCCAAGTAAATATACAAGTCTTTATGATCCAGTGGCTTGGACAAGATGGGGGGTCTCTCTAAGTTATGTATCAGAGCTTAAAACACATCGATACAATCCTGCGCCCATTCAAAGTTCCTCTTCCCTCTCCTGACCAAGTCGAAGAAAGGAATGCACTTGTCGGTAGGCCTGAAGATGAATCTATTCAGGGCGGCAACCTTCCCATTTAGGCTTTGCATTGCTTAATTGTCTTTGGTACTTGAATATCTCTAATTTCTTGAATCTTCTCGGGATTGGCTTCAATTCCACGAGATTTGACGTTGAAACCCAAGAATTTTCCCTGACGCGACGTCGAAAGAACATTTCAATGGGTTAAGTTTCATTCCATATTTCCGAGGAACACTGAACATCTCTGCCAAGTCATCAATGTATTTTTTTATCATCATGACTTTATGAGCATATCATCCATATTTAATTCCACTGACCGCCCGATTTAGTCTTTAAGCATTCAGTTAACCAGTCTCTGGTAAGTAGCTCCGACGTTCTTTCGTCCAAAAGGCATCACAACGTAGCAGTATAATCCCAAGTCGGTAGTGAAGCTGGTGTGTTCCTGGTCAGGAACGTGCATCGGGTCTGGTTGTATCCGGAGTACACATCTGTAAATGAAAGCAATTCATGTCCAACGGTTGAGTCTACCAGCTGGTTGTTCCTCGGAAGTGGAAAGCTATCTTTCGGGCATGCCTTGTTTAGGTCTGAGTAGTCGACACGTGTTTGTCACTTTCCATTAGCTTTTATCACAAGAACTGGACTAGATACCCATTTTGTGTGGAGGGCATCGTGGATAAACCCATTGTTTTTGAGTTTATCCACCTCCTCTTTAAATGCAGCAGTTCTCTGCAGATCCGTGCCCCGATGTTTTTATTTCGCTGGAATATGGCTCGGGTCGATATTCAATGCATTACTCGCGATGGTCGGTGAGATCCCACATATGTCAGAATGGGTCCAAGCGAAAAAATCAAGATTCGCTTGGAGAAAGCCAGCTAATTCCTTCATCATCGTTGCATTGAGCTGTGATTCGATCTTTAGGACCCGTGATGGGTCATCATTGCTGACTATGATGTCGATCATTAGCTCAACGGGTGTAACCTTCATTCCTTTAGGCTCCTCTTCTTCATCCCTCAGATCTATATCTATATAGAACCGACTATGGTTCCCAAGCAAAGGCTTGAATGTTGATTGCTAAGCTGCATTAGTTTTAATGCAGAGAGACTTCTCCACATCCTTTTCTTTTTCTTTCTGTTGAGCGTCTTTCAACTTAGCCACATAACAGGCTCGACCTGTCGCCTGATCTACATGAACAATTCCCACGCTATTCTCTATTAGGAGTGAGCCTCAAACACTAAGGGGCTGCAACTGCCTTGAATTCAGCAAGGGCCGGTTTTCCCAAAAAAGCAATGTACGGAGAGTTCACATGTTTCACAACAAACGGCAACACCCGCACTCTCCTTCAGTTGTCGTCTCCTAACTCCACCGGTAGTTCGACATAACCTACCGCTTTAGTTGTAGTACCGTAAAGCCATGAATATGGGATTTGCACGATTTTAGATCTTTGGCTTCCGGTAACATCTGGTCGTATGCCTTCTTGAAAATGATAATCACAGAACTTCCACAACCAATTAGAATCTTTCTCACAAAGGCGGGGCCGATCAAGGCTGAGATCACTAATGGGTCGATCGTAGGTGCCTCCACCTTGTCCATACCTCTACTCTAAAATACGATATCATCTATCATAGTTCACCGTTGCTTTGCTGGAGCATGGTCCTTCGTGTTCGAGCAACATTTAATGTCAACATGTCTGATAGCGGCCACTTAACCCTCCATTTCATTACAGCTTTTATCAATCGGGTGTGGTCCTCCAACCATGGTATTAATAACTAATCCCCTTACTGTCCACCGAGGTTCTTCAGCATTGGGCAGAGCTTGTCATCGATTGGAGTCAGATGTCCCCTGCCTGCCATCCTGCGGGGCTCTAACAAATTGTTGCAACTTTCTTTCTCGAATTAACTTCTCAATAACGACACGGAGGTGGTAGCACTCGTCCGTGGTATGTCCATAACTTTCACGAAATCTACAGTACTTTCCTGACTATCTCTACTTCTCCATAGGTTCCTTTGGAGGTGGTTTCCTAAATTGCATAGTGTTATAAGTCGATAGATAAACATTCTCTAACGACGTATTCAATGGCATGTATGTATCAAATGATAGGATCCTCTACTTCGCTCTCCCAAAATCTCATCTTCGGTCACGGTTTCTATCATCGCCTTTCTTCTGCTCATTCGGTTTGTTATGAACATTGATTTGAACTTTCCCGACACAATCCCCGGACTGCTTCACTGCTACATTACTTTGTACTCCCTCAAACCTTGGGCCTTCTATATCTCTCTTCCTGGTTCGCTTTGCATCCTCCTTCCTAAAAAACTAAGCCGCCTTTGTAAAGAAACAGTCCAATGTAGAAGGAGGATTTCCCGCTAACTAATCGCCAAATTCAGAATCGGGGTCAACTCCCCTAGTCAGTGCCATGAGTATTGCATCATCATTCAGATTACTGACTTCTATAATAGATTTATTAAACCTTTCCAGAAAATCTTTCAGTGACTCCCCCAGTGCCAGGACCAGGTTAGAGAGTGCATTACAACCTTGGGGCGAGTGCATGCAGAACTGCTCTAGGAACTTTTTTGCTAACTCATCAAATGAAGCAATTGACTGCAGTGGAAGTTTGGTGAACAACATAGTCGCAAAACCATCCAGAAAATTGGGAAAACACCTGCACTTGACTACATCAGTGGCTCGGGCAGAGTCCATGTGCCATTCGTACTTCAAGAGATGCTGCTTGGGGTCGATTTTTCCCGCATAGGCAGGCATCGTAGGCATATGGAACCTCCACAGATATTATTCATGTAGAATGATGTCGGTGAATGGAGTATGAATTATGGAGAGTCCCCAATCATCGTTGGTCAAGCCTTGACTTTCTTTCACTAGCTGCCTCACCGTAGCTATTAAGTCTAGTGTTTGGAAAGTTGGTGCCAGACGTTAGTCGTGTTCCACCTTATGCGAGCGACCCAATCCATGCCTCCGGGCAGTACCACGTTGCCTTGGCTCCTCTTGCCCTTGATCCATTTCTTTAGCAGCAGTCCTATCATCGTCTCTCTGCTGCGATTCAACCACATTCCCCTGAGCTCCAGCACCTTGATCGATCGCTGCACCTCTAGAGTAAGCTCCCCCACCTGCATGTCGATCGCCCCCTTCATTAGAGGGTTCAATGCCAACCCCCCTGGGTGGGTTCGATATCGATCGGTGTCGATCGGCCATAGCTAATCGCCTGACCCCTCTCGATGTTCCAACTGCATATGCATCTGTTTTACGATGTCTGTTCTATGATAGGCGTTAGATAGGGAGGAGTTTTTTGATCCAGAATATAGAGTAGGCTCCCTTATTATCTTTCCATGCCGATCTTTCAACTGGTTCATCATGTCAATATTAGCATGGATATGCTGGTTGAGCTGCTGACGGTATCCATCAATTCCTTCATTAGGACTTCAAAATCAGCTCTGGTGATGTATTCAGCTGGATTTTGGGCATCAGCAGCCATCGGCTGTACATTTTGATCAAGTTATTAAACACTAGCATTGTCATTGCCTTCAACAGCACGGAAAGTAGTAGACTTTCCTCTGTCTATGGCTAATAGCTTTCTTTTAGATCTTCTTTAACTCATAAGTAGAAATGAAAATTTGTCGCCAAAAATCTGGATCAATCTCGCAAATATGGGAATCCATAAGTAGATAATGAGAACCAATCAAGCTAAGAACTGATCTCTTACTGAAAGCACCAACATGTTTGCACCAAAAGTTGGTACAAACACCAAATAGATTATATGTAAAGAAATAAATGAAGAAATCAAAATTAAAACAAAGTACACAAGCAAAAAGCAAGTAAAAAACAACTACAAACAGATTTATAGTGGTTCGGCGTTGAATGCCTACCTCCACTTAGATGAAATAGCTTTATTAATCACTTGAAAATCTGAGTACAAGAGGGATCATGTCGAAATCCGTGAATACAATGGAGTATAAAGAAAACAACAACGTAAAGATCCTTCAAATGAACTATGAACTCTATATTTATAGGGGTAGACGACCGAATATCTTCTTGAAATTTGCCAACTGAATCTCCAGAAGTAGACGAGGTCATTCAGAAAATTTCGAGGCTTAATTCCCTATGTAAACCGATTGGCCCCAATAGGTCAGGATGCCCAAGTGGCATGTTGAAATCGATATGGTGGGTCTCCTCCATGTTGGCTTCATGTTTCCAATTTTGTTTGCATCGTTGCTTTCATGTTCTTAGAGCTATCAACCGATTCCCGTTAAGTTGAACTGCTGAGTCAAGTTGTTCATAGCCATACTGATCTGATCCGATCCCCTACCCGGGGGAAGTACTAATCCATACTTAGAATGTTACGTAGAGCCTATCTCTTGGTTTCGCTTGATCATTACTTAGAATGTATCATCGTAAATATTACTTGTAAATATGCATGAAAGTACTAATTTTAAGGAATTAATTATGGAAATAATTATAAGAAAATAGATGATTATAGTTTAATTCTATAATATATTAGTATTAAAGAGAATTAATATGTCACTAAATTGAATTACAAATAAAATATAAATATCATAATTAATTTTTTAATTAATTTGAATTCAATAAGGTCAAAATCAAAAGAAACTGATTTGTTTTAATAATTGAATGGTAATAATATTTGATATTATCCGACCTATTTTAAAATAATTTAATTATCAACATTATGAATAATTACATCTTCAATATATAGTTATGAATTAACATTTCCACTTTCATAAAATTAAAAACATTATAAGATAAAAAATTTCATAAAATATCATAGATAATTTCCTCATGGATTTGTAATATCATTAAGAAATTGGTGGAAACCATGAATGTGAGTTTTCGTGATCATTTCACAGTACATTAAATAGCATGGTAAAAAATATATAAAATGCAGATTGGTTAAGAAGGATAATACCAAAATTTAAAAGAAGAATTTCAAGCGACTAAGACTACAAAAATAATTTTAAAAAAGTAAGTTTGGAATATCGTAAGTGAAACTAAAGTTATACCAAATTTTAAAGTTGCCCATTGAAGATATTTAAATATGCTGCTTATGCATTTGTATTTTTCCTTTAGGCTATTTTATTAAAAATTATTTTTTATGTTTTCTTTTACTTTAGTTATAAAAAATTTCTTGCAACCTCATTTTTTGATATACTTATGTTTGAGAATGACCAACTTTACCTCTATTTAATTATATAGACAACTTAAGGTCTATTGGTATCTATATGTTAATAAACACAATAATTGTTCGCAAAATAAATGAAAGGCCAAAGTTATAATCTTCAACAAAATCAAAAATAAAATGAAAATGGATTTTGATATAAAATGTAGAATAAAAAATAGTTCTACTTTACTATAACAATTATTCAAAATAACTGAATATTATAGGTGTTTATGCATTAATAAATTCAATTAACTCCTGCAAAAGAAATGAAGAAAATATTATTTAAAAGCATACTAATCAAAAAAAAAAGAGAAAATTTGAATTTGGTCTGAAAATTTGGATCAAAGACTAAAGTCATTAACTTTTGGAAGAACCGAATCCTTTTCTTCCAACTGGGATAGTGTGTAGCTAGGTAGCTAGTTTCTTATTGTTGTCCGCAATTGTGCGAATACGGCCCCCATTTTTGGCTTTTAGTTTATGAAATAAACTTGTACTTAGTTTCCAAGTTTCGGTATGTGAATAAAAATTCTTTCATTTCTGTTCAACTTTTGTACGAAATTTGTTTAAGTGTCCAAGCTATTACGTTTGACATTCAATGTACTTGTAATTCATTACTCGACGTTCAAGTCGCAATGTCTTTTGGTCGCCCATTGCATCAGGCGTCAATCCGACAAATCCATCTCAAGGCCTCCTTTCGGTCGTGGCCTTAAGTCGTATCAAACACTAGGTGTGAGCCATAGTGTTACGCTGTCGTGTTTAGTGGTTAAGTGATTATACTCTTGCCCCCAGCCTTGGGTTGGCGAAGTTAGTTCGTGGATAGTCGGATCCCATCCATGATTAGTTCATACTCCTCCCGTCGGGTTATGGCCAGAGTTAGAGAATGAATGGTCAAATCGCACTCATTCATTTTGTTTATACTCTTATCCGCACTCTGGGATCAGAGTTATTCGGTGGGTGGTCAATCACACCCTTTGATGTTCATAATCTAGCCCACACTCTGGGGACTGAAGTTATTCTGGGAAACGGTCGAATCACATTCCCTTTAATTAATTCCCCTGCCCCTAATTTTGGAGAAAAAGTCAACAAGTGGTCGTATCACTACCGCCTTTACTTTACATTCTTCCCATCAAATCGGGAGATGGAGTTAGTTAACAAATGGTCGAGTAACACCAATTCTCTGTTTTATACTCAGCCCGTCAAGTTGCAGGCAAGAGTTAATGGATGAACAGTCGAGTCATGTTCATTTTGTTTAATTCGATTATGGACCTGAGTACTTGGTTGGTACCCAATCTGGGTACTTAATGGTTTATACTAGGAATATGTAGATATAAGTTGGTTGTATATCACAACTATTATATTATGCACAAACAATTCGCAAACATGGAGAAAACTTCAGATTTTATTGCAAACTGAAAAAGAAGCAACAGAGTCCTGTCTTATTACATGACTTTGGATCCAAATACAAAAGAAAATTCTAAATGAAATACAACTGAATGAAACAAAACTAAATGAAATAGCGTCATAAATGCTTGCTATTCCATGCTCTAGGGAGTATGATGCCATCGACAGTCGCTAGCTTAAAATTTCCATCTCCAAGCTTCTGATTGATGACATACGGTCCTTCCCATCAGGCCCATGTTTACCGGGCAAGGAAAGATCTGTTTTAGGACAAGATCGCCAATTTCAAAGGTCCAGGTTCGGACTTTAACATTATAGTATCGGGTGACGCGGTGTCGGTGTGCAGCTGCCCTCAAATCAGCTTCTTCATGCTTCTCATCGACCATATCTAGAGATTCCAAAAGGAGATCTCTGTTAGTTTCGGGGTCTTAATAAGTCAGTCAATGAGAAGGGACTTCAAGTTCTACAGGAATCGCAGCTTCAGAGCCATAAGCAAGGGTGAATAGAGTATGGCCAATCGCAAACTTTTGGGTGGTTCCGTATGCCCATAATTCTGACGGAGATTCATCAACCCACTTGCATCTAGCCTTTTCCAAATGCTTCTTTAGAATGGACTTTATGATTTTGTTGACAGCTTCGGCCTGTCCATTAGCTTGAGGGTGAGCAACTGCCGCAAATCTTTTCTCGATATGATATCGGCGACAGATGTCTTTGAATTCAACCCTATCGAATTGGGTCCCATTGTCGGTTATGATTGTTCGGGGGAGACCAAAATGACAAATGATGTTTCGAACGACCAAATTGATTACTTTTTTTCATAGTGACCATGGCTAAAGGTTCAGCTTCAGCCCATTTAGTGAAGTAATCAACTACTACTATGGCATGCTTCGCACCACGATTGGAAATTGGCAAAAAGCCGATAATGTCTATACCCTAAGTAGCAAATGGCCATGGACTGACCATCATAGTAATTTCTATCGACGGGGCTCTCGGAATCTTTCCAAACATTTGGCACTTATCACATCATCTAGCATAGTCAACCATGCCTCGATTGATCGTTGGCTAGAAATAACCATAGCGAAGTATCTTCTTCGCCAGGGTTTGCCCCTCGGTGTGATCGCCACATTCTCCTTCATGGACTTCTCTTAATACTCGTTTGATTTTGCCAATACACCGAAGTAGGGGGATGGGGGAAACCCTTTTTGCACATGACTCCTTTTTGAAGCATGTATCGTGAAGCATTACGAATGATCTGTCGTTTTCCATTCCTCCATTCATGAAGGATTCCCCTTTGCAAATAGTCTTTAATCGGAGTCATCCATGACTTCTCCTCGAGCTCCGTCTCTAAGACCCAATCAATCACCATTTGGTCAATGCTTGGAGCGTTGAGTAATTTAACTAGAACCAGGCCCATTTGCTGTGCATCCCCGAAATTTGCCAACTTGGCCAGTGAGTCGGCTTTCTCATTCTATTCTTTAGGGATGTGTGTAATGGTGTAACGGTCGAAATCGGTTAGTGGCTTTTGGACCCGGTTGAGGTAAGGAGCAAGTCGCGCTCCTTCGGGCTGATATTCTCTCCTGACTTGATACACTACTAGCTGGGAATCACAAAATATTTGCAAAGCTTTAACTCCTAGCTCTCTAGCCATTTTAAGCTCAGCGATCAAGGCTTCATATTAAGCCTCATTATTCATTGCAGGGAAGACAAGTTTCAAGGCGTAGCAGATCGAGCATTCCTAAAGAGTTACCAGTATGACTCCTGTGCTAGAACATCGATCGTTGGATGCTCCATCCGTGTACATCTTCCATTGGATGGTAGGTTCCACTACTCTTCGGAGAGTCGTCTTATGCAATGAATTCGGCTATGAAGTCCACCAGTGCTTGTTCCTGGATAGCTCTCTGAAGGAGATAAGTAATATCGAACTGGCTCAATTCGATGCTCCATTTAAGTAACCTTCTAGACGTCTCAGGTAACTGTAGGACCTGTCGTAATGTCTGGTCGGTGAAGACATTGATGGGATGAGCCTAGAAATAAGGGCGGAGCTTCCTTGATGCAATCAACATGAAGTATGCCAGTTTTTCTAGCTTCGGATACTTTCTTTCAGCACCTATCAATCCCTGCTAACATTGTATATTGGCCTCTGGATCCGATTCCCTTCGCGTGGCAGTGCGGCACTTATGGCATGTACCGACACTACGAAGTAAATATATAAGTATTTATGATCCGATGGCTTGGAAACGATGGCGGCCTCTCTGAGTGATGTACAAGAGCTTAAAATGCATCAATACAACCCTGCGTCCATTCAAAGTTCATCTTCCCTCTCCTGACCAAGTCGAAGAAAGGAATGCACTTGTCGGTAGCCCTAAAGATGAATCTATTCAGGGCGGCGACTTTCCCATTTAGGCTTTACACCTGCTTAATTGTCTTTGGTACTTGAATATCTCTAATCGCTTGAATCTTCTCGGGATTGGCTTCAATTCCACGAGAGTTGATGATGAAACCCAAGAATTTTACCTGATGCGACGTCGAAAGAACATTTCAATGGGTTAAGTTTCATTCCATATTTCCGAAGAACACTGAACATCTCTGCCAAGTCATCGATGTGTTCTTTTGATCATCATGACTTTACGAGCATATCATCCATATACACTTCCATTGACCGCCCGATTTGGTCTTTAAGCATTCGGTTAACCAGTCTCTGGTAAGTAGCTCCGACGTTCTTTCGTCCATAAGGCATCACAACTTAGCAGTATAATCCCAGGTCGGTAATGAAGCTGGTATGTTCCTGGTCAGGGACGTGCATCGAGATCTGGTTGTATCCAGAGTACACATTTGTAAATGAAAGCAATTAATGTCCAATGGTTGAGTCTACCGGTTGGTTGTTCCTCGAAAGTGGAATGCTATCTTTCGGGTATGCCTTGTTTAGGTCTGAGTAGTCGACACACGTCTGTCACTTTCCATTAGCTTTTATCACAAGAACTAGACTGGATACACATTTTGGGTGGAGGGCATCGCGGATAAACCCATTGTTTTTTAGTTTATCCACCTCCTCTTTAAATGCAGCAGTTCTCTCCAGATCCATGCCGCGACGTTTTTATTTCATCGGAACATGGCTCAGATCAATATTCAATGCATAACTCACGATGGTCGATGAGATCCCACATATGTCAGAATGGGTCCAAGCGAACAAATCAAGATTCGCTTGGAGAAAGCCAGCTAATTCCTTCATCATCGTTGCATTGAGCCATGATTTGATCTTCAGGACCTGTGATGGGTCATTGTGGCTGACTGTGATGTCGATCATTAGCTCAACGTGTGCACGCTTGGTTTCTTTGGGCTCCTCTTCTTCATCCCTCGGATCTATATCTTTATAGAATCGACTATGGTGCCCGAGCAAAGGCTTGAATGCTGATTGCTAAGCTGCATTAGTTTTAATGCAGAGAGACTTCTCCACATCCTTTCCTTTTTCTTTCTGTTGAGCGTCTTTCAACTCAGCCACATAACAGGCTCGACCAGTCGCGTGATCTCCATGAATAATTCCCACGCTATTCTCTATTAAGAATTTGAGCCTCAAACGCTAAGGGGCTGCACTGCCTTGAATTCAGCAAGGGCCGGTTTGCCCAAAAAAGCATTGTACGAAGAGTTCACACGTTTCACAACAAACGCCAACACCCGCACTCTCCTTTGCCGTCTCCTAACTCCACTGATAGCTCGGCATAACCTACCGCTTCAGTTGTAGTACCGTTAAAGCCATGAATACGGGCTTTGCATGGTTTTAGATCTTTGGCTTCCAGTAACATTTGGTCATATGCCTTCTTGAAAATGATAATCATAGAACTTCCACAACCAATTAGAATCTTTCTCACAAAGGCGGGGTCGATCATGGCTGAGATCACCATTGGGTCGATCGTAGGTGCCTCCACCTTGTCCGTATCTCTACTCTAAAATACGATATCATCTGTCATAGTTCGCCGCTACTTTGCTGGAGCATGGTCCTCCGTGTTCGAGCAACATTTAATGTCAACATGTCTGATTGCTGTCACTTAACCCTCCATTTCATTCCAGCTTTTCTCATCTGGATGTGGTCCTCCAACAATAGTATTAATAACTAATCCCCTTACTGTCCGTCGAGGTTCTTCAGCACTGGGAAGAGCTTTTCATCAATTGGAGTTGGATGTCCCCTGCCCGCAACTTGCGGAGCTTTAACAAATTGTTGCAACTTTCTTTCTCGAATTAACTTCCCAATAACAACATGGAGGTGGTAGCACTCATCCGTGGTATGTCCATAACTTTCATGAAATCTACAGTATTTTCCTGACCGTCTCTACTTCTCCATCCGTTCCTTCGGAGGTGGTTTCCTGAACTGCATAGTGTTATAAGTCGATAGATAAACGTTCTCCAGTGACGTATTCAACGGCGTGTATGTATCAAATGATAGGTTCCTCTGCATCGCTCTCCCGAAATCTCATCTTCGATCAATGTTTCTATCATCGCCTTTCTTCTGCTCATTGGGTTTGTTATGAACATTGATTTGAACTTTCCTGGCACAATCGCCGGACTGCTTCACTGCCACATTAATTTGTACTCCCTCAAACCTTGGGCCTGTTATATCTCTCTTCACGGTTTGCTTTGCTTCCTCCTTCCTCAAAAACTGAGCCGCCTTTGTAAAGAAACGGTCCAATATAGAAGGAGGCTTTCCCGCTAACCAATCGCCAAATTTGGAATTAGGGTCAACTCCCCTAGTCAGTTCCATGAGTATTACATCATCATTCAGATTACAGACTTCTGTAATAGATGTATTGAACCTTTCCAGAAAATCTTTCAGTGACTCCCCCGATGCCTGGACCAAGTTGGAGAGTTCATTACAACCTTGGGCGAGTACATGTGGAACTGCCCCCAGGAACTTTTTTGCAAACTCATCAAATGAAGCAATTGACTGCAGTGGTAGCTTGGTGAACAACATAGTCGCAACACCTTCCTGAAAATTGGGAAAACACTTGCACTTGACTGCATCAATGGCTCGGGCAGAGTCCATGTGCCATTCGTACTTCAAAAGATGCTGCCTGGGATCAATTTTTCCCGCATAGGCAGGCATCATAGGCATATGGAACCTCCATGGATATTCTTCATGTAGAATGATGTCGTGGAGTATGACTTCTGGAGAGTCCCCGATCATCGTTGGTCAAGCCTTGACTTTCTTTCACTAGCTGCCTCGCCGTAGCTGTTAAGTCTAGTGTTTGGAAAGTTGGTGCCAGACGTTAGTCGTGTTCCACCTCATGCGAGCGACCTGATCCATGCCTCCGGGTAGTGCCATGTTGCCTTAGCTCCTCTTGCTCTTGATCCATTTCCTTAGCAGCAGTTGTATCATCGTCTCTCTGCTGCGATTCAACCACATCCGCCTGAGCTCCAACACCTTGATCGATCGCTGCACCTCTAGAGTAAGCTCCTCCACCCGCATGTCGATCGCCCCCTTCATTAGAGGGTTCAATGCCAAACCCCCTGGGGGGTTCGATGTCGATCGGTGTCGATAGGCCATAGCTGATCGCCTGATCCCGTCCGATGTTCCAGTTGCATATGCACCTATTTTACGATGTCTGTTTCTATGATAGCCGTCAGATGAGAAGGAGTTTTTCGATCAAGAATATGGAGTAGACTCCCTCCTTATCTTTCCATGTCGATCTTTCAACTGGTTCACCATATCTATATTAGCCTGGATATGCTGGTTGAGCTACTAATGGTATCCATCAGTTCCTTCATTAGGACTTCAAAATCAGCTCTGGTGATGTATTCAGCTGGATTCTGGGCATCAACACCCATCGGTTGTACATTTTGATCAAGTTATTAAACACTAGCATCGTCATTGCCTTCAATAGCATGGAAAGTAGTAGACTTTCCTTTGGCTATGGCTAATAGCTTCCTTTTAGATCTTCTTTAACTCATAAGTAGAAATGAAAACTTGTTGCCAAAAATCTGGATCTATCTCGCAAATATGGGAATCCACAAGTAGATAATGAAATCCAATCAAGCTGAGATTTGATCTCTTACTGAAAGCACTAAAATGTTTGCACCAAAAGTTGGCACAAACACCCAATAGATTATATGTAAAGAAATAAATGAATGAATCAAAATTAAAACAAAGGACACAAGCAAAAATCAAGTAAAAAACAACTACAAACAGATTTATAGTGGTTCGGCATTGAATGCCTACGTCCACTTAGATGAAATAGCTTTATTAATCACTTGAAAATCTATGTACAAGAGGGATCATATCGAAATCCGTGAATACAATGGAGTATAAAGAAAACAACAACGTAAAGATCCTTCAAATGAACTATGAACTCTGTATTTTTAGGGGTAGACGGCCGAATATCTTCCTAAAATTCGCCAACAGAATCTCCAGTTGTAGACGAGGTCATTCAGGAAATTTCGAGGCCCAATTCCCTATGTAAGCCGATTGGCCCCAATCGGTCAAGATTCCCAAGTGGCATGTTGCGATCAATATGGTGGGCGTCCCTCCATGTTGGCTTCATGTTTCCAATTTTTTGCATAGTTGTTTTCATGTTCTTAGAGATATCAACTGATTCCCGTTGATTGAACTGCTGAGTCAAGTTGTTCATAGCCATAGTGATTTGATCTGATCCCCTACCTAGGGAAAATACTAATCCATACTTAGAATGTTCCATAGAGCCTATCTCTTGGTTTCGCTTGATCATTACTTAGAATGTATCATCTTAAATATTACTTGTAAATACGCATGAATGTACCAATTTTAAGGAATTAATTGTGGAAATAATTATAAGAATATAGATGATTATAGTTTAATTCTATAATATATTAGTATTAAAGAGAATTAATATGTCACTAAATTGAATTACAAATAAAATATAAATATCGTAATTAATTTTTTAATTATTTTGAATTCAGTCAAGTCAAAATCAAAAGAAATTGATTTGTTTTAACAATTGAATGGTAATAATATTTGATATTACCCGACCTATTTTAAAATAGTTTGATTATCAACATTATAAATAATTACATCTTCAATATGTAGTTATGAATGAACATTTCCATTTTCATAAAAATTAATAACGTTATAAGATAAAAAAAACTTCATAAAATATCATAGATAATTTCCTCATGGATTTGTAATATCACTAAGAAATTGGTGGAAACCATGAATGTGCGTTTTCGTGATCATTTCACAATACAATAAACAGCATGGTAAAAAATATATAAAATGCAGATTGGTTAAGAAGGTAATACCAAAATTTACAAGAAGTTCAAGCGACTAAGACTAGAAAAAGAATTTAAAAAAAGTACGTTTGGAATATCGTAGGTGAAACTAAAGTTGTAGAAAATTTTAAAGTTGCCCATTGAAGATATTTAAATATGCTGCTTGTGCATTTGTATTTTTCCTTTAGGCTATTTTATTAAAAATTATGTTTTATGTTTTCTTTTACTTTAGTTATAACAATTTTCTAGCAACCTCATTTTTCTTATATACTTATGTTTGAGAATGACCAACTTTACCTCTATTTAATTATATAGACAACTTAAGGTCTATTGGTATCTATATGTTAATAAACACAATAATTGTTCGCAAAATAAATGAAAGGCCAAAATTATAATCTTCAACAAAATCAATAATAAAATGAAAATGGATTTTGATATAAAATGTAAGGAATAAAAAATAGTTCCACTTTACCTATAACAATTATTCAAAATAATTGAATATTCTAAGATGTTTATGCATTAATAAATTCAATTAACTCTTGCAAAATAAACGAAGAAAATCTTATTTAAAAGCATACTAATCAAAACAAAAATAAGAGAAATTTGAATTTGGTCGGAAAATTTGGATCAAAGACTAAAGTCATTAACTTTTAGAAGAACCGAATCCTTTACTTCAAACATGCATGTAGATGTAATAACTGAAAGAATAAAAAAATTAACATAATTCAAAGCGAAATAATGTAGTACCATAAAAATTTACTAGTAAATACACATGAATGTACTAATTTTATGGAATTACTTGTGGCAATAATTATAAGGAATTAGATGATTATAGTTTAATTCTATAATATATTAATATTAAAGAGAACTAATATGTAACTAATTTTCTCACTGTATTAAATTACAAATAAAATAGAATTTATTTTATTTTATTTTTTAATTACTTTGAATTCAATTTGATCAATGAATGATAATAATATTTGATATTATCCGACCTATTTTAAAATAGTTCGATTGTAAACATTATAAATAATTACATTTTCAATGTATAGTAATGAATGAACATTTCCATTTTCATAAAAATTAAAAACATTATAAGATAAAAAAACATTGTAACGTCTCGGATTTTTCGCGTTCGAAAATCGACATCCATACTTTACATCGTACTCGAATGCCATAGATTCGACCGTTCAAATCCGATTCGCCGGAGCTTATAACACCATTAAATATAACAACACAGCGGAATAAAGAAAAAGAATATAGATATACAACATCAGATACAACAGAGTGATACAATGAATATCAATATACATCAAAGATATGATACAAGAAATAGCAGCGGAAAAGAAAAGATAACATCAGCAGCGGATAGAATATCCCCAATAGAATGCTCCAAGATAAGCAACGTCAATCCATGAACTCCAAGAACTGACTAGCTCCAGATAATCTACCAAACCTGAATATCTGAGAAAACCCAACTCTAGACTGCCCGTGTGGAAAATAGTGGGCACCCAGAGTTTAGGAAGGGAACAATAAACTCCGGATCAGTCATGGGACTGGTGTGAGCAACAAAAACAGTTTATCTTTAAACAAACACAAAAGGCTTTTAAGCATTGAAACCCGCAATGCTTTTGGAAAATGAAACTACCATAAGACCTCCCACCACACACACAATACAATCGCAGAATTGGAGGAGATTTCTTCTTATGATAGTCAAAAATGCTTACTACGCAAAAATCATTTGATATTATTATCATTAGTGCATAGTGTCGAAAACATTTCGAAAATATAATATAAATCTTAGCCAGCATACAACATTTCATCGTATGCCTACTATAGCTACCATGTTCAATAACAGGTTACCGCCACATCCCATAGCAGGTAATACAACTAAAACCGTATAGGGTTCGTATTGTTTCTTTGGATTTCCAACAAATGATCAGGCAAAGGAACTTCCTTACCGAAATAGAAACGCCTCTGGAAAGACGCCCCGGATCCTAACCGGATCTCCGCAAACAAAAGGCCGACGCTACCTCACGCTGTACAGCTGTAACTAGGTAACTAACACACTGACGCTACCTCACGCTGTACAGCTGTAACTAGGTAACTAACACACGAGTCATGTCATCCCCCGGTCGTTACCGACCTTTATCCCGGGATCCCGAAAACCAACAAAGCAACATCATACAGTAATAAATTACCGTGTCCACACGAGTTAAGTATCTGGGCTCCATACCATGATACCACCCTTTATCCAGAAGGAAATGACATACCCTAGGGGCGCTACCCCTACAAACCTTTGTCGCAACATTCCTGTTTCGACCATTACCGGGTTGTGAGGCTCGACGAAGTCTCGTCCACAAAACTATGCTTCTTCACAAAGCACGCTTTTTCACAAAGCAACGCTTTGACCAACAAATGATCATCAGCACTTCGTATGCCACATTACCAAATTGGGAATGTATCACTAGTAACCATCAACTACATAACCTCTGAGCTCGTACGTCTCAGAGAAGGGTGTTAAGCTAAGAGAATAAATTCTCCGCCACCAACAGAAATGTATTTGATAGAAACCAGCTTTACATCTCAAAGTGTAACGTCAGACACACATCCATACAAGTCTGTTCCGGGTTCGAACAGAACCGAAGGCACTTCCAAAGAAGCCCTTGCAAATCCGGGTATTCACAATCCCGATCGGACTTCCCATCACTTAGGAAATCTCTATACCGTAGCTACTCAGTGCAGAGACAATCGATAGGTCATCCTATCGCTCTCGCAAATACCCGGTCTTCACCACCGGTCTTCAAATGCTATCCATATCGTCGTATCACTATTCGGAATGGGTTATATGACACAAAGGTCCTCTCCCGGCTAAACCGAATAATGAGCGCAATTAAAAATCATATGGATACTGGGGTCTCAGTTAAATCACAGCTTAAAGCCCAAAACTTTTCATTCGAATGGTTAAAACAATTTACCATTTCCAATCTTTTAAACAAAAAAGATTCATTTCAAAAACCTTCAATGGTTTAAACAATTTCCACACTTTAATCTTTTAAACAAAAAGATTCAATTCACAAAGTTCACCCCATTCCCAAAGATTCATTTATGGATTTCAAAACAATTTCCATTTCAATTGAATTAACTCGTTAAATCCTTAAATCAAGATTTAACTTATAGCTTTCAAAACTCGTTTCCAAAGATTCATTCATAGTCTTTCAAAATCAATTCCATTTCAAGTTAGATTAACTCATCCGGTCTTTGAAATCAAAGACTCATTTCATATTTTTCAAAACATTTCAATTCCATTTCAAACTTGAAATTCTTTCAACACAATTTGGAAGTTCATTACTTTTGTGAAAGCTTTTACTATTTGAAAACAAATAGTTTTGTTATCAGAAAAATCTAGTTATATTCACACGAGTTAAAACCCTTGAATTAAATTCAAATTCCCAAATCAATACCTTTAAAATAGTTTAACCCATATATAACTTGTACAACATCTTTAATCCCTAGTTTCAAATCATAGGATTCAATTTCAAACTTGAATTCAAATTTAAATCAAATTATTTAAATTTTCAAAACTCGATTAAGTTATTCAAAATAACTTTTATCTTTGAAATTATATTTCAAAAGCTTTTCACTTTAAACCCAAATTTCCAATTTCAAAATCAATTGAAATTAAAATTTCAATTTCAAAAACATCAAATTTAAATTATCTGTGACTTAACCGATTTCCTCGTGAAATCCATATTTGTGTGTGTATGGTGTAGTCCAGGGGTTTCACACAATAGTGCAACAACATCAATCATCACAGATATATCGATAAGCGGTAAAATCGATAACGCTTATCTTCATTCACAGATTCATAGATAAAATAAATTTATCAGTCACAAAGATTCATCATTACAATTCGATGTGGGTTTCGGATAACCAACTGGAATCCGACTCCCTGTCGCATCGAAATTCAAGTGCCGTTTTACGGGCTAAGGGTTTTCATATTCATATAACAGTATATCACAGAAACAGAAATCACAGATATATATATCGCAGATAAGTAAATTACAGATCATAACATAATCAGGGTATATCACAAAGCATCATATATCAGGGATATCAATCAATTCATCATTCCATAGAATCCAAACATCCATAAGTAAGCTCAATTATTTATCTGATAAATTCAAATCAGATAAGTTATCAATCACGGTTAATTAACTTTAATTGATTTCAAATCATTTGATTGATTGTCCTTTAATCATTTATTAAATTAATTAATCAACTTTTAATTGACTAACTGTCACGACCCGCCCTTCTCGACCCTCGAAAATCGACACAAAATACCCAACAGTATAATATGTCGACGATCGAATGCCGGAAAAGACAGATTGTAGAAGAATAAGAAAGTAGATAGAAGAAGAAAGAACCAACCAAATCAGAATCTCACAATCGCAGCGGATAAAATATAATATATAGAACAGATCTTTACACAAATGAAAACTATATCTGTTTATATACAATACATCATCATCAGAGTATATCAATACAACCAACCATAGCCAGTCAAACAATCGCAACAATCACAGCAGCGGAATAATACAAGTACGAGAAATACGTCTCGGACTCCAGCTCCTCTCCTGAGCTCCATAGCAACCTATCCTGAAATATACTCGGTCTGACCCGAGCATTATAATAAAATAACACCCGAGTCAGTCTGGAATACCAGCGCATCATAAATACACCCAATTGATTATTAAAGTTTCAAAAATTCTTTGAAAACAAAAGCATCTCGTAAGACCACGCCACAAATAAATATGTCGGGTTTTTACCTTACGATAGCTAAAACACTTTTATATTAAAATTCTCTGATATTATAATAGTGTCTATAGAAAGTAAAATAGAATCTAGCTGAAATGCTTGCATCTCACATTTCAACAATAGTTAGGCACAATCAAAACCGTACAGGCACGTAGGGAGAATGGATTTCCAACGAATGACTAGGCACTGGGGTACCACCTGTCACAGTACGTGGCCTAGATCACAGTACCGAGGAGTACGCCCGCTCCCCTGCAACACAAAGCCGGAATCATCCCTTACTGGATAATTCCAAGTAAAATCACCCCACGGTTGGGATCAGCAACCGCACCACTAAGCCGAAATAAAAGGGACATCTAGACAGGGATGACTTTACTCTCAAGTGGGGGCTACCCACGAAGCCTTGCTGCATAACCCCTGATTTTCAGTCATTCCCGGTTGATGAGGCTCGAGGCTAAACGATACCTTTATAGCACATATCCCTTAGAATGCCCATCGTCCACCTGACGATGTCACGAAAGCATTCGTCCATATAAGTCCGTCCCGGGTCCGAACGGAACCGAAGGCACTACTCCTACTACATCCATTTTGGAAATATCCTCAGGATTAGTAGCGACTAGCCCTTGCACTTCACAGCTCCATCTTCGACTCTGAACATGATACACGAAACGTACAAACCGAATCGAAGTGGTATTCGAGTCTCCAGACCTAGAATCCTGGTATACGGAAACCCGATCCCGGTCTCTTCGAAACGATCAGCGCTTTGGCCAATATTGATAGTCGGTGATTTAACTATCAATTCACATTCACAAACACCCATACACATCCATCACACAATAAATAATCTCCATATTATTTATTTTCTTCTAATATCTTTCAAAGATATATTTTCACATTTTCAAAACTCGTTTGAAAACAATTTTCCAAACTCTTCCTTTACAAGGTAAATCTTTTACCCTTTATTCCCATCGGGAATAACCAAGTATAAAACAATTTGCATTTAAAACAGTTAAAAATACTTATACTGAAATATACTTTAAAATATGAAAATTACTTCTATTTATTTACTCAAAATATAAATTTAAAATATGTGAAGAAAACAAGTTATTAACACATAAACTTTGATTTAAAGATAAGGGTTTAGTTTAACTAAATTCAAAATAGTGTTATAAGAAGAAAATACTAATTTTAACAGCTTAAGCTAAAACCAACCTTTAAATAAATCCATTTGTAAAATAATTGCTAATATACTTCCAAATTATTACGGTATTAAAAATTATTAATTTATTTCTTTAAAAATAACGATTTCTTAAAAATACTTTTTAAAACAATTTAAAACTTAACCTTTAGTTAAATAAAATCTTTTATAAAACATTTACTTGGTTTTCCCAGGGAAACACTTCCCCGTTTCAAACATTCCAAAGTACCCTTTCATATAAATCCACTGATTTATTTCAAGTCAATTATGTTTTACAACATAAATCCCAAATCCCATATTTAACTATAACTTCATCCGAAGTTCACACCCAATTTCCCATATCCGGAAATTCATTTTTAAATATAGTTTAAACATTTTAAATTAAACATTTTTGGTGAATTTCCAATGGAAGCCAAATTTCCAATTCACTTAATTAAATTCCAATGAAATACGGCATTTCAAAACATTCTATTTTTCATTTGAACTTGTTAATTTATAGTTGGAAACTCCATTTAACATATTTTTAATTTCCGGATAACATTAGCCATTATTAAAATAAACACCGTTATTTTAAACAATTTATAATTTCATAAATTTAATTTCCAAAAAACTATACTTTCCATTTACCCATTTCATAAACTTCCCATTATATTCAAAATCCCAATTTGGCCCAATTTACATTTTTCCTTTCAAATCCGATTTCAAATTTTATTCTTTGAAATTCTAAATTTAACAATTCATTTTATTTCGTAAAAACACAATTTATCCATTTATAATTAAATTCTGTGATTATACTTTATACAACAATGTCACAGAACAACTAAATTCCCAGATTTATCAATCACATCATATAAACAGGTATCACTATCAATTATAAAATAATTGCTACATTGTGAGGAATCCAGTTGGATCCCTCCAACCTGTTTCTCCCTGCATCACAGATATTAGCACATCGCAATATAAATATCAACCAGACTGATAATCACAGATATAATCAACCATTCACATAGATATTTAAATATCAACTATTTATAATGTCTAGCATCCAGATGTGAGTGAGAATAACTCACCTTGAGTTCGGCGAGCGTTCGAAATTTAAATTAAACCGGACGGTGTCCGATTTAACCCACATTTCGACTTGCCCGGAATGACTCCGGAATTGCACCATCACGAAGTACGCGTTCCTGCGATTCCAACGCTTTGAAAATCGTCTCAATCTGAGTACGTATGAAATAGATATGAATTTTATAAGTTTTGCACTTTAATTTAAAACAAATCCTTTTTTATTATTAAATAATATTATACCAAACAACATCAGCCGTAGATCTTGCAGTGGGAAATCGAGGCCGTCCCTATGCATCTTCCTTCCTCACGCGAGCTGCTACAGAAAAGTGAACCCATCCACTCGCGAACTAGGGTTCAAGACCGCTCCCTCCACGTTCACTTCGAGTTCGATCAAACAACGGCCCCACGTACATCACGACGAACTCCACCATTACCCAGAAAGTAGTGGCACTCGGCCACCCCTAGGCGACGCAGCAGCACGCCACACGCACCACGAATGCGACCCTCGCCCTCCCTATTCGCTATGCCAACGGCGATCTCGACCGTTGGATATAAAGAGATCGAGGAGCTCTTCGATTTTCCTTAAGAAGACGAAGCCCCTAGATTAATGGATCACAAGAAAACGAGTGGGGAAGGTCGGCCAACGCTGGCCATTGAAACGTTGGAGGCGGCTCTGAAGAGATAAGGCTAGGGTTTAGAGAAAAATAGATTATATAATTGTTTTAATATTATTAAATTAATATAATTTCTCGATTTAACAGTAAATGCAAACGACCTCCAATTCTCACGTTCCGACAGGCTATCCTGGGGTTTTTCCGCGTTCCGGACACAATGGAACAGGTTTCGTAAGTTAATTTGATCGTATGCGCGAGATACGGAATTAAACGATCAATTTAAAATTAAATCGGTTAAATCGATTTCGATGCGTTTCGAGCCACCACGGTCAAACAACAACTCCGATCGCTACGAAAATTGAAATCCGATAATAACTATCTATTACGGATCCAATGGAACTGGTTTCGTCGAATTCCGAGACTGCGCCCCGGAAGGCTATTTTCACTCGTCTATTTAATCAGGCGATTTGTCAAAATTAACGAAAACGCATAAAATTTTACCTTTAAAATTTTATTAACTTAACAATAAATCATATAAAATTTATAAACACATTAAAAATCATTCTGGCTCATTCTAGACCAAAATCTGATTAAATTGCATTTTAATAATATTAAATTCATTTTTAAATTAATATAAAATCCCAAATATTAATTTATCAACTTCAAAATTCATCTAAAAGCCCAATAATATTATTTATAACCAATTGAACTTAAAATACATTTAAACACCATTTTTATCACTATTTACATTCAGATTTACCCTTATCTCAATTCCGAATATTTAATTTATTATTTCCCCATTATTCAAATTCAACCAGGATTGCTATAATTAAAAATTATAGCTTATTTTATTGAATGAACCCGAATCCATTCATTCCAACATCAATTAAGAATCCACATTAAACATTTAAAACGAATTAAATGTCCAAAAATCTAGCAGCCAAAATCTGGGATGTTACATTCCTCCTCCCTTATAAAAATTTCGTCCCCGAAATTTGCTAAGGTAGAAAATACTTCCCAACACATTTACTTACCCAATTCTCTTAGTTAAAAGCTTATATTCACTTTCCAAAACCCTTCTCTTTATTTACTTTAAAGCCTTTATTTAAACATTCGCTTCCAAAATAACTTTACTAGTTATTAAAATTTTCCCAAAAATCCCAAAACATTTCTAACTCCCAAAATTTCTGAAAATTTTTGGCGGAGTCTCCTTTGTACGGAGGAGCTTCTGCGATATCGCAGGATACACAAATATATATACATCGGCTCACATGGCCGGAAACCAAAATATATCACAATATATATATCATTTCCTAATTATATTTGCGTAGGCGTACCTTTTAAGCAAATTTAAATAGCGAGCGGCTAATATAACGCATATACGCGCTCCAACTCTCTCGAACGCCTCCCGTACCTGTACTTACTCAACAAACTCATCAGTTTTCAAAGATATGAGCATTTTCATAACCTTTCCAATATAAATGCAAGCCACACATCCATTTCATAGCCAAACCAAGCATAGTTCATAATTTAACTATGTTAGCCATCTTTATAAACAATTTCACAAATTTCGACAACATTTCAAATCATCTTTACAAACTCAAACTTCATAGTTTAACAATGTTTCCATATTTTATTTACAATTCAAAGATTTCAATCATCTTTTAATTTCTTATTCAAGTCCAACTTCATTTTACTGCGCTTGAATGATTTACATTCAAGTTCATTATATACAATTCATATTTATCTCAACCAATTCATTTCCACTTCAATATGATTACATATGCCTTTCTTACCTTTTAATTTTACTTACATTCCAAATTTGATTTACAATCAAATTTCATTTTAACTTGAAACATTTGCATTTCAGTTATGATCCATTTCCATTCATATGCAAACATTACTTATTAAAATGCGACCCATTCTGATTGATTCAAAACTAATTCCATTCTCCCTTTAAATCAATTCACTTGCATTTATATACAAACTTTTGAATTAGATTCCAATCCATATCAATTTATTCAAAGGTCAACTTCAATTGCTTTTTAAACAACTCAATTCTGAATACATGCAAATTTTCACGCCATTCAAGCAAAAATTATTGTCACTTAAGCTTATCACCATTCAAAATTAATTTCAACTTGGATGTGTATTAATTTTATTCAATTTTTGCATTGTTCACAATCCAAGTATTTTCTTTTCCGAATGCAATTGTTAAATTCAATATTTCCTTTACATCTTTATTTCCATTAACCAAATTCAAGTTTATATTAATATCATTCGATCCTGGGTTATATTCAACTCATACATTCTTAATTCACCACAATAATTAATGAATATCATTTCACTTTCAATTCAATTTTATTATCCAACAAATTCCATTCAAATTTCTTAATAAAGCTCATCCACAATCATTTGTTTCTCTTCCAATTTGCTTAAGTTCTTTCACAACATTTTCATCATCTTCTTATATCAATTTTATTTTATTTTCATTTGATTCTCATTCAATCAAATTTCAATTTATTTACGACTTTAATGCTCTTTGTTTATTTACTAAATCCATGTACAAATTTATTTTATCAACAAAGAGACCATTTAAATTATTTCTCTCATTTGAATTTTATTTACAATTCAAACCATTACTATTATAAGCTAATTTCATTATTTATCCAAACTTCCAATATTTATTACCAAAATTAAATCCCATCCCAAAACTGGATTTTATTTACCTTTCAAATTTGACCAAACTGTCAAAATTCTATTTATTGCAATACAAATTCCATTTAATTTAGCTTACACAAAACTCATTGCCAAACAATCATTTTAAATTTAATTTGGTGAGCATTTACTTCATTCAACATCCCTTCAACTAAATTAAATTTCCATTTAATTAAATTCTTATCCAAATTTAATTCAAGGTTAACTAGATTATATATGCATTTTCAATTTAATTCCTTTCCAGAATTAATTCAAGTTCATCTAAATTTTATTTAGCCCACCTAAATTTAAACCATTTCCTTTACTACTTTAAATAAGAATTTAATTACATTCATTCTTATTCATAACACAACAGAAACTTTAATATTCAGCTTAATTCTATTTTAGTCGAAGTTAAACCCAATTCAATTCAATTTTAATTCTCCATATCCAAGTTCAACTTATTTACTAACTTCAGTTCACTTACCTCTTTTATATTTTATAATTGTTTCACCTTACTTTGCATTCCATTTAAAATTAAGTTCGAATTCACCATTCCATTTAACCATTTTTATTTGTGATTATAATTCCATTTTACTTGAGTTAAAATCAAATCTTCCATTCTCAAGTTCTCCAACTTATTTACTTATAAGTTTATATTGCTCATTTCAAACCAATCCACATTTTTATAATCACAATGTCAAATTTTAACACTTAATAGCTTAAGAATACGAATTCATTTGCACAATCATAAGCATTTACATTTCACCGTTATCTCAACTTCCATTTAATTCCAATTCATTTAGATTTAATTCAATTTCAAATTCTTAATTTTATTTAACTTATCATAAGTTAAATCCAGATATATTCCATTCACCTTCATTTATTCAAAGTAAATTTACATTCCATATATACTCAATTCTTCTTTAAATCAACTTTCCTTTATAAGTTATATAGTTGAATCATTTCAACTTTCACATTTTTATTTAAACAGGATTTCCAGAATTCAATTTACCCGGATTTATTTCAAAACCAATTTGAAATAAAAATCAACACATTTCTCTTTTGATATTCAAATCAAATACCAAATTCCAAAACAATCTGCTTTTACCAAACAATTTTCCCTTTTGGAAAATTCTAAAATCACTGGTTTCCCAAACAATCCAAACAATGTCATAACCAACTATTTTGGTAGCAATCCATCACTTTAGAAACTCGAAAATGAATTCTAATGATGTGGCCAGCATCATCAGGATTATTTTCCAGCGACTGAAGTGAGTTCAATGCTTTCCACTTCCAAAATCCACCTCAAAACAATTTCTATTCAAAAATATTTCCCCAAAATATACTCCATTCTTACAAATGCTTTTGAAAACATTTCTAACATCTCCACAAAGTCAAACTCCCCAAAACTTTGTTTAATTCCATTTGAAATCCCTTTCAAAATTTCCGGGGTCAAAATTCTAGTTTAAATCAAATTTTAATTTTTACTTTTCTTATTTAAAACATATCCAGTCAATTCCATTTGGTTATAAACCATTTTTAATATTTTAACTTCTTATTTTCTTATATATATCATTTCAAATTTTAGATCATGTTTTAATTTCTTATTTGATTATAGAAGAAACAACCAAACAACCATCCAATGCATAGAATAATTTAGAAAATTATTTCTTTTTATATCAAAATACAATTTTGGGTAAAATTATTTCATTTACCCACTTTAAAAATAATACTATGTCGGTTTATCTTGTTTAAGAGTTTAGAAACCCCTATCGATACGGTTGTACTTCCCGCACCGACCAGAATTCATAAACACTCAACCGATAAGTCAACACAGTACAAAAACAATTTTATATCCACTAACAAGTACGCTCTCATAGCTATTATTACACTCAACTCATTATAGAGTACTTCCGACTCTATTTAAAAATGAGTAATTTTCCCACCAAAGCCTAGGTTGTCGCCAACCTCGCTCTGATACCAACTGTCACGACCCGCCCTTCTCGACCCTCGAAAATCGACACAAAATACCCAACAGTATAATATGTCGACGATCGAATGCCGGAAAAGACAGATTGTAGAAGAATAAGAAAGTAGATAGAAGAAGAAAGAACCAACCAAATCAGAATCTCACAATCGCAGCGGATAAAATATAATATATAGAACAGATCTTTACACAAATGAAAACTATATCTGTTTATATACAATACATCATCATCAGAGTATATCAATACAACCAACCATAGCCAGTCAAACAATCGCAACAATCACAGCAGCGGAATAATACAAGTACGAGAAATACGTCTCGGACTCCAGCTCCTCTCCTGAGCTCCATAGCAACCTATCCTGAAATATACTCGGTCTGACCCGAGCATTATAATAAAATAACACCCGAGTCAGTCTGGAATACCAGCGCATCATAAATACACCCAATTGATTATTAAAGTTTCAAAAATTCTTTGAAAACAAAAGCATCTCGTAAGACCACGCCACAAATAAATATGTCGGGTTTTTACCTTACGATAGCTAAAACACTTTTATATTAAAATTCTATGATATTATAATAGTGTCTATAGAAAGTAAAATAGAATCTAGCTGAAATGCTTGCATCTCACATTTCAACAATAGTTAGGCACAATCAAAACCGTACAGGCACGTAGGGAGAATGGATTTCCAACGAATGACTAGGCACTGGGGTACCACCTGTCACAGTACGTGGCCTAGATCACAGTACCGAGGAGTACGCCCGCTCCCCTGCAACACAAAGCCGGAATCATCCCTTACTGGATAATTCCAAGTAAAATCACCCCACGGTTGGGATCAGCAACCGCACCACTAAGCCGAAATAAAAGGGACATCTAGACAGGGATGACTTTACTCTCAAGTGGGGGCTACCCACGAAGCCTTGCTGCATAACCCCTGATTTTCAGTCATTCCCGGTTGATGAGGCTCGAGGCTAAACGATACCTTTATAGCACATATCCCTTAGAATGCCCATCGTCCACCTGACGATGTCACGAAAGCATTCGTCCATATAAGTCCGTCCCGGGTCCGAACGGAACCGAAGGCACTACTCCTACTACATCCATTTTGGAAATATCCTCAGGATTAGTAGCGACTAGCCCTTGCACTTCACAGCTCCATCTTCGACTCTGAACATGATACACGAAACGTACAAACCGAATCGAAGTGGTATTCGAGTCTCCAGACCTAGAATCCTGGTATACGGAAACCCGATCCCGGTCTCTTCGAAACGATCAGCGCTTTGGCCAATATTGATAGTCGGTGATTTAACTATCAATTCACATTCACAAACACCCATACACATCCATCACACAATAAATAATCTCCATATTATTTATTTTCTTCTAATATCTTTCAAAGATATATTTTCACATTTTCAAAACTCGTTTGAAAACAATTTTCCAAACTCTTCCTTTACAAGGTAAATCTTTTACCCTTTATTCCCATCGGGAATAACCAAGTATAAAACAATTTGCATTTAAAACAGTTAAAAATACTTATACTGAAATATACTTTAAAATATGAAAATTACTTCTATTTATTTACTCAAAATATAAATTTAAAATATGTGAAGAAAACAAGTTATTAACACATAAACTTTGATTTAAAGATAAGGGTTTAGTTTAACTAAATTCAAAATAGTGTTATAAGAAGAAAATACTAATTTTAACAGCTTAAGCTAAAACCAACCTTTAAATAAATCCATTTGTAAAATAATTGCTAATATACTTCCAAATTATTACGGTATTAAAAATTATTAATTTATTTCTTTAAAAATAACGATTTCTTAAAAATACTTTTTAAAACAATTTAAAACTTAACCTTTAGTTAAATAAAATCTTTTATAAAACATTTACTTGGTTTTCCCAGGGAAACACTTCCCCGTTTCAAACATTCCAAAGTACCCTTTCATATAAATCCACTGATTTATTTCAAGTCAATTATGTTTTACAACATAAATCCCAAATCCCATATTTAACTATAACTTCATCCGAAGTTCACACCCAATTTCCCATATCCGGAAATTCATTTTTAAATATAGTTTAAACATTTTAAATTAAACATTTTTGGTGAATTTCCAATGGAAGCCAAATTTCCAATTCACTTAATTAAATTCCAATGAAATACGGCATTTCAAAACATTCTATTTTTCATTTGAACTTGTTAATTTATAGTTGGAAACTCCATTTAACATATTTTTAATTTCCGGATAACATTAGCCATTATTAAAATAAACACCGTTATTTTAAACAATTTATAATTTCATAAATTTAATTTCCAAAAAACTATACTTTCCATTTACCCATTTCATAAACTTCCCATTATATTCAAAATCCCAATTTGGCCCAATTTACATTTTTCCTTTCAAATCCGATTTCAAATTTTATTCTTTGAAATTCTAAATTTAACAATTCATTTTATTTCGTAAAAACACAATTTATCCATTTATAATTAAATTCTGTGATTATACTTTATACAACAATGTCACAGAACAACTAAATTCCCAGATTTATCAATCACATCATATAAACAGGTATCACTATCAATTATAAAATAATTGCTACATTGTGAGGAATCCAGTTGGATCCCTCCAACCTGTTTCTCCCTGCATCACAGATATTAGCACATCGCAATATAAATATCAACCAGACTGATAATCACAGATATAATCAACCATTCACATAGATATTTAAATATCAACTATTTATAATGTCTAGCATCCAGATGTGAGTGAGAATAACTCACCTTGAGTTCGGCGAGCGTTCGAAATTTAAATTAAACCGGACGGTGTCCGATTTAACCCACATTTCGACTTGCCCGGAATGACTCCGGAATTGCACCATCACGAAGTACGCGTTCCTGCGATTCCAACGCTTTGAAAATCGTCTCAATCTGAGTACGTATGAAATAGATATGAATTTTATAAGTTTTGCACTTTAATTTAAAACAAATCCTTTTTTATTATTAAATAATATTATACCAAACAACATCAGCCGTAGATCTTGCAGTGGGAAATCGAGGCCGTCCCTATGCATCTTCCTTCCTCACGCGAGCTGCTACAGAAAAGTGAACCCATCCACTCGCGAACTAGGGTTCAAGACCGCTCCCTCCACGTTCACTTCGAGTTCGATCAAACAACGGCCCCACGTACATCACGACGAACTCCACCATTACCCAGAAAGTAGTGGCACTCGGCCACCCCTAGGCGACGCAGCAGCACGCCACACGCACCACGAATGCGACCCTCGCCCTCCCTATTCGCTATGCCAACGGCGATCTCGACCGTTGGATATAAAGAGATCGAGGAGCTCTTCGATTTTCCTTAAGAAGACGAAGCCCCTAGATTAATGGATCACAAGAAAACGAGTGGGGAAGGTCGGCCAACGCTGGCCATTGAAACGTTGGAGGCGGCTCTGAAGAGATAAGGCTAGGGTTTAGAGAAAAATAGATTATATAATTGTTTTAATATTATTAAATTAATATAATTTCTCGATTTAACAGTAAATGCAAACGACCTCCAATTCTCACGTTCCGACAGGCTATCCTGGGGTTTTTCCGCGTTCCGGACACAATGGAACAGGTTTCGTAAGTTAATTTGATCGTATGCGCGAGATACGGAATTAAACGATCAATTTAAAATTAAATCGGTTAAATCGATTTCGATGCGTTTCGAGCCACCACGGTCAAACAACAACTCCGATCGCTACGAAAATTGAAATCCGATAATAACTATCTATTACGGATCCAATGGAACTGGTTTCGTCGAATTCCGAGACTGCGCCCCGGAAGGCTATTTTCACTCGTCTATTTAATCAGGCGATTTGTCAAAATTAACGAAAACGCATAAAATTTTACCTTTAAAATTTTATTAACTTAACAATAAATCATATAAAATTTATAAACACATTAAAAATCATTCTGGCTCATTCTAGACCAAAATCTGATTAAATTGCATTTTAATAATATTAAATTCATTTTTAAATTAATATAAAATCCCAAATATTAATTTATCAACTTCAAAATTCATCTAAAAGCCCAATAATATTATTTATAACCAATTGAACTTAAAATACATTTAAACACCATTTTTATCACTATTTACATTCAGATTTACCCTTATCTCAATTCCGAATATTTAATTTATTATTTCCCCATTATTCAAATTCAACCAGGATTGCTATAATTAAAAATTATAGCTTATTTTATTGAATGAACCCGAATCCATTCATTCCAACATCAATTAAGAATCCACATTAAACATTTAAAACGAATTAAATGTCCAAAAATCTAGCAGCCAAAATCTGGGATGTTACACTAACCTTTAATTATTCAATTATCCTTTAATTGATTCACTTAACTTATTAAAATCTTTAATTAACCCCTTTGTAATTAATTATCATTAACACTTCTTAATTACAAATAAATTAGACACTTAATTATTAATTTACCAATTTATTAATCCTTAATAAATTTCTCAATTAGTTAATTACTATTCATTTATTGATTAACTCTAAGTAGTTAATTAAATTCTTAAGTTCAAATTTATTTAAACATAAGATTATTGATATCAATCCTTAATTACAAATTAATTTAATCTTAAATTACTTATTAAATTACAAGTATAAATCAATTACATTCTTAATTAACTTGCACATTAAATTAGTTAATCATCTTACATCAATAAACCTTTCTTAACAAATTTTAAATCAAATCTTAGCTTAACATTGACCAACATTATTTATTTAATTAACACTAAACCTAGTATAACAAAATAACCTTAAAGTATTTAGGCTAATTCACCAGAAAATGGACCCGAGTTAAACACCCTGTTCTCTCGAGTAGCAGCCCGAGTTTCCTCCCATTTTCCCCTGCGTCTTTCTTCTACTCGTATACTTCCTTATTTTTTTTAGTAGTTTAAGTTTTAAACAAAATTATAAGTTAAAGCATCAGGTCTCGATTCACGCACACGATCAACTCGAAGCAAACATCAAAACATCTCGAGTATAACTCGCGACAACCATGATTCCACGTCTCAGACACACATCACCGTTGTCGTGCACGTGCACGGCGGCGCGACCCAACTCCAGCAATCACCAACTTCTCAAGCAAGACCCAAATCACGCGATAACATGGAAATCGAACTCGAATTGCCTCAAAGAATTTCGAATTGAAAATTAGGCCTCCAGCTCAAAAAAACAGAAAACTCGTCCATCCCTAAATCGTTTCGCCACCGCCCCATAAACTACCGGAGTTGCCAAAACTTCGGCCACGCTATGACAACGCGACAAGCTTCCATCCTCCTAAATCGCATTAAGCTCGAGCGCACGACGATGACGAACTTGTCACTTTACTGACATGTTCAAAAATTCTAACTAAAACCCTACCATGATCTCGTATCCAAATCTCACACAATAGAAAATTTATTGTATATTTTTCTTGAGATCACAATCATATATACTTGCTTCAATTCAAGTTTCAGAATTTATTATTTATCCAAACACTAGAAATTGAAAGAAATCCGATTTTTGTTCAACCACAAACCGCTCTTTGAATATGCAGTTAA
Organism: Allium fistulosum; assembly: GCA_030737815.1. Classification (NCBI taxonomy): domain Eukaryota; kingdom Viridiplantae; phylum Streptophyta; class Magnoliopsida; order Asparagales; family Amaryllidaceae; genus Allium; species Allium fistulosum. The sequence goes on from CM060908.1 coordinate 332,170,117, forward strand.
CAATTTTCGTTTTTGTTTTAAAAATCATATATTACAGCAAGCATTCAAGATATAAACTTGGATTAACTTTTAGTAATACTCGAATTTATCAACTTAGTACTGGATTTCCTGTAAACAAAGTGTCCAGAAATTTTAATAGGTTATTTTAACTTGAATTAATTATTAACTTTTAGTTTATACTAAAACAAACAATTTTTGTTTTAGATCCTAAGTTCAAACAACAATAGGTCAAAAGATAATGATTTTTAAATCAAAATCTTGGGTTTGGAGTCACGGAACAGAGTACAACAGCATGCTCACATTTCATACATTCATATATATACAGTAATGCACTTATAAATATACATGCAACATACTTATTTTCAGAGATAATAAAGCAACTAGATCCATACTTGATTTTCTTTAAAAGAGTGATGTTACTCACCTGATTAAGAAATGGACAGAGCCTTTACTTTGAAGACTGTTTTTGAAAACTTGAAACTGAATTTCCAATCTTCTTTGTTTTGATAAAACTTGAGTTGCTTTGACGTTTTATGTTGAATGATTGTTTAAGTTATGATATGTACTTAGATTTTCTTAGCTTGGTGGATAAATGGAAGAAACTGAGATGAACAAACTGATATGAGGTTGATATATAGGAGATGTGTTACAGGGTATATATTATTTTGTACAACATACCAGAGATTCTTTTGCTTTTGGAGGCTGATAGGATTCTTGTTTCGGCTGAGAAGATATATAGTGGCTTGCATTTAATTGCTTAAGTCCTTTCTTTTGTTCTATTTTACTAATATTCTGCTTGTACACTTTGTTTTGAGCTAGCATTAAATGCTTTGGTACCTTGTTCATGCATGCTTCTTATTTTTATGTTTACAGCCTATGCTTCTTCATAGTTTAACTTATCTTTTGTTGGCTGAGAATTCGATTTTGTGCAAAGTAGTGATGGGGTATTAAATGCATGTGTACTTCTTTGTCTATACTCTTATGCTATGTATTTTATTTTATTTTCTTTGTCTTGCTTTGACTATGCTAGTTTGATTTCGGCTGAGATTATATTTGCTTTGCCTTATTATTTTTGTTACATGAAGATTAAGTCTTGTTTTAGCCTTTAGAAATGTACACATATTTTCTTTTATTTGTTTGGTTTTCATTTGCAAGTGTTTTATGAATTTTATTTTCATATGTATTTGGTTTTGTTTCATCTTTTTCTTTTATTATTTTGTAGTCTAAACTATTTATATTACTTTGTATTGGTTTATTAATATGATATTAAGATTTATATTTTTACTTTACATTATATAAAACTATATAATTTATTTATTATTATAATTTATCTTTGGCCCATTTATTTACAATTTAAATTCAAATCAATTGTACATACATATATATTCACATATATACAATATTTATTAAATTTAAATGATTTATACAAAATATATTTGGATATCGGGGAAACTCGCATCACTTTATCACTTAATTTTACAAATTGTCTTCAAAAATTCATTTAATTATCAATTTAAATTAAATTAAAATCCAGGGTCGTTACATCTACTTAAGTTAAGCCTGATTTCTAACAATTAAACTATATGGCTTGAAAGTTTAGACATTTAATGAATGAAATTAATCCAAAGGACCTTCCTGAATCAAGGATTTGCATCTTGCAGCTCTCCAAACTCCCGCACAAATCCACACAGTCTAATTCGGGCCTTCTAGCAAAGTCTGATTGCTAATACTCACTCTATAACCTTTACCTGATGATGATTTTATATGTCGGTTGCAATTATGCTTTACCAAAGTCATTTCTATGGAAAACTATGGAATTTGAAATTCAAAACTATGGAATTTGAAATTCAAAACTATGGAATTTGAAATTCTGGATGAACTAACAATTAAATAATAATTTAATACACCTTGGAAAGTAATTTTTACTTACTCTAATATCAGGAAATCCTCCATGGAAAATAATAAAGCAAATGAACTCACGAGCCTTGTTATAGGTGAAAGAGTTAGATTTGATAAACGACTTAGTGAATCTTGCAAGCCTTCTATCTCGCAGTGGCCAAATCATCAATCTCACGAAGAGCACCAATTCATGGTCGGGTTTCTTCATGTTGTCGATGGCTGGAGCAGACTTTCGAGTGTTTTTTGTTGTGAGTTCTTCCTAGGAGCCATTGCAATTGATTTACATGAAAGAAATTAGGTTTTTAAATTTAGGAGCGATGAAGAAGGGAGAAAGTGAGAAGGCAAGAGGAGGTACTTTTGTAATTGCGTGGTTTATTAACGTAAATTAGTGTTTTAGATCGTTGGATTCGTTCTTTGTCCAAGTTGATTGCTTTGATTATTTATAAAATGCACGCAGATGACTAGTTCTAGGCGTTATATATTTCTATCTAAACCGTTTAAAACAGCAGTAGTACGGGGATGTAGATTGCTCACGTCGCTAATTTCCTTGGTGTCACTAACGCGTATGCAATTTTCAATGCCCTAGTGATGCCTTATCTTTCAAAAATAAGTTTAAAAGATGAAAAGGCTGTCACAAAAGCTTTGGTAATTACCATCGCCTTAGTGACACGTCGCCACATCACTGTTACGCTGTTAATTGGCATTAGAAATCAGTTTTTTATCTAGTAGTGAAAGTGGAATAAAGGGGACATATATTCTTTAAATCGGTTGAAAATCGAACAAAATTTGAACATCCTAGGAATTTAACACAATATACTTAACTCCATGCAATAGAATAATTAATCATATTGACAAAATAGAATAGAGAATCAAATATTCTTGGAAACTTTTCTCAAAATTTATACCATTTTTTCCTTATCTTTTTAAAATAGGCAATGATCATAAAGTCCACACTTAAAATATGACAAAATGTCATTGCACCCGTAGGCATATCAATGTATAATATTGTAATCCAATATACTGCTACTTTGTGTTCTTGAATTTGAAAATGATCTAATACAGCCAATTAATTTATTTCATATGTTTAAGACTGAAAGCTTGAAAATGTCATTCTGTGCACAAGTAAACTTAATTAGAATTATGCTATCAATATATATTATTATTGAAAATTTTCATAGTGCACTCATAGTGATCATTGTACTCTAACAGATCATTCAGATTATATAGATACAAATATATGAATACAACATGTGCATTATTTATTCACCTTTTCAAATCTACTTTTGCTTTTTGTTTGGAAAACAATCACTACAAAGCGGCAGCCTTTTACGTCGGTCGACGACGGCTACAATAAGCGGCCGGTGCTAGCCATCGTTAGCCGACACAGATCTGCACACCCAGATAAAAATCCACAAACCTCAAAACTTTTTATCATTTTCCACCATCGATCCGCCTCCCCCTTCTTTGCTACCGCTGCCTCCCATCTCCCTTTTTTTGCCGCCCCCGTCGCCTCCCAACCATAGCCGCCGCCTGCCCCATCAAGCCGACGCTCGCCCCCGTCGCCTCATGCTTTGCTGTCGCCACCGTTTGTCAGCCGCACCTCCTTTTCACAGCTGCTGCCCCAGCCTTGCTGTCGTCGCCCGCCACCACCATCTGACACCCACCTCTTTCTTCTCCAATTTCAGCTTAATTAAGGTATTATCTAAACCCTAATTTTGAAAATCGATTGATTATGGGTTTGAAATTGGTAATTATTGCGTGTTCATTGATGATAATAGTGTATTAGTTGATTTGAGAATATTAACTAATGGTTTGATCGTATAATTTATAATTAAAAATTAAGGTTGGTTTAAAATCCGAAAATTAGTGTGTAGTTATTGATTAATATGTTCATTGATAAGTTTACGTGAATATTTAATATTGTTTAAAACAATGTTTGTTATAATTTACGTAAAAATTAGTGTATAATTATTGATTAATATGCTACTAGATAGTTAAATGAATTGTAAAATATGTTTTAAAATTAGTGTAAAATTATTGATTAAAATGAGTGCAAAATTTAGTGTATAAGTATTGATTAAAATTAGTGCAAACTTCAAATTTTAGTTTACAAAATCGGTTCAAAATTTAAATAGTTAAATGAATTGTAAAATATGTTTTAAAGTTTCAAATTTAGTTAATAAATTTAAATAGTTGAATGAATTATAAAATTAAGAAATGAAGCGAAGTGAAATAATAAATTATGAAATAATAAATTCTAGTTGAAATAATAATTTTTTTTGAAACAAATATTGTGCTAAAATTGATTTTTAAAAAAACTAAGAAATGAATATAATGTTTCTAGTTTACGCGAATGTTTGTTATAGTTTAGAACAATGTTTTTTATAATTTAGCGGAAATAATTGTATTCTATGTTTTAAAATTTCAAATTTAGTTAATAAAATATTTAAATAGTCGAATGAATTATAAAATTGAGAAATGAAGTGAAGTGAAATAATAAATTAAGAAATAATAAATTTAAGTTTGAAAATAAGCGTTAAGTACTATTTTAACAAATACAACAATAACAAATTAATGTCTTAGTCTCAAAAGACTTTAATTTATTTTAGAAAATACAATAACAACAATATACCCCTTGGATGCAAAGTTATGCATCGAAGGAAAGTGAATTGGAGTGCTGTCGAAATTAGACAAAAGTGTGGTGTATGAAGCCTTTAGTCCCAAAAGGCTTTATTTTTGTTTTAGACAGAATTTGGGTGTTGTCAAAATTATTAACATATATTTTTATATTAGGAATAATGTTCGATTATTTTCTCGATCGTGCTTAGATGTATGAAGTCAGAACTGGTATGAAAGGTTCGGTGAAGGAACATTTCTATAATGGTGTACATGAATTTATTAGATTCGCTACATCTAATAATCGAAATAACAAAGAACTTCGTTGCCCTTGTAGTAAGTGCCAACGTTTGAAGTATTGGACACCAGATACAGTTAAAGTACATTTGAATAAAGTGGTTTTGTGCCAAATTATTATTTGTGGGATCGTCACGGAGAACTTGTTGCACCTACACCTAATCTTATAGAGAACGGTTATGTAATGACGAATCCAATAGAAGATATGTATGGTGGAAGATGTAGCACGATCAATGTTCCATACGATCCAAGTTGACGATGAAAATGTAAATATCGAAGAAGAACCAAATGTGAGAGCGAAAAGAATTTATGATTTACTGGATGCTGCTAAGAGGTCGTTGTGGAATGGTTGTAAAAGAAGAACCGAATTATCAGTGTTATCCAGGTTTTTAACCCATCAGGATCCAGGAGAATACGGAACGACTTGATGGAGTCAGAACGGGTCAGAACTCAACCAAAAAGGGCTAAAGCAATGACTGAGTATGACTAAACCAAGAGACTAACGTCCGTCTGGTTCAATCAGCAGCTAAATACAACTAACTAGTAAATCGTCATCAAAACAATGCGACATGCAATGAGACTACCCAAACAACGTTGATACAAAGCAACAAAAGCATGCCAGACATCATAGTCCAGAAAAAAGTCTAAGGGCATGGATCGCTAACGATCCATACACTATGGATCGCCAACGATCCATACTTCATCACTGGGCCGCTAAGGCACACGGGAAGCGAAGAAAGCCAAAAATATGCCAACTATATGGATCGCTAGCGATCCATACACTGTGGATCTCCAGTGATCCGTACTTGTTCATGGACTCTTGGCGAGCTAACTAGGCGAAGAAGGGAAAAGAGAAGCCAAGTGATCGGCTCCCACGCGAGCTAAATTTATGGATCGCTAGCAATCCATGGTTTTGGCTCGGGTCACGAGCTGAGCTTCATTGCATCTTCATGAGTCCTTATGCAAGCATTCAGTGAACGGACTCGACCAAAAAACTCTCCAATCTCTATAAATATCATCCTACCTGCAGCATAAAGATGATCTTCTCCGGAGTGGTTACTGAAGCTCTACTGAAAACTTTCTTCACTCTCTACCTCCTTAAAAACAATTTCCAAAGGGATTCAGTGTGATTCTCTAATGGATTCCAACTCTGGGGATTCAATCTAGCCAAGGATAATCAAAAGCCTTATAATCAAACACTGCTTGTAACAACAATCGATCATAATAAAACTATAAAGTGGACGTAAGCTTCGTTAACAGCCGAACTACTATAAAAATTCCTTGTCTTCTTTCTTTTACTGTTCTTTTCTATATCTATTATATGTATTATTGCTCTGTGTGAATAGGGCTGGTGCTTTCACACTCAAACCAGGGCGTTGATCCATTTTTTGGGTCAATATTTTGGTGCTTTCACTGAGAAATGAACTCAGACTTAGATCTAGCTATCTACTTTGGATTAGATAGGTTTAGAAGTTAGATCATCAATCTCCGCTTTGAAGGTTTGCTATTGAGAACCGAAGAACCAACCAAGAAGGATAGGAGAAAAAGCAAGCAAACACATGCTAAGGTGATGGGTCGCTAGCGATCCATTTCCTATGGATCGCTAGCGATCATATGGTTAGCTCGTGGGCCACCAATCCCCTTGCATCATGATCCAATAACAGTTCAATGCAACCAGCGTATGGATCATCATGAAAATAAAGCAACAAGCTATGAAATTAGATGGAGAACATCAACATGAGATAGTAGACGCGATCTAAAAGGCAAAGTTTAGAACTCAACTAAGTACATGGATCACTAGCGATCCATGCACTATGGATCGCTGGCGATCCATACCTTTTCACCTGACTGCCATAAACTCCAGAAAGCAAAGTCCAATAATATTCTAAGCATATGCATCGCTAACGATCCATATGCTATGCTATGAATCACTAGCGATCTATACCATTTCATTGATTTGCAGCGACCTACATGGATCAAGATGGGAGAAGAATGCTAATACTTTTTAGATCGCCAACAATCCATAAGCTATGGATCGCTAGCGATCCATTGAATTGGCTCGGGTCGCAATGCTTTCTCCAGTGAATCAGCTTATCAAAAGCGTCGTAACATATACCATGAACTTAGACCGCCATTTGGGTCGTTCAAAAGGGATATAATCGATTACAAGGTCAAGCTCCCATGGGATATGGTGACCACTCCCGATTGACCAACTTTGAATCCCATCATGGAGCTCCTATCAAGAATGGTCGTCTTCAAAAATCATCAAAAATCGTCAAAATGGTCGTTAAAAAGCTCACTTTAGGATTGACTCGAAGTCAAACTCGGTTACGCCCATTTGACTCGAAGCAGATTTTGGAAGTTCTGACTCAAAGTCGAACTCGGGTAATCACCCATTTGACTCGAAGTAAACCTAAGAAATTCTGGCTCGAAATCTGACTTGGGTAAAACCAAGATTTTCTCCAAGCACGCATGCAAATGGCTCCAAGCAATGTTTGACACCAACCCAGCACTTCAAATTCTGTGACTCCAAGCGAATCATGTGCTGACTCCAAGCCAATGGCAAATTTTCTCGGGTCGGATTCCAAGTAAAATACCACCAATCCATCAATGTTATCCATCTTCTTTTGCTCATAACTCGAACATGCGAACTCTGAATACCTTGAAATTTGGAATGCAACCTTGTGGAGCCTTCTTTGCCACCCCAGATCGATCACCTAGTTTGAAAATTTTTGGGATCGTCACTGATCCATGACCCATCATAAGTGATTTGTCATTCAATTGGCATTTCCAATCATTCAAGCATAGACAATCATGCGTATATCATTCTCAAGCATTATAAACAGCCGTAACTTGAAAATAGACTGATCTGACAACGATTAGAGCATCTTCCTCAGTCGACATTTATGTATGACTGATATCCATGAAGTAAACTGGAAAATCAGCAGTCATTTGATCTAGAGCTTCCCGAAGTCACTGAATTCACCGAAGTCACACTCTGGGGCCATAAATCGACAATCATACTAGTCACTCCGCATAATTAATGGAATCACTTCCAACGACCGATCAAACAAACAGCGTTGAACTCCAGAGCTTTATAGCTGCTCGAAGGATCTAAGCTAAACTGAACTGACCTTGTGGTTAATCAGATGTTGACTCGAATCAAGCTAAGACTTAGAACTTGGGAGAATCGCACCTACTGGACTGGGGGTAACCAGACGAGTTGTGGAGAAACCCTGGATACAGTTTAAGCGCGCAAACAGCCTTGTGGCATAGGGGCACCACACATACTTGAATAGCTACAAGGAAAGCCAAGACTACCGCAGTCCTGTTACGCCCGATTGAAAACTCTGGCATTCTGACAACTACAGACTTAACGATCTAGCTAGCGCAACAAACGGAATAGAAGCATAATACTTGCTTACTTCTTCCCAACTCCTCCTATACCACCCTTGATGACCAGATCCTTTTCCTCTTAGACTATATTCCAGTTAAAGACTAGTTCTCTAGAGGCAATTTGGACCAAAAACTGAGAGTCCTGCCTCGAACTCCCATAAGCTCTTTCTTTATAACCATCCCCATGCGTTTGGCTATAGACCTCTCCGCCATGGTAATCTAATTTTCTTGGCCGTGCACATCTTCCAAAAATATGGGAGGATCATCCAAGCCACGGTTACCTTATCCAAAAACCAATTATCTCTTAGAACTGACGAAATTGCGTTCCAGCGAAGTCAAATCGCCAAACTGATGGAAAAACTCTATCCTTACCTTCTATGAACTGGTATCACTCCTCCAGCACAGGAAGGCCCAAACCATTGTGCGCATTCTGTAAGCCGTGCCTAGCATATTGAACCGATAAAACCATGTTCAAGCAAATAACACGCCGGGTCGACAGAAGCAAATCGACTCAAACCGCTGGATCAGCAGAACACGATCCTTGCCTTCTAGAAATTGGTGTTGCTCCGACAACATCGGCAAGGCCCAAAATTACACTCCTCATGTTGCCCGAAGATAGGCAACCCCAAGGAGTACCAAAAGTCGTGCATTTCATAAGTCGCGCTAAAACATACGCTCCTCACATTTCCCGAAGATAGGCAACACTGAGGAGTACCAACACCCGCGTATTTCATAAGCCATTCCAAAACATACGCTCCTCACGTTGCTCGAAAATAGGCAACACCGAGGGGTACCAAAAGCCGCGCCAAAACATATGCTCCTTACGTTGCCCGAAGATAAGCAACACCGAGGAGTACCAAAAGTCGCGCATTTCATAAGCAGCGCCAATACATACGCTCCTCACGTTGCCCGAAGATAGGCAACACCGAGGAGTACCAAAAGCCACACATTTCATAAGCTGCGCCAAAACATACGCTCCTCACGTTGCCTGAAAATAGGCAACACCGAGGAGTACCAAAAGCTATGCATTTCACTAGCCATGCCAAAATATACGCTCCTCACGTTGCTCGAAGATAGGTAACACCGAGGAGTACCAAAAGCCGCGCATTTCATAAGTTGCGCACTAACTTCCAAAACATACGCTCCTCACGTTGCCTGAAGATAGGCAACACCGAGGAGTTCCAAAAGCCACACTTTTCATAAGCCGCGCACTAACTCCTAAAACGTACGCTACTCACATTGCCTGAAGATAGGCAACATCGAGGAGCACGAAAAGCCGTGCATTTCATAAGCCGCGCACTAACTCTTAAAAAACTTAAACTTCTCACGTTGCCCGAAGATAGACAACACTAAGGAAAACTAAAAGCCATGCACCTCATAAGCCGTGCGTTAACTTTTAAAACGTAAACTCTTCGCCCTGCCCGAAGATAGGCAGTGCCGAGGAGTACCAAAAGCTGCGCATTTTATAAGCCGCGCACTAACTCTTAAAAACTTTCACTCCTCATATTGCCCTAAGATAGGAAACACCGAGGAGTACCAAAAGCCGTGCATTTCGTACACCGTGCACTCTCAAAAGTCGCGCATTTCGTAAGCCGTGCACTCTCAAAAGCTACACATTTCGTAAGACGTGTACTCTTAAAAGCCATGCATTTCATAAGTCGCGCAAGCACTGCTCGATGTTGCTCCGGCATCTTCAGCGAACCTTTAAAATTTTCTAAGTACCGATGTTGTCCCGACAACACCGAGAAACTTGTCTATTGCAGGATTAACAGTGATCAACTCCTGCTACCCGAAAGAACCGACATTGCTCCGATAGTGCCATAAAGTTCATGAACTAAGAAGTCCATAAAGAATTCTGACCTTTGACCAATGTTAATGTACAAAATGTCTAAATTCAAGATATCCAAGTCATGAGTTCCCAGAGATAGGAGCTGCGATGCACCTTTGACTGGGGGCATCTAGGGAGCCACCCAGAACATGGAGTCTCACATCAATTGTTCAGAATAATCAGTCCTGTGGACCGAGGGGCATATAACACATTAACACTTGGTTAGGATAAAAGATTCGCTTCAACTCGTAGTAAAAGGAGGAACTTACCATTGCCCAGAGATAGAAGTCGACGGAAGGCATTTCCAAAATCAAATCATCGACGCACCAGTTTCTAAGACAGAAGCAGATGCTCGACTGAGATCTCAAACCCTAACTTGTAGAAATCAGCTGTTATCCGAAGACAGACAATGACAAGAAGAGGACGCTCAAATTCGAACAGCTAAGCCATTGATTCCTGAATATTGGAACCAACAGATAAGGCATATATTTGTAACAATGTCAATGCCCTAGCAGAGCACATATGGCATGGAACAAGCAAAGTTAATGGTCATAGACTCAAGGCAAACATTACCAAACTCTTCCAATCCATAATTATGATGGGAAGAGTGAAAGCGTACTGGGAGCGATGTAACAACTCACCCCACAGCATCTAATCTTCTACAAGTGTCGAGAATTTAGCATTTGGGAATAACAGGTTCCGTAGATAGTCGTCAGACCATAACAAAAACCGGTTGGAGGAAGTTCGATTTTTTGTGAATAAGAATATTTATGGAATTAGTTAAGTAACAACCTTGCATCTCCAAGGGTAATACTTGATGGTTATAAACAAAGCTAGGCAATGAAAATGCCTAGGACTCTCACCTTTCTAGAACATGGTGCATCCAAAATTTAAGCAACGTTCAGAAAACAGCCACATTAGGTTAAAAGGAATCTACTCAACTCTACAGGATCTGTAACGATACACCTTTCTGACCCCTAGGACCAACACTTAACACATCCTCAGTATTCATGTGCTGTTGCCCAAGCATCGGAAAGATGAATCGTCATGGGAAGAAATAAAGAACAGAATAGAAAACCTCACAACGAAACTGTAAAATAAACCATAACAGTCAATAGTACATCAGGTTACTCCTTAACATGGAGTTATCAGAGTTACACAAAGTACTACAAATCAGCTTAGGCAGTTATAACAACCTGCCTTTACATATGATGAAACAAAATACACTTACACAAATAAGATAATACCGCGGAATAGATAACTAAGAAGATGAAAGCCCCCTGCTTGGACGCCGTCTTTAAAAAGCTCACATTGACCTGTTACTCTCGAACTACACAAAGAAAATTGAGTACCCAAGAGTTTAGAGAATACAAACAACTCGGGTCAGATGATATTTCTAGTATGAGTAAAAAAAATTAAATCAATAGGTGTGTGATTAAACACAAAAATGTGAGACCACGCTGCTGAACACGGAACGGGTTTACTCTCACATGAATCAACATCCAAACATGAAGAATGGATAAATAATTAAACATCGCAAGGAGTGGTTGACTCTTCCCGATTAAATTAAGGAAACAAATTTGAAGGTTCAAATCAAATAAGGAAAGGAAGATCTCCAACAAATGACTAGGATGGTGCACCACCCTTAAAGTATACCTCTAATAATATACTTCAGAGAAGCTCATATACTCTGTGACACTTCTCGAACAATACCAAGCCGGACCCCGCCAAACCTTACCGAGTGTCCGAATATTTTACATCTAATAGCACTACCGAATCCAATCTAGACGAGATGTGAAGGTACCCTAATGGGAGAAACCCCACATAGCTTGGCTTCCTCTCGTGCTTTGGATTTAGTCATTTCCGATAAAGGATATCAATGCTCGACGGAGCAACACTTCATCTTAGAATGACGATAATAAAGAAGCTGAAGTAACCGATAGCTGAGAAACCAACTATCGAGGATATAAAACGATCATATATAGAAATTAAGTCTTGTATTCTTATCACCACTCATCGAATTCAAAGTTGTACTATTTCTTGGTTAACAATAATACCAGACAAGTCAAGGTAGTGTTACCTCGAAGTCACGTCTCACGGTCATTCTTTTAGTGACAAATATACTTCTTCGATGTTTAGTGCTAATTATACAAATAAATCGTTTCCATATAAGTGAATCGCTTTACGAAAATTAGTTCATTTCCGTAAACAATTCAAACTTTTCTTTTAAAAACCCGAATTCATGCTTGGGCTTCACATTACAAGTATTAGCTTCAAAACATTTTGTTAAAAGAGTTTACTAACTTCAAAACCTCATTATAAAGGATTTAAATACTTTAAACATCCTTATTTAATTGGATAATTCGCTTTAACTATCATAAATGAGAAAAATTAATTATCTTTAAACTTCATTAATCAATTTGGATAATTGACTTCAAAATACCCTTTAATTAAAAAGGTTAATCACCTTTTGAATTAACAGAATTAATTAAATTTAGACATCATTAATTAATTTAATTAATAATAAATAAATATCATTAATTAAGTTAATCAATTTAAAATATAATTAAAGAAAAGATTAATTAAATTTAAATTAACTAATCAAATTTAAAAATCATTAGTTGAAATGAGTTAATTTATTTTAATCATAATTAATTAATTTTAATCCATCATTATTAAATAATTAATTAACCTTAATCATCATAGATAAAATGTTTAATAAATTTTAAGTACCATTAACAAAGTAATTAATTAAATTTAAACACATCATTAATAAGTTAATTAATTAAATTTAAACTCATCATTAACAAGCTATTAATTAACCTTAGTAATTAATTAATTATATTTAAAAATCTTTATTAAAATAATTAATTAAATTTGAAATCATTCTTATGTAACAACTTTATTAATTTGTAAAACAAAACCCAATCTCGAGAAACAAATCGAAATTTTTTGATAAGGATATGTTTGTCGAAAGTGCCGATATAGCGATAGTCGCTATACGGACACATTGGCAACAATTTTCATGTTACTTTATTTACATCTACACATCACATAATCATAAGCAAATCATAACACGAGGTACTTAACTATTATACAACATGTAGAATGTAATCACAATATATTTAACTTTTACTACTAATTTTTCAAGATGCTTACTAACTCGCTTAATAACTACCAAGGTGACAACTTTTCAAAGCATAAACTAAACCAAAATTCATCACATGATAATACATATAAACAAGCATTCATAAGCTATAAGAATAAGCAATATTAAAGTTAAAGTTTTAGTTTGAAAGATGAGATTTTTACTCACAATAGCTTACTAACTTCAACCGAACTTGTTCTAGAACTTCCAAAAACCCTAGATCTTTGCAAAAACTTTTGAAAAATTGAGTCTTTGAGCCAAAAACACTTCAATAGGTTTGGCCCTAGGGTATGTGTGGCTCGGCCAAGAGTAGATGAGGGGTGTATGGAATTGTTTTGTGAAGGAGTTGTTGTAGAAGTGGATGGAAGGCTTTTAACAAGACTTAAGGTTTTAAAAATGGATGAAACTAAGGTCTTTAAATTTTAGAAATTTATGGAAACCATGAAAACTTAGGGAAAGCTTTCATGAAGTTTTGAAAATGAAATTATAAATGAGAAAATGATAAAAAGAATTAGGAAATTTGCTTTTATATAAAATGAACTAAACAAATTACTAAACTACCCATATGTACTTTACCCTTCACAACATTGCGCCACCTCACCATGCCACCTTACCCCTTGTCACCCCACCATAAATTTCGAAATTTCCTTGTCCCCTTCATGAAAACTTAAGCCAACATACCATAAATGCATTTGTACCTTAGTGTATAAACATGTCTTTTCATGTTTCACAAGGCATCTTTATGGAATATTCCATTTTGTTTTTCATGAAATGTTAGAAAACATATATATGTTTATGTACTTAACTACATGCACGCATGTATATACACATGCCCCAACTTTATTCATACGAGTGTGTATATGATACACCAATGTGCACAACGTTTTCAGCAACTTTACTCCTGGGTGGATAGGTAACCATGATGGTCTTCTTCATCCCTTTCCACCAGATGGTCTTCTTCATATTCTGAAAATTTTATTTACTCCTGGGTGGATAGGTAACCATGACTGATGGCACTCTCTCAACACATCCTATCTAATTCCATTAACATCGGGCACACAAATTCGTCCATTCATTCTCAAAATGCCTCGAGAGTCTATTTGAAAACTAGAGATAATTCCATCGTCAACATCCTTCTTAAGCCGAGCTAGAACAGGGTCTTCTTCTTGGAAATATGCAATTCCCTCCATTAGTGCTGGCTTAACTTCCAAATTTGCAACTGTCGCCACATTCCTACTCAACGCATCTGCAACCACATTTGCTTTCCCTGGGGTGTAAAGTATCTTTAGGTCATAAAACGCGAGAAACTCCAGCCATCTTTGCTGCCTTAAGTTCAAATCCTTTTGGGTAAAAAGATACTTTAATGACTTGTGATCCATATATAACTCAAACTTTGCACCCAAAAGATAGTGCCTCCACACCTTCAGTGCGAAGACTACTGCCAAAAGCTCCAAATCTTGCGTAGCATAATTTTTCTCATGAGATTTCAACTATCAACTCGCATATGCTATTACTTTACCATCCTGCATCAAAACTGCTCCCAATCCGGTCCTACAAGCATCTGTGTAAACTGTTAATCCTTCATTCCCATTTGGAATAGTCAATACAGGAGCGCTTGTTAATTTCTCCTTTAACTCATTGAATGCTTGATCGCACTTGGGTGTCCAAATAAACTTGCATCCTTCTTCGTCAACTTTGTTAGATGAGAAGCAGTCTTCGAGAAATCTTTAATAAATCTTCTATAGAAACCTATCAATCTCAATAAACTTCTGGCCTCGATCGCACTTTCGGGTTTCTTCCAATCTTGAACATCAACTACTTTAGCTGGGTCCACTGATATGCCTTCTTCCGAAACTACATGCCCTAGAAATCTAACTTCGGATTTCCAGAAATGGCACTTAGAAAACTTTGATTTTAAAACATGACTTCTTAAAGTACTTAGAACCATATGAAGATGGTGCTTATGCTCTTCCCCCGTTATAGAATAAACAAGGATGTCGCTAATGAAGACTAGAACAAACTAGTTAAGAAAATCCCGAAACACTTTATTCATCAAGTCCACAAAATATGCGGGTGCATTAGTCAATACGAACGGCATGACTAACCACTCGTAAAAACTATTAGGGGTAGGAAAAGCGGTTAAGGGTACACTCTCTTCTGCTACCCTTAATTGGTGAAAACCAGTAGCAAGGTCCAACTGAGAAAATATCTGAGCTCCGTGGAGCTGGTCAAACATGTCATCAATCCTAGGTAATGGATACTTATTCTTGATAGTCCTCTTATTTAATTCTCAATAATCCACACATAATCTAAGAGAACCATTGGCCTTGGTAACGAACACTACCAACGATCCCCAACTTGATGTGTTGCGTCTGATCAAACTTTTTTGCAACAAATCAAACGCGTGCTTCTCCAATTCTCTTCTTTCCTTTGGAGCCAACCTTTGAGGAGGTTGTACAATAAGTCTGGTTCCTGGAATCAAATCAATGCAGAACTCTACTTTCCGATGAAGAGGTAAACCTTGCACTTCTTCAAAAATATCGTTGAAGTCCCGAATGATTGGTTTATTCCTTATCTCCTCTTTGGGTACTTCGAGGGAATATAGAAAACTGCTCATCAACCTCCTAGGCTCTCTACAACATATATCAACACTTCTATCTATTAGATCTTTTACTACGATTACCCTTCTAACACAGTCCAAGAAGACTTTAAACTTAAACAACCAGTCCATTCCAATACTACTCCAAAACCCATGAACCCAAGGACAAACAAGTCAGAAAAGAAAGGCCGATCTCGATTAGAAATAAGCACATTCAAACATATGATGTCAAGATTGGTCGGACCCCCAATTGGGTTCGACACACAAAGAGAATTATGGAGAATAACATATTTAAGATTCAACTAGTTCATTAGGTCATATGAGATAAAACTATGGGATGCACCGGTATCAAATAACACTCTAACAGGAATATCAGTAATGGAGAGTGTACCTTGCAACACCTACTTTGCTTTTGGGTTCGTAGAAGTAGATGGTATTTCCTTAATAGCAAAAGCTTGTCCTTGAGATCCCTTCTTTGGAAAAGGGCACTGGTTCTTCATATGTCCATGTTTGTTGCAATTGTAGCAGAGTGGTCCACTAGCCGGGTTCGAGCACTAATTTGCAAAGTGGCCCATTTGGTTACACTTATAACAAAGGATCTTGGTCAAGTTTAACTGCTTGTTATGACCTTGAACTCCATCTCCAGGCTTCTTTCTCGACCACTTCTTCTTCCCCTTACGCTTGAAAAAGGGCTTACTAGCAACTGGTATCACTGATAAAGGTTGGGCATTAACTGCTGGCACTACTCCTTTCTGAACTCCTTACTCAATATCAAGAGCTTCAAATCTCAAAGCCATACTGATTAGATTGGTAAAGGTATTGTTGAGATGATTGGTCATTTCCCGATGAAATTCTGGTCGCATTCCTTTCACGAACATTTCATTCTTTTTAAGTGGTGTATCAATAAATCCTGGTCCAAAGCGGGACAATGCGTTGAACCTATGCTCATATTGCGCCACCATTATCTCACCCTGTTTCAAATCCATAAAACTTCGAAACAACTGAGTCCTTCCCGCCTCTAGGATAAACTTAGCTTCAAAAATCTCTTTAAACTACGCCCAAGAGAAATCTTCTTCTGGTGTATTCATGGTGATTGAATCCCACCAATTCATTGTTGCTTTTTGAAGCTGACGCGATGCCAACAATCACTTTCTAGCATCTCCCAACTGAAGATTCCTGAATACCCCCTCACAAGAGCGGAGCCATGTCTGAACTTCCAAAATATCTTCAGTTCCATAGAAAGTTGTACCACATAAAGCAGTGTAATTCTTGCACAAGGTCGCAAAGTTCTGAGGCGGTTGAACTTGAATCACTGCTTCTGCTACCGGCTATACAACTAACTCATTTCTAGGAGCTCTGCCATTTGTAGCCGTGCTGGTTCTAGATCCCCTCCCTCTTCTTCCTCTTGTACTCATTTTCAATAACCTGGATAAGTGACAGGCATCATTAGAATACAAAGATAAGGTCAATGATGGAAAAAGGGAAACTGCAATAAAGGATCTAAAACCAGACTTTAAGGGACGAAAAGGAAACGCTCTCTTAAGATTAACTCATTCTAGGGCACTATTCAACCTATCTCAAATGAGTTGTACCCCAATCAGGCTAAGGTGTTCGCTTAACCGAAGCTCTGATACTAACTGTAACGACCTACCTTTCTGACCCCTAGGAATGACACTTAACACATCCTTAGTGTTTAGTGTCGTTGCCCAAGCGTCGAAAAGATAAATCATCGTGGGAAGAAATAAAGAATAGAATAGAAAACCTCACAACGAAACTGTAAAATAAACCATAACAGTCAATAATACATTAGGTTACTCCTTAACAGGGAGTTATCAGACAAAGTACTACAAATTAGCTTGCGCAGTTATAACAACCTGCCTTTACATATGATGAAACAAAATACACTTACAAAAATAAGATAATACAGCGGAATAGATAAATAAGAAGATGAAAGCCTCTTGCTCGAACGTCGTCTTCAAAAAGCCCACATAGACCCGTTACTCTCGACCTACTCAAATAAAATTGAGTACTTGAAAGTTTAGGGAAAAAAATAACTCGGGTCAGACGATATGTTTGGTATGAGTAATTTTTTTTAAATCAATAGGTGTGTGATTAAAACAAAAATGTGAGACCACGCCACTGAACACGGAACAAGTTTACTCTCACATGAATCAACATCCAAACGTAAAGAATTGATAAATAATTAAACATCGTGAAGAGTGGTTGACTCTTTCCGATTAAATTAAGGAAACGATTTGAAGGTCCGAATCAAATAAGGAAAGTAAAATCTCCAATAAATGATTAGGAAGGTGCACCACCCTTAAAGTACACCTCCAGTAATATACTTCTGAGAAGCTCATATACTCTGTGACACTTCTCGGACAATACCAAGCCGGACGTCGCCAAACCTTACCGAGTATCCGAATATTTCACATCTATTAACGCTACCGAATCCAATCTAGATGAGATGTGAAAGTACCCTAATGGGAGCAACCCCACATAGCTTGGCTTCCTCTCTCACTTTGGATTTAGTCATTTTCGGCAAAGGATATCAATGCTCGACGGAGCAACACATCGTCTTAGAATGACGATAATAAAGAAGCTGAAGTAACCGATAGCTGAGAAACCAACTATCGAGGATATAAAACGATTGTATATGGAAATTAAGTCTTGTATTCTTATCACCACTCATCGAATTCAAACTTGTACAATTTCTTAGTTAACAATAATACCGGACAAGTCAAGGTAGTGTTACCTCGAAGTCACGTCTCACGGTCATTCTTAACTTTTGAAATAGTGACAAATATACTTCTTCGATGTTTAGTGCTAATTATACAGATAAATCGTTTCCATATAAGTGAATCGCTTTACGGAAATTAGTTCATTTCCATAAACAATTCAAACTTTTCTTTTAACAACCCGAATTCATGCTTGGGCTTCACATTACAAGTATTAGCTTAAAAACATTTTGTTAAAGGAGTTTACTAACTTCAAAACATCATTATAAAGTATTTGAATACTTTCAACATCCATATTTAATTGGATACTTCGCTTTAACTATCATAAATGAGAATAATTAATTATCTTTAAACTTCATTAATCAATTTGGATAATTGACTTCAAAATACCCTTAATTAAAAAAGTTAATCACCTTTTGGATTAACATAATTAATTAAATTAATTTATTAAATTTAATCCCATTAATTACATTAATTAGTTAAATTTAAACATCATTAATTAATTTAATTAATAATAAATAAATATCATTAATTAAATTAATCAATTTAAAACATAATTAAAGAAAAGATTAATTAAATTAAAATTAATTAATTAAATTTAAAAATCATTAGTTGAAATGAGTTAATTTATTTTAATCATAATTAATTAAAATGATTAACTAATTTTAATCCATCATTATTAAATAATTAATTAACCTTAATCATCATTAGATAAAATGTTTAATAAATTTTAAGTATAACTAACAAAGTAATTAATTAAATTTAAACACATCGTTAATAAGTTAATTAATTAAATTTAAACTCATCATTAACAAGTCATTAATTAACCTTATTAATTAATTAATTAATTATATTTAAAAATCTTTATTAAAATAATTAATTAAATTTGAAATCATTCTTATTAACAATTTTATTAACTTGTAAAACAAAACCCAAGCTCGAGAAACAAATTGTAAAATTTTGATAAGGATATGTTTGTCGAAAGTGACGATATAGCGATAGTCGCTATACGGACACTTCGGCAACTATTTTCATGTCATTTTATTTACATCTACACATCACATAACCATAAGAAAAGCATAACACAAGGTACTTAACTATTATACAACATGTAGAAAGCAATCACTAACAATATATTTCACTTTTACTACTAATATTTCAAGATGCTTACTTACTCGCTTAATAACTACCAAGGTGACAACTTTTCAACGCATAAACTAAACCAACATTCATCACATGATAATACATATAAACAAGCATTCATAAGATTTAAAAATAAGCAATATTAAAGTTAAAAAGTTTTAGTTTGAAAGATGAGAATTTTACTCACAATAGCTTACTAACTTCAACCGAACTTGTTCTAGAACTTAAAAAAACCCTAGATCTTTGCAAAAACTTTTGAAAAGTTGAGTATTTGAGCCAAAAACACTTGAATAGGTCCGGCCCTAGGGTATGTATGGCTCGGGTAAGAGTGGATGAGGGGTGTATGGACTTGTTTTGTAAAGGAGTTGTTGTAGAAGTGGATGTAAGGCTTTTAAACTAGACTTAAGGGTTTTAAAAATGGATGAAACTAAGGTCTTTAAATTTTAGAAATTTGTGGAAGCCATGAAAACCTAAAGAAAGCTTTCATGAAGTTTCAAAAATGAAATTATAAATGAGAAAATGATAAAAATAATTTGGAAATATGCTTTTATATAAAATAAACTAAACAAATTACTAAACTACCCCAATGTACTTTACCCTCCACAACATTGCGCCACCTCACCATGCCACCTCACCCCTTGTCCCCCCACCATAAATTTCGAAATTTCCTTGTCCCTTCATGAAAACTTGAGCCAACATACCATAAATGCATTTGTACCTTAGTGTATAAACAAGTCTTTTCATGTTTCACAATGCATCTTTATGGAATATTCCATTTTTCTTTTCATGAAATGTTACAAAACATATATATGTTTATGTACTTAACTAAATGCACACATGTATGTACACATGCCCCAACTTTATTTATATGAGTGTGTATATGATACACTAATGTGCACAATGTTTTCGACAGCTTTTCGACACTGAAAAGTCGATAATTCAAAAAACTGTTTTCGGACACATTTTCTATTTTTCTTCGAATTAAATATTTTTGTAAACTATTTTGAAAAACTATTTCACCATCATTATTTATTATTTCAAAGAATTTTATTTTAGTTATAAATCCATTTATTAATTATTTAAAAATATATTAAAGGGGATTTTAGGCTCAAGGAAAAAGTTGTAAAAAAATTTAGTTCTAGGGACATGAAGTTTGCTTTTTAGGCTAAAGGACACTTTTTAGTGTAAATCATAGAATGATAGTTGTAACTATCATTTTCTATTTACACTATAAAGCGTCCTTCAGACTAAAAAGCAAACTTGCTGTCCTGAGACTAAATTTTTTCGCAAGTTCTTCCCTGCGCCCATTTTCCTGTATATTAAATATCTATATTTTAAAGAGGTTAATTATGGGTTGTTACAGGATCGGATGAATGATTCAATCCTCACCAACGTGACTTTAACACTGCCCGAAGATAGGCAGCACTATGAAAATAGCTTCTACAATCCAATCATTGAAGTGCTAGTTTTTGAAGACCGAAATTAGTACCAACTGGACTAAAAGTGCTGCCGAATCAATGGGGAAAATTGATCCCAAATTCTTCAGTGTCGATGTTGCCTCGGCAACGCCAAGGCCTTCTTTTATCTCTCAAGTACTGATGTTGCACTGGCAACACCTGGAAAATTTTCTATTTCCTAATTACCGGTGTCACCCCGACAACGCTGGGAAACTTTCTATTTCATAAGTACCAGTGTTGCCTTGCAACTTCGGGAAACTTTCTACTCACTAAGTACTGGTATTGCCCCGGCAATGCCAGAAAAACTCTAATCTACATGGCTGATGAGAAGCACTCACCATAGTGACCCACCGATGCACTAGCTTCTAGAGATAAAAGTTGGACCTCAACCGAGTTTCTACCCTTGTCTTCAGAAAACTACCGTTGCCCAATGATAAACAACGACCGAAAGACATATCCTTTCATAGGTCAACCGGATGGTTCAACCTGACATCGCACGAACCGGCCACTGCAGGGAATAGAGTCGCACAAAAAAAAAATCCCAGGATTGAATTGCTCGTGTGCTAATTTATAAGGATGAAAGATAGTGGACAACCGAATTTCCGAAATTCAACTTAGAAAGAATTTAGATACAACCAAAAAATAGGCAGCCTCGAGGAAATGTTGCTTAAAACCAAGCAGCTAAGTTATCAATTCACAAAGATAGGAGTTGACATATGAACAAAACTTCCATGATGATGTCAGCAACGAAGAAAAGCATACATGGCCAAGGACAAGCAGGAACAATCTTAGAAGGTCGTAAATAAAATCCTCGAACTTCCTCAATTCCAGAATGGGATTGAGAGCCAAACTGGGGGCAATTGAGCAATTTACCCCACAGATTTCCATCTCTCACAATTGTCCAAATACAGGTGTTTAAAATAGCTAGTCCCTCAAGAAGGGATGTACGCATAGATACTTGGTCGAAAGAAATGTTTCAAAGTCCAATCATGAATAACCACGAGGTTGGTTAGATAGCGGTTCTATATCACAAAACCAAGCATTCTGGCGACAAAATCGCCAACAAAGAAAATGTAGGATTTAGCATTCAAAAATCAACCGTCGCTCATAGTCAGGCGATGATGAGAAGTATCGATGACCTACTTATGGTCTAACTAGATCATTCGGTTCCAACTTGCAGGAATATGCCATTACCCGAAGTTTGGAGATGCTAGGAAGAAACCACCAGAATGAAACTATCAATACATCGACTTTCGGAAACAGAAGCAAGAGTTTGATTGAATCTTCAGCCCCACCTTCTTGCATCTCATGATATCTAAAGATTCACAACATCAAGGAAAAATCCACAGAGTTGAATCATCCGTGTATGAGTTTCCGAAGATAGAAACCAACAGATGATTAGGATCTCAACGTCAGACTCAGAAGAATTTACTTTGGCAAAAGAGGCTAGAAACGCATCTTTCTAATACATACCGACATCATTACAAAACTCAGATCTTGGGATCAAGCAACAAAGTCCCTAATTCTCGAAGATAGGAGCTATCGTGTCAATCAAACTAGGGCAATTGAACTTATTGCTTAGGAGACCTAGTCTCCCAAAACATGTTGGTTTGGTAGTAAAAGTAATTAGCCCTACAAACTAAGGCATTTACACCAACACTTTGTTGAAACGAACTCAATTGAGCATAAGTAAGGATCAGCTACAGAACTGGCTAGACCAAGCTACTTCATAGTTTTGAACAAAGCTATGAAACATAATATGCCAAAATGACCGTAGAAGTATTACTTACCTATATAGAATTACAGTAAATGAGTATGCTGCACATGAGCACAAGAAGAGCAACAACGAGAAAAAGCAGTGCTCGAGATCGAGCAATTAAGCCAATAGTCCCCGAAGATAGAGGCTGGTGTGCATTGAATTCTGAAAAATGCAAAGGAAGGACAATCACACTCGGACAACTCATGCGCTAGTTTCCATGGGCTGAAACTGTGCCTGATCGAACTCCAACTGCAACTCTATAAAAGCAACCGTGCCTTGTAATTTAACTGTAATCAATCATCTGAATATGATAGTGATGATAAGCGAAGCCTAAGTTGCAAAGGACCTAGCTTCTAGAGGAGTGGGAATACCTCCCCAGACTAAAGATTGGATGACCGAAAAGTCATTTTCAATGACAAAACTTGACATTCAACCCTGTCAGGTATGTTTTATTTTAAATAATATGCTCGTATAACCAACGCCCGGAATCCAAGGGAAGTCGACGTATGTTGACCAATCGGGTCTTGAGCGTTGACCGGGGCAGATGAAGTGTGTTATCTACATGAGAAGAGTCCAGTATTCTGAATACTCCGAAGAGACAATCTAGTGTAGATAGCTTGCTTACATTTGAAAAACAATCCATATCGTCCTTTGAAATTATCTTTTCCACACTTACCCGTCATCGATCAACGATCGATAACGGAGCCGCTGTCCGAAGCGACGTAGGAAGCTTTTCTTTTTAGGATCACTGGAATACAAAAATAGGAAGAGCGGTATGACTGAATCACTGGAATATAGAAATAGGATCGAAAAGAAGAAGTTAAATACCAAGAGCAAGACTTCGCTCCAGAACAGCGTACAATCATTCGAGACAAAACATAGCTTCACCGCCGATCGAATTAAAACTATATAGGACAACTCCAAACCTACATCATGCACCCACTTACCGACCTAAACCCTTGGCATAAACTACGGAGCAAAGATTGCATTGTCAATATCAAGAATTGAAATTCAGATTGAAATGATAAAAAACGGCTGTCAGAGGTCAGTCAATTGAGAACAACATCTTGAGGTGGACTTTGATGATTCACATCAAAATTCAACAGTCAAAGTTAAATTTGCATGGTAATCTCGACATAATCAACTAGATTTCACAAAATGAAGACTCAAAAGAAGTTACTTCTAGTGCACGCCTTTTTTTCAACGAAGGCATACTCTAAGGGGCAAATGTTTTCTAGGTTTTTAACTCATCAGGATCCAGGAGAATATGGAACGACTTGATGGAGTCAGAACGGCTCAAAACTAAACCAAAAAGGGCTAAAGCAACGACTGAGTATGACTAAACCAAGAGACCAGCGTCTATCTAGTCTAATCAGCAGTTAAATACAACTAGCTAGTAAATCTTCATCAAAACAAAGTGACATGCAATGAGACTACCTAAACAACGTCGATACAAAGCAACAAAAGCATGCCAGACATCAAAGTCCAGAAAAAAGTTTAAGGGAATGGATCGCTAGCGATCCATACACTATGGATCGCCATTGATCCATACTTCATCACAGGGCCGCTAAGGCACACAGAAAGCGAAGAAAGCCAAAAATATGCTAAGTGTATGGATCACTAGCGATCCATACTTGTTCATGGACTTTTGGCGAGCTAACTAGGCGAAGAAGGGAAAAGAGGAGCTAAGTGATTAGCTCGCACGCAAGCTAAATTTATGGATCGCTAGCGATCCATAGACCATAGATCACTAGCGATCCATAGACCATAGATCACTAGCGATCCATGGTTTTGGCTCGGTCGTGAGCTGAGCTTCATTGCATCTTCCTGAGTCCATCTGCAAGCAGTCAGTGAACAGGCCTGGCCCAAAAACTCTCCAATCTCTATAAATACCATCCTACCTACAACTTAAAGAGGATCTTCTCCGGACTGGTTGCTGAAGCTCTGCTGGAAACTTTCTTCACTCTCTACCTCCCTCACAAAAATCTCCAAAGGGATTCACTGTGATTCTCCAGTGGATTCCAACTCTTAGGATTCAATCTAGCTAAGGATAATCAAAAGCCTTGTAATCAAACACTACTTATAACAACAATCAATCATAATGAAACTACAAAGTGGACGTAGGCTTTGTTAACAGCCAAACCACTATAAAAATTTCTTGTCTTCTTTCTTTTACTATTCTTTTCAATATCTATTATCTGTATTATTGCTCTATGTGAACAGGGCTGGTGCTTTCACACTCAAACCAGGGTGTTTATCCATTTTTGGGTCAAATTTTGGTGCTTTCACTGAGAAATGAACTCAGACTTAAATCTAGCTATCTACTTTGGATCAGATAGGTTCAGAAGTTTGATCCTCAATCTCGGCTTAGAAGGTTTGCTGTTGAGAACAGAAGAAACAACCAAGAAGGATCGGAGAAAAATCAAGCAAACACATGCTAAGGTGATGGATCGCTAGCGATCCATATGGTTAGCTTGTGGGTCCACCAATCCCCTTGCATCATGATCAAATAGCACTCCAATGCAACCAGCATATGGATCATCATGAAAACAAGGTAACAAGCTATGAAATTAGATGGAGAACATCTACATGAGATAGTAGACGCGATCCAAAAGGCAAATCTCAAAAGTCAACTAAGTACATGGATCGCTAGCGATCCATACCTTTTCACCAGACCACCATAAACTCCAGAAAGTAAAGTCCAATAATATTCTAAGCATATGGATCGCCAGCGATCCATATGCTATGCTATGGATCGCTAGTGATCCATACCGTTTCATTGATTTGCAGCGTCCTACAGTGATCAAGATGTGAGAAGGATGCTAAGGGATTGGCTCACTTTGAAGCATACTTTTTGGATCACCGGCGATCCATCGAATTGGCTCAGGTCGTAATGCTTTCTCAAGTGAATAAGTTTATCGAAAGCGTCGTAACATATACCGTAAACTTAGACCGCCGTCTGGGTCGTTCGAAAGGGATATAATCGATTACAAGGCCAAGCTCCCATGGGATATGGTGACCACTCCCGACTGATAAGCTTCAAATCCCATCATGGAGCTCCTATCAAGAATGGTCGTCGTCAAAAATCATCAAAATGGTCGTTTAAAAGCTCACTTCGGCATTGACTCGAAGTCAAACTTGGTTATTTGCCCATTTGGCTCAAAGCAGATTTCGGAAGTCCTGACTCAAAGTCGAACTCGGATAATCACCCATTTGACTCGAAGTAAACCTAGGAAATTCTATCCCGAAATCTGACTCGGGTAAAACCAAGATTTTCTCCAAGCAAACATGCAAATGTCTCCAAACAATGTTTGACACTAACCCAACACTTCAAATTCTGTGACTCTACGCGAATCATGTGCTGACTCCAAGCAAATGGAAAATTTTCTCGGGTCGGACTCCAAGTAAAATATCACCAATCCATCAATGCCGATCCATCTTCTTTTGCTCATAACTCGAACATGCGAACTCCGAATACCTTGAAATTTGGAATGCAACCTTATAGGGCCTTCTTTTCCACCCAATACCGATCTCACCTAGTTTGAAATTTTTTGGGATCGCCACTGATCCATGACCCCATCATAAGTGACTTGTCATTCAATCGGCATTTCCAATCATTCAAGCATAGATAATTATGCGTATATCATTCTCAAATATTATAAACAGACGTAACTTAAAAACAGACCGATCTGACAACGATTAAAGCATCTTCCCCAATCAAAACCCATTCACTGAAGCCGTTCAAGATGCAGAATATCCAAAGAAGTCTATCATTCCAACTATACCTTTTATACAACTGTATAACTGATTCGAAATTGCTTCTTTACAGGTATGACTAGCATATAGATGAAGCGAGGGCGACGGATGCAGTCTGCTGCAAGGCCCTCGGGAGTCATTAAAGGATGAAACAACCTGCTACCCTGGAAGAATTCTATGGGAAGGCAAACCGACTCTAAAGAATAAAAGAAGTGCACTTAAAAGAAGGAAAACCCGGCAGTGTGACAAAGAACATACCAAATGGTGAAGAAGCTACAGGACCTTACAGACTTTCTGCCCAAGCAAGGCTAATAAGACCCAGTAGAAAAGAGCCCCAGCTAACTGACGAAATCAGACGAAGAGATGATTTTCAAATAACATTCTGGCTAGCTAGCAACTAAAGAACTGGACAGCAACCTAAAACGATGCATTCTCATTCATCCTTGTCTATTGTCCTTTTCCAAATGAGCCGTACAGAGACACTAGGGGCATTGCATATAGCACGGTGAAAGAAATGCTTCTATGCCTTTGACGAGTCATGTCAATCCCCCTTCTTAGAACCGGCGTTGCTGGTGGCGTCGAGAAGCCTCGTCCAAAGGGTCATCGAACTAACACATCCAACACCTTAGCCTACAGGAACCGATAAAACCGTGTTCCCTTGAGCTGAATCTAAAAAATTCCTCTTGAAGTCGATGAATCATTGCTTTAAGACTGCCAGGCCGTCGGACACACGACCCAAAACTACTCTCGGAATCGATAAATTATCATTCCAAAGCCATTTGGTCGCCGGACATCCGACCACAAAAAATCCTTCGCGAACTAAAGCGTCGTGAAGGTGAACTGGTAGATCTGTGGTCATCTGAACCAAAAAACCTTTCGCAAACGTTTGTTCATGGACTCTTGGCGAGCTAACTAGGCGAAGAAGGGAAAAGAGGAGTTAAGTGATCAGCTCGCACGCGAGCTAAATTTATGGATCGCTAGCAATCCATTGACCGTGGGTCGCTAGCAATCAATGGTTTTGGCTCAGGTCGCGATCTGAGTTTCACTGCATCTTCCTAATTCCATCTGCAAGCAGTCAGTGAACAAGCCCGACCCAGAAACTCTCCAATCTCTATAAATACCATCCTACCTGCAACATAAAGAGAATCTTCTCTAGACTGGTTGCTGAAGCTCTGTTGGAAACTTTCTTCATTCTCTACCTCCCTCACAACAATCTCCAAAGGGATTCACCATGATTCTCCAGTGGATTTCAACTCTGGGGATTCAATCTGGCTCAGGATAATCAAAAGCCTTGTAATCAAACACTACTTGTAACAGCAATCAGTCATAATAAAACTATAAAGTGGACGTAGGCTTCGTTAACAGCCGAACCACTATAAAAATTCCTTGTCTTCTTTCTTGTACTGTTCTTTTCAATGTCTATTATTTGTATTGCTCTGTGAGAATAGTGTTGGTGCTCTCACACTCTAACCAGGATGTTGATCCATTTTTGGGTCAACAATCAATAACCGTCATCTACATCACTATGAAATCAAAATTCAACTTTACAAAAGCTGGATTTACAACAGTTGTACAAACTGTAAAATGACATATGGCACCCAATAATCTGATGTGTGATAGTCATTATAAAGTGAGAACACTTATGTTGGCTTTCGGTCTACCATACCAAAAGATGGATACATGTATAAAAGGTTGCATATTTTATTGGAAAGATGACAATAACCTTAGGAACTGCAAAATATGTAACGAGGAAAGAAACAAACCAAGAAAATAGAAAGAAAAGAAAGTTCCATACAAGAGAATGCATTATTTACCCATTACTCCTACACTTCAAAGGTTATATGCGTCTGCAGCTATGGCATGTCATATGTGATGTTATAGTGTGAGAATACAGGAAGAGGGAACTTTGACACATCGATCTGATGGAGAAGCATGGAAACATTTTAATAAGGCATGCCCTACGTTTGCTGTAGAGAGCCGTAATGTTAGACTTAGTTTATGTACGGATGGATTTTCACCATTCTCTTAGTTTGGTAGTAAATATTCATCTTGACCTATTATCGTTAGTCCTTATAATTTACTTTTGTCGATGTGTATGAAAACTACATACATGTTTTTCACTATTGGCGTCCTTGGCCCTGATTATCCAACACAAGGAATAGATTTTTATTCACAACCATTGATTGAAGAGTTTAAAACACTGTGGCATGAAGGAATTGAAACATACAACATTTCAAAAAAAAAGAATTTTCGTATGTTCGCTTCTTTGTTATGGACTATTAGTGATTTTCCTGCGTATGCAATGGTTTCAAGTTAGAGTACGGCCGATCATCCAGCTTATCCTTATTACATGGAAGAAACATGAGCATTTTCTTTACAGTATAGGAATAAAATTTCATGGTTTGATTGTCGTCGGTGTGTTCTCCATCTCAATCATACTTTTGGAGTAGATAATTTTTTTAAAGCTAACAGAGAAGAGAGAATTCTACCACCAAAGATTTGGTCAAGTGAATAAATATATGAAATTGTAAAGGACTATCCAAAGATACATGAAACAGGAGTGCAGATTAAAATTCCAAGTAAATCAGACATTCATAATTGGTGCAAATAAAGTATATTTTGGGAGTTGCCTTATTGAAAAGATCTCTTACTTCGACATAATACTGACGTGATGCACAACGAAAAAAACATGTTTGATAACGTGTTTAATACAACTTTGAATGTTAAGGGGAAAACTAAGGACGATCTGAATTCAAGACTTGATACAACACACTTTTGTAAATGTCCCGAACTTCGTATTAAGCCCAATGCCAGTAAAAAAAACCCAAAGCATGCTATGAGCTAGACAACAAGCTAGTAAAACTCGTTGTAAAATGCATGGAAGGACTAAGATTTCCTGATGGGATTTCTTCTAATCTCCTTAGATGTGTTGACTTTAAAAACAATAAATTAAGTGGGATGAAAAGGCACGATTGGCATATCATGATGGAATATTTATTACCCATGGTTTTCAAAGAACTGTTGCCCGTAAAAGTAAGGAGTATTATAACAGGATTAAGTTTGTTTTATAAACAGCTTTGTTCGACGACGTTAAAAGACGACTGTATACGTAAACTTGAAGTAGAAATCCCTATACTGCTTTGCAAACTGGAGAAAATATTTCTGCCAGGTTTCTTTAGTATAATGGAGCATTTACATGTTCATCTTCCATCCGAAGCACTTCTTCGAGGTCCTGTGCAATATGGATGGATGTATCCATTTGACAGGTAATATAGAATATACGTAATATTAATTTTAGTCTAAAATTTAGATTTACATAAGTAAATTTAAATTGAATTAATTTTGTAATAGGTACTTAAATCGTCTAAAGAAAAAAGTTAGATAAAAGCGCGAGTTGAAGGTTCGATTTGCAAATCATATCTTAAAAAAGAAGCTTCATTTTTTCTCTCATTACTTCCGTGACCATGTGAACTTATCATTTGTAAGTGTTCCTTGTAATGATGGAGTCGTTGAACAAGATTCTTCCCAAACAATGTTATCTATTTTTAGACAACATGGCCGATCTACTAGAAAATGTGTGGAAATATGGTTAGACGATAGAGACACCATGTAGCATACACATGTTCTTCTTAATTGTGCGGAAGTTGCACCATTTGTTAGGTAATAATAAATTCATATTTATTTCAATTATACTTACGTATTAATTATAATGGAACATATTATATATATTTGTAATATTTATGAATCACAACATCCATCTAGTGATATCGATAAAGAATTTGCTAAATAGTTTTTGAACTATGTTTATGATCCAAGAAATTGTGTCATTGATGAAGGATTACAATATCTTGCGCTCGGAGCAAAAAAGAAATGTCAAGACTTATCCAATATTCTTCATCAACGGATTTAAATTCAACACCAATGATTATGGTGCAGAAAAATTAACATATAACAGCGGTGTATTTTTGAAAGGTAGTGATGATTCAGACGACTACATAAAAGATTTTTAGGGCATCTTAACACAAGTTTAAGAATTGACATATTATATACAACCTGTAGAAAAAGTTTTTTTTTATTCAAATGTAATAGCTTCAGTAATGGTCTTGGTTCTGGAATCAACGTGCACAAAGATTATGAGCTTATTGAAATAAAGCGTACCTTACATTACTATAAGTATGATCCTTTCGTATTAGCCAAGCAAGCATTATAAGTTTATTTTGCTTATCCTTAAAAAGAGATAAAGCGGATTGGTCAGCTGTTTTTAAAATAAAGGCAAGATTTACATTTAACGGAAATGATATTCCAAACAAAGCAGCATATCAAGTGGATCTTGAGACAAATAATGAAATAATAATAACCGATGATATTGATTTATGGTTGTTGGATAATGAATCAAATGTTTTAATAGAAGCATTTGAGAGTACAGAAGAATACGATATAGAGTACGGGACCAGATCGAGTCTGAATCAGTAAACAACAAAGACTGATAATTCTGAATATCTGTATCACTTATTGTAAAATGTATATTTTGTTTCCATTGTTATTAATAATGATGAGTATGTTGTGAGCTATATATTATTCTATTTTGTTAATTCTATATATGTATTCAGCAGATCTTGTTTCATTTATGATGTTTTAGTGGAAATTTAATGTGATGATTGATCAAACAAGTTTTCTAATAATAAATTGATATTTTTTTCATTATATAAAATGATATGTTTGTGTAAAAAATATATATGTTTTACAAGAGATATTCCAACAGATCTCGGCCTTCTCCTTCTCCTGGCGGGGTGCGAGCGGCACGACGTCAGATTTACATCCAGTAGCGGAGGTCGTTCCGAGGAGTGCAAGGTAAGTATCAAATTTATTGCATGTATATTATTTAAAATTTAATAAATGGTTACATCAAAATTTATACAGGGGTTTCAAGGTGGAGCCTTCGGACTACATTCTTCAAGACTCCAAGAGGGCATTCAAGAGTTGGATGTCAGGATATTGGGCTTATTGGGACAACATCCCAGACCATATTATGAATGCTAAATGGGCCGATTTGATGGTACGTATAAATTTATAATTCATTTGAAAGTTAATATTATGTATATAATTCAAATTAATTTAAATACGCAGGTTGCGGTACGTGTTGATCCGGAAGATACAGATGTTTTTACAAATCACTGGAACCAAAAGATGAGGAAAAATTATAGGATATTCTCTCAAAGGCAAAAAATACGAATAAAAATCCCGCTTGGATGAGCGCTGATGTTTGGGCTAAATTTCTCCAACTCTAGGATACCCTTGAATTTAACGTAAGTTATTTAATTTTACATTGTTATTATAATTTGTTTAAATTTCGTATATTAGTTGCATTAATTTAGTTAATGATATATTTAAATTTACAGGAAATATCATTGTGGAACTGTGCAAATAGGAATAAAAATCCTACTATACACCGCGGTGGCTCTAAACCCTTCCAACAATATCGAAAGGAATTGGTAAATTTATAAATTGCAATTATAAATAGATTATTGATATTTAATCATATTGGTAACATTGTTTATTCATATATAATATTTCACCATAAGAAGTATAATCGTGAGCCTACAATGGCAGAGGTCTTTAGAGACACGCATACCGTTAAACAGACAGATGAGGATGGAAAAGTTTCATATGTTTGGATGGACAATAAATCTCAATCCGTAATGGTAAACTGTTTAATTGTTTTTACTTCACATTTCATAAGTTTTAAATTGAATAGTTATTGTAGCAAACTTCTATTTTCCATCGCAGGAAAGATATGAAGCGGAGCAAGCTCGAGTGGCGCCATCCAATGGCCCTGAGTTGACTTTGGAGGAGTCGAACCGTATGTGGGATCTGATTGACCCTCCTCCATGAAATATGTGTTGCAGTTACGAAAATCAGGAGGTAAACTACTTCATTAACTAATATATAAATTTTATTTAATATTGAGTATAAAATGTAACTCGCTATAACCTAGTTTACAGACAATAACGACCCAGTCGGCTTATAGGAGATCCCAGGCAGAGGAGGAGATAGCTCAGCTGAAACAACAAATGACAGAGTTCAATGATTAGCAGAAGAGCAGAGGATTGGGGCAGCTGCTAGATGAGCGGATTATGGTATATTTAGTAGAGCATGGGAGAATGCCTAAGGAGGATGGGTCGGGAGATGACGATGAGTAGGTATGACTGTGGTGTTTGATGGATTTTTTTCGTTTTTGTTTTGTATTTATTTGACATGTGTTGATGGATTTGATACTTGTTTGACGATTGTGTTGTTTGATGGTTTTGTTGATGGACATGAGTATTTGTCGGTATGGTTGTGTCGTTTGAAGGATTTATGGATGTTTTATTTGATGGACATGAGTATTTTTACGTATGGTTGTGTTGTTTGATCAAATATAGACGTTGTTTGATGGATTGTTGATGTAGATACTGATTTTTGCGTTATATACTTGCTTATATGTGATATGCGATGGTTGTAGTTGTGAAATTAGATTTATATGTGTTATAGATGAGATGGATTGAGATTTTGTGATATTCGCGCGGTTGGAAAAGCTGTAAAAAAATACTCAGCATTACGACGGCTTGCGTTGGCTAGCGACGACCCACTTGTCCAAGCTTGCATCGGCTAGCGACGACTTGCTACGGTGCATTTACGCAGTTTCGTGTCGGCTAGCATCGGTAAGTGACAGCCCAACGACCACTCTGGATTTTCCACGTGTCCAACTTCGTGACACTAGCAGTCGCTAAACTTGCGACGACGGCATTGTAAAAGCCATCACAAAATCTATTGTCTCGACTGTTTTTGCATCGCCTTTTAGCGACGGTTAGCGACGACCGACTTCGCATTCGAGTCGTCGCTAACGGCAATTGCTTTGTTGTGAATGGTGATAATGTTGTTAGTGATTCATATTTCGACTTAACAATTCTAAATAATGAATATACAATGCTTATTTAATAATTCTCAAAAACAACATTTTAAAATTAATAGCCTAAAGAAAACAACATGCATAATGCAACATATTTAGATATAGAATAGAAGATCCAAAACAATGCCACATGAGTTACATATATTGTAATAACAATATAGTTGGATAACGGAAAAGTTTGAAATGTCTAAAGAGAGCATTAGTAAATGAACATATCCTATATATAAAATAACAATGACGCCACTTCTTCAGTTCCAATCATGTCGTTGGGTGTCTCGCATTGTGTATGGGTAATGGACACACATAGAAAAGAAGAATAGTCTCACATCATGAAAAATAATGGAGGTTGAGTGGTATATATATGAGTTTGGTTGTACGTAACTACAAGGATTCTCTTTGTTAAAATATGTTTACCAAACTCATATGTTGCCCCACGTATGCCCCTGATCCTATGATTCTCATATGTCAACCAAACTCATATGTCGAACCAGCCTACGCGTCAGATTCACTGATCCTATTATTCCTGTCCTCGTATGCCCGTGAATTATAACTATGTATTTAGTATCTTTTGTTATTTTATCAATTAAATTTATTTAAAAAAATGGTGTACATTTACTTGGCACGCCGGGATATGGAAGAATGGGAATGGGATATTCGAGCTCAAAATGCAAGCATCGATTGGTGCGACCATGACTTTCTACCATTTATATATACATGACAATGGACAATAACTCATAGAACATTTAATCACGTAAAATATACATTATTAGAACCTTAGCTTTATTTGACTAATAAAAAATTTAATTATAGGGTATAAACGCGTACTATTAGAATCTTAGTTATATGAATTTGCAGACTGTAATATTGCTCTCCATTCAGGGCCGGTCCTGATGTATGAGAGGCCATAAACAAAAAAAAACTGAGGCCCTCATATATAAAAATATTAAAAAATAATGGTGAATGACAAAAATGAGAAAGCAAGAATATTACAATAATACAAAATGATAGTTCATAGTTATAATTACATAGAGATGGAACAAAAGACTTTCACATTGTGCTCATTCTTTGTGCATTTTGAGTAGTAAAATTACTAAGCAAAACACTTAAATCAAGTGATTCTAAAAGTTTTTTCTCGATAGATATTGTCGCCAATCCATTCAATCTTTCTTGCAACATAGTCGTTCGAAGAAAAGATTTAATAAGTTTTAGTTTTGAAAAGCTTCTTTCCGCCGAGGCAACGGTCATAAGAATAGTCAATAACATTCTATAAGCAACCCATGCATTAACATAAAGACAACCCATCCTCTTGATATAATTTAATACGTCAATAGGTGTTTTTGCATTTGTTGGTAAAACCTCTCTAATAATTTGAAATTCCGCAAATAACTCCTCTCCATCAATATCGAAAACAATCTCATATTTCAAATAATTCTCAAGGTTATCACATAAAGACTTGAAGCTATCATAAGAAGAATGCTTCAACCTTTCTAGATCGTACAAAAATCCAAATACCTCATCATACTTTTTAATTTGTTCAAATCTACTCTCAAGTGATGACAAACCCTGATCCACGATATATATAAAATAATTGACTGTAAAATATTCTTTTGGTGATTGCACAATGTCTTCGCTACTATTTTCATCAAATTGTCTCTTTCTACGAATTATGCGCCTTTCAAAAAATAAAGGTTCAATTCCCAATTCATTTGCAATTTTTTTGGCTTCAACCATTAAGGATTCAAATCCATTTTCTCGAAAAAGTTTGAAAAAAAATAGGCCTTTAGATGATCCATAGCAACATCAATATGCATATCTTCTACTTGTAGCTCTTTGCTTACTCTATTAAAATTATTCAATAAAGTGTACCATATAACCATACCAAGCAAAAACTCAAAGTTCTCAAACTCATACTTTACTAAGGATTCGGCCTCACTTTTGCACATAGGATCGTCATTAAGACTTGCCAATTGAATTAAAGCATTTTTTATTTTTGGAGCTTGAGACCAAATCGCTTTCACACTTTCAACATGACTTCTCAACGTGTTTGTGATAATGGCTTTAGCATAAGACCATCAACATTACCTTCAAATATTTTCCATCGTTTAGTTGAGGATGAAAATAAAGTATATTTGCGTTGTACCACTCCAAAAAAAGAAACGGATTTAGATCAACATTTAACCAAATCACAAAGGGTGAGATTAAGAATATGACAACCACAAGGGGTGTAAAATGCTATAGGATTAACGTGTAGTAATCTATTTTGCACGTCTTTATTTTTTCCTTTCATATTAGAACCGTTATCATAGCCTTGTCCTCTCACATTATCAATATCAAATTCCAAATCATTCAAAACATCAACAATTTCATCAAAAAGCCCCTTACCGGAAGTGTCATCAACCACTAAAAATCCTAAGAAAAACTTTTCCACCTTCACCGTATTGTTTGAAATATCCACACACCTCGAGATTATAGTCATCTGTTCCACATGGCTTGCATCGGAGTACAATCAAGTATGATAGAAAAATACTTTGCTTCTTTAATTTTTCAAAAATTGCTTTTCTAATTTCACCTGCGATTAGAAGTATTAACTCATTTTGAATCTTGTGACTAAAATAATGGTAATTAATTTCTTTATTTTGAATTCTACGAATGTGTTCTTGCATTATTAGATCAAATTTTGCAATCATTTCTATAAAGCTTAAAAATATTCCACTATTCTCATGATAAATCTTCTCATTATCACCATGAAATGCCAAATTATTTTGAGCAAGAGTTTTGACAACCGATATTATTCTTATAAGTACTTGTCTCTAATGCTCTTTTTCCTTACTAATTTATTCTTGTACACTTTTGTCAATTGTTTCATTTTTTTGAAATCTTATTTCCAATTCAATCCATTCCTCCATGCCAGTGATATGATCAACACTAGCTTCATGTGCTTTGAGTTTTTCACTAATATTTTTCCAATCATTCACTCCTTCATTTGCTAATTATTACATCATTTTCAATAACCTGCAACAAAAACAAAATAATTTATCTAAAGCTTTGGAGTATATTAACCATTTTCTATCATTCTTTTCTCCATTTGACAACTGTCTAAAATAGTGTACGGTAGAGAAACGTCTATTTGATACATCTTTAGGAAAATTAATATTATTATCTTTTGTAGGACCTCTTTGAACAATCAAATCTCTCAAATGTTGATTCATATTTTTCCAATTTACCGGGTTATAAATGTCTAAAGAAAGTGGTACAAACCCCATAGCAATGTCCTCGTTTAAATTAATCTCATTTGCATCAACTACTGTGTTCTCGTTTGTCGCAACCTCATCAACTTCAACCCCATTTCCCTCTATTTCAATACCAACTTCTTCCTCTTGTTTCTTGCTAAAAAAATTATTAAGTGAGCTTGCTTGTTTTCTAATATCATTTTCAATTTCAAGTTTTTTATTTCTTTTGGAAGCCCCGGACTCATATTTTCTAAAAGACATCATGTAAAAATAATGATACCATAACTCAACTAGTTACGATTCCACGCTTTAATTTTTAGCATTACAATTTCTTGAATTAGTCTAATAACAATCAATTTAAAACTCTAGAAATATATCATCATTATTCTCAATCACTCAAACATATAGTTGAATTAGTTTACAATTTACAAACAAACCGTTGTAAAAATATATTTTGTTGAATTTGTGTGATAAGTTATCACACAAACATATCTAATTGCTTGAATAAATGAATTAGTCTCAATCGCTCAAATAACATAAAATTTCTCGAATAACCTAGAAGCTATTGAGTTGGAAAGAATTGTGAGAATTTTACCTAATAGTCGATTGAATTAGAAATTGGATTCCGTTGTTTTTTTGTCTCCTTAATCAATTGAACCTTGGCTGAATTTAAGATGTTTTGAAATTTGCCAAACCGTCCAAACCCTAGCTGAAGCTGGCGCTGCTGAACGAATTTATCTTTTTTTTTTGCGTGTGCGTGTGTTGCTGCTGTGCTGATGGAAGAGGAAGAACCGTAGTAATTACCTATATGCATTTTCTTCTTCTTATTTTTTTTGGCCCCTCAGATTTTGGGGCCCTAGGCAGTGGCCTAGGGGGCCTATGCTGAAGGCCAGCACTGTTTCCATTTGTAAAAAGGTGTACCGTGTCTTCTGAACCTGATAATTAATAATGAAATTGTATTATGAAATATATAGTAATCGAATGTGAGATATAACCAAAGTTTTGAAGATCGAACCGTAGGTCAAACCGTATTGGTGCGAGGTCAAAGGTTCTAGTGGTTCAACTGGTCAAACCGTGAGAACCGCTTTGATCTTTAATTTTTATTTTATCGATTTAAATGTAAATTATTTCAATTAATGTTAAAATTTAACCAATTATAATTAATATGTTAAAATTTTAAACAATTATTTTTAAATATTTCATAACAATCATTAATTGGAATAATTCTATAACACTTTTTTACCATAAAATTGTTAATTTTATTATTTTTTTAGATGAAAAAGGTACAGCTTAACGATAATTTGTAAAATGTTCGGTAATAATGTATTATGTCATCCAAAATTAATAAGTTAATTCGGTAATTTAGTGGTTGATGTTATGAAATTATTTGTTAAATTAATTATGTGAAAAAA
Source organism: Allium fistulosum (assembly GCA_030737815.1). Classification (NCBI taxonomy): domain Eukaryota; kingdom Viridiplantae; phylum Streptophyta; class Magnoliopsida; order Asparagales; family Amaryllidaceae; genus Allium; species Allium fistulosum. The sequence continues at coordinate 332,208,344 of CM060908.1, forward strand.
TAAAGAATGAATCGATAATTTTTACTCAAATTTGAAGAACCGTAAGGTTAAAAGAGGTCGGACTAGAAGTTTTTTCAAAGTTTGGAGGTTAAACCGCGGATTCATGCACATGCAAAGTTATTTTATTTTCAGAGCCGTAGCGCTTCAAGATCGAAGGTTAATCATGGTCGAACCGAGGTTAACCGAGGTTGAGTTGGGTCTTTAAAATACTAGATATTTCAGTCTTAATTAAATAACAGAAGCTACATCATGATTGACATAAATCATAGCATTGTAAAGTAAACGTCTCAAATTAGATACCAAGGAATATAAAAGTACGAAAGTGCTAATTTTTTGTCCTTCAATTAGCATTAAAAGGATCATGGTAATTTCTCTGGGAATCTATAAGAACATTTACCATTTTAATTGGCCATAAATAAAGTAACGTCATGATGTATTTATGCAGGGCATCAAGTAAAGTTAATTCTTTTTACCTATAGAGCTAAATAGATATTAGTCTTCTCCAGCAGTAATAACCGTATACCAGAAAAAATTATTTCAATTCAATCTTGCCTACCTACTTTTATAATTCAAACATGCATTTAACAATTATGTGTTTATTATTTTGTGGAAATAGGCGAACATGCAATAAAGGAATAAACTGACTAGTAGCAAGGAATAAGTAATTAATTAATGAAAACATTGCTAAATGAGTGTAGGTAGAAGCTGTATAGAAGCATGGCACGTTATTATAGCTTCATATAATAAATAAATGAAAATATGGTAAGAAACAATGAAATAACTGTATCCTTCGTTAACATGCTTTTAATACCTTCAATTCTTTGTATAAACTTAAATCTATTTAATTAGCATGGGGTAGAAGCTTAAATCTTTTAGGATAAGGATGTATGTGTTGTGCAAAAATTGCACAGATGCGGAAAAAGCAATAAACATGATCTGGATTTGCCAATTTAAACATCACTCAATTTAGCAACAATTATTATCTTACTCCAAATAAATAAATAGTAAATAACTATAAAGAAGAAAAAAGAGACGCACAATATTTATACTGGTTCCACTATCATCAAGATAGTCTACGTCCAGTCTAAAAGAGAGAGATTTTATTACACATTAGAGAATTATAAGAGATTACAAGATAAGTGTTTACATAATAAAGTCCTAAATTAGGGTTAATAAGAAGAGACGCTCTATTTGAGAATCGCTGGCTGAATGTCAGGATGAGTTTACCATGAAGTCTACCCTTAATATATAGCCAGTGCAAATCCATGAGAGTCATCGATTAAATTATCAAGATATGATAAGAAGATAATGGAAGCAAGTTACAATGGTAACAAATGGTGCAAACATAGCAAGTAATTCACATTCCTTTAATTAGTAGAGATGGAAGAAAATAATCCCAAAGCAATGCGATTACTGAGAAAAAATAGTATGCATATCTTTTTGCATATATATATTATTCCATAACGTGAGTATGCATTTATTTCCTTGTCATCTAATGGAAATGCGATCCAATAATTTATGCATTTCCATAATAAACACACGTGATTACTTTCCTACTTGTATATTTATTTCCTTCTATTTGTGATTTTGTATCACCAAAATTTAACAGTACGTGGGGCATAGAGAATTATGAATTATGAGAGAAAATTACGGATTTTTTTATTTATTAATATCTGGTTAATTTCATTTTGTGTTTTGTGTTTTCAACATTCGTAACAAAATATGAGGACAACAAAAGAGAAAATTAAAATTTTAAACAATTACGACAAAGATGGAGGGACGACAGAGGGAATGAAGGGCCGACGGAGTGGATGGATTGATTTTTACTCCTTTGTTATTTTTCAACACACGAAAAACAAAATAAATTTGTTTTCTAGTTTGCACGTTTGCTTCATTTTTTTCAAAAACTAATGCAACGCGTGCACATTGTTTGAACGAAAACATAAAATTAAAAAGGGCAAACCAAACAGGTTTTTTTGTAAGGAGCATATTTCCTTTTGGATGAAACGCGGTGGCTGTAGATACATATTCATTCTAGAAAATATAAGTTAAAAGGATAGAGCTGGTAGAGATCTAGGGTTATAGAATGGAAGAGTATGGATTATGACATGGAAAGAACACAATGTTAAGAAGAGAGTAGGAAATGAATGAGCACGTTTAAAGCCTACCAATGGATGAATAACGGAAGCATCAGGAGGAAATGAAACAGTCGGCCCAAAACTATAAAAGAAGAATTATGGGAAGGGTTAAAATGCTAAGACTTCACCTAGAAATGCTCACAGACCTTCATATATGGAGTAAGAATAATTGTGGTGTTATAATATATTTAAATAATATGGATGAATATGCTAATGGTCAGGGACAGTATTGTAATTTCCATTAGATTTGGAGTCTATAAATATAGAACTCATTTGTATTATAAATTTACCAGATGTGAATAATAAAATGTCTTCTCTCTTTAATGACTTGTTCTTATTTTATTTTGTAACACGTTATCAGCACGATACTCTTTTCTATTTTAAAAGTAGTAATTTAGATACACTATATGTATTGTTTCAGATATAATATAACATATTATATAATACTACTTTGTATTCTAGAGTAATAAGATTTGCTTTGTTGCACATATGATATCTTCTTAATGTATTACAGCCGACTTCTGTTCAGTATCCATGTTTCAATTTTTTTTACTGGTGTAATTATCTTTCATTTGTAATTTTCTTTTTGGCCTAGCCCTCTATGTTGGTATATGTAATTCTGAGTGATGTTCATTTTATTTTACTACCCCTGTTAAGTCTCAAATTTTTTTGTGTACAATAAACAGAATTCATGGCAAACATAACTAAACTTGAATTCAAAGCTTTGGACATATCTGAAGATAACTATTTGTCATGCATACTGGATGCTAAAATCCACTTGCAATCTCAATGCTTAGAAAATACAATTAAAAATGGTAATAATATGTCACAGCAGGACAAAGTAAAGGCTCTGATATTTTTAAGATGTCACATTCATGATGATCTAAAAACATAATATTTAACGGAAAAGGATCCTCTCCACTTGTGGAACTCCCTGAAGGAGCGTTATGACCACCAGAAGACGGTCATACTTCTAAATACTAGGCAAGAATGGTTGAACCTGGGGTTTCAAGACTTAAAATCTGTAAGAGAATATAATTCTGCTATGTTTAGAATTACTTCTAAACTGAAATTATGTGGAGAAAAGGTAGATGATGCACAAATGCTTGAAAAGACATTTTCAACGTTTCATGCCTCGAACATACTCTTACAGTAGCAATATCGAGAGCGTCATTTTACAAAATATTCTGAACTCATAGAATGTTTATTAATTGCTAAGCAAAACAATGAATTGCTTATTAAAAATCACTCCTCAAGACCAACTGGTTCGGCTGCATTACCAGAAGTTAATGCTAATTTTGCTCACTTCGGTAGAGGAAAAGGTCGAGGTAGAGGACGTGGTCGTGGTCGTGGACGTGGATATAACTCCAACAGAGGCGGTTATGGTGGTTTTAAAGGCAACAAAACTACCAACTTTAAAAAGCAACAAAAGAAAAATGAGCTTGAAAAGACTAATGATTTAACTTCAGAAAATAAAATGCATTATGAGGAAGTCTGTTACAGATGTGGACGCTCTGGTCATTGGTCGCGTACATGTAGATCATCAAAGAAAATAATAGAATAATACCAACATTCGAAGAATATTGAAACAAATAACACTGAAGGATTGTTTGATAACACTAACTTGAAGTTAGATGATTTCTTCGAAGATGATGGAAATTTCATAAATGATGAAAATCTCAATGCGATGATTAATGATATGACCGATCTGATCAACTAGAAATAGCCTAAAACTTGTTGTTTGGTTTTTCCGTTTTATTTTAGTTAGTTTGAATTTGATTTTTGTTTGTTTTATTTTTCTAGAACTGGTTGAAATAATGTGTACCGGTGGATATTGATTTGATTGATAGTTTGCTTTGTTTATTTAAGTTCAAAATTATTTCAATAATTGACTAACTGTATTGTCTCTAATTCTTAAGGTATGGACCATCAATACTTGAATGATTATATATGCCTACTAGACAGTGCAACTACTCATACGATTTTGAAAAACCAGAAGTTTTTCTCTGAATTATCTGAAAAGATTTCAGCTAAAGTTTCCACCATAGGTGGATCTTCTAATATAATTGAAGGGTTCGGAAGAGCCCATATAGTATTACCAAATGGTACACATATCTTCATTCAAAATGCATTATACTCAAGCAATTCTAAAAGAAATCTGCTAAGCTTTAAGGATATAAGAATGAATGGTTATCATATTGAAACTATAAATGGAAACAATAAAGAATATCTTTGTATTATTTCTAAAATTGAAAGCCAGAAGCTTATTTTAGAAAAATTTGGAACAATTTCGACTGGATTATATTTCACGAAAATTTGCATAGTTGAATCTCATTCTATAAACTTGAGCCAGAAGCTCACAAATACAAAGACATTGATTCTTTGGCGTGATCGTTTGGGTCATCCTAGGTCAACCATGATGCGTAAAATCGCTAAAAATTAAAATGGGCATGATTTATCAAACCAATTGAATTTACCATGTGATTACTTATGTGCTCCATGTGCACAAGAAAAATTAATCACTCGACCTTCATATGGTAAAATCACTTCTGAATCTCCAACATTTCTACAAAGAATTCAAGGTGATATATGTGGCCCAATCCATCCAGAATGTGGACCATTTAAATATTTTATGGTATTAATTGATGCATCAACTCGTTGGTCACATGTATGTTTGCTTTCTACAAGAAACATGACATTTGCCAAATTACTTGCTCAAATAATTAAATTAAGAGTGCACTTCCCTGAGTATCATATTAAATCAATTCGACTAGATAATGCAGGAGAGTTTACTTCTCAAGTATTTGATGATTACTGTCTATCATTAGGAATTGAAGTCGAACATCCAGTAGCTCATGTTCATACACAAAATGGTCTGGCAGAATCATTAATTAAGCGTTTGCAACTTATTGCAAGACCGTTGCTTATGCAATCAAAGTTACCTGTTTCAGCTTGGGGACATGCAATTCTACATGCATCAAAATTGATTAAAATTAGACCAACGGCTTATCATCAATTTTCACCATCACAGCTTTTAACCAGATCCCAACCAAATATTTCACATTTATGAAAATTTGGTTGCGCTGTGCATGTGCCAATTAGTCCCCCGCTTTGTATTAAAATGGGTCCTCAACGTAGGTTGGAAATTTATGTGGGATTTGATTCACCATCAATAATTCGTTATCTTGAACCTCTCACGAGTGATGTCTTCACTGTAAGATTTTCAGACTGTAAATTTGATGAGACAATCTTCCCGCCGTTAGGGGGAGGAAAGACCGTTCCAGTAGAACGGCATGAAATATCATGGAATAATCCATCCATGTCTCATTTAGATCTGCGTACCAAACAATGCCAATATGAGGTACAAAGAATTTTGCATCTTCAGAATATTGCAAATCAAATGCCTGATGCATTCAGTGATGTTTCAAAAATAACTAAATCTCACATTCCAACAGCAAATGCACCAGCTAGAATTGAAATCCCAAAAGAACCAAAAGCATCAAATGAATCTAAAGCAAGGAAAAAACATGGAAGACCAATTGGTTCAAAAGACTTGGCGCCTAGAAAAAGAAAGTCTAATGAAAAATCATCAATTAATAAACCTTCAGAAGAGGTTATAAATGATCTAAAAGATGAATTAAATGAAAATCCCAATTCTCCTAAGAAAGCCGAAGAAACTATTATCCCAGAAGAAATAATAGAAGCTTTCAAAAATAAAATGGTACCTAACAATAATGAGATCTCAATATTTTATACAAACTATGGAGAAATGTGGGATCGAAGTAAAATAATAATTGATGATGTATTCTCATTTGAAGTAGCTACTAAAATAAATGAAAGTCATGATTATAATGAGAATAATGATAATGAACCAACTAGCATAAATGAATGTCGAAAAAGACATGATTGACCAAAATGGAAAGATGTTATCCAAGTTGAGCTAGATTCACTTCAAAAACATGGTGTGTTTGGACCAATAGAGAAAACACCAGAAAATGTTAAACCAGTAGGTTATAAATGGGTATTCGTCCGAAAACGAAATGATAAAAATGAAGTTGTGAGATACAAGGCACGACTTGTCGCACAAGTTTTCCTACAAAGATCGGGTTTTGATTTTAAAGAAACATATTCTCCTGTTATGGATGTCATAACATTTCGATACTTGATAAGCCTTGTAGTTTCTGAAAAACTAGACATAAGGTTAACTGATGTTGTGATGGCTTATCTTTACGGTGAATTAGATACAAGTATTTACATGAAGATCCCAGATGGATATAGGTTGCCTGAAGAAAAATCAAAGTCGATGTACTCATTAAAACTGAGACGATCACCATATGGTTTGAAACAATCTGGAAGAATGTGGTATAATCGTCTGAGTGAATATTTGGTAAAAGCCGGATATAAAAACAATCTCATTTGTCCTTGTGTCTTTATAAAGAAATCGGTAAAGGGATTTGCTATTTTAGCAGTTTACGTTGATGATATAAATTTGATTGGAACTCCAGAAGAGATCCATGAAACAATAAATTACTTAAAGAAATAATTTGAAATGAAAGTTCTTGGAAAAACTAAATATTGTCTCGGTCTACAAATCGAGCATAATACTAATGGCATACTGATTCATTAGTCAAACTATATTGAGAAAATTCTGAAGCGTTTTCAAATGGATAAAGCATATCCACTTAGTACGCCTATGGTTCTCAGATCTTTGGATATTAAAAAGGACCCTTACCGTCCAAAAAGAAGATGATGAAAATGTGTTTGGGCCAGAAGTACCGTATCTCAGTGCCATTGGTGCATTATTATATTTAGCCCAATGCACGAGACCAGATATTGCATTCTTAGTAAATCTTCTAGCAAGATACAGTTCAGCACCAACAAAAAGACACTGGAATGGTATAAAACATATCATGAGATATCTTCGTGGAACGAAAAATTTAGGCTTATTTTATTCTGACATAGGTAATAACCCAAATCTAGTTGGCTATGCTGATGCAGGTTATCTTTCTGATCCACATAAAGCAAGATCACAAACTGAATATGTGTTTAGTAATAGTAATGCAGCTATTTCATGGCGATCTACAAAGAAAACGTTGGTAGCAACATCATCCAATCACTCTGAAATACTAGCACTACATGAAGCAAGTCGAGAATGTATTTGGTTAAGATCATTAATTGAGCATATTCGAAATACATGTCATATCCCTTCAGCTACAAAAGGATCAACTATTATTTATGAAGACAATGCAGCTTGCATAGCTCAGATTCAGACAGGTTACATCAAGGGTGATAGGACGAAACACATTTCTCCTAAGTTTTTCTTCACACACGAACTACAAAAGGACAACAAAATAGAGGTGAAACAAATCCAGTCCCAAGAAAATCCGGCTGATCTAGTCACAAAGGCACTTCCAAAATCAATGTTTTAGAAGATGGTGTATAAAATTGGTATGTGTCGGATGCATTCACAAACTAACTGAATAATGCATTATAAATCAGTGGGGCATTCAAACGTATGCTATAATGTACTATTTTTCCTTCACTAATATTTTTCCCACTGGGTTTTTTTAGTAAGGTTTTAATGAGGCATTATATTGATCCAGAAGCATCAATCCTCATAATGCTATAAGTTTTTAATGAGGCTATTATTATTATCAAACGCATATTCAAGGGGGAGTGTTATAATATATTTAAATAATATGGGTGAATATGCTAATGGTTAGGGACAGTATTGTATTTTCCATTAGATTTGGAGTCTATAAATATAGAACTCTTTTTTATTATAAATTTACCAAATGTGAATAATAAAATGTCTTCTCTCTTTAATAACTTGTTCTTATTTTATTTTGTAACATGTGGATAAGTGTGAGATAAAAAGTCAAAATATTCACTTTTTGGTATAATATAATTAAGGGTAATTTTATTTGTATCAACTTGTTTAATAAGTTAATCCACATTTTGACGATATTAAGGTAATCCACAACTATATTATTAGTTAATCCATGGTGGATTAACTAGCAAAATACGAACATAATTTCAATTTGAAGCCCAGATCAGGGTACACATTAAAATATTCATGCTATACTTGCTCACGCCATGCATAAATAATATCATAGACAACTCAAACAGCTATTGATTTCATGCAGACTATTACTAGTTCTAAATAATCATTGGATTACTCAGCTAACTACAAATAAAACTTTAAAAAATTAGTTTAATCTCAGGTTCCGTAACGCGAGAGAATTATGCAATAATGTTTTACCAATATCCAAATAACCAAGAAAAATGATCAAAATTTTGCTGTAACCTATATCTATCGGGTGGTTTCAAGACAATATTGTCCCGGTGTATGCAAGAAACAAAGAATAAATGGCCAAAATAAACACTTTAACTCGAATCCTCTACTGGAAACCAAAAGTTGCACCAATATTTGCCATTTTTTCAAAGTTATAATTTGAACAATTTTATCGAGGGAAACTTTATTCATATCCACCATTTCCATTAGTCGATCCACCGTAATTTTGTGGATTACTTCCTACTTTTATGATCTCTTTTAATTTTTAAAAATTGATTAGTTAATCCACTTATAGTTGGACCTTCTTCTCTCGTTTATTTTCCTTTCATTGTCTAATCAAGTCACAAACATATCACCTTTCGGTTAAATAAGAAAACAACAACAAGTGTAGGATGCCAAATCTGATCTCTTCTTCTTCTCATTATCATGTAGCATAAAGATGACATAATGCATATTGAAGTAGAAAAACAGAAGGTTGAGATAAAATGCCATATTTAAAAAAAAAGGATATTTCTTCTAAAATGATTCTTCTACTACTTTTGAGATAAATATTCTACTCAGTATATAATGATGCTACTACAAAGTTTTTCATAGTAGAAGATGAATATGACGTAATATATACTAAAAATGATCATTGCATAAAGGATTAGACTCATTATCTTAGTAGAAGATTCATCATGTAAAAATTTCCATCATGTAGAAAATCTGATCTAGTTAAAATATGTCAAACCATTCATTTTGTACAACATGAATATGTCTGAAAAGAGTAGTTCTACCAATATACTTGAGGAAATCAATTTTTTTGTTCAAACGAAAGTGAACGGGGGTTAGAGTATTCAAGATTTATAAGTAATGAAATAGATGGGAGTGAATAGATGCAACTATAAAAGAACAATAGAACAAACACAACAATAATGCAGTTGAGCAATGTGTAGATAATCTCGAGAAATCAACTTTTAGTACGGTAAATTCTAATTTTTGTGATTGTTTTAACTAGAGTTTATTTTTTTATTTAATCTTGATATTTTGTTATACAGGATAGTGAAATACTATGCTCAAAAGATAAAGTACTAGACTGGGATCGCACTTTTGCATTTCGAATTAGTAACGTATGTAACTTTTTTAACCTTAACGTTACAAAAAAGATATAAAATCAATTAATCTTTTATTTATAACTCAGGTCTTTAATTCACGTGATAAACTTACTAAATAGTGAAAAAATGTTGGAAAGTCGTATGGAGTAGTTGTTATTATTAAACTATGTGAAAATCCAAAAAATGGTCGTAGAGGTCGAATATCATATTGGTGTGAGAGAAGTGGATTTTACGTTGGGATCAACAAAAAGAGACCTACTGACAAACAAGTAAAGGCTTGAATGACAGAAACAAAGAAATGTGGATGTCCTTTCTTATTGAAAGGATTTAAACTGCCAATGCTTGATCAATAAAGAGTAGAAGTTATATGTGGACTTAATAATCATCCATTGAAAAAAATACAAATTTTGAACGACACTCATATGTTGAACCACAACTAAAGAAGTAGGTGAAATTTTCTCAATTTGTGTCAAGAGATTTACAACCTGTGCTAATGTTGAACTTGTAGAGAATTTATGGTTTGATTCAATAATAGTATGCAATTTTTGAACAAGTTGACAACAAAATCAATATTCTTTACTAGGAACATCTATTGGGTTGAGTTGTGACATATGGTGTTATATGAGATTGTAGAAATGAAGAGAACTGAAGATGAATGGTCAGTGAGTTGTTTTTGATAGTAATACATCATCTCTTTTAGAGATTTTGCTGTCCAATACTAGTTGAATATCTTGTACCCATCTGAAGCTAAAGTGGAATCCATTAACATTTGTTTGTTCTAAGAAATTGATGTTTCACATCTCTTCTTCTACTTCTTCTTTTTTTATTTTTTTATTTTTTATTTAAGAATTTATTTGTGTACGCATGTGTTATGGTGTATGATTATTGTGTAATGCATAATCCAATTGATTTTAGTTGAATGAATATGGTTATTGTGTATGCATGCGTTATGGTGCATGATGTATTTCATAAAGTACAAAAAATGTTCAATACTCAAAATAATAATAATAAAATTAGTAAATTCATACACATGTGGATAAACTAATAAATTAGTAAATTCATCCATAAGTGGATAAACTAATAAATTAGTTGTGGATAAACTCAAGTGTGAATCAACTAATAAAAACGGTGGATATGAATAAAATTTTCCTTTTATACTAAAAATTCTTACCGTGATAAATATTTTTCCCATCTTCGTCCTACCAGATCACAAAGTGAATGGTTAGAAATTAAGTATTGATTTATAAAGCTTATCTAGTTGTGGTTGTTGATTGGATGGGTGCTGCATGGACTATGAATAATGAGCATGTAGGTAATCAAATTTGGCAACTTATATTTGTTGGATTCAAGTATAATGTTTTTGTAATTGAGACGAGCAGTGGAAAAAAAAGTGAGAGAAGAAGATGGAAGCATACAAATGTGGATTAAGTAATTGATTTTTTAAAATTAAAATCGACCATAATAATTAAGTAATGAAAATGGTATTTTGGGTTATAAATTAATTACGGGAAAATAATTAATTATTTGGGTCTGAAAATTTTATATGTTGTAGAACATATATAATGTGATTTTTTGGAATTTTTTCTAGATTTTTCCTAAGTGTTTTAGTGGTTATATAAAATTATTTAAGGTATGGGACTTAAATGTTTTATATATAATTAAAAGAGGAGAAGGGACTCTTTGTAAAAGATTTAAGTTATAAAATCTGGAAAAGTTGGCAGCACTTTTGACAAAGTGCGGTACTTTTTATTGGTAAAGAAAACGAAAACCAATCACAATTAGACACGTAAGGCAGGTTAGGTGAAAAGAACTATTTGCTACAAGTTTTCAACTGTTTCGTCTCTTTCGACACCAGGTTTCGTCTCCAAAACGATCGCCCTCGAAACAGTCGAAACCAATGCATATGGTGTCATGCAACTGGTACGTAATGAATTGGATGATGGCAGAAGGTAGGGAGTCAAAACCAGGGGTTTCGAAGGGGTTGAGGTAGTCCTTTGTTTTTAAATAAAAGAAATACACCTGCTTGCTTTTGACTAAAAGGCTTTCGACTAAGTAGCTTTCGACCAAGTCAAATGATTTAAAGAAATGGTTTCGATTAGGTTGCGTCTCTGTTTTCAAATAAATGCTTTCGACTAAGTCAGGACCTTTTTGCTGCCGCATTTCTACCTTTCGACCCAAATGGTTTCGAAAGGGTTGTTTTGTTTTTCTAAAACCGGGCCACCTCTCCAATGCTTTCGAAAGGATGGTTTTGACACTATCACTTCATTACTTAGGAAATGGATTTCGAAGCAGTTGCTTTCGACTTAAATGTTTTAAGGACCCATTTTCTATAAGTAAAGTAAAACCCAAATGGTTTTGAAAGAGATAGTTTTAAAAGGTTCTGAAACTGATGCTTTCGACTTTAACGGGTTTCTGATCCTTTTGCTCTACTTGAAGGCAGAATCCAAATGGTTTCGACCGAGACATTTTTGAACGGTTTTGAAAGGTTTCCACATGTTTTAAATTGAACCCAAAGTGCTTTCGAAAGGATTAAGTTTGACTGTTTTGAAAGGTTTAATAATAGTTTCGAAAGGGGTGGTTCCCTGGGGTTTCGACAAGGTTGAAAATGAAGAATTTTCCTATGTTTTTGAAAGGAAATACTTAAAAGGTTTTAAAAGGGGTCAATCGCTTTTTGTTTTTTCAATGGCCTCTCCCGCCCATCCCTCTCACCATGCCCTGTCCTTTCAAACTGCCATCCCCTCAACTTCAACTGTTCCTAAACCTGCTTCCTCCTCGGCTATTTTACCTTCCTCTCCTCTAGCCTTACCACCGCCAGTCCCACCACCTCCCCCTGTTCAACCCAATCCTCCCTTCCCTACAGCCTCCTCATCCCTTTCCTGGTCCTCTCTTTTTAAAAGCAAACCATGAATTGCCGGTCAATACTCTCCAGTTGAAATTCCACTAACTTATGATGGTACAGCTATGGTACCACCCAGAGACGTAATAGAAGCTGGAAATGCTGTTTGGGATGAATGGTTGGTTGGTTTTTTTCTTGATAAGCCTTTGTCATACATGACAGTTATCAACCATTTAAAGAAGCTTTGGAAATTGAAAGGGGAAATAAGAATAAAATCTGATGGGATCCTGTTCCTTTTCCATCTTTCCTGTGCTGAGGATAGAAAGAAAATAGTTGAAGCTGACCCTATATTTCTAAGGAACAAGATCTTCATAATCAAAGCTTGGGATCCTTATATTGGGAATAGCTGCAGTACTATAAAATCAGTGCCTGTTTGGATAAAATTATCGAACATACCTCTTTACGCTTGGTCTCACCTAGGAATAAATTGGTTAGCATCAAGAATCGGAAGGCTACTCTATTTGGACTCTTCCACTGATAAAATGGAGAGGATTGGTTTTGCAAAATGCTTAGTTGATGTCACACCGAACCATGATTTGGTTGAAGAGTTTCCTGTGAAATTAGTAGATGGATCAACACAAATGGTAAAGGTCAGCTATCTCTGGAAACCTGAAATTTGTACCCTATGCAAAGAATTTGGTCACATGAAAGAGGTATGCTTGAGAGGAGGTGGAGATAAAGATATTTATGAGGAGGAGACGGTGAATAATAAGAAAATGCAAGAAGGAATATTATTTGAGCAGATGGAAGGTAAGCAAGCTAGCAAAAACAAACAAACTTGGAGGAGAGTTGTTAATAAGAGAACAAAAGATGGAGTGGGAAAATTACTGACGGTACCAGTAACAAATGTAAAAGCGAAATATGTTAAGGAGGCAGATACCACAACAACAGCGCAGCAACATAAGGAAATTAGTGATAATGGTGGAACATGTGGAAATGAAAATCAAGTGGTTGATGGAGATTCTGTCAATAAGCAAGGCTCTATTCTATTAAAAAACAATTTTGATGTGTTAACTGAAATGCAAAATGAAGATGATGATGAGATTGCGGCAACCAATGGTGAGCATCCTGATGAGATGGATAGTAACTTAGTTGACTTGTTTGTTACAAACACAGGTGGTAATGTTGGCAAGAATAATGGTCTTGTGCATACTGAAAGAATACAAAGGATGCAGAATCAACAGGAGGAATGTGATAAACAAAATGTGAATGCCACTGAACCACAACTGCATGCTAATATCCACTTGACAACACAACAACATGATAACTACATTCGCAACCAAACTTCAGATTCCTCTCAACTTACCAAGAAAAATGGACTTGAGATGTTGAGTACAACTTCTGTTGGATTACTCAGAACCCAGAATCAAGTAGAGGAATGTGACAATCAATCTGTGCATGCTACTGATACCCTGATGTTTGAAAATGACTACATGTTAACACAACAACCTATAAGTATTTCCTGCAACCAATTTCCATTTTCCTCCAATCGTACCAAAATCAACACAAACCCAGACATTCTTGATGAGACTTTCTGTAACACAATGCAAACTCAAATTTTTGATTTGGTCTACTCCATGCAATCTTCATCCATCTCTTCTGCCTCCCCGCCCATCTTAATTCCTTATCCACCTGCCAATGCTCCTATAAATCAACCGTATGTTTTTCTAGGAACTATACCGGGTTGGAAAACTCCTCCTGCAGAATCATCAAATGACATTTTCCAAACTCCAGAAAATGATATAAGCAAGAGGCTTAAGAAAACAAAGAACCTTAAACAAAACCATTCCAAATTAAATTCTCCAATAACAAGGAGCATGAAAGAAGGAGAACACATTTCCATGGTTTAATTATGTTACACAATATTGGTGCATGGAATATAATAGGATCTCATAACTTCCTCAAGCTTGATCAGGTTAAGCAACTAATCTCCAAACATCAACTTTCTATTTTTGCAATTCTTGAAACTAAATTGAATCTCCCCCTTTCTATTTCTACTGCGAAATACATAAATCCTTCTTGGATGTTGTCTCATAATCTTCCTGAAGCAAGCTACGGGCGTATTATGGTTATTCATAATCCTGAGCAACTAACACTTCAACCCCTCCTAGTAACTCCTCAACTAATGCACTTTCATGCTAAATACTTCAATTCTACCACCTCTTTCTATATCACCTTCATATACGCTTTTAACTCCGCTTCATCTAGGAAAACTCTTCTCAATCTTATTCCATCTCTTAGGCAAGAATCCCATCCTTGGGTTGTTCTTGGAGATTTCAATTGCTGTCTATCCTTGTCTGACAAGCATGGAGGCCTTCCCCTCGTGCCAAACGATATCCTTCCTTTAAACTCCGCAGTTAATGACTCATCTTTACTTCCTATCTGCAAAAATGGTGCACTGTTCTCTTGGAACAATAGGTCAAGGAACGGTGCCCGAATCTTTTCCAATATTGATCATGCTTTCTGTAATTACAAAGCTCTCACAACTTGGCCTAAGCTATCCACTCATTTGCCCCAACCTATCCTCTTTGATCACTCTCCTCTAATCCTGACCACTGGGAAGATGCCACTTGGAGCCAAAAGGGGGTTTAAATTTTATAATGCTTGGGTCAATGATCCCGAGTTTAATAATATTATTAAAAATGCTTGGTCACATAAGTACTTTGGAAATCCCATGTTTATTTTTTGCAGAAAACCCAGATCGACAAAGGAAGCCTTAAGGGCTTGGGCTAAAGCTAAGTTTGGTAATGGAAATCTACAATCAACAAAACTTATGGACCAGCTTAAGGAAGCTCAGGATCTTATGATGGCTCATCCTGAAGATGCTGGGATGGCTGAAAAGGAGGCTTCCCTATTCAATGACCTCAATCTTGCTTTAGCTAATGAATGTGAGATGAAGAAGCAACAACTTCGAATCAAATGGGCGGCTGATGGTGATAGAAATACAAAATATTTTCATGCCTCCCTCAAGGCCAAACACTCAACAAATAACATGTCTACCATTTTAGATGAAGCAGGTAATCTAAACTCAACCCCTGAATCTGTTGAAAAAGCTTTTCTCATGTATTACTCTAGCCTATTTGGAAATACTAGCAACTTTGAACCCGAACTAGATCTTCTGTCCACTATTTCTCTTCCCAAAATTAATCATGATGAAGCCAACTTCCTGGTTGCTAAAGTTACAAATGAAGAAATAAAGAACTCCCTATTTGCAATGAATAAGTGCTCCTCTGGTGGTCCGGATGGTTACAATGTGGTATTTTTTACTTCTACCTGGGATATTGTAGGAGGGCAATTTATCAAGGCTGTGCACAACTTCTTTGACAAGTTCAAGTTACTGAAATCGGTGAATGCTACCAATTTGGTGCTCATCCCCAAGACCAAGCATGCTTCATCTGTTTCCTGCTTTAGGCCTATCTCTTGCTGCAATGTGGTTTATAAATGCATTTCAAAAATTATTGCAACGAGGCTTGTTTCTGTTTTGCAAAGAATTATTTCCAACAACCAAGTTGCTTTCCTGCCGAATAGAAACATTCTTGACAACATAATGCTAGCTCATGAACTCTTAAAAGGATATAACAATGTTGCTGTATCGCCGCGAGCTATGTTAAAACTTGATTTGATGAAGGCTTATGATTCTATTCAGTGGAAGTCTATTGTTAGGATTATGTCGCTGATGGGCTTTCCTAATGTCTTTGTTGCTTGGATTTATGAGTGTATTTCTACACCCACCTTCTCTTTGATTCTCAATGGTGCTAGCACTGGCAACTTTGCTTCCAAGCAGGGTATAAGGCAAGGGGATCCACTTTCCTCCTATCTCTTCATCATGGTCATGGAAGTCTTCACTTGTTTGTTAAGGCCTCTGTTTCTAAACAAACAAATTCATTTCCACCCCAAATGCAAAGAACTTCAAATTTCTGCTCTCCTATTTGCAGATGACATCATGATTTTCACTAAGCCCAGTCTGCAATCTTTGGACTGTATTAAAAGAACCCTTCACCAATTCTACTTGATGACTGGTCTAAAGCTTAATTTCAATAAATCTAGCATTTTGTTCGCCGGAATATCTAGCTTACAGGAAATGAATCTCTCCTCATATGCAGGTATGCAGTCCATGTCTTCTGACATGAATTATCTTGGGCTTCCCCTTTGCACCTCTAGAGTTACTCATGCCAACTGCTTGCCTTTATACGAAAAAATTACAGCTGTTATGGATTGTTGGGCTAACAGTTTCTTAACACAAGCTGGTAGATTGGTTCTTGTTCAATCTGTGAGCTTCTCTTTAATGGTATACTGGGCTAGGGTTTTCATTCTACCTTTAAAGCTTTTGAAAATGGTCAGAAGAGCAATGATGAGATTTTTTTGGTTTGGAACAATACACACGAGGAAAGTTCTGCCATGTTCCTACTCCACCATTAAGAAGCCTAAGTGTAAAGGAGGGTTGGGCTTGCATAGTATTGAGGATTGGAATAAGGCTGCTTACAGTCATCATATCAATGCTTTGTTACTAAAGCATGATACATTGTGGGTAAAATGGACCATCAGGTATAACATTGGGGCTAATAATTTCTGGCTAATGGAGACTCCTCAATCGTGTAGTTGGATTTGGAGGAGTATTTTAAAATTAAGGCACACTTTTAAGTTCTTTGTTCAAATTAAACTGTCTGAAGGTAGCTTGTGTAAGTTTTGGACTGATCCATGGCTAGACAAGGGAATCATACTTGATCAAGTATTCTCATACCAGCAGAAGCAACAATCTGGCATTAGTGGCAATGCATTGGCAGTTGATCACATTGTTAATGGAAAGCTAGTGCTGCCTTATACTAGTAATCAGATTGTCAGAACCTTTTGGAGGCATTATGAAACATATACTTTTGTCCCTGATGAACATGACACGGTGCTGTGGAATGACCATGTTCATTCCATATCCGGAGTGTATAAGGCCTTGCATGGTCTGGTTGCCATGCCTGATAGTAAGTGGAAGCAGGTAACATGGTCTGCTGTATCTAGTGGCAGTGACAATCTAATGTTCTGGAAGGTAATGAACAAAGCTCTTATGACAAGAGATAAATTAATACGATATGGTCTGCCTATTCTTCCCTCATGTGAACTGTGTGATGATCATTGTGAGAGTGTTGATCACTTATACTTTGATTGTCCTTATGTTCTTCATATCTGGACCAAAATGTTAGGATGTATACAGAGGATGATCCCTACTCCCATCATCAGTAATCATTAGAACCTTATTGAGAATGCAGTTGGGTGGAAGGATGAAATAAAGCTTTATTTCTTTTTTATTTTGAAAAAGCTTTTAATGGTCATATGGAAGGAAAGAAATAAGAGAGTTTTTGAAGGGATATGTGGAAGCAAGGAAATGGTATGGTCTGTTTTAAAGTAAGAAATTTTGAAAGGGATGCGGGTAAGCAAACACAGGTTTTTGGACATTCAATTTGAACCATGGATACCATAGTTCTGTTTGTTTGTGTCTCTTTTGTTGTCTTTGTTTTTTTTCCTTTCCTTTTTTTTCGTTATGTGTAATCTCTTGCATGTGTTTTCTTCCATTAATAAACCTGGTAGGGGTCCAGTTTAACCTCGCTTAACTTGCAAAAAAAAAGGGGATGTCTGTTATTTTGAACCTTTCAGAGAAAAGAAAGGAGAGAATTTTCGAATGTTTTCAAAAGGCAGTATTTAATGGTTTCGAAAGGGGTTTTTCAATGGTTTCAAAGGGGTTACCTTCAAGGGTTTCGAAAGGGTTGTTTAAACGGTTTTAAACAAAGGTTTCGAATGTAATAAAAAGGCAATATAGCCTAAGTATTTTCAAGTTAAAAAGGGTTTTGATTTGTTTGGAAGGATACTTAATTCTTATTAAATCCCATCAACATTATTTTGAGTAAAGTATATATAACATGGCAAAATGGCTTAGAGTAAAAGCTAAAGATATATTTTCCTTGTACATATATATATGATTTGAAGGACTAAATAATTTTGAAAAGGTTTTTAAGGAAAATTTAAAGGGTAGTTAACCCTAAGAAAATAATCTAGACAGTTAGTCCATTTTGCAGGCAATCAGCCTAGATTTTGGACAGTTAGTCCAGTTTACGGGCAGTCAGCCCAGTTGTATGGACAGATAGTACATTTGTAGCATAATGGACCTTGCTATTATGTGTAGGCAGATAGTTCACATATTACCTGTTTTACGGACAGATGGTCTATTTATTAGCATAAAGGATATTGTTATTTTGATATAACTAGTTTGATTGCAGGAAAGGATTTGCAAAGTATATGTTTTAAAGAGGATATTAGTGAGGGGAAACTCATTCCGCTAAGCGGTGTGGTCTCACTTAATATCAGTAAACAGAGATGTAACGGAATTATTCACACCAGGCTTTTTATCTGGCTTGAAGTTTTTGTTCCCCTTAAACTCTCGGGTACTCAAAATTGATTTGAGTAGGCTGAGGGTTGAGGTTTTCAGGTTTTTGTCTTTTGGCGAATAAAGCATCCGAAGACGAGCAGGTGGCTGATAGATAGCTAATTAGGATTTGTCATTTCATTTTATTTTGATTCCGCTATGTATATAAGTCAGATATGACTATATTGCTTTGATCAACCAAGGGGGCATCATCATATGTCGCTCTTGGCGTATTTTTGTAATGATATATTTAATCATTGCCGGGGAAACATTAAAGGATTATGTAACATGAATATGAATTATTGTTTTGAAATGTAATCAGCAAAGTGTTGTTTTGAAATCTGAGATTTTGTTCATATTCATGTGCTTCTGATATTATGGATACCATTACATTACCGTATTTTGTCACCATAAGTTAATACTATGGATGACTGCAACATCTGTAGCGCTTATCTTTTGGCCTAAAGATACGGGATGTTACAACTTGGTATCAGAGCATGGTTTATGAAAAACTATAAATTAAAAATGATTTTTAAAACATAATCCTAAGGAATTAGAGTAAGATTGTGGGCATGGGATAACGTTATAGTAACATACTTATATTTGTTATATATAAGTATACGCTTTATCTCTAGACTACTATCTTTGTTAGGTTATTTTCTGTATCTCATAAGGTTTGAATACAGATATGGAAGGAAGTAGAGGAAGAGTTAACCAAGAAGGGGAGGGCACCGTAGGAAATTCCAGGCCTAATGTGAGAAGAGGTCAAGGTCAGGCACAAGCAGGGAATACAGGAGCTGGAGTTCCGCAAGTGGACATGGGGGCTATGTATCATTTTTTTGTGAATATGATGCAAGCTGGAGTTGCCGTTGGAATGGTAGGAGGAAATTCTGCTGGGGTAGGAGTTTCGGAAGCTCCGGTAGTTAATCACTATGCTAAGTTGAGTGGATATTACACCAAGCTTAGATGAAAGCCGTTTGTTGGAATGGAGGATGCCATTGAGGTAGATAATTGGCTGTTACACTGTGAAAGGATTTTTGCATATTTTGGGCTCACTGATGAGCAGAAGAGGAGTTTGGCATCTAGATAGCTTCAGGGAGCAGTTCTATTCTGGTGGAATAGTGTGACTACGGCGGTAGATGAGGAAACTATGACCTAGGAAGATTTCAAGGGAAGGTTCCAGGAGAGGTTTATGTCAACAATGGCACAGTTAGCTCTGATCAGGAAGTTTGTTGAGTTAGAGTAGGGGGAGATGTAAGTTATGGAGTATGCAAGGAAATTCGAGGAGTTGGCCCGGTATGGGTATGCTTCAGTGGACACAGTCATGAAGAGGAATGAAAAGTTCATCAGGGGGTTGAAGCCTGAGTTGGCCAGGGCCACATTACCTCATATTAGAAATCCTTCTGACTTTGTTGTGGAGATGGCCTTGAGGCATGAGGAGTTGCTTCATTCTCTGGAGAAGAGTAAGGTTAAAGAAGTCCAAATCAGGCAGAATCAGAAGAGGAAGTTCTTTCCGAAGAAAGGTGCTCAGAAGGGTGGAGCAGCTAAGAAGGGGAAGTCTAAGATTGTCTGTTTCAAGTGTGATAAGAAGAGGCACTATGCTAATGAGTGTCGTGCCGAGAAGGCTAAGGAAGTGGCTGGGAGAAAGAATGTCAGGTGCTACAACTATGACCATATAGGCCACTACAAGAGCCAATGCAAGGAGCCCACTAAGGATGGAAAGGGCAAGGTGTATGCATTGGAGCCTGCTACTTCAAAGCCAACAGCTCAAAAAAAAGGAAAGTCAGTCTTGGGAGGTACGCTTCATATTCACAGTATGACTGTTAGCGTTCTATTTGATACTGGTGCATTGCATTCTTTTATATCTAGATGTTTGATAAATAAGCTCAACCTAGAACCCACTTATTTAGTTACTTCCTTATGGGTTGTGAATCCAATAGAAGGGTATGCAACTCTAGGGATGAGATGTGATCAGTTAGAGTTTGACCTGTTAGGTCATACTTTTGTTTGCAGTTTGCATGTGTTTGATTTTGTGGGGTTCGGGATTATTCTTGGGATGGATGGTTAAGTGAGTATGATGCTAGGATATTTTGCCAAGATAGGAAAATATCTTTTAGTCACCCAGATTGTAATGATCGGATAGTTTATACCGTAGAAGGTTCTTGCGGTGAGATGTATGCTTTGTTGGGTGCTATGGAGTTGGATGATTAGTTGATTCGAGTTTTCGTGGTTAGAGAGTTCGCAGCTGTTTTTGAGCCTGTAGTTGGATTGCCGCCAAAATGAGCCATTGAGTTTCGGATAGATTTGGTTCTGGGAGCAAAACCAGTGAGTAGACCGCCAAGCAGGATGACCCCTATAGAGATCAGGGAGTTGAAGGTGCAGTTGGTGGATTTAGAAGGCAAGAATTTTATCAGGCCGAGTGGTTCGCCATGGGGGGCAGCTATAGTGTTTGCTAAGAAGCCGGATGGATCGTTAAGGCTATGTATCGATTATCGTAAGTTGAATGAGAGGACGACAAAGAATCGATATCCATTGCCACGGATTGACGGTTTGTTCGACCAGTTGAGCGGAGATAAGGTATTTTCGCAGTTGGATTTAGCGACAGGTTTCCATCAGCTCAGGGTAGCAGAGGATAGTATACCTTTGACAACATTTAGACCAGATATGGGTCATACGAATGGTTAGTTATGCCATTCAGACTGACTAATGCGCCAGCTTTCTTTGTGGATTTGATGAACCGGGTTTTACGAGAGCACTTAGATAGGTTTGTATTGGTTTCCATAGACGATATCTTGATTTACTCTAAGGATTAAAGAGAGCATGAAGTTCATCTTAGAGTGGTGCTTGAGACATTGAGGTAGCATCAGCCGAAGGCGAAGTTTTCGAAGTGTCATTTTTGGAAGAAAGAAGTGAAGTTTCTTAGTCATGCAGTCTCAGAGAAAGGGTTATCAGTAGATCCGACTAAGATTGAGGTAGTAAATAGTTGGAAAAGACCCGAGACAGTAACCGAGATAAAGAGTTTCCTTGGGTTGGCTGGTTATTATCGGAGATTTATTAAGGACTTTTCGTGAATAGTGGCACCGATGTCCAAGCTGACAAGAAAGGATGTAAAGTTTGTATGGACTGATAAGTGTGAGAAGGCATTACAGAGTTTGAAACACTTATTGACCCATGCACTGGTGTTAGTTGTTCCGAAAGGGAATCAAGATTTGGTGGTTTATACCGATGCGTGTGGAACAGGATTAGGAGCTGTGCTGATGCAGAGAGGTAAAGTGATTGCCTATGCTTCTAGACAGCTTAGACCACATGAGGTCAGATATCCAATGCATGATTTAGAGTTGGCTGCATTTATTTTTGCTTTGAAGGTGTGGAGACATTACCTTTTGCGAGAAAGGTTTGAGTTATATACAGATCATAAGTCGCTGAAGTATTTGTTCTCTCAGAAGGAGTTGAACATGAGGCAGCAGAGGTGGTTAGAGTTTATCGTTGCTTATGATTTTGGGATTGAGTACACACCAGGAAAGGCAATAAGGTTGCAGACGCACTTAGCAGGAAATATCAAAATGCAGTTTTAGCGACGATTGCTGAGTGGAAGGACTTGGAAGGATTAGCTGATTGCAAAGTGTAGTGGAGATCTGAGGCTGGGTCTAGTGGAGATACAGTTGTATGATCTTGTTTAGAAGTTCGACCAGTGTTGATTGAAAAGATTGCTTCTAGGCAAATAGAGGATTTGATTTTAGCTGAGCGGATCAGGAAACTAAGAGATGGAACTAAGAGCGATGACTTGAAAGATTTCAGCCTTGACTAGAATGGGAGGTTGAGAAAGAAAGGAAGATTATGTGTTCCGGGTGTAGGAAACACGAGGAAGGAAGTCTTAGAGGAGTGTCATCGTTCAAAGTTCTCTATCCACCCAGGAGGTACTAAAATGTATCAGGATATGAAGAGGAGTTTCTTCTGGGAAGGTATGAAGCAAGATATTGGGTTATGTGTGAAGCAGTGTATGGTTTGCCAACAGGCAAAAGCTGGACACCAGAAACCAAGTGGGTTGCTTCAACTGTTAGATATTCCAGTATGGAAGTGGGATTCTATCTCCATGGATTTTATTGACGGGTTGCCTAGGTCGAACAGAGGAAATGATAACATATGGGTTATAGTGGACAGATTGTCCAAGAGTGCCCATTTCATTCCAGTTAGGTCAACCAGAACGGCGCCTGTTTTGGCAAGGTTATTCCTGAAGAATGTAGTTAGACTGCATGGAGTTCCTAGTAGCATAGTTAGTGATAGAGATCCTTTGTTTACTAGTGAATTCTGGAAGAGTCTACAGGAAGTTTTGGGAACCAAGCTCAAGATAAGTACCGCTTACCATCCGTAGACTGATGGGAAAATGGAGAGAGTTAACAAGATCTTAGAAGATTTGTTAAGCGCTTGTGTTCTGGATTTCGGGGGATCATGGGAAGAGCATTTGCATTTAGTCGAGTTTTCGTAGAACAACATCTATCAGACTAGTATTGGGATGGCACCGTTTGAAGCTTTGTATGGAAGGTCATGCAAATCTCCCATTTGTTGGCTAGAGTCTGGGGATAGGTTGGTTTTTGGTCCAGATTTAGCCCAAGAAGCCGTGGATAAGATTGAGGTCATTCGGGCTAGAATGAAGGAGACTCGGTCTAGGCAGAAAAGTTATGTAGCTAAGAGACGGAAAGATCTAGAGTTCTTAGTTGAGGACCAGGTTTTCGTCAAAGTATCACCGATAAAGGGTGTGATAAGATTTGAGAAATCAGGGAAGTTAGCACCGAGATTCGTTGGACCTTTTCCTATTGTTGAGAGGATCGGGAAGCTCACATATAGAGTGGAGTTACCGAGCAGTTTGGCAGGAGTCCACGATGTTTTTCATGTTTCTCATCTCAGAAAATGTGTTAGGGACCCGGAGATTGCTATTGCACCGACTGTGCTAGATGATGTTGTGGTAGAGCCAGATTTGACCATAGTAAGGAAGCCAGTTTTTATAGTTGCGAGAGATGAGAAGAGGCTTAGAAACAAGACAGTCAGATTAGTCAAAGTCCAGTGGAGCGACGATGACAGGGAATGTACTTGGGAGATTGAGAGCAGGATTAGAGATACTTATCCTGACTTGTTTGATGGTATGTTTTACCTTCTTGTTTGATTTGTTGTGTACCTTATCGTAATTTTGAGGATGAAATTCTTTAAGGAGGAGAGTCTGTAACACCCTAGATTTTTGGTGACATTATTTAGGATATTTAATTAGTTGGATTAAATAAAATAATGTGTTGATTAAGGGATTGAGATTTGATTTTAATTAAGGTGTAGCTGTGCCATTTAACCATGAATTAAAATAAGAGTTAACTTGAAATAGAGGAGGGGTAAAATGGGAAAGAGGCCATTCCTATATCTATTACCCACAGCCGTGTAAAATCTACACGTTCATTTCATTTCAAAATTATATAAAACAAGGCCGGCCGCCATTAACAAAGAAGAGAAGAAGAAAAGCTAGGAAGAAGCTAATTCCAATCAAATCTATTCACATCTCAATCTCCATAATCTCTAAAAGCTAAGATGAATAATGTTTACGTCTCATTTTTTATTATGCTTTCGATTTTAATATGAATTCCGAATATTTTGCAATGATTTTCCATGTTTTTGAATGATGAAATGAATATATATACTTGTTGATGAATTATGGTTATTCATATTGAATTTATGATATGTTTTAAGGTGAAAACCCCATAAAATGACATCCAAATGCTTTGCGAATTTTTATAAAGACCATAAATATTATTTTGGAGACGGTTTTCAATTTTCAGATTTTTCTGAATTTTGGTGGAATTAATATGAATTTTCTAGTAAAGAAAATGGTATTTTGCGTTATAAATTAATTACGGGAAAATAATTAATTATTTGGGTCTGAAAATTTTATATGTTGTAAAACATATATAGATTTTCTAGAATTTTTTGTAGATTTTTTCTAAGTGTTTTAGTGGTTATATAAATTTGTTTAAAGTATGGGACTTAAATGTTTTATATATAATTAAAAGAGGAGAAGGGGCTTTTTGTAAAAGGTTTAAATTATAAAATCTGGAAAAGTCGGCAACACTTTTGACAAAGTGCAGTAATTTTTATTGGTAAAGAAAGAGGCAACCAATCACAATTAGACACGTAAGGCAGGTTAGATGAAAAGAACTATTTGCTACAAGTTTTCCACTGTTTCGTCCCTTTCGACACTAGGTTCCGTCTCCATAACTATCGCCTTCGACATAGTCGAAACCAATGCATATGGTATCAGGCAACTGGTACGTAATGAACTGGATGATGGCGGAAGGTAGGGAGTCGAAACAAAGGGTTTCGAAGGGGTTGAGGCAGTCCTTTGTTTTTAAATAAAAAAATACACTTGCTTGCTTTCGACTAAGTAGCTTTCGACCAAGTCAAATGATTTAAAAGAAATGGTTTCGATTGGGTTACACCTCTGTTTTCAAATAAATGCTTTCGACCAAGTCAAGAACTTTTTGCTGCCGCATTTCTACCTTTCGACCCAGATGGTTTCGAAAGGGTTGTTTTGTTTTTCTAAAACCTGGCCACCTCTCCAATGCTTTCGAAGGGATGGTTTTGACACTATCACTTCATTACTTAGGAAATGGATTTCGAAGCAGTCGCTTTCGACTTAAATGTTTTAAGGATCCGTTTTCTACAAGTAAAGTAAAACCCAAATAGTTTCGAAAGAGACAGTTTTAAAAGGTTTCGAAACTGATGCTTTCGACTTTAATGGGTTTCTGATCCTTTTGCTCTACTTAAAGGCAGAATCCAAATGGTTTCGACCGAGACGTTTTTGAACGGCTTCAAAAGGTTTTCACATGTTTTAAATTGAACCCAAAGTGCTTTCGAAAGGATTAAGTTTAACTGTTTTGAAAGGTTTAATGAATGGTTTTGAAATGGGTGGTTCCCCAGGGTTTCGAGAAGGTTAAAAAGGAAGGATTTTCCTATGTTTTCGAAAGGCAATACTTAAAAGGTTCTAAAAGGGGGATGTCTATTATTTTGAAGCTTTCGGAGAATAGAAAGGACTTTCGAATGTTTTTGAAAGGTAGTGTTTGATGGTTTCGAAAGGGGTTTTTCAATGGTTTCGAAGGGGTTGCCTTCAAGGGTTTCGAAAGGGTTGTTTAAATGATTTTAAACAAAGGTTTCGAATGTAATAAGTAGGCAATATAGCCTAAGTATTTTCAAGTTAAAAAGGGTTTTGATTTGTTTGGAAGGATAGTTAATCCTTATTAAATCTCATCAACATTATTTTGAGTAAAGTATATATAACATGGCAAAATGGCTTAGAGTAAAAGCTAAAGATATATTTTCCTTATACATATATATATGATTTAAAGGACTAAATCATTTTGAAAAGATTTTCAAGGAAAATTTAAAGGGTAGTTAACCCTAAGAAAATAATCCGGACAGTTAGTCCATTTTACAGGCAGTCAGCCTAGATTTTGGACAGTTAGTCTAGTTTGCGGGCAGTCAGCCCAGTTGTATGGATTGATAGTCCATTCGTAGCATAACAGACCTTGCTATTATATGTGGGCAGATAGTTCACATATTACCTATTTTACGAATAGATAATCCATTTATTAGCATAAAGGATATTGCTATTTTGATATAACCAGTTTGATTAACCAGTTTAGTTGTAGGAAAGGATTTGCAAAATATATGTTTTAAAGAGGATATTAGTGAGGGGAAACCCGTTCGGCTAAGCAGCGTGGTCTCACTTAATATCAGTAAAAATAGATGTAACAAAATTATTCACACCAGGCTTTTTGTTTGACTCCAAGTTTTTGTTCCCCTTGAACTCTCGGGTACTCAAAATTGATTTGACTAGGCTGAGGATTGAGGTTTTCAGGTTTTTGTCTTTTGGCGAATAAAGCATCCGAAGACGAGCAGGTGGCTGACGGATAGCTAATTAGGATTTTCCGTTTCATTTCGTTTTGATTCCGCTGTGTATATAAGTCAGATATGACTATATTGCTTTGATCAACCAAGGGGGCATCGTCATATGTCGCTCTTAGCGTATTTGTGTAATGCTATATTTAATCATTGCCGGGGAAACGTTAAGGTATTATGTAACATGAATATGAATTATTGTTTTGAAATGTAATCAACAAAGTGTTGTTTTGAAATATGAGATTTTGTTCATATTCATGTGCTTCTGATATTATGGATATCATTATCATTACCGTACTTTGTCATCATAAGTTAATACTATGGATAACTGCAGCATCTGTAGCGCTTAGCTTTTGGCCTCCAGATACGGGATGTTACAAATATAATTAAGAGGTTTTTTGGCTCGGGGAAAAAGTCGAAGAAAAATTTAATTTCGAAAACAAGAAGTTTTTTTAGGCTAAAAAACACTTTTTAGTGTAAATCACAGAATTATAGTTGTAACTATCATTTTCTGTTTACACTAAAAAGTGTCCTTCGGACTAAAAAACAAAATTGTTGTCCTTGAGAATAATTTTTTTTGCAACTTCTTCCCTGTGCATATTTTCTTATATAATTAAGGGTAATTTTATTTGTGTTAACTTTTTAATAAGTTAATCCACATTCTGACGATGTTAAGTTAATCCTCAACTATACTATCAGTTAATCCATGGTGGATTAATTAACAAAATACAAACATAATTTCAAATTGAAGTCCAGATCAAGGTACAGATTAAAATATTCATGCTATACTTGCTCACGCCATGCATAAATAATACCATAGGCAACTCAAACAGCTATTGGTTTCATGCAGACTATTACCAGTTCTAAATAATCATTGGATTACTCAGCTAACTAAAAATAAAAGTATAAAAAATTAGTTTAATCTCAGGTTCCATAAAACGCTAGAGCATTATGCAATAATGTTTTACCAATATCCAAATAACAAAGAAAAATGAACTAAATTTTACTGTAACCTATATCTATTGGGTGGTTTCAGGACAATATTGTCCCAGTATATGCAAGAAACAAAGAATAAATGGCCAAAATAAACACTTTAACTTGAATCCTCTACTGGAAACCAAAAGTTGCACCAATATTTACCATATTTTTTCATAGTTATAATTTGAGCAATTTTATCGAGGGAAAATTTATTCATATCCACCATTTCTATAAGTCGATCCACCCTAATTTTGTGGATTGCTTCCTACTTTTATGATTTCTTGTAATTTTTAAAAATTGATTAGTTAATCCACGTATAGTTGGATCTTCTTCTCTCGTTTCTTTTCCTTTCATTGTCTAATAAAGTCACAAACATATCACCTTTCGGTTAAATAAGAAAATAATAACTAGTGTATGAAGCCAAATCTGATCTCTTCTTCTTCTCATTATCATGCAGCATAAAGATGACCTGATGCATATTTGAAGTAGAAAAATAGAAGATTGAGGTAAAATGCCATATTTTCAGAAGAAAAAAAAATTCTTCTAAAATGATTCTTCTACTGTTTTGGAGATAAATATTCTACTCAATATATAATGCTGCTACTACAAAGATTTTCACATTAGAAGATGAAAATGATGCAATATATACTAAAAATGATCAATGCAGTAGAGGATTAGAATCATTATCTTAGTGGAAGATTCATCATGTATAAATTTCCATCATGTAGAAAATCTGATCTAGTTAAAGTATGTCAAACCATTCATTTTGTACAACAGGAATATGTTTGAAAAGAGTAGTTCTTCCAATATACCTGAGGAAATCAATTTTTTTGGTACAAACGAAAGTGATCGCTGGTTAGAGTATTCAAGATTTATAAGTAATGAAACATATGGGGAGTGGATAGATGCAACTATAAAAGAACAATAGAACAAACACAACAATAATGCAGTTGAGCAATGTGTAGATAATCTCGAGAAATCAACTTTTAGTACGGTAAATTTTAATTTTTGTGATTGTTTTAAATAGAGTTTATTTTATTTTTTTAATCTTGATATTTTGTTATCCAGTATAGTGAACTACTATGCTCAAAAGATAAAGCACTAGACGGGGAATGCACTTCGAACTAGTAAGGTATGTAATTTATTTAATTTTAACGTTACACAAAAGATATAAAATCAATTAATTTTGTATTTACAACTCAAGTCTTTAATTCGCGTGATGAACTTACTTAATGGTACAAAAATATTGGAAAGTCATGTGGGGTAGTCATTATTATTAAACAATGTGAAAATCCAAAAAATGGTCACAGAGGTCGAATATCATATTGGTGTGAGAGAAGTGGATTTTACGTTGGGATCAATAAAAAGACACCTACTGAAAAACAAGTAAAGGCTATAAAGACAGAAACAAAGAAATGTGGATGTCCTTTTTTATTGAAAGGAGTTAAACTGCCAATGCTTGATCAATGGAGATTAGAAGTTATATGTGGACTTCATAATCATCCATTGGAAAAAATACAAATTTTGGACGACATTCATATGTTGAACCACAACTAAAGCAGTAGGTGGAATTTTCTCAATTTGTGTCAGGAGATTTACAATCTATGCTTATGTTGAACTTGTAGAGAATTTATGGTTTGATTCAGTAATAGTATGCAATTTTTGAACAAGTTGACAACAAAATCAATATTCTTTACTAGGAACATCTATTGGGTTGATTGTGACATATGGTGTTATATGAGATTGTAGAAATGAAGAGAACTGAAGATGAATGGTCACTGAGTTGTTCTTGATAGTAATACATCATCTCTTTTAGAGATTTTGCTATCTAATACTAGCTGAATATTTTGTACCCATCTAAAGCTAAAGTGGAATCCATTAACATTTGTTTGTTCTAAGAAATTGATGTTTCACATCTATTCTTCTACTTCTTCTTTTTCAAGAACTTATTTGTGTACGCATGTGTTATGGTGTATGATTATTGTGTATGCATAATCCAATTGATTTTAGTTGAATGAATATGGTTATTGTGTATGCATGCGTTATGGTGCATGATGTATTTCATAACGTACAAAATATGTTCAATAATCAAAATATAAAAAAAAATAGTAAATTCATACACATGTGGATAAACTAATAAATTAGTAAATTCATACATAGGTGGATAAACTAATAAATTAGTTGTGGATAAACTCAAGTATGGATCAACTAATAAAAACGGTGGATATGAATAAAATTTCCCTTTTATACTAAAAATTCTTACCGTAATAAATATTTTTCCCATCTTCGTCCTACCAGATTACAAAGTGAATGGCTAGAAATTAGGTATTGATTTATAATGCTTATCTAATTGTGGTTGCTGATTGGATGGGTGCTACATGAACTATGAATAATAAGCATGCATGTATCATATTTGGCAACTTATATATGTTGGATTCAAGTATAATGTCTTTGTAATTGAGACGGGTAGTGGAAAAAAAGTGATAGAAGAAGATGGAAGCATACGAATGTAGATTAAGTAATCGATTTTTAAAAATTAAAATCTACCATAGTAATAGGGACTATTTCGAGAAATCAGGGTGGATTATGTGATATATTAGGTGAATATGAATAAAATTACCCTATAATTACATAGATAGAATAGAATAAAGACTAGGCTCAGACATGCATAAAAAACTATCGTTTTTAAATTTTAAATTCACACACATGCAGACACACACACACACACATATAACAAAAAAAGGATTTGGTCAAAAAGCAAAAACTGATTTTAATACTAAATTATACATATACATATATATTTATATGTATACATACATATACATATATATATATATATTAAAAATTAATATTTAATTCTATTTTTTGATTAAGGATGAATATAATTATATATGTGTATACGTGTGTGTGGGTAAAATTCAAAATTAAGTTAAGAAGTTTAACCTCTATATTTGACCGCTTGTTGACATGTCATATTGTCAGCCTTTCCTCTCGAATTATGGTTCTTTCTTCCTCCTAACTTGGTTTGCGAATACCAACTATAGGCTCTATCATGTTGCCAATGGGATCTAGGGGTTTTGATTTTGTTATATGTTTAAAATGATAAAAGGAGGTGGTATTCATTGCACCACAAATCCCAAAAATCCACCCTTTTTACTATCTTTATTCTTGATCTCATCTAAATAAAAAGAAAAATTCAAACCCATCCCTTACTCTTCTATGGTCCCCACATGGAATATTCCATGATGTTAGGCATAATTAATGTCATATATATTAATTAAATAACTATTTATTTCGGCACATATATTTAGTTAACTTAATATATAACAATTTTAAATTATTTTAATTAATTCTAAAGCCTTATTAAAAGCCATAAAAAAAATTAAAACATCATTTTTACTGATTTTCATTATTAATTTATGACACTTATAAATTTATCTAAAAAAATTACCAACAACATTGTTGTGTTGATTCTCTAATGTGAGTTCCGTCCTAAACAATATTTAAATAACTTAAATATTAAAGTCTATACGGATTTTCCTAAAGTGCAATATCGGGCTCAAGTTAAGCTGCTCACTAATCCTTTAGGAGAAATCCAATTTTTAATCTTTAATAAGCTACACATTAAGAAACGATGTTTTGTGCACGTTTTCTTTTCATCATCCTATATCATTAAGATATCAAGTGTTTGATTAATGATCAAAAATCTCAACGATACCCATAGTTAATAACATAGCATCATAGCCGCTTTAAAGCCTTTGGTTCAGTCTGATAATATTTATCCATCAATAAATTTACTATAGCCAGAGATTTTAATTTTGATTTGACTACCAATTACAGCGGTATTAACTTTCTACAATAAAGGAAACAAATTCTCTCCTGAGCAATGTTTCACTTTAAATAGTTCAGTGTGTACCAAACTATGTTTGTAATATGATTGTGATGTGATATAATTGACCATAGTCAAATTACATTCTAGACTCTTAAGATCAATAGTACCCTCAAGTCTGAAGACTACTGTTGTGGCATCCTACTTTTCTCAGCGTCTAAAAATAGCGACAAACACGTCAAATTATGCTTGTACAGTAATTGCAGATATCTAAAATAGTGGGTCATTGGTTATATAATTCAAAATTTAAAACTATGAATAATAGGGGAAAACATAACAACAAAACTAAACAATAATATATATATATATATATATATAATCTCAACGTACGACTATCATACAAGATCCAATACAATAGAATAATCTCTACATTTTTCAATACATCAATCACACCATTAAATTTATGAACAATGTAACTACGATATTTGAGAAATATAAAATAAATAACCTCTAGATGTAGCCTGCAACAAGGCTTTTTTTTCTTCCTTGGTTTTAACCTACAATCTTTACAAATACATAAATATATACAGTAAAAAGGAAAAGGTGATCAACTATGTTTAGATTGTGCATAACCCTATACACCCCAACCTAAAGGGATCCGGTGCCTATTACATAAGAAAAGACTGTCTATATATCATTTCAAGATCAAGCTCACATAGTTTTGTTTTCTGCTCCTCTCATGCATCAAATATTTATAAGCATAATATTGCACAACAATAATAACCAATGCAAGCTAGAAAACATCATATTCTACTATGTCACCATAATCAATCATCATAAATAGAGGGTAATAATAATAATAGAAACATACAACTACTAAACGTCACACAAATTTGATGATACTCAATGTCAAACCGAACCATCAAATAAATAAACTACAACAAATACCGTAAAATTTGTATTAATCATCCATCACTAGTAACATAACATCAATAGTACAAATGCAAGTATAAATCCACCAAATGTATAATAACCACTCCATATTAGTAACACAACATCAAACTCATCAAATATGTACTAACTACTCTATATTAATAATACAAACATCAAACCTGTCAAACGTGTACTAACTACTCTATATTAGTGACACTAACAACAACTCCATCAACACGAAAAATATAACTAACTACATAATTTCCGAGTAATAATAGTAAAATATCGCATAACTCATCCTAATACGATTCCATCTCCATTTAACAAATATATATGATAATTTCAAACAACAATTAATCATATATGTCATAACTATTCAATTGTATTTACACATATGATTTCCATCGAAGCATAAACTAGTCTTATTATCGTTTGTTATAAAAACACATTTATTCATTATATCTTAAAACGATAATGATTTCTCAAAACGGTGATATACTTCAAAAATCCTTCACTATACATTTATTACTTCAAACATCTCATAACATTTAACCAAAAATAGTAATTTACGTCAAATTACTTTCAAAAACAATAGTAGTACTACTTTACATCAAAATACGAATATATACTCAAATCTCTTTATTACCTTAACAATCAATTTATTACTATTTCACAAAAATACTCATATTTTGCTTTAAATTTAAAAAACCTTTTTATTGCTATTTATCTCAAAAATAGTAATAACTTAACCCAAAATACTTTTGAAAATGTGCCTTTAGTTTTATTATTATTACTATCCTCAAAATACATCTTTTTATATTATTCAAATAATAATAATAATAATAATAATAATAATAATAATAATAATTTTACATAAACTCCATAATAATAGTCTCGTTATTATTTTACTCAAAAATTATACAGTCTTCCCAAAAAATATTTATTAAATTATACATTGCTTTATAAATAATAAAAACTTCCAAAATTCATTTTAAAATACATTTTTCATTATTATTTAGGAATTTCCCCAGAAATGCATAAATTACAACCTTATTAAAAATTTCACATCAATTTCAGTACAATGATTCACAATTATTTACAAATATCACTCAAAATCTATAAATAATTAATCTTATGTTCCATAATATTATACAATTTTACTTATTTTCAGTCAATTAATTATTGTATAATGTCATCATCTAACAATGCAACAGTTAAACAAATAAACAAACAAATTAGAACACATATCATATCAAAACATCACAATAATCAAACAATCATCAAAAGAGCATGACATATATCAGTAGATGCATATTTTTATCGATGAATACATAAAATATTTTTTAAATATATATATTTATGACCATTGAATCCACAAAGGCACTACCACAAACAGCTTCGAAATTCAGTAAACAACATGCCTAATTATTTGAAATTACCCCATGAATCAAATGAAACAAACCATGCACATAACAACCCACACCTTAATGGCCCGAATTTTGACTAAATCGAAACCCAAGTCCATTAGGGCACGGATCATTGGTTTGGTAACCTGTAACAAACACAAGCATATCAGAGAGCAATCAATATAAATTCATAGTGGAATAGAAAAATATAATAGAGCATATATACCGACTAAGGCTACTACCTTGGAATCGATATTATTCCTTGGATATCTAGTCGCCTTGTTAGTGCCGAGCATGAATGAGAAGACTTCACCATCTACAGTTCCCATCTTGTACCAGTAGCCTGTCCCTCTAAATCAAACATATGGGTTGTAACTAGGAGGGTATCAAAACAACATTCTGATGATTGGAAAATTATGCACTTTACCTATATACTATCTTCTAGCATTTATTTCCCATGTTATACACTTATTTACTATATTTTATAAATGTCAAATTTCTGTAATAAATGCACATTATTATTCTAGTTAGACAATCTCTAATAGCATTTATTTATTTGTTCTAATTCAACCTATTATGCATATTTCATTTCCCCATAAATGTCATATTAAATTCTTTAACTAGTCTCATTAAATGCATTTATGTTCCCATTTAATTCCTATAACTCCCTATTAACTACACATTTATTACCCTATTAATTTTGGAGTTGCTATCTCTTTTCTATCTACACCTCATAATCCTATAATTTACTACACTATTAATAATTAGACATCCTAATTATAACTAATATGAATATCAATGTATATTACACTATATATATTTATATTTTTAACCAGTAGGCGCGGTTATACATATTTACGTATATATATATATATATATCTAACTATTAATTTCTAAACTAGAACATTCATTTCCATGTTTTAATTTATCAAAGCCATCATTCCAAAAAGGATTATCATTATAATTTTCCATAAATTAACCAAAAGTGAGATCTTTGTTCCGTTTGAAATTACAAAGAATTATCTCTTTTATTGAAATAGACAGTGCAAACCACGGGGAAGAACATCCATACTTTACACATCTCTTTCATTTCTGGTATATTCCTTATTATTTCAAACGATGCACTTTTTCTACATTTGTGGATTAGATAATTTATGAAAATTATACGGAAATAGTTACAATTAATTTATACCCCGCCCCAATAAATTAAAAACGTAAAGATTCACATTCCAAGTCAAATTAGGGCAATTTAAACCAATATTAACATTTTACAAACCTAACTATAAATATGGAATAAACTTTACAACTTTATCAACATTTAGATTTTAGGGACTAATTTCCAATTTTTAGATTAGGGTGTATACTCTATTCCAATTACCTAGCTTACAGAGTATGTAGGCAAGGATTCAACTAAATACATTCGTTTTAAGCCTATAACTCATCAGATCTTATATAGGCATAATAATTAAATAAAATTCAATGATATAAATCTCAATATTATAGATAAATCAATATAATTTCCCACTCACCTTTCAAGCTTCTCAAATCTTCCAAATTTGAATTTATTCCTTTACTTGACTCCTTTTCCATCTTAATCCAAAATAATATGTATAACAAGATGTATACAGGTCATTAGAATTATAGATCGGAGAGGAGATTTGGAGTGAAGGGGAATATAGATTTATAATAATGAAATTTACCTTTTTTCCTTCATAGCGTTGATTCGCTTCTTCTTTTTTATTTCTGGCCCTTCACTGTTTTGTGTATACATATATATATATATATAATACTTTATAATTTTTAGAAATAGTAGAGAAGGGAAAATGGCAGAGCTTCGCTGCTTTGATAAGAAAACATTAGAAGAGAAGTGAGGGGTTAGGCCTGTATTTATAGGCACTCGAATCAATAGTATCCGTTAGACTAAAATAAATAAGTCCGGGTCATTCGGCCAAGGTTCAACTATAGCCACCATTACAAGGACCGGTCGACTGCTTCTCTACAGGCGGTTGATCGGCACAAGGAGGGGGTCGACCGGTGGGGTCCGCATTTATTATAATTTATTTTATATTTTTGTTTTTAATTACTTTCGTTCCAAAAACTTAAAATGCTGATAACTTCTTCGTCTGAGTTCCGATCTCAAAATGCTAAATATGAAAGTTGCTCAGAAAATTGACACGAATGCAATGGTGCAAATTTCATAGCCAAATTATGATGTTTGTTGAAATTATATTTTTGATCCTTGATAATTACTTATTAATTTCCATTGATTTTACAGGGTGTTACATCACATAAAACCAAGGTTGTATGTTAAAGATACGATGATTAGAAAATATAGGGTTTAGTTTATAATTAGTGAAATTTAGTTGATTCATCGCAAATTTATCTTCCCTCTAAAATCTCAGCACGCACATGTAACCGACTCACCGTTATCTTCAACCAACTATTGTGCCACCCTCGTGCTACCACCGACCATTTTGACATATCTAGTAATAGAGTTAGGGTAATGCCCTAAGGGAAATTATGCAATTTGTTACATAAATCTAACTCGATAACCAATCTTGTTCAAAATAAAAGGTGTTTTCTTTCTATTATATACTTGATTAAATATGTTATAATAATTAATTAATTCAATTAAAAGTATATTTAATAAAAATCCATAAATGGTATGGTTTATGAGAGTAGTTACTATGTGTTGTTATCATGAGTGATTTATCACAATAAAACTAACATATCATTTTAAATATTCCTAGTCAAAATACATCGAGACTGGATATTAATCTATTTGTTGAGGATAGAGTACGTAACGCTCACCAAATATTGGGCGGTGTATTACTCATGACTGCTGGGGACACCAAGGGGTTACGTACTGATATTTATTGGATAACTATAGAATGACTCACTAGAAGTTTTCTGTTGGTTAATATAACTGTGGTCAAACAAAAAATATCAAAGTGATTAATTTACATAGTTCTCTTGACTTGAGAATATTGTTGATCTTTAATATGAAAGCTCTGCTTTGATTATAGAAAATCGTGGTACGGTGCCCATCGAAAGACTATAGTTGGGTCGAGTGTTAGTATTGGAAGTGAAACACTATTCAAGAGAGGATTTGTCTCTTTAGTTATATGAGGTTAATATCACGGTCAACTGAAGTTAACTCAAAGTCAAAATCTCTTGCCAAAAGTAATTCGGTTAATAAAAATTATTATCATTATTGATCCAAGGACTTGGCGTTTGGACTATTGACCTGAATATGGATGATATTGGAACTTTGACCATTACCAAATTCCATAAGTCCAAACAAATATGGTTTTGACGTAGAGAACTAGTGTAAATAATTGTCACTACCGGGTAACGCTTAAAGAAGTTAAATTGGATTTTACCAAAAAATGTGTGGGCGATAAATTAGTCAAAATGTTACACTACTAGCTATGGTGACGAGTGAACGTGAATATTCAAACAGTTCGATATTAACCGCTGACTGAATTTACACCTATGAGTCGCATAACCGCATTGTTAGATTCTCTAAAATGCCATGTGGTTTAATTGATTTATAAATTATTGTAAATTAGCTAAATTAATTAATGTTTTAGGAAAATATTAATCATTTATTTATTGGTATATTGGATACTATTAGTATTTTTTATTGTCATTAGCATTTATTTGAGTGCGTATATAACAGCTGTATATGTACAAATCGATAAAAGATATTAATGGGCATTTAAATTTGATTTAAATATAATATTTACTAGGTGTTATTAAACAAAATAAAGGGCCATAAAACCTCTTTCATTACAATCCATAGAGAAAAAGAGCCTTGAAATCCAATGGTTGGAGTTAGAAAAATGAAGGGAGGAGGTAAAGAAAGGCTATCTCTATTAATACCTTGTCTTTCATTCACTTACCTCTCTGATTCATTCTCTTTCAAAACCTAGCCTTTGACATTCATGGCCAAAAATTCAAGGCAAAATAAAAGATTTTTTTTATTTTGATGGCATCAGATTAAATCAATCGAATAAAAGGTGGTTCTCCTTCTCTTGCAAAGCTAGGAGACTCATTTAGACTTGGATCTAGGAGCGTCTATCAATTAAGGTGCATTAAAGGACTACATCTATTAGGAATGATCTATCTACTTTATTTGTATATTTATCATAATGTTATATATCTATTTATTTGATTATTTTAACATATTTGTATATGCATTTGTTGTCCATCTTAAATTTGTATATGTATAGATCTGATATTTTTGAATTTGCTGATTTGAATTGGATCTGAAAATAATAACAATGGTTTTGATTGTTGATGCTTATTGCTTTATTTATGTTGATGTTGATATTATTTTAGATCTGAATATAATAACTAGTTATATATAAATACATATATACATACACACATAAACATATATTTATATATTCAGTTCAATGTCAATAGTGATTTCATTATTTCATAATTAGTTTTCTATTTCAAAGCATATATGTATGTATGTATGTATGTATTTCTATTAAAATTAATTTGAAAACTATTTTACAATGAATGTTTAAATAAAAACATTCACACACATAACTTGACATTAATGGAGATCATTTTTAATGTAAATATCTACATGTCTCAACATTCTAATTTTTTTAACAAATTTTACCTTATCATTGCTTGTAAAATATCTACATTTTAGCTTAAAATATAGGTTATATTTGGATTTATAGATTAAGACCTGTTTTCAAATTGCTTTTCTAAATCAAATCGTTGCATGTATTGGAAATAAATCTCAAACTCAAACTAGTCGATTTGGTTGAATCAATTTAGACTAATTAAAGGATTCATTAAAGTACACACATACATATATTTATATTAAGTATGTTTAAACTTATATATATATGCACTCGCATAATTTTAAATAATGTTTTGGATAACTAATGCGTATACAAAGGGAGAATGTGTCTGTTGTGGTGTAAATCTCAACACCGAAACACATACATATTAACTATGTACCTGATATGATATATTCCACTTACCCAAAATACATTAGACTATATTTGGATATACTCACAATATATGCTAATGCTAAGAATAAATTTGGTTATCAATGTCATTTAATTAATCCATTAATTATTTAATTAAAGGGAAAGAAATGAAAAGTTTGCTCTCTCCAATTAAAACCATATATCCCTCATTAATTGAATAAGTTAAGAGAAGGAAACGAAAGATTTCCTTCTCTAAATTAAATACAACAAGTAATAGTCATACACAAATACATATAAAATAGTATATTTTATATACTCTAATTTACGTAAACATTAAATTCATGTAAATCTTAAAAAACGGTTTTATTTAAAAATACGATTGGATCTAAAATCCCATTTAGACTTCATAGGCCTATCAGATCCTAAAGGAAGTTTTTTTGAAATTTACCATTTAACTCCGCTACGGGTTGGTCTAGTTCCTTCGATATTATTAGAGCCCAATTAGCTTACGTGGTCTAAATTAGTCATGCTAAGGCTAACAAATTAAGCTTGCCTACTTAGTATGGTGTTTAGAAAGGTAATGTCTTAGATTGAAATTGGATAATCAGGTACCCTGTCCTACCTAGTTATCGGCCTGGCCTGAAAGGTGAAGTGACCCCAAAGGTTGCCCCTAATAAAAAAAGGCCCAATTTGAATGTGGACATGGGATAATTTTCAAAATGGTTTTGAAAATTAAATAATATATTTTAAATTTAAAATATGTTTATTGTAAAAGTTATAATACAACATAAGTTTTCAAAATGTTTGAAAAGATAATGATATTTTCAAAATGTTTGAAAATATTAAATACTAATTTCAAAATTTAAAA
Source organism: Allium fistulosum (assembly GCA_030737815.1). Taxonomy (NCBI): domain Eukaryota; kingdom Viridiplantae; phylum Streptophyta; class Magnoliopsida; order Asparagales; family Amaryllidaceae; genus Allium; species Allium fistulosum. The sequence goes on from CM060908.1 coordinate 332,248,086, forward strand.
TCTATTAATAGGATTTATAAAATAAATAAATTAAATTAGTTAATTAATTAATACTTATATACATGTATTATATATATATATTAATATATGTTATGTTATTTTAAAATGTTTAAGGTAACGTAAGTATACACGTAAGTATATGTGTTATGCTATAAAGGTTATAATATATATATATATTCAATATAACAGTTATATTGGAATAATATAAAATTAATTAAAGAGTTAGTTAATTAAAATTAATTAAATATGATTTAATTAATATAATGTTGTACATAAGATTATTAAATAAGCTAATTAAAATATAATAGTTATATAATAATGAAACATATATAATACGAATGTATAAACTTAAGGCGGAACTTTATAGAAACCCTAAATAGACTTAAGAAATAAATACATGCGTAAATGTACACATGCCACGATTCCTGATATGTCCGACACTTGAATCACGATAGAATTTCATAAGAAATGCATTATTCCATAAGTCGATATCACTCAATATAATGTATTAAAGATTATAAATCTTTAATATAAAGTCATCCTCTATAATTTGTATTAATATATTACTTGCATACTCTCAGTTTGTCGACAAAGTCAAGCTAGAGATGTTATGTGTAATACTATTTATATATTCACTAGACGTGGTAAGATAACGATATGTATTTGTTGACCAAACTCAAGGTACATATACTATACTTAGGCCGTCATGAAATGATAGGTATGAATGAATAATTTCTTTCGATTTGTTAAGCAAAGTCAAGGTTGAAATGAGATTATGACAAGGAACCATAGGTTAGGAGTTGTATATGATACAACAAACAAGGAGTTATCCATAGTTTGTGGGGCAATGACTTGTTGAGAAAATTTAAGGTCAAAGTCCCAAGACAAACGAGTCCTAACATCCACTAGTGAAGTCAAAAAAGTTCTATGTTTCATCTTAGGGTTTGGAGAAACATATAAGAATAGTGGGAACCTTATTAGAAAAATGAAATGGTAACATTTAAAATTTATAATATTGTAAAGAATATATGCTATATAATGTTATAATAATCTACATTGATAAATTAACTGAATTGAAGATTGACAAATAGAAATATAATATATGCTTATCATTAAATATTTCTTGCATGTTAATGTTTTATATACCCATGCAGTTGCCTAATTTTACAACTACTACATACATCCGTAATTTGGTTGCTTACGCGTTTATTTGTCCGAGACGATGTAATGCTATTTATAGTATCGAACTGTTAAAGCAATACAAGACTATGAATATTTGATCCACATACTATTGCATATAAGTGTTATATGGAGAATGGTCACACTTTGTATTATACGATACTTCATTCGAAGCAAGCAAATAAACTATATTGTGAGATTGAGTATTCAATCTGATTGATTGCAATAAAGATCGTATCCTATTAAATGTAACACTAGACTAAAACTACAAGATAGATTTAAGAACCTGATCGCTCAAATGTCAGTTTGATCAATTTACATAAGATGCAACATCTTTGATGTCCTTAAATGTTAAGGACAATCAAGTGCGCTTTTGTAAAAAATTAATTATGATATTGTAGTAAGGTTTTTATTTTGAATGGTTCGACCATTTAAAATGGAAAATGAATGTACAAGAGTAGAAGTGATTTAAGGTGCAGTTGGGATGAAGAGAGTAAATTGTCACCTCTGCTTCATAAAGAAACATCAGAAATAATAATTGAATAATAATAATAACTGATATTTAAGATTGGAATAAGAAATATGATTTCTATTTCGAAATGTATTTTCATATAGAAAATTATTTTCTATCAGATTTATTTCTTTGAGTTCAAGATAATTGATCAAACAACTCCCCCACTGTACACTGGGCACAATATATGAAATAAATAGTCTATATTAAGTGGATGATGGACCACCATATTCGGTACACTATTATGATAATGGCGGAAATAGTCGGAGCAAGCCATTTAGCACTTATTAATTGCATCAAGTTACAAAAATTGTTTTCGCAAAACGTACTGCACATTATTTATGAAATAATATCAGTTCTTCGGTGGTGATTGAAGAAAAACATAGTTTTATTTCAATGAAAATATTATGAATATCCGTGATGAAATAAAACTATAATGTAGTGTTTGTTTTCATAACAAAAGTTATGCATTGGAAAATACTAAAGTATCTAAAATTATTTGCAATTATATTAGGATTATAGACTAAGCCATAGTTTTGAGAAATAATTTTTATTATACGGTTATGAATCATATTATACTGGTTAATTATATCTCAGTCAATTAAGGGCAAAGCACCCATTTAGTGGAAGTATCAAAAGAGTTGATGAACTCATCGGATTGATACACACACACAATCACAAGTACGGTAATACCAAAACGGTTCCACGCACTTTGTTATGTTCACTAATGAATTATCATAAACATGAATATGTGTATTTGATACATATGGAGCATTTCTATGATAAGTTCATAGAATATAAAATGGAAGTAAATTAAATAACATGTAAAAGAAATGATTCAATATCATCGAATGGGTGAGTATATTGCAAAGAGTTTCAAACATACCTAAAATGAATTATGGTTCAATCTCAAGAGTCACTCCTCCTTATAATACATAGTGATGTGTTGATAAGTAGTAATCAGACTTTGTTGGACAAAGCATGATTAATATCGAGTGAAGTTAAGTTAAATTCTTTCTATAAGTTGTGTACTTAAGAGTAGCACATTAGATTAAAATTAATATCATCTAAAGAATAGTTGACAAAACCATATAAGATAAGGGTTTATAAGAAACCTCATCGTGTACTAGGCCAAGGAGTTGGCAGGTTGTGCGAGTCAAAAGTTTGCATGTCACGATTATGCGTAAGGGATCTTGTGTGAATCACACCAAAAGAAGTATGGGAATGATAGTCATTGGATGACTAATTTATGTTATGAATATGAATATTGTGAACTAATATCAAATTAGTTTTATAGAAGGAAGTATATAAAATGTTTGTGAATGCCCATTCTGTTGCACAAAGAATCAAGTATTGTTCAAGAAATACCAACTTCGTAGCAAAGGAATTTCTTTGAGAAATTATTGGTAGTAAAATGGATATGGATATGATCCAAGGTTAAAAACCGATTGCAAGGGAGGAAATGAAATTAACTAAACCTAAATGAATACAACATATTAGAATGTATAATAAATATTCTTGCACGTCAAAGAGAAATTATGAGTTTCTTGTCAATGTCAAGAATAAGTTGTCCTCGGTTGTTTAATTAAACATTAAGAGTATTGACTCTATGATATGGTACAATGTACAAATCCAAAATATATTCTAAGTACAATATCAAAATATGATTTCGATAGTTGTACCCAAAGAGATATGATTCATCGGTCACGAATGTGTCTTTTAGAAAAAGACAAATGCAGTTGGAATATAGTGAGCCACGTTGATAAGAATATCATAGTGAATTTTCAATTATTGCAATTAGCATGATAGTTTTGCCATATGATGTGCTCAAATTGATTCGGATTTACTCACAAAATTATCATTCAGTGCGACTTTGTGTTTGATACATATGTGTTAAAATAGAAAATTTTAAATAATGATTTAAAATAGACTATTTGCATATAATACCAAAGTGTCTCGAAGTCAGTGGAAGCGATGTTGAGTTTGTGGGGTTTTCAGATATGATCCAAGAAATGGTACGAAAGTATCATTCTATAAGCATCGGAACTGAGTAAGATTTTGATAGAAATATCAAATAGTTTGATTTAAGTCAAAATGCATAGGAAGCGCGTGTCCATAAGAAAGAACGTTGAAGGTACATTGATATTTCTAAATATAAGAAAACAACACGTTGTTGATTGTTAACGATGTACTTGTGTTAAAATGAGCTTTTAGTTATTTTAAAACTCGATACTGGATTTGCAAATAACGTCTTTTATAGTGAGTATATAGGACATTGGGAATGTCCCGGACGATATGCAGAAACACCTTATTAAAATGTTTACTAAAGATCATATAAGATGGTTCCTTATGCATTGGTAATAGGAATTATCATACATGTTACGTTGTCTACGACATCGTGGTTTGTTTATGTATGTGATACATGAAGCAAATAGCAAATCCAAATTAAGGTCACTAAATGGTAGTTTAGATTGTTCTCGTGTACTTACGATATACAAGAGAATTTTTATAGAAACAATGGACTCCTTATGAAGGAGTATTCTGACTCAGACTTGATATGTGATATTGAGTATGGTATGTCAATATAAAATTCATATTCAAAGCTTGGTTAACAAGCTTTAAGTTGGAAATGTTCCAAATGACAAATTGTGGATGATTCAATAAATGCACAAATTTATAACTCAGTTGAGGATGATTCCAAATGTTGAGAATTCCATGACATTATTATATGATAATAATGTTGGACGCAGTTCGTAATAGAACTTAGAGCTCATTGGAGGTCAAGAGACATAAATTGTTCCACATGATAAAGATAGTTTATCGACGTCAGGGAGAGTTGATTCACATAGTAGATAATTGAAACAAGTTAGCATACTCGTTCATTGAGGGATCGACCCGATTAGTTTTGTAGAAACCGATTAAAGAAGTTGGAATAGGATTCCATAATTAACCCCAGGTGCAAGTGGGAGATTGATAGAATTAGGGGTAAGTATGTAATTTGTTACATAAATCTAACTTGATGACCAATCTTGTTCAAAATAAAAGATATTTTCTTTCTATAATATGCTTGATATAATGTGTTATATTAATTAATTTAACTAAAAGTATATTTAATAGAAAATCCATAAATGGTGTGTTTTGTGATAGTAGTACAATGTGTTGTAATCATGAGTGATTTATCACAATAAAATAAATATATCATTTTAAATATTCCTGATCAAGATTCATCGGGACTGGATATCGATGCATCAGTTGAGACCAGAGTACGTAATGATCTCCAAATATTGGGCAGTGTATTACACATGACTGTTGCGGGCACCAAGGGATTATGTACTGATAGTTATTGGATAACTATAGAATGACTCACTCGATAGTTTTCTGTTGGTTAATATAACTAAGGTCAAACAGGAAATATCGAAGTGACTAATTTACACAATTCTCTTGTGTGATGACCGTCCATTTTGACTCTCAAAAATCGACACTACTACATCCATGGTATTCACATGTCGAACATCCGAGTGCCAGAAAAACAGATTATAGGGGTGAAAGAAATAAAAAAACAGAATAGAATCTCACATCATGATGGGAAATATATAATATACACATGATCTTTCCAAAAGAAAACTGTAGTATACATACATTAATTAGAGTAAACTAACATATCATCAGCCTGGACAGTTATAACAACCCATCCTCACAAATGCTGATAAATACAAAACAAGAAATGTAGCGGAAATAAAGACACATAAATTTGTCTTGGAGGCATCTAACTCGTCTCTTGAAGCACCAAAGCATACACAAACAAATCTAGAAATATGCTCGAGCCGACCCGAGCATTATAAGAAAATAATGTCTGGATCAGTCTAGCAAACCGGCATGAGAAACAAAAATCATATGGATTTTTAATGTTATAAAACCTTTTAAAATAAAGGTATCTCATAAGACTACGTCGTACATAAACATGGACGGGTTTTTACCTTACGATAACCAAACCACTTCTATTAGAGAACCAAGTGATATTATAATAATGTATAGGGTGTAAAATAAATAAGAAATAATTGTGTTGTGTGTGAGTGTTGTACACAGAAATAATAGGCATACAATCAAAAGTGCTAAGGCTCGTTCGCTAATTGCATAGGATTCCATGGAGGTGCTCTTAGAACATCTAGGATGATCCTCCTACACAAGGATCAGAGATATCCTTCTAAAGCATTGTACATCCCTAGCTGATGTACCATAGGAAATACATAGCTGGCCACCAAGGCCGAGTGCACCACTCATTACATCCATACTAATAAGTATCTCTATGGTAGAGTCGTCTGCACCCTTTGAGTTAGCTAAACCCCTGGTCTCTACATCCTATCTCTGGTTTTAGTCATATCCACTAGTGTGGCTACGTCCGACATTCCAGCACATGAGTCATAACTGGAACAGATCTCGAAAAAACATGGATTCCCATATCTCAACAAATCTCGGAATCACACATGGATTCACACATCCTGAACAGATCATGAACAACTACATGTGTTCGAGCATCTCAAACAAATTTCGAATCTACACATAGACTCTAACAACTCGAACCAATCTCGAACCTCTTCCAATGCATAGAACACATATATGGTTCTGGAGTGGTTATGGTTTTGAGTCATCTTATATAAGTACACTCGCCCTCTTACCGGTTGCTCCAAAACCAATCGATAGGTTTTGATAAACTCAACTCTAATTCTTTTGGATAAACAGACAATACATAAGAGTGGAGATTACCTCCTAACCATTTAAGCGAATGAATTTCCTTATCATTTTTCCTAGGAGAACACAACAAGTTTATACGTACAACAATATAACATCATCGAGGATAACTGTACCCCTATAACTCTCGTGTTTCTTCTAAATATTTCCAGAGTTATATTTTGGTCAAGGTTTGATAGTTGGTTATTTAACTATCAAATAAATAATTAATCAAATAAGAGGTTTAATTTCATAAGCAGCCCTAAGCCTCTTTAATTAATCCGTTCATTAATTAAAATATCTTTTCATATATTTGAAAAATATTCATATACTTATCTCAACGGTATACATATATTCACAAACCATTTCACTTCCAATACTTAGAAAACATTTTCCCTTTTCCCAAAATCATATTTAACCGAGCCAAAAAAATGTTATTTAAAACATTGTTACTATAAACCCAAACCACTTTCCTTTTGGTGTAAATAAACGGATGGTATGAAAATTAGACCAAATATACTCACCACCACTTTGCGATTTCAAACAGGGACTATCACTTGATTAACAATGAAGTCGGACAAGTTAGAGAACTATCCTTGACTTGACATACATTCTTAATTCTCACAGATAGAGATGAGTTTCCAAACCTCAGAATTTGATATTAAGTATGAAAAGAATACTTCCCATACCACCATAATTTATAAAGATCATTTATGGAAATCAAATCTCTTTTCCTTTTATAAAATTCCTTTTTATATATCTCTTTTACTTTTACAAACTCCTTTTATAAATCTATTTTCTATTTATAAACTCCTTTTATAAATCTAATTTACTTATCACAAACCTTCAGTTTCAAGATAAAACCAAATACTTTCCATAAAACAATCATTCCATATATTCCCATAAACCCACAAATGTGATTTATTATTCCAAATTATAAATATGATATCATTTTCCATTTTATAAAACACCATTTATAAATCTAGTCTTTTATTTATAAAATACCATTTATAAATCTATTTTCTATACAATATTTTATAAAGAGCATTTCACAAATATTTATTCCAAAATAGTTTTTTTCTTCTTTTAAAACAGAATCACGTTATTATAAAAGATAAATTCCTCTTTTTCTTTATAATAAACATTAAAACAAATACTTCCCAAAATACTTTTAAAACATTTTCATATATTAGAAAACACTAACAAAAAGGTTAAAGTTAAATAGAGAAGTCCGAAAACCCATTTCTAAATAAAATAACACAGAAAGTTCCAAAATTCGCATTTAAAATCATTCTCCGAATCAAAACCATTTCCAATCAAAAATATCAAATAATAGTATTTTCAAAATACTATAATGAGACTTAGAGCTACCATAGCACTTAACGAATGTTATCATGGTTTTTACTTAAAGAAGAATTCAACTTTCATGACATATCAAAGTCATATCCAATATGACCAGGCTACCAAGCTTCTGGACTCAACAATTAACAATCAATAGTTAACACATCATTTATCAAATATTAATTAATCCATATATTAATTAACTTCAAAAATCATTATTTTAGTTTGCAAGCATAAAACAGGGATTTATTATGCTCAATAGCATAACGAAAATTTATTTTGCTAAATATATATCACAAACGAAGTACAATTAATTTAACTACGTTATTATTTAAAATAACATGATTATATTCAATCATCATTATTTTATCATTAATTTATACTTCATAAAAACTATCAACTATTTATGCCATAATGTTGTATTCGTCAATACGAGTCTAACGTAAAAATCTGTGGGTTAAACGGATTTAAAATGAACAAGATATCCCATTTTAAATTTGACACATTTAATTGATAATATTAAACAACTAAATGAATTATAATTTCTCACCAGAACCAAACAAGGCCAAGCCCAAACTTCATAACCCAAACCCACATGCTCCAATATCTTTCCCTCTCCAAATTCAAAAACGCACCCAGGCATTCGAAATTGAGAACATGGCGCTTCCCTTTACCGTTGCCTCGGCCACTAATGGGCCCTGACACCCTCACCGTTCAACTTTCCTCCGACGCACCCCTAGCCAGCACTGCGTCGAACTCAATGCTTAAAAACAATAGCAACGATGAGAATTTGAACCTAAAACAACAACCCCTAAAACCCTAAATCGAGCTCGACCGAGCTCCTCCAACTACCAGACCTCCTCCGACCACCTCCAATGTCTCCGCCTTGACCCCACGTCGCTTCCAGCATCGTCTTTCCTCATCTAGCCGCCTACACCACCGGCAAACCCAAGATGAATGAAAAAGGTTCATCGACCAACCACGGGCAACTCTGGACTCTGCGAACGCCACCAAAAACCACGGTTCGTTGATACGAGCACAACCTTGTCCTCCATTCTCCATTTCATGTTCGTCGAAAAACCGCCATCATTCGACCACCACTATTATCAGCTAATATCCGCCACCCAACTTGACATAACGACGAGCGACTATTTTTAGAAAATATTAGGGATGGTAACAAACAAATTTGTAGTTAGAAGTTTGACTAATTTCGATCGGTTTGAGAGATATTGATTTTTGAATTCAAGAGAGGCGTTGTTTTCCATTTTCAAGAAAAGAAAACGAAGAAGAAGAGAGTGGTGTTGCCTATGCTAAGTGTTGAGTTGATGCAAGCATACTTATAAATAAAACCAACTTCAATACTTCAAAGTTAAGTAAATCAAAATTCAAGACTCCCATCAGATAAAGAGCAAATCAAAATTATGGCTTCTTGCAAAAGCTTTGTTTTTGATTTTATTTGTTCTGGGTACCCTGCTACACAATATCACGTTCGCATACGAAACACGAACAACAAAAATAAAGTAACAATTGCGCATAACAATGTGATACGATCATAAAACAACACAAAAGTATACTACTTATCTTATTCTATGAAGTTCTCAAAAATAGCATCGTTTGCCGCAATATGCGTCAAATGATAAATTTAAGTATTTTCTAAATTAAAAATTATGGAAAAAATATAAATTCATATAAAAATACATCATTAAAATCAAGTCATTTTTATTAACAATTGATTTTCTTATTATTCATAATATTCGAATCAAATTTAAATATTTAAATAAATTAAATATTCACAATCGAAACATTAAAAATTTCGGGTCTTTACATTCTTCCCTCTTAAAATAATTTCATTGCCAAAATTTCATTACTATCAAACCAATAAAGAAATAAGCCCACTTAAATATTTAACATTTTCCATAAGCCCGTACGATGTATGTAGATCATTCGTATGCAATATCTGATTCGATCACTTATTCGAATACATATGCTTTTCTTCTGAACTAATATCGCTTACTCGACTTCCCTATTATAGACTCCGATCAGGCTCCTTCATTAGAAACCTCCATTCTCCTTACATAGCCATATATTATGATAGAAAACATCGGTAACATATCAAGAACCCTTACCACCTCAAAGTCATATACTTGAATCTTGGATCAAGAACCATGTGAAGAAATGATCTATGTATAACTTACATACTTATTCTTATTGGTCCTTACTTATACCAATTTCTCTTTACTTCCAAAATTATATATGAAAACATTTCATAAAAAAATTCCACTGAAGTTTTGAACCTGTATAATACTTTACTACCCTTGAGAGTATATATAATTATCTGATTTATTCTTATCCTTTTTAAATTCAGATGCAGGCTCAAGATGAATCTTGGTCTTAAAACTAAGTCAACCGCTTCAACTTCTTTAACCATCCAGTCTGGTAAGTAGCTAAAAAGAGTAGGATGTTAGTATCCAGATCCAGTCCTAGAGTCTACTTTACCTTAGACATCTCCAAGGTAAAGACGTTTATTAGTCAGTCCAATAACATCCAATAGTTTATACAACTTAGACGTTAAGACAAAAGACACGGTTTCAATAAAAAAAACTTATTAAAACATTCCTATTAAATTTAAACCATTAAACTTGTATTAAATTATTTCACCTCTATCCAAGAGTTATATAAACTTATTTATAAACAACCTTATATTTTATATCAAACTCCTTAAAGGAAATTCAAGAACTAAATACCCGGTTTTATTTCAAATTATTTGAAATAATTATACGTACTTTAAATCCATTGAAAATATATATATATATATATATACAGATCGAGTAAACCTAAAACGATACCAAGTAACTAGGTCCTACCACTAGCATCATACATCCCTTTACAAGAAGGGTAATACTTAAGAGAAGTGCTTACCATCCGAACACGTCTCTTGCCCATTTTTAATCATTTTCGAGCCACTCGAACTAGTTAACATAAATGCTTCTTCTCTTTCGAATCCCATTTCAAACAATACCGTATATATATTCCCATGTTACTAGTTTTAACAAAATATGTAACGACCCAGAATTTTTGATAATTAAAATTCGAGTATTTAATTGATTTTAAATATTAATAAATGAATTTAATAAGTCGAATAATTTTAAATTCGAATATTGGATTTAATTTGGTCAATTAAATCGATAATTTAATGATTGAAATTCCAGAGATAATTGAAATCGAGTTTAAAATGATTTAAAATGATTTGTAAATTTTCATTTAATCATACTGGAGTTATAGAAAGGTTATAGAACTTTTAAAATTGAATTTGGAGTTAATCTGTGAAAATTGAATATTTTAATATTTAATTATCGACTGAAAAATAGCCAATTTTCGAACAGTCTCAGAATTGAACGAGACCAGTTCCATTGGATCCGTAATAGTTAGTTATTATCGGATTTCAATTTTCGTGGCAATCGAAATTATCGTTTGACCGTGGCAGCTCGAAACGCATCGATATCATTTTAATTTTAATTCGACGAGTTAAAATAGTCATTTTTCAAAAAGTCTCGGATTTCGACGAAACCAGTTTCATCGGATCCGTAATGTGATATTATTGTAAGATTTCAAATTTCGTAATTTTTGGAATTACCGTTTGTCCGGGGCAAGTCAAAACGCCTCGAAATCAATCTAAATCGGTTTAATTTAAATTGATCGTTTTATTGCATATCTCGCACAGACGATCGAATTAGCTTTCGAAACCTGTTCCATTGTGTTCGGAACGCGGGGTAAACCCCAGAAACGCTGGTCACCGTGCGTAAATCGGAGTTTGGAAAACCGAGATGAATAGTGTTCGTTCGGTCTTCTATAAATACACCCATTCATTCACAAATAAAGAGAAAACCCTAATCTATTTTCTTCCAGCCGCCGTTCACAACATCAATGGCCAGCAAACTCTTAACTTCTTCTCTCTAAATCTCTTAATCCGTAGGCTTTTAGCGAAAGTTATCAACTAAGAAATTGTAGAGCTACGTGAGTTCTATCAGATCAACGGTCGAGATCTGAAACGGAGCATTGATGGAGGCGCAACAGTCCAGGGAAGGCACCACGAACGGGCACGAATTTCTAGGGCAGCACAGGGCCGAGCTGGCCATCGTTCTCGGCGGAGGTGGCTCACATGCGGGGCTTTCGATCGGCGGAGGCTGATCATCTTCAAACGTGACGGAGTTGGCTCGATAATTCGAAGAAATATGACGGCTATGGGTTATGAAGGCTCGGCTGTTACGTGTTTGGAGAAGGAGTGCGTGAGTGGCCAGGATGTTAGGGCTTTTGGATTAACGGCTGAGATGAAAGTGAGGGTTTGAAATTTAATTAAATTGTAAAATTATTATATAATTAATTCGTATAAACTTTAAACTGCGATATCTCTTTCGTACGAGGTCAGAAAATTACGAAACCAGAAGCGTTGGAATCGCAGCGACGCGCTCTACGCTGCAGCGCAGATCTGGGCGTGTTTGGAATCAGTGAAATTTTTGAGTAAAATTAAACGGCCGTTTAATTTTATTCGAAATAAACGCTGAAATCAGAATTAAAATCACGGTGAGATCTTCTCACTCAAATTGAATGTGGAATTTTTACAGTTATTGATTGATGATTGACTGTTTGGATTGTTGATATTAGATATTTTAGGATATATCTATATATATAGCGATATATACATATTGGCATATGTATATATTGGATTGATTGTTTTCCCGCCTCGTATAGCGGATGAGACCCTATTGCGCCGTTAGTAAGCGGATTTTTATAAAACCTATATACCGCGATAATTCTGTACTGGAGCGGAATTGGTATTGTGCTAACATCTGTGGATGCAGGGAAACAGGTTGGAGGGATCCGACTGGATTCCTCACCGTATTGATTATTTACAGATATTTTGATATATTCTGTTATCATATGATGATATATGATATTTGACGGTTGTGATGGACTGATTGGTGTTGTTGCATCATCGGATTCAGTTTTGAAATGTAAAAATAACGACTTTTAATTTAAAAAGGTTTTTAAAGTGATTTGTAAAAATATACATTTTATTGAATTGTTGAAGTGATTTATTTTAAATAAATAAACGTTCAAATTTTAAAGTTATAAAAGTTAAGACCTTTGTGAAATATAACCGAAAAGTGATTTTTGGAATAAACAGTTGATTGATTTATAAAATGGTTTAAGTTGAGATTTTTAAAATATTATAAATGGTTTACTTAAAAGGTTTATAAAGTTGACACTTTATAAATTAAAATGTTGGTATTATAAAATGAGTTTTTATAAGCGTTAAAATGAATTTTTAAGAATGTATAAATAAATGGAATTTATAAATTGTGAACTTATAAATGGAGATGATTTTGTAAAATAAAGGAATTATAAGTATTTGACTTATAATATGGATTGTTGGTATAAGATTTGAGTTATGAATTAAATTTGTTAATTCAGGGAATTTTTATAAATCGAAGTTTATAAATAGGGAAAGAATTTATAAACGTAGTTTATAAATTCGAAATCAATTGGATTTGATAAATTAAAATGTTAAAGAAGAGATATTCGCGATTTTGGATAGCGAATTTTTATTGAAATAAAACGTGTAGAAAAGATTGAAATTTGGTTAAGTGAATTATATTCACGATTTTGGACAGTGAATAAAATTTTAAGTAAAATGGATACGTTTTTGAAGAAGTGATATTAAAAATGAAGTTAAACATTTTAAAGATGTTTTTAAAATGTATTATGATATCGAATACATAGATTTCAACATTTTTATTGTTGAAATAGACGTTTTCGAAAAATAAGGAAATGGTGGACTATAACACTGTTGTTATAGTAAATGATTTCCGAAAGGAAATGTTTTATATAGTATTGGGATTTATATATCTATCTAAATTTCGAATCCCTATACTAGTGATTTTGAGTCGTAGTAACGATGTTTTACGCAACATTCGTTTTGACTCAAATAGATGTCAAATTTATGATTTCCTTAAAGAATGAAATATATACTTAATTTGATTTAAGTATATCGAATATTTTCAAGTGTTGAAAATGAATAGATTTGTGAAACACTTATTTTTAAATAAGTATGGAATTGTTTTTCCAATATGAATTGAACGTTTTGAGAATTTATCCTTGTAAAGATAAATTGAAATTGAATATTGAAATCGATTTGAAAAATCGAATATTAGTAGATATTCGAAAAATATAAATTCACTATGGAATTTATAAAAGGAAAGGGAAACTGTTTAGAAAAAAATAAACATTGATTTATTTTTGAAGTGTGGAAAATTTTATATCTAGTAAAAGATATTTTTGAAGAATAAATAATTTGGGAAAATTATTTGGAATCTGATGATGTTGCGCATCTTTATTGATAGTTAAATAACCGACTATCAATAATTACCTTTAGATAGGTATTTGTTGTGAATTGAATGAATTTGAATGCCACACTTATTTTTAAATAAACGCTCACTATTCGGGTTAGCCGGGAAAGGACCATGGGGTCGTATAACCCATTCCGAATATGTGATACGTCGTTATGAATTGCATTCGAAGACCGGTGTTGAAGACCGGATATTTTTGAAAACGGAAGGATTACCGTCGAGTTACTCTACATCGGCTGATCTCCGATTTAGAGGTTTTATCACCCTTAGTGACGGGAAGTCCTGACGTGATTGAAAATTATCCGGATGTGCAAGGGCTTCGTGAGAAGTGCCTTCGGTTCTGTTCGATCCCGGAACAGACTTGTATGGATGTGTGTCTGACGTTACACTTTGAGATGTAAAGCTGATTTCTTTCAAATACATTTCTGTTGGTGGCGGAGAATTTATTCTCTTAGCTTAACACCCTTCTCTGAGACGTACGAGCTCAGAGGTTATGTAGTTGAAATTTATCAGCGATATATCCCAATTTGGTAACGTGGCATACTGAGTGTTGCTGTGAAATGATCAGTGTTTGATCATTTGCGATATGATCATTTGTTTGATCTTATATCTTTGTGATCATAGGTTGATCATTTTGTTTGACCCGAAGCAGGGCTTTTTGAGAAAGCGTAGCTTTGTGGACGAGACTTCGTCGAGCCTCACACCCCGGAAATGGTCGAAACAGGAAGGATGCAGCAAGGTTCTAGGGAGTAGCGCCCCTTAGTGTATGTCATTCCTTCTGGATAAAGGTGGTATCATGGTATGGAGCCCAGATACTTAACCTCTGTGGTTACTTCATTATTATTATCTATGTGGTTTGTTGCGAATCGGGGATCCTCGGGAAGATCGGTGACGATCGGGGGATGGCATACGTGTGTCAGTAGTTACCTATTTTTGCAGAGGTAACCCGGCCTTGTGTTGGCAGAGATCCGGTTAGGTTCTCGGGTCGTCTATTCCAGGGACGTACCCATCGTGGATAGGAAGTTCCTTTGCCTGACCATTTGTTGGAAATCCAAAGAAACAATACGAGCCTTTACGATTTCAATTGTATAACCTGTCTCCTCAGGAGGCAGCTATAGCAGGCATAATATAATGGTACCTATGCTGGCTAAGATTTATATTATACTTCCGAAATGGTTTCCACTATGCACTAATAATAATATCAAAAAGGTTTTTGATTTTTGCATAGTAAGCATCTTTGACTAACATAAGAAGAAATCTCCTCCAAGTCTGCGTTTGCATTGTGTGTGTGGTTGGAGGTCTTATGGTAGTTTCATTTTCCAAAAGCATTGCGAATTGACTCAAAAAAATATATTCCTTTGTTTATTTTAAAGATAAACTGTTTTACGATCTCACACCAGTCACCATGACTGACTCGGAGTTTATTGTTTCCCTTCTAAACTCTGGGTGCCCACCAATTTCCACACGGGCAGCCTAGAGTTATGTTATCAGGATATTCTGAATATTCTGGAGCTTTGGAGATAAGCTGGATGACGAGACGTAGTATTTGTATCTGATATATTTATTCCGCTGTGTATTCTGTATGAGGACAAGTTTATATAACTGTCCATTGTTGTATATTGACTCTGATTGATGTATGTATAAACTGATATAGTTCTTTGTTTTAAAAGACTATTGATTATCTATTATATGTTATTCCGCTGCGATGTGTAAGATTCTGATATTGTTTTCTGTTTCTGCTCTTGTTCTGTTGTTGTTCTTCTTTCTTTTTCTTCTATCTTCTTCTTCTACCTTTTTCTTTTTCTTAAAACCATAACTTTTCGGGTTTCCGGCATTCGATGGCTCAGCAGTCGATAAAGTGAGTATCGATGTTGAATTTTCGAAAGTCGAAAATTTTCGGGATGTTACATTTGGTATCAGAGCATATGGTTAAGCGACAACCCTGCTCTGTTGGGTGTTACTCATTAGAGATAGAGTCAGTAGTACTCTAGAATGAGTTGAGTGTAATAATAGATACGAGCGCGTATTTGTTAGTTAATATAAAAATTGTTTTATATTGTGATGATTGGTTTGTTGAGTGGTATATGGATTCTGGTCGGTATTGTCCGTACAACTCTATCGATAGGGATCTCTAAACACTTATATAGAACAATTCGGCACGATATTGTTTTAAAATTGGGTAAATGAAATAATTTTACCTTGATTATATTTTGTATATAAAGAAATAATTTTTCAGAATTATTAAAGTATATATATGAATTGGTTGTTTGGTTGTTAAAATGTATATATATACAAGTTAATTAAAATTGTTTGAATAAGTTAAATAAAACAACAATTGTGAAAGAGTAAATTGTATAAACCAATGAATTATAAAGGGTGAAGTTATAATTAATATGATTTACAATTGTAGAATAATCTTATATATATAAAGTGAAGTTATATAAGTAAAAGATTTGTAATTGTGATTTATAATCTGAAATAAAATTCCAGAGAAGTGTTTTGAAAGGATTTGATATTTTGGAAAAATGTTTTAGAGTGATGAAAGCTCTAAACTCTTTTCAGGTCGCTGGAAAATAATCCTGATGATGATGGCCACATCATTAGAATTCATTTTCGGGTTTCCAAAAGAGGAATTGCTGCCAGAATATTTTAAATAAAAGTTGATTGGGAAATTTTGGATTTTGTTTTGGGAATTCAAAAGATAAATTTGAACAGATTTCAAAATAGTTTTGAAAGATTGAAAAGACTCTGGAATTGAAGGGATTGATAACTTATATAATTTAAATTCTGATAGAATAAATTTAACTTAAAGGATGAAGTTAAATTAAAGTAAGTATAAGTGAATCAATTAAATCTAAGTTAAGATTGTGGAATATGAAATCTGGATTTAATATGAATTTTGAATAAGTGAAGAAATTTGACCTTGGTAAAAGTTAAATAGGATTAAAATTTGAATTTGGATTTATAAGTGGAAACTTAAGTTAAGTTAAACAAATGATGTTTAATTGGAATATAACTTAAGTAATGTTGAACGAAGTTGATTTTGATATCAAAGTAAATTAATAAAGTGAATTTATTAAATGAATGTGAACTTGAGTTATATAAAATTCAATTTTATTTGTTAAAATGAATTAGCAATTGAATTAATAAATGGATTGAATGTCAATCAATTGAATATAAATAATTGATATGAAGCAATGAATATAAGTGTTAATTCATTAGAAGCTAAAGGAATTGAATAATTGAATGGAAATCAATTTAATATCAACAAATTGAAACTTAAAGTGTTGAACCAAATTGAATGTAAAGAAATGTAAATTGAATAAATTTGGTTATGATTGGTTATACATTGGTTGTTAGATTGATTGTTAGTTGATTTCGTGTAATTCATTAAGGGTTAATGAAATTGAATCGACAAATTGGAAGCAAAGTGATTAAATTCAAATTGATAATATGTAAATTTGAATAGAAATGAATTTGATTCAAATTGAAAATGAACCAACATGAATGTAAATTAGTGAATGTAAACTAATTGGAAACAAATGAATGAATGTTAGTTAAATCCAATATTAGCAAATCAAATGTGAGTAAATTGAAAACCAATTCAATGAATATTAATGAGAAATGAATGAATATTGATTCGGTATGGATTTGTTGGATGTTTATTGGATGATGATGGTTTGATGGTTGCATTGTTGCTTCTGAATGCATTTGTTGTTTGTTGCATTTGCTATGTTGACATATGTAGTATTATGTTGCTATATGATGTATATTGACTATATTTTCATATCTACATGTTCTCATATGGTTTGTTGAGTGTTTAGTAGGTGCGGATGGCGTTGCTTCGCATTTGGAGCTCGCTTTCGCGCTATATTAGCCGTATACGCTCGCTAAATAAATAATAAGGTACATATCTCGGATTAAATATCGTACTTTTACACTTTTTTCCCTACGGGATGCCTCATCACTTGATGGGATGTATATTTGTGATATATATACACTGTCATTTTTTTTTCGGATCGAGCCGCGCAAAGGAGACGCTGACGAAATTTTCTGAAAATTTAAGGCGTTAGAATATTTTTGAGAAATTTGAAAATTTTGAAAACTAAGTTATGATTTGAAAACTTAGTAAAGATTTTGTGAGAACTTAACTATGAATTTTGGAGAAGTTAAACACTTAACAGATTTGAAAATCTAATTTGAACGGTTTGTTTTGGAAAGTTAACGAATTCTGTAACTTCTTTCTTACTTTGTAATTTCGAGGACGAAATTCTTTTAAGGAGGGAAGTCTGTAACGACCCAGAATTTTTGATAATTAAAATTCGAGTATTTAATTGATTTTAAATATTAATAAATGAATTTAATAAGTCGAATAATTTTAAATTCGAATATTGGATTTAATTTGGTCAATTAAATCGATAATTTAATGATTGAAATTCCAGAGATAATTGAAATCGAGTTTAAAATGATTTAAAATGATTTGTAAATTTTCATTTAATCATACTGGAGTTATAGAAAGGTTATAGAACTTTTAAAATTGAATTTGGAGTTAATCTGTGAAAATTGAATATTTTAATATTTAATTATCGACTGAAAAATAGCCAATTTTCGAACAGTCTCAGAATTAAACGAGACCAGTTCCATTGGATCCGTAATAGTTAGTTATTATCGGATTTCAATTTTCGTGGCAATCGAAATTATCGTTTGACCGTGGCAGCTCGAAACGCATCGATATCATTTTAATTTTAATTCGGCGAGTTAAAATAGTCATTTTTCAAAAAGTCTCGGATTTCAACGAAACCAGTTTCATCGGATCCGTAATGTGATATTATTGTAAGATTTCAAATTTCGTAATTTTTGGAATTACCGTTTGTCCGGGGCAAGTCAAAACGCCTCGAAATCAATCTAAATCGGTTTAATTTAAATTGATCGTTTTATTGCATATCTCGCATAGACGATCGAATTAGCTTTCGAAACCTGTTCCATTGTGTTCGGAACGCGGGGTAAACCCCAGAAACGCTGGTCACCGCGCGTAAATCGGAGTTTGGAAAACCGAGATGAATAGTGTTCGTTCGGTCTTCTATAAATACACCCATTCATTCACAAATAAAGAGAAAACCCTAATCTATTTTCTTCCAGCCGCCGTTCACAACATCAATGGCCAGCAAACTCTTAACTTCTTCTCTCTAAATCTCTTAATCCGTCGGCTTTTAGCGAAAGTTATCAACTAAGAAATTGTAGAGCTACGTGAGTTCTATCAGATCAACGGTCGAGATCTGAAATGGAGCATTGATGGAGGCGCAACAGTCCAGGGAAGGCACCACGAACGGGCACGAATTTCTAGGGCAGCACAGGGCCGAGCTGGCCATCGTTCTCGGCGGAGGTGGCTCACATGCGGGGCTTTCGATCGGCGGAGGCTGATCATCTTCAAACGTGACGGAGTTGGCTCGATAATTCGAAGAAATATGACGGCTATGGGTTATGAAGGCTCGGCTGTTACGTGTTTGGAGAAGGAGTGCGTGAGTGGCCAGGATGTTAGGGCTTTTGGATTAACGGCTGAGATGAAAGTGAGGGTTTGAAATTTAATTAAATTGTAAAATTATTATATAATTAATTCGTATAAACTTTAAACTGCGATATCTCTTTCGTACGAGGTCAGAAAATTACGAAACCAGAAGCGTTGGAATCGCAGCGACGCGCTCTACGCTGCAGCGCAGATCTGGGCGTGTTTGGAATCAGTGAAATTTTTGAGTAAAATTAAACGGCCGTTTAATTTTATTCGAAATAAACGCTGAAATCAGAATTAAAATCACGGTGAGATCTTCTCACTCAAATTGAATGTGGAATTTTTACAGTTATTGATTGATGATTGACTGTTTGGATTGTTGATATTAGATATTTTAGGATATATCTATATATATAGCGATATATACATATTGGCATATGTATATATTGGATTGATTGTTTTCCCGCCTCGTATAGCGGATGAGACCCTATTGCGCCGTTAGTAAGCGGATTTTTATAAAACCTATATACCGCGATAATTCCGTACTGGAGCGGAATTGGTATTGTGCTAACATCTGTGGATGCAGGGAAACAGGTTGGAGGGATCCGACTGGATTCCTCACCGTATTGATTATTTACAGATATTTTGATATATTCTGTTATCATATGATGATATATGATATTTGACGGTTGTGATGGACTGATTGGTGTTGTTGCATCATCGGATTCAGTTTTGAAATGTAAAAATAACGACTTTTAATTTAAAAAGGTTTTTAAAGTGATTTGTAAAAATATACATTTTATTGAATTGTTGAAGTGATTTATTTTAAATAAATAAACGTTCAAATTTTAAAGTTATAAAAATTAAGACCTTTGTGAAATATAACCGAAAAGTGATTTTTGGAATAAACAGTTGATTGATTTATAAAATGGTTTAAGTTGAGATTTTTAAAATATTATAAATGGTTTACTTAAAAGGTTTATAAAGTTGACACTTTATAAATTAAAATGTTGGTATTATAAAACGAGTTTTTATAAGCGTTAAAATGAATTTTTAAGAATGTATAAATAAATGGAATTTATAAATTGTGAACTTATAAATGGAGATGATTTTGTAAAATAAAGGAATTATAAGTATTTGACTTATAATATGGATTGTTGGTATAAGATTTGAGTTATGAATTAAATTTGTTAATTCAGGGAATTTTTATAAATCGAAGTTTATAAATAGGGAAAGAATTTATAAACATAGTTTATAAATTCGAAATCAATTGGATTTGATAAATTAAAATGTTAAAGAAGAGATATTCGCGATTTTGGATAGCGAATTTTTATTGAAATAAAACGTGTAGAAAAGATTGAAATTTGGTTAAGTGAATTATATTCACGATTTTGGACAGCGAATAAAATTTTAAGTAAAATGGATACGTTTTTGAAGAAGTGATATTAAAAATGAAGTTAAACATTTTAAAGATGTTTTTAAAATGTATTATGATATCGAATACATAGATTTCAACATTTTTATTGTTGAAATAGACGTTTTCGAAAAATAAGGAAATGGTGGACTATAACACTGTTGTTATAGTAAATGATTTCCGAAAGGAAATGTTTTATATAGTATTGGGATTTATATATCTATCTAAATTTCGAATCCCTATACTAGTGATTTTGAGTCGTAGTAACGATGTTTTACGCAACATTCGTTTTGACTCAAATAGATGTCAAATTTATGATTTCCTTAAAGAATGAAATATATACTTAATTTGATTTAAGTATATCGAATATTTTCAAGTGTTGAAAATGAATAGATTTGTGAAACACTTATTTTTAAATAAGTATGGAATTGTTTTTCCAATATGAATTGAACGTTTTGAGAATTTATCCTTGTAAAGATAAATTGAAATTGAATATTGAAATCGATTTGAAAAATCGAATATTAGTAGATATTCGAAAAATATAAATTCACTATGGAATTTATAAAAGGAAAGGGAAACTGTTTAGAAAAAAATAAACATTGATTTATTTTTGAAGTGTGGAAAATTTTATATCTAGTAAAAGATATTTTTGAAGAATAAATAATTTGGGAAAATTATTTGGAATCTGATGATGTTGCGCATCTTTATTGATAGTTAAATAACCGACTATCAATAATTACCTTTAGATAGGTATTTGTTGTGAATTGAATGAATTTGAATGCCACACTTATTTTTAAATAAACGCTCACTATTCGGGTTAGCCGGGAAAGGACCATGGGGTCGTATAACCCATTCCGAATATGTGATACGTCGTTATGAATTGCATTCGAAGACCGGTGTTGAAGACCGGATATTTTTGAAAACGGAAGGATTACCGTCGAGTTACTCTACATCGGCTGATCTCCGATTTAGAGGTTTTATCACCCTTAGTGACGGGAAGTCCTGACGTGATTGAAAATTATCCGGATGTGCAAGGGCTTCGTGAGAAGTGCCTTCGGTTCTGTTCGATCCCGGAACAGACTTGTATGGATGTGTGTCTGACGTTACACTTTGAGATGTAAAGCTGATTTCTTTCAAATACATTTCTGTTGGTGGCGGAGAATTTATTCTCTTAGCTTAACACCCTTCTCTGAGACGTACGAGCTCAGAGGTTATGTAGTTGAAATTTATCAGCGATATATCCCAATTTGGTAACGTGGCATACTGAGTGTTGCTGTGAAATGATCAGTGTTTGATCATTTGCGATATGATCATTTGTTTGATCTTATATCTTTGTGATCATAGGTTGATCATTTTGTTTGACCCGAAGCAGGGTTTTTTGAGAAAGCGTAGCTTTGTGGACGAGACTTCGTCGAGCCTCACACCCCGGAAATGGTCGAAACAGGAAGGATGCAGCAAGGTTCTAGGGAGTAGCGCCCCTTAGTGTATGTCATTCCTTCTGGATAAAGGTGGTATCATGGTATGGAGCCCAGATACTTAACCTCTGTGGTTACTGCATTATTATTATCTATGTGGTTTGTTGCGAATCGGGGATCCTCGGGAAGATCGGTGACGATCGGGGGATGGCATATGCGTGTCAGTAGTTACCTATTTTTGCAGAGGTAACCCGGCCTTGTGTTGGCAGAGATCCGGTTAGGTTCTCGGGTCGTCTATTCCAGGGACGTACCCATCGTGGATAGGAAGTTCCTTTGCCTGACCATTTGTTGGAAATCCAAAGAAACAATACGAGCCTTTACGATTTCAATTGTATAACCTGTCTCCTCAGGAGGCAGCTATAGCAGGCATAATATAATGGTACCTATGCTGGCTAAGATTTATATTATACTTCCGAAATGGTTTCCACTATGCACTAATAATAATATCAAAAAGGTTTTTGATTTTTGCGTAGTAAGCATCTTTGACTAACATAAGAAGAAATCTCCTCCAAGTCTGCGTTTGCATTGTGTGTGTGGCGGGAGGTCTTATGGTAGTTTCATTTTCCAAAAGCATTGCGAATTGACTCAAAA
Source organism: Allium fistulosum (assembly GCA_030737815.1). NCBI lineage: Eukaryota > Viridiplantae > Streptophyta > Magnoliopsida > Asparagales > Amaryllidaceae > Allium > Allium fistulosum. Next base: position 332,271,238 of record CM060908.1, read on the forward strand.
AAATATATTCCTTTGTTTATTTTAAAGATAAACTGTTTTACGATCTCACACCAGTCACCATGACTGACTCGGAGTTTATTGTTTCCCTTCTAAACTCTGGGTGCCCACCAATTTCCACACGGGCAGCCTAGAGTTATGTTATCAGGATATTCTGGATATTCTGGAGCTTTGGAGATAAGCTGGATGACGAGACGTAGTATTCGTATCTGATATATTTATTCCACTGTGTATTCTGTATGAGGACAAGTTTATATAACTGTCCATTGTTGTATATTGACTCTGATTGATGTATGTATAAACTGATATAGTTCTTTGTTTTAAAAGACTATTGATTATCTATTATATGTTATTCCGCTGAGATGTGTAAGATTCTGATATTGTTTTCTGTTTCTGCTCTTGTTCTGTTGTTGTTCTTCTTTCTTTTTCTTCTATCTTCTTCTTCTACCTTTTTCTTTTTCTTAAAACCATAACTTTTCGGGTTTCCGGCATTCGATGGCTCAGCAGTCGATAAAGTGAGTATCGATGTTGAATTTTCGAAAGTCGAAAATTTTCGGGATGTTACAAAATATCTATTACCAACTTGCTTTGGGTTGTTTGGATTCGAACTTGTTTCGACTGTACAATAATAAAGAGAATAATTTACTAAGTGCACTACAATGATCGCCTAAGCGAACATCCGATCGTCACTTAGAAAATTATTCAGATCACCACAAAACTAATCGAGACTCATTTCCCGAACTACCCAAAGGAAATGTATCTTACTAGAAATTCTCTTTGAAACATTTATACTTACCAATATTTTCAAGTAATACTATTATTACTTTTCCTAAAATCATTTGAAATCTTTTTTCAAAGATACCAGGATTTAAATTCCATGAAATTCTCTTCATTTTATAAAACACGGCTTTATAAAACATATTTAAAAATCATTTTATCTTGGATAACTTCCTTTTAATAAAGTGAACATGTTAAACCTACATTATTAACGAATGCCTTATAGTCAAATCGTGAAACTGAATTCACAAGGTGTTCATATTTAATTCAATCAAACAATAAATGCTTATAAACTAGCTAAGCATAAATAATCAATCAAAAATAATGGTCAATGCTCTAAATTGGACGAGTATAACTAATCAAACAATAAATGATAATAATTAAATATTGCCATTTCCTAACAAACAAATGCTTCATAAATAACTATATCAATTTATGAAAATTGTTATTTTATTGATAAAATATAATTCTAGGTAAAATTATTTCATTTACCAATTTTTAAAACAATATTGTGTCGGTTTGCCTTGTTCAAGTGCTTAGGAATCCATATCGACAACGTTGATCAGGCGCATCAATCAGAATTCATAAACTACTCAACAGACCAATCAACACAGTATAAAACATTTTTATTGCATTAAAAACTATATGCTCTTATATATAATACACTCAAACTCATTATAGGTTGTCACTTACCCTATCTCTAAAGAGTTTACCCCATCAAGGCCTAGGTGTTCACTCAAACTAAGCTTTGATACCATGTGTGATGATCGGCCTTTTCGACCCTCAAAAATCGACACTAATACTTCCACGGTATTCACGTGCCGAGTATCCGAGTGTTGAAAAGATAGATTGTTGGGGTGAAAGAAAAGAAAAGACATAACAGAATCTCACATTGTGATGAGAAATATATAATATGCACATGATCTTTACAAAAGAAAACTGTATATACATACATCAATCATAGTAAACTAACATATCATCATCATGGATAGTTATAACAACTTGTCCTCACAAACGCTGATAAATACAAAACAAGAAATGCAGCACAAATAAAGATACGTTAATATGTCTTGAAGGCATCCAGCTCGTCTCCTAAAGCTCCAAAGCATCCATAAAAAAAATCTGAAAATATGCTCGGGCTGACCCGAGCATTTTAAGAAATAACATTGGGATCAGTCTATTAAACCAGTGTGAGAAACACAAATCATATGGATTTATAATGTTATAAAACCTTTCAAAATAAATGTATCTCGTAATACCACGCCGCACATAAACATGGACGACTTTTCACCTTATGATAACCAAACCACTTCTATTGGAGGACCCTGTGCTATTATAATAATGTCTAGGGTGTAAAATAAATAAGAAATAGCTATGTTGTATGAATATACAGCACAACAATTATAGGTATACAATCAAAACCACTAAGGCTCGTTCGCTAATTGATAGGATTCCATGGAGGTGCCCTCAGAACATCTAGGATGTCCTACTACATGAGGATTAGTGATATCCTTCCAAAGCATCGTACATCCCTAGCTGATGTACTATAGGGAATACATAGCCGGCCATCAAGGCCGAGTGCACCACTCACTACATGCATAAGGATAGGTATCTCTAGGGTAGAGTCGACTACCCCTTTGGGATAGCTAAACCCCTGATCTATGCATCATATCTCTGGTTTTGGTCATATCCGCTAGTGAGGCTACGTTCAACATTCCAAACACGAGTCACAACTCAAACAGATCTTGGAACCACATATGGATTCCTATATCTCAATAGATCTCAGAATCACACATGGATTCCTACATCCTGAACAGATCATTAACAACTACATATGTTCGAGCATCTCAAACAGATCTCGTATCTCCACATAGATTCCGGCATTTTGAACCAATCTCGAACCTGTTCCAATGCAAAGAACACATATATGATTTTAGAGTGGTTAAGGTTTCGAGTTATCTCATATAAGTACACTCCCCCGTTTATCGGTCGCTCCAAAATAGACAACCATTTAAGTGGATGGATTTTCTTATCATTTGTCCTAGGAGAACACAACGAGTTTATATGTACCATATAGCATCATCGAGGATAAATGTACCCTATAATTCATGTGTTTCTTATAAATATTTCCAAAGTTATATTTGATCAAGATTTGATAGTCAGTTATTTAACTATCAAATAAACAATCAATCAAATCAGAAGTTAAATTTCATAAGAAATCAAGCATGATTAAGTATATAAGCAGCCCTATGCCTCTTTCATTAATCCTTTCATTAATTAAAATATGTAACGACCCGAAATTTTATCGCTTTGATTTTTGGAATATTTAATTAGTTTTAAATATTCAATTTGGGGTTTTATAATAAAATCTATGTTTCAAATAATTTTCCGATTTTTGATGATGTATTTTTAATTTAATTTATAAGAATTTTCCATAATTTTTAATTTGAAAAATAATTGAAATTCCATTTGACGTACTTTATGTCAAACTTTGTTATTTTCAAAATCCAACAGGACTTGATAACTGGTGTGTTTCATTTTTATTTCGGTCGTTCGTGGCTCGTACGCAGACATAATATAGTGTGACAGGGTACTGAAAACTATTTAAAATCTAAATCCAAATCTACCCTACATACACACCCAAGTACAAAGTACGAACATCTTCCATCCAGCCTCCATTTTGTTGCCTTGTCCTTGCCTGGCACTTACTTTCCCTTTCACTTTTCCTTCCTTTTGGTTTCTTTGTCCCGTTGATCTTTTCTTTGGCCACACTATAAATTAGTAATCAAGATGAGCAACATGGGGACTTCGTTTATTTCTTTGTCTACATATAATAAACATTTCAAAGCTAAGAAATATAAAGTTACCCTCCTTTCAAAAATCAATTCCTCTTAGACCATTCAATTTTAGCAAATACGTTCAACACGAAAGTTGTTTATGTAGATTCATAGGACATTTAGAAATTGACGGTGCTCGATTTCATTGAGAATCGATCGAGTTATTGTTGAATTTCAGGAAAGGGAAAAATATTGTTCTTAGATTTCAAATATTAAATTCCCTTGATCCGCTTCGGGTTGATCGATGCCATATGCGTCGTTGGGATCGTGTGGTGATGTAGTATTTTTAGTGAAGTTTTGACGGAGTTTCGTGACGATGGCCGACGTTCTTCGTGGACTAGGTTAAGGATAATCGAAGCTAGGAGAGTTGTTAGGCGAATTGGATGTTGCATTTGTGTTTCTTGTCTTGTGGCACCCCGGGTGGAGGAATTTGGCTGGGTCCAGTTGAGGTTTGAGGGTCGCGACATGGTGTTTGGACGAGGCATTTTGGGTTGCCTGTAGGAAGTTCGCAAATGGTAGGATGGTTGAAATCGAAGTGGTAGCTTCTGGGTGGGCTTTGGGTGGTGCGTTCGGTTGAGGAGGTGAAGGCGGTCTTGCTGATGTGTTTGAATCGAGGGTTGGACGACCGGAGATGCGGTGCATGTGCACACACATGCACGGATATAGGTTCAAGCAAGCATTTGGAAAAAAGAAAAAGAAGATGGAGAAGGAGAAGAAGACACTGTAGCAGCGGTTTGGGTGGGAGCCTGCTGGGCTTGGCCCAATTTGATTTGGGGTGGGAAGACATTTGGTTTTATTTACCTTTTTAATAAACAAAGTTAGCTAGTTTTAAAACTTGATATCTTACCCGTATTTAATCCAATTGACCTGTAGATTTTTGTGTTGAACTTGTATTGATGAGTACAACGTTTTGGTATGAATTGTTGTTAGCTTTGGTGTAGTATAAATTAATGACAAATTAGTACTGCCCTGATACAATTACATTAATTTAGTTAATTACGTAGTTTAATAAATTATACCTTGTTGGTGTTAACTATTTGGCAAAATAAACCCTGTACTGTTAAACTAAATTGAATATGGTAATTTGGACATCTGTTTAGCAGAATAAAATACGATTTCGCTAATTAAATTAATTTGACATTTAATTAGCAGAATAAATCCCCATTTTGCTTTTTTTTATAGATTTGGACATCTAATTATATATCGTAAATTGATATTCCACTTGAAATATGTGATATGTTAACCAATGATGGTTAAGTACTAAATTTATTTACATAGTCATTGATTATATAAATATCATTTATTAACTTGGAAAGCGAAATTGAATGATATAGTAGCTTGTTTAAGTACCATTGTGGTCGTTAAGCCTCTTTCAAATTTGAAAAAGTAATTATTGATTTGGAAGTTATTTAAAATTAGTTTTTTTCTATTATAAGGTTTAAAGATAATTATTATTTAGTAATAAGATTTAAAGGGTAATAACTACTTATTAATAATGTTTCAAAAAATATATATATTTAATAATTGTTTTTAAGAATGATTTAAAGTTAATTATTCTATTTATATGATTCTTAAAAGTTATTTCTTAAAGTTATTTAAGAATATTTAATTATAATTTTAAAGATATTTAATTATTAATTAAATAATTATAATTTAACTATTTATTTAAAATGATTTAACTATACTTAAATTTAAATTAAAGTTATTTAATTATACTGATTTAAGTTATTTAATTTTATTTATAGGTTAATTAATTATCATATTAATATTAGTTAAAAGTTAACTGATTATTGTATTAATAACGTTTTAAAGTTAATTAATTATTATATTAATATTGTTTTGAAGTTAACTTACTAATACAATAATAGTGCTTAAAATTAATTTAATATATTATTAATGAGATTCTAAAGTTATTATTTTAAATGAGATTTAATTAAAATGAAATAGAAGGATGTTTAATAATAAGCTGTTATTTAAAGTTATTTTAAATAATTTATGGTTTATCAAGGGAACCTTATTGACTTAAAGAGTTCATTAAATAAGTTTGTTTAAATATGGGAAGAGTTTTATAAATGGTTCTGGATAGGCCCGTCAATGGGTGGGGTTCGGTCCGGGTATTATAAAATCCGGACCCGGGTCCAATTACAATAATTAAAACCCGAGCCCGGCCCAAACACGCAGGGTATTTCAACCCAATATCCCCGGCCCGTCGGGCTTTTTAAGCCCTCTGGGTAATAATCGTATACCTAACTCAAAATATTTATGTTAAAACCATATTTTAAAACTGCAACTTTGGTAAAATTTGTATACAAATAATGTTAACGTATAAATTGGACAGTGATGTAGTCAAACTCACAACAAATGTATGCTAAAACATCTACATGTAAACAAACAAAATGGTAAATAAATAACATACATACTCATGTTTTCATACGACGAAAAACTAATAGTCGGGTCGGGACCTAACCGGACTGGGTTTTGATAAAACCGTACCCGACCCGGATCGGGCTTGAGTCGGGCCCTAACCGGACCGGGTTTTGATAAAACCGTACCCGACCCGGATCGGACTTGAGTCGGGCTTGGGTAGTAAAAGGCAAAATCCGTACCCGCATAAATAGGGAGGGTTCAGGCCGGGATTGGGCCAAAACCCATACCAATAACAAGCCTAGTTCTGGATATTTGCAAAAGAATTTATAAATGAGTTTTAAAGGAGAATTTTTATAAATTGGGTTTGGAGATTTTTAAAGAATGTTTTATGAATGGATTGGAGATTTATGAAGAAACTTTATAAATAGATTTGGAGATATTTATAAAATAAAGAGATTTTGGAAAGAAATGATTGACTTCTATAGCGTAATTCAAGGGGCAGTAATTGCCTACAGTTTACTATGGATTCGCTGGGATAGAAACGTAACCATTGTGTAAACTGCGATCTATAGGTTATTTTCATGGCGTAATTCTAGATGCAGTGATTGCCTACAGTTTACGATGTTTTCGCTAGGATGGTGACGTAACCATTGTGTAAACTGCGATCCATGGTCGATATTGAACGGTACTTTCCATATCCATTTTTAAAAGTTTTCAAGTATTTTTAAAAGAATGGTTTGTGAATATACTTATTCCGGTGAGGTAAGTATATGAGTATTTTGATAAATATTTTTGAAAGAGATTCTAATTAATGCAATTTAGTTGAATGAGGCTTAGTGATTTCCATGGAAAATGTTATCTTGTTTGGAATGTTTATTTATTTGATAGTTAAATAACCGACTATCAATCTTGGCCTAAATATGTAATCCTTCTAAATTTTTGTGGTAGGGAAACAATTCCCTACTTAACACCGAAGGATTTTAACTCTGGAAATATCTAGGAGAAACACGGGAATTATATGATACAGTTACCATAGGTGGTGCTATACTTATGTATAAACTCATTTTGTTCTTCTATGACAAATGATAAGGAGATCCGTCCACTTAAACGGTTAGGGGGTGATCCCCGCTCTTAAGTATTATTTGATTATTTCCTAAAGAACCGGTATTGAGCATTCCGGAAATCGACGATTGGTTTTTGGGGCACCCAATAAGCTAAGGAGTGTACTCGTAAGAGATCACTCGTACCATAACCACTCCAAAAACCATATATGGTTCTAGGGAAGATTTTCATGATATATTGAGATGTTGGAATCCATGTGTGATTTCGAAATCCGTTGGGGTATGGGAATCCAAGTGTGATTCCAAGATTTATGTGAGATATGGAGATCCATGTGTGATTCCGAAACCCATTGGGGTATGGGAATCCATGTGTGATTCAAAGATCTATGTGAGATATAGGAATCCATATGTGATTCCAAGACCCGTTGGGGTATTGAAATCCATGTAGGATTCCATGATCTTTTTTGATGGCAGTGCATGAGCTGAAACATCGGACGTAGCCTCACCAGCGGAAATGACAAAAACCAAAGATAGGAGGCATGGCCAATAGGGTTGGCAAACCCATAGGGTATAGTAGGCTCCACCTAGACGTTACCTATAGTTGTTATGCATGCATGGGGCGATGCACTCTGTCTTAGCAAGACCAGCTATGTTTTTCCTAAGGTACATCACTAGGGATGTATGTTGCTTCGAAAGGATATCTCCGATCCTTGTATAGGAGAACTGTTTCTTGAAGTACTAAAGACGCCTCCATGGAAATTCCACACAATTAGCAAACTTACCTTGTCGGTTTTTGATTATATACCTAGATTGTTGTGATGTACACTCACGAGCATCACAGCTACTTGATTATTACTATTTTCACCCTTAGAAATTATTATAATATCACTGGGTTTTTTGTTATAAATATTTTGGTTATCGTAAGGTGAAAACTCGTCCGTGTTTATGTGCGGCGTGGTCTTACAAGATACCTTGATTTTAAAGGATTTTACAAGCTATAATAAATAAAATTCCTTATGATTTGAGTTTCTCACGCTGGTTTTACCAGACTGACCCGAGTATTGTTTTCCTATAATGCTCGGGTTAGACCGAGCATATTACAGATTTAGTTGGAGACTTTGGAGCTTCAGGAGACGAGCTAGAGGCCCAAAGATGTATTCAAATACATGGTTATTTTTCCATTGCATTCACTGTTGTATTTATCGGCAATAGTGAGGACAACTTATTATAACTGTCCGGGCTGAAATAGGCTAGTATACTCCGATTGATGTCTGTATATACTTATATTACAGTTTGTTTTTGTGTAAAGATTGGTTTTATATTATAGATCATTCGTTCCGTTGTGAGATTCTGTGTTGTTATTTTTCTTCTTGTCTTCTTTCTTCTTTATTTTCCCCCAACAATATGTCTTTCCAGCACTTGGATATTCGGCACGTGAATACCGTGGATGTATTAGTGTTGATTTCTATGGGTCAAAAGGGTGGGTTGTTACAAAATCTCTTTCCAATTATTTGAAAAATATACTTATACTTATCTCAATGGTACAAGTATATTTACAAACCATTTCACTTCCAATACTTAGAAAACGTTTTCCCTTTTCCCAAAATCATATTTAACCACACCAAAACAAATGTCATTTAAATATTTTTACTGTAAACCCAAACCACTTTCCATTTGGGGTAAGTAAATAGAACATATGGAAATTAGATCAAATATACTTACCACCACTTTCCGATTTCAAACATGGACTATCCCTCGATTAAAAATGAAGTCGAACAAGTTAACGAACTATCCTTGACTTGAGATACATTCTTAATTCTCACTGATAGAGACAAGTTTCCATACCTCAGAATTTGGTATTAAGTATGAAAACAGCACTTTCCATTTTACCATAATTTATAAAGATCATTTATGGAAATCAAATCTCTTTTCTTTTATAAAATCCCTTTTTATATATCTCTTTTATTTTTACAAACTCCTTTTATAAATCTCCTTTTTATTTCTAAATTCCTTTTATAAATCTTATTTACTTATCACAAACCTTTAGTTTCAAGATAAAACCAAATACTTTCCATAAAACGATCATTCCACATATTACTATAAATCCACAAATGTGATTTATTATTCCAAATTATAAAAATGATATCATTTAAATTTTTATAAAATGCCTTTTAATCTATTCTTTTATTTATAAAATACCATTTATAAATCTATTTTCTATACAATGTTTTATATAAAGTATTTCACAAATATTTTTTCAAAATATTTCTTTCTTCTTTTAAAACAGAATCACGTTATCATAAAAGATAAATTCCTACTTTTCTTTATAATGAACATTATAATAAATACTTTCCAAAATACTTTTAAAACATTTCCATATGTTAGAAAAGACTAACCAAAAAGGTTGAAGTAAAATGGTGATGTCCAAAAACCCATTTCTAAATAAAATAACACAGAAAATTCCAAAAGTCGCATTTAAAATCATTTTCTGAATCAAAACCATTTCCGATCAAAGACAGCGAATAATAGCAATTTCAAAATACTATAATGAGGCCTAGAGCTACCATAGTACTTAAAAAATGTTATCACGGTTTCATTAAAAAAGAATTCAACTTTCACGACATATTAAAATTACATCCAATATGGCCAGGCTACTAAGCTTCTGGCACTCAACAATTAACAATCGATAGTTAACACATCATTTATCCAATATTAATTAATCCACATATTAATTAACTTCAAAATTCATCATTTTACTTTGCAAGCATAGAATAGGGATTTATTTTGCTCAATAGATGTCCAAAATAATCAATTCAATTTAATTATAGCAAAACAGAGTTTTATTCTGCTAAATAAATATCACAAACAAAGTATAATTAATATAACCATGTTATTATTTAAAACAATGTAATTATATTCAATCGCTATTATTTTATCATTAATTTATACTTCATTAAAACTATCAACTATTTATACCATAATGTTGTACTCGTTAATATGAGTCTAACGCAAAATCGTGGGTTAAACAGATTTAAAACGAACAAGATATCCCATTTTAAAGTCAACACATTTAGTTAACAATATTAAACAAATAAATGAATTATAAGTTCTCACCAAAACCAAACAAGGCCAGGACCAAACTTCCAAACCCGATCCTGTATGCTACAGTACCTTTCCCTCTCCAAATTCAAAAACGCGCCTAGGCATTCAAAATCGAGCACGTCGTGCTTCCCCTCACCATCGCCTCGGCTACCAATGGGCTCCGACACCATCACCATTCAACTTGCCTCCAATCCAAGCTCTCCCAGCCAGCACTGTGTCGAACTCGATGCTAAAAAATAATAGTCAGGAACGAGAAATCAAACCTAAAACAACAGCCCCTAAAACCCTAAATCGAGCTCAATCGATCTCCTTTGACTACTAGACCTCCTCCGACCACCTCCAATGTCTTCACCTTGACCCATGCCGCTTCCATCACTGCCATTCCTCCCCTAACCACCTACACCATCGGTAAACCCAAGATGAATGGAAAATGCTCATCGACCAACCACGGCCAACTCTAAACCTACGAGCACCGCCAAAAATCATTATTCGCTGATATGAACACAACCATGTCCTTCATTCTCCATTTTGTGTTCCTCAAAAAACCGCCATCATTCGACCACCACTATTATCGGCCAATATCCGCCACCCTACTCAACAAAACAATGAGCGACTATTTTTAAAAATACTAGGGATTATTACAAACAACTTTGTAGTTGGAATTTTTGGCTAATTTCGGTCGGTTTGAGAGATTTGGATTTTTGAATTCAAGAGGTGTGTTGTTTTCCATTTTCAGGAAAAGAAAAAGAAAAGGAGGAGAGTGTTATTGCATATGCTAAACGTTGAGTTGATGTGTGCATACAGATAAAAGAAACCAACTGTAACGACCCAGAATTTTTGATAATTAAAATTCGAATATTTAATTTATTTTAAATATTAATAAGTGGAATTAAGGAGTCGAATGATTTATTTTTCGAATATTGGATTTAATTGGATAATTAAATCGATAATTTAATAGTGAAATTCCAGAGATAATTGAAAATCGAGTTAAAATGATTGAAAATGATTTGTAAAATTTTATTTAATCATACTGGAGTTATAGAAAGGTTATAGAACTTTCAGAATCGAATTTGGAGTTAATCTGTGAAAATTGAATATTTTAATATTTAATTATCGACTGTAAAAATAGCCAATTTTCGAACAGTCTCAGAATTGAACGAGACCAGTTCCATTGGATCCGTAATAGTTAATTATTATCGGATTTCAATTTTCGTATCAATCGGAGTTGTCGTTTGACCGTGGCAACTCGAAACGCATCGATATCGTTTTAATTTTAAATCGTCGAGTTAAAATAGTCATTTTTCAAAAGGTCTCGGATTTCGACGAAACCAGTTTCATCGGATCCGTAATGTGATATTATTGTAAGATTTCAAATTTCGTAATTTTTGGATTTACCATTTGTCCGGTACAAATTAAAACGCCTCGAAATCGATTTAAATCGGTTTAATTTAAATTGATCGTTTGTTGCCATATCTCACACAGACGATCGAATTAGCTTCCGAGACCTATTCCATTGCGTTTGGAACGCGGGGTAGACCTTACGAACGTCAGCCGGCACGCTCGAATCGGAGTTCGAAAAAATTCGATGAATAGTAAAATTGGCCATTTTCTATAAAAGGACCTTCTTTCTTCATTCTACAAACAACCAACTAGGGTTTGCTTCACGTAGCCGCCAGTTATCAAACGAATGGCCAGAAAACTCTATCTTTCTCCCCTTATTTTCTTCAAATCCAAGCAATAATTCGAAAAACTTTCAACACGAAAGTTGAAGAGCGTATTGAGAACTATAGATTCAACGGTTATGATCGAATAAAGTCGAGTGAATCAATGGCAATCGACGTTCAAAGAGGCGACAATCATTCGTGTTTTTCTTGAGATACATGAGGCCGAGCTGCACGGCGTTCTTGGCGAAGGTGCATGAGGGTGTGGCGCTTCGAGCGGCGTAGCTCGATCGACGTGGAGCAGGTCAGAGGGATCGCGGCAATTAGGTTTAGAGGGGCGGCAGATGGGTTTTGTCTCGATTCGAATTCCTGAAGGTAGCGCGCGTGAGAGGGAGAAAGGGGCAACGGCCAGATGCATTTGAACGTGATCAACGGTAGATGTTAGTTTAGGGTTTATAATTAAAATAAAGTTTGTAAATTTATATCGTGTAATTTTAAAATATCATAACTTTGTCATACGTTATCAGAAAATGACGAAACAAAATGCGTTGGAATCGTCTCGACGTGTACTTCGCGATGCAACTGATTTGGAGTCGTTTGGAGCTAGTGAAAATTTTGAGTGAAATTAAACGTTCGTTTAATCTCATTCGAAATAAATCGCTACAAATTGCTATCAGGAAAATCACGGTGAGATCTTCTCACTCAATTGAATGTGGAATTTTTGCAGTTATTATTGATTGATATGATTGCTATATTGGATGTGATATTAGATATTATAGGATATATATCTATATATAGCAGTATATACATATTGGCATATGTATATATTGGATTGATTGATTTCCCGCCTCGTATAGCGGATGAGACCCTATTGCGCCGTTAGTAAACGGATTTATAAAAACCCATATACCGCGATAATTCCGTACTGGAGCGGAATTGGTATTGTGCTAACATCTGTGGATGCAGGGAAACAGGTTGGAGGGATCCAACTGGATTCCTCACCAGTAGTTATTTATTTACAGATATTTTGATATATTCTGTTATCATATTGATATATGATATTGACTGTTGTGATGGACTAATTGATGCTGTTGCATCATCGGATTCAGTTTTGAAAAGTAAAAATAACGACTTTTACTTTAAAAAGGATTTTTAAAGTGATTTTTGAAAATATACGTTTTATGGAATTTTTGAATCAATTAATAAACGTTTAAAATTTTGAAGTTATAAAAGTTAAGATTTTTGTGAATTATGACCGTAAGGTGATTTTTGAAATAAAAGTCGATTTATTTATAAAATGGTTTAAACTGGGATTTTTGAATAACTATAAACGATTTGTATAGGAAGATTTATAAAATGAATATTTTATTAATAAAAATATTGGACTTATAAAACGAATTTTTTATAAGTGTTAAAAAGAAGTATAAATGGATTTCATAAGTGAATGAAATTAATAGATTTATAACGTGAAGTTATAAAGTGAATAGATGTTGTATAATAAACGATTTATAAGTAATTTACTTATAAATTAGATTTTTGCACTTAATTGGGATATAAATAGAAATTGCAAAATGAAATGATTTCATAAGTTGAAATTGTTATGAAGTATAAATGTGATTTATAAACGTTGTTTATAAATCTGAAATCACTTATCCTTATAAGTGAATTTTTGAAGTTAATAAAATGAGATTTATAAACCGGAGTTGTTATAGAAAATAGAAAATGGAATTTATAAACGTTGTTTTATGAATTCGGAAACCAATCGATTGAATTTGATAAATTAAATATAGAAGATTATCAAAGGAGATATATTCGCGATTTTGGATAGCGAATTATTATCGAAATAAAACGTGTAGGAAATAGTGAAATGTAAATAGTAAAGTATATTCACGATTTTGGATAGTGAATATATCGTTAATTAAAATGGATAGTTTTGGAAAACTGATATTAAAAATGAAGTTAAACATTTTAAAGATGTTTTAAAATGTATTATAAATCGAAAGCAGAGATTTCCGCAGTTCTTGTTGAAATAGACGTTTTCGAGAAATTTAAGGAAATGGTGGACTATAACACTGTTGTTATAGTAAATGATTTCCGAAAGGAAATGTTTTGATGTAGTATTGGGATTTACATATCTATCTTAATTTCGAATCCCTATACTAGAGATTTTGAGTCGTCGTAACGATGTTTTACGTAACACTCGTTTTGACTCAAATAAATGTGTTTAAAGAGAATGATTTCCTTAAAGAATGAATATATATACTTAATATTGATTTAAGTATATCGAATATTTTCAAAGGTTGAAAATAAATGATTTGTGAAATACTTATTTTTAAATAAGTATGGAATTGCTTTTCCGATATGAAACGAAGGGTTTGAAACTTTATCTTTTTAAGATAAATTGAAATGTGAATATTTGAAATTTGTTTTTCAAATGGTTAAAGTGTGGAAATTTTATATCTAGTAAAGATATGTTTGAAGATAAAATAATTTGGAAAATTATTTGGAATCTGATGATGTTGCGCATCTTTATTGATAGTTAAATAACCGACTATCAATAATTACCTTTAGATAGGTATTTGTTGTGAATTGGATGAATTTGAATTCCACACTTGTTTTAAATAATCGCTCACTATTCGGGTTAGCCGGGAAAGGACCATGGGGTCGTATAACCCATTCCGAATATGTGATACGTCGTTATGAATTGCATTTGAAGACCGGTGTTGAAGACCGGATATTTTTGAAAACGGAAGGATTACCGTCGAGTTACTCTACATCGACTGATCTTCGATTTAGAGGTTTTATCACCCTTAGTGACGGGAAGTCCTGACGTGATTGAAAACTATCCGGATATGCAAGGGCTTCGTGAGAAGTGCCTTCGGTTCTGTTCGATCCCGGAACAGACTTGTATGGATTGTGTGTCTGACGTTACAATTTGAGATATAAAGCTGATTTCTTTCAAATACATTTCTGTTGGTGGCGGAGAATTTATTCTCTTAGCTTAACACCCTTCTCTGAGACGTACGAGCTCAGAGGTTATGTAGTTGAAATTTATCAGCGATATATCCCAATTTGGTAACGTGGCATACTGAGTGTTGCTGTGAAATGATCAGTGTTTGATCATTTGTGATATGATCATTTGTTTGATCTTATATCTTGGTGATCATAGGTTGATCATTTTGTTTGACCCGAAGCAGGGCTTTTTGTAGAAAGCGTAGCTTTGTGGATGAGACTTCGTCGAGCCTCACACCCCGGAAATGGTCGAAACAGGAAGGATGCAGCAAGGTTCTAGGGAGTAGCGCCCCTTAGTGTATGTCATTCCTTCTGGATAAAGGTGGTATCATGGTATGGAGCCCAGATACTTAACCTCTGTGGTTGCTGCACAGTTATTATTATCTATGTGGTTTGTTGCGAATCGGGGATCCTCGGGAAGATCGGTGACGATCGGGGGATGGCATACGCGTGTCAGTAGTTACCTATTTTTGCAGAGGTAACCCGGCCTTGTGTTGGCAGAGATCCGGTTAGGTTCTCGGGTCGTCTATTCCAGGGACGTACCCATCGTGGATAGGAAGTTCCTTAGCCTGACCATTTGTTGGAAATCCAAAGAAACAATACGAGCCTTTACGATTTCAATTGTATAACCTGTCTCCTCAGGAGGCAGCTATAGCAGGCATAATATAATGGTACCTATGCTGGCTAAGATTTATATTCTACTTTCGAAATGTTTTCCACTATGCACTAATAATAATATCAAAAAGAATTTGATTTTTGCGTAGTAAGCATCTTTGACTATCATAAGAAGAAATCTCCTCCAAGTCTGCGTTTGCATTGTGTGTGTGGTGGGAGGTCTTATGGTAGTTTCATTTTCCAAAAGAATTGCGAATTTACTTTAAAAATTCCCTATTGTTTATTTTAAAAGAATAACTGTTTTACGATCTCACACCAGTCACCATGACTGACTCGGAGTTTATTGTTCCCTTCTAAACTCTGGGTGCCCACCAATTTCCACACGGGCAGCCTAGAGTTATATTATCAGGATATTTTGGATATTCTGGAGCTTTGGAAGCAAGCTGGATGACGAGACGTAGTATTTGTATCTGATAGTATTTATTCCGCTGTGTATTCTGTATGAGGACAAGTTGATATAACTGTCCATTGTTGTTTATTGACTCTGATGATATGATGTGATGTAATGTAATAACAGATATAATTCTTCTGTTTTTAAATGATATTCATTTATCTATTATATATTGTTCCGCTGCGATATGTGAGATTCTGATATTGTTTTCTGTTTCTATTTCTGCTCTTGTTCTGCTGTTGTTCTTTCTTTCTTTCTTTTTCTTCTATCTTCTTCTTCTACTTTTTTCTTCTTTCTTAAAACCATAACTTTTCGGGTTTCCGGCATTCGATGGCTCAACAGTCGATAAAGTGAGTATCGATGTTGAATTTTCGAAAGTCGAAAATTTTCGGGATGTTACATTTGGTATCAGAGCATATGGTTAAGCGACAACCCTGCTCTGTTGGGTGTTACTCATTAGAGATAGAGTCAGCAGTGCTCTAGAATGAGTTGAGTGTAATAATAGATATGAGTGCGTATTTGTTAGTGAATATAAAATTGTTTTATATTGTGATGATTGGTTTGTTGAGTGGTATATGGATTCTGGTCGGTATTGTCCGTACAACTCTATCGATAGGGATCTCTAAACACTTATATAGAGCAATTCGGCACGATATTGTTTTAAAATTGGGTAAATGAAATAATTTTACCTAGATTATATTTTATATATAAAGAAATAATTTTCTAGAAATTATTAAAGTATATATGAATTGATTGTTTGGTTGTTAAAATGTAAATATATATGAGTTAATAAAAGTTGTTTGAATAAGTTGAATAAAAACAACCATTGTAAAAAGAATAAATTATATAAGCAAATGAATTATAATGTATGAAGTTATAATTAAAATGATTTGCAATTGAAAAATAATCTTATATATAAGAAGTGAAATTTTATAAGTAAAAGATTTATAAATGTGATTTATAATCTAAGATAAAATTCCAGAGAAGTGTTTTGAAAGAATTTAAAGCACTGAATTCACTATGTTGCTGGAAAATAATAACGGTGATGACTGCAGCATCATCGGTATCATCTTCAAGTTTCTGTGTGATTGATTTGCTACCATAGTAAATTGGAAATTGAGGTTTTGTTGTGATAAACAAATTTGAAAATTAAAGTCCAAATTTAAATATGGTAAATATAAGTGAAATAAGATTTATACTTATGATATGAGATAATAGATTTAACTTTGGTAAAGTTAATGAATTTGAGTAGCATAATGAAATATGATGTGAAATTTAACTAAAAGAAAGTCAAATGTGATATAAATTTGAATGATTGAGGAAATTTGATTTTGGTAAAAGGTTAAATGAATTTTGTTAAGAAAAACAAAATTTGAATTTGGATTTATAAGTGGAAACTTAAGTTAAGATAAACAAATGATGTTTAGTTGGAATATAACTTAAGTAATGTTGAACGAAGTTGATTTTGATATCAAAGTAAATTAATAATGGGAATTTATTAAATGAATGTGAACTTGAGTTATATAAATGAAATTCAACTTTATTTGTTAAATGAATTAGCAATTGAATTAATAAATGGATTGAATGTCAATCAATTGAATATAAATAATTGATATGAAGCAATGAATATAAGTGTTAATTCATTAGAAGCTAATGAAATTGAATCGACAAATTGGAAGCAAAGTGATTAAATTCAAATTGATAATATGTAAATTTGAATAGAAATGAATTTGATTCAAATTGAAAATGAACCAACATGAATGTAAATTAGTGAATGTAAACTAATTGGAAACAAATGAATGAATGTTAGTTAAATCCAATATTAACGAATCAAATGTGAGTAAATTGAAAACCAATTCAATGAATATTAATGAGAAATGAATGAATATTGATTCGGTATGGATTTGTTGGATGTTTATTGGATGATGATGGTTTGATGGTTGCATTGTTGCTTCTGGATGCATTTGTTGTTTGTTGCATTTGCTATGTTGACATATGTAGTATTATGTTGCTATATGATGTATATTGACTATATTTTCATATCTACATGTTCTCATATGGTTTGTTGAGTGTTTAGTAGGTGCGGATGGCGTTGCTTCGCATTTGGAGCTCGCTTTCGCGCTATATTAGCCGTATACGCTCGCTAAAAATATAATAAGGTACATATCTCGGATTAAATATCGTACTTTTACACTTTTTTTTCCCTACGGGATGCCTCATCACTTGATGAGATGTATATTTGTGATATATATACACTGTCATTTTTTTTTCGGATCGAGCCGCGCAAAGGAGACGCTGGCAAAATTTTCTGAAAATTTA
Organism: Allium fistulosum; assembly: GCA_030737815.1. Taxonomy (NCBI): domain Eukaryota; kingdom Viridiplantae; phylum Streptophyta; class Magnoliopsida; order Asparagales; family Amaryllidaceae; genus Allium; species Allium fistulosum. The sequence continues at coordinate 332,289,437 of CM060908.1, forward strand.
AGGCGTTAGAATATTTTTGAGAAATTTGAAAATTTTGAAAACTAAGTTATGATTTGAAAACTTAGTAAAGATTTTGTGAGAAGTTAACTATGAGTTTTGGAGAAGTTAAACACTTAACAGATTTGAAAATCTAATTTGAACGGTTTGTTTTGGAAAGGTAACGGATTTTGTATCTTCTTCCTAACTTGTAATTTCGAGGACGAAATTCTTTTAAGGGGGGAAGTCTGTAACGACCCAGAATTTTTGATAATTAAAATTCGAATATTTAATTTATTTTAAATATTAATAAGTGGAATTAAGGAGTCGAATGATTTATTTTTCGAATATTGGATTTAATTGGATAATTAAATCGATAATTTAATAGTGAAATTCCAGAGATAATTGAAAATCGAGTTAAAATGATTGAAAATGATTTGTAAAATTTTATTTAATCATACTGGAGTTATAGAAAGGTTATAGAACTTTCAGAATCGAATTTGGAGTTAATCTGTGAAAATTGAATATTTTAATATTTAATTATCGACTGTAAAAATAGCCAATTTTCGAACAGTCTCAGAATTGAACGAGACCAGTTCCATTGGATCCGTAATAGTTAATTATTATCGGATTTCAATTTTCGTATCAATCGGAGTTGTCGTTTGACCGTGGCAACTCGAAACGCATCGATATCGTTTTAATTTTAAATCGTCGAGTTAAAATAGTCATTTTTCAAAAGGTCTCGGATTTCGACGAAACCAGTTTCATCGGATCCGTAATGTGATATTATTGTAAGATTTCAAATTTCGTAATTTTTGGATTTACCATTTGTCCGGTACAAATTAAAACGCCTCGAAATCGATTTAAATCGGTTTAATTTAAATTGATCGTTTGTTGCCATATCTCACACAGACGATCGAATTAGCTTCCGAGACCTATTCCATTGCGTTCGGAACGCGGGGTAAACCTTACGAACGTCAGCCGGCACGCTCGAATCGGAGTTCGAAAAAATTCGATGAATAGTAAAATTGGCCATTTTCTATAAAAGGACCTTCTTTCTTCATTCTACAAACAACCAACTAGGGTTTGCTTCACGTAGCCGCCAGTTATCAAACGAATGGCCAGAAAACTCTATCTTTCTCCCCTTATTTTCTTCAAATCCAAGCAATAATTCGAAAAACTTTCAACACGAAAGTTGAAGAGCGTATTGAGAACTATAGATTCAACGGTTATGATCGAATAAAGTCGAGTGAATCAATGGCAATCGACGTTCAAAGAGGCGACAATCATTCGTGTTTTTCTTGAGATACATGAGGCCGAGCTGCACGGCGTTCTTGGCGAAGGTGCATGAGGGTGTGGCGCTTCGAGCGGCGTAGCTCGATCGACGTGGAGCAGGTCAGAGGGATCGCGGCAATTAGGTTTAGAGGGGCGGCAGATGGGTTTTGTCTCGATTTGAATTCCTGAAGGTAGCGCGCGTGAGAGGGAGAAAGGGGCAACGGCCAGATGCATTTGAACGTGATCAACGGTAGATGTTAGTTTAGGGTTTATAATTAAAATAAAGTTTGTAAATTTATATCGTGTAATTTTAAAATATCATAACTTTGTCATACGTTATCAGAAAATGACGAAACAAAATGCGTTGGAATCGTCTCGACGTGTACTTCGCGATGCAACTGATTTGGAGTCGTTTGGAGCTAGTGAAAATTTTGAGTGAAATTAAACGTTCGTTTAATCTCATTCGAAATAAATCGCTACAAATTGCTATCAGGAAAATCACGGTGAGATCTTCTCACTCAATTGAATGTGGAATTTTTGCAGTTATTATTGATTGATATGATTGCTATATTGGATGTGATATTAGATATTATAGGATATATATCTATATATAGCAGTATATACATATTGGCATATGTATATATTGGATTGATTGATTTCTCGCCTCGTATAGCGGATGAGACCCTATTGCGCCGTTAGTAAACGGATTTATAAAAACCCATATACCGCGATAATTCCGTACTGGAGCGGAATTGGTATTGTGCTAACATCTGTGGATGCAGGGAAACAGGTTGGAGGGATCCAACTGGATTCCTCACCAGTAGTTATTTATTTACAGATATTTTGATATATTCTGTTATCATATTGATATATGATATTGACTGTTGTGATGGACTAATTGATGCTGTTGCATCATCGGATTCAGTTTTGAAAAGTAAAAATAACGACTTTTACTTTAAAAAGGATTTTTAAAGTGATTTTTGAAAATATACGTTTTATGGAATTTTTGAATCAATTAATAAACGTTTAAAATTTTGAAGTTATAAAAGTTAAGATTTTTGTGAATTATGACCGTAAGGTGATTTTTGAAATAAAAGTCGATTTATTTATAAAATGGTTTAAACTGGGATTTTTGAATAACTATAAACGATTTGTATAGGAAGATTTATAAAATGAATATTTTATTAATAAAAATATTGGACTTATAAAACGAATTTTTTATAAGTGTTAAAAAGAAGTATAAATGGATTTCATAAGTGAATGAAATTAATAGATTTATAACGTGAAGTTATAAAGTGAATAGATGTTGTATAATAAACGATTTATAAGTAATTTACTTATAAATTAGATTTTTGCACTTAATTGGGATATAAATAGAAATTGCAAAATGAAATGATTTCATAAGTTGAAATTGTTATGAAGTATAAATGTGATTTATAAACGTTGTTTATAAATCTGAAATCACTTATCCTTATAAGTGAATTTTTGAAGTTAATAAAATGAGATTTATAAACCGGAGTTGTTATAGAAAATAGAAAATGGAATTTATAAACGTTGTTTTATGAATTCGGAAACCAATCGATTGAATTTGATAAATTAAATATAGAAGATTATCAAAGGAGATATATTCGCGATTTTGGATAGCGAATTATTATCGAAATAAAACGTGTAGGAAATAGTGAAATGTAAATAGTAAAGTATATTCACGATTTTGGATAGTGAATATATCGTTAATTAAAATGGATAGTTTTGGAAAACTGATATTAAAAATGAAGTTAAACATTTTAAAGATGTTTTAAAATGTATTATAAATCGAAAGCAGAGATTTCCGCAGTTCTTGTTGAAATAGACGTTTTCGAGAAATTTAAGGAAATGGTGGACTATAACACTGTTGTTATAGTAAATGATTTCCGAAAGGAAATGTTTTGATGTAGTATTGGGATTTACATATCTATCTTAATTTCGAATCCCTATACTAGAGATTTTGAGTCGTCGTAACGATGTTTTACGTAACACTCGTTTTGACTCAAATAAATGTGTTTAAAGAGAATGATTTCCTTAAAGAATGAATATATATACTTAATATTGATTTAAGTATATCGAATATTTTCAAAGGTTGAAAATAAATGATTTGTGAAATACTTATTTTTAAATAAGTATGGAATTGCTTTTCCGATATGAAACGAAGGGTTTGAAACTTTATCTTTTTAAGATAAATTGAAATGTGAATATTTGAAATTTGTTTTTCAAATGGTTAAAGTGTGGAAATTTTATATCTAGTAAAGATATGTTTGAAGATAAAATAATTTGGAAAATTATTTGGAATCTGATGATGTTGCGCATCTTTATTGATAGTTAAATAACCGACTATCAATAATTACCTTTAGATAGGTATTTGTTGTGAATTGGATGAATTTGAATTCCACACTTGTTTTAAATAATCGCTCACTATTCGGGTTAGCCGGGAAAGGACCATGGGGTCGTATAACCCATTCCGAATATGTGATACGTCGTTATGAATTGCATTTGAAGACCGGTGTTGAAGACCGGATATTTTTGAAAACGGAAGGATTACCGTCGAGTTACTCTACATCGACTGATCTTCGATTTAGAGGTTTTATCACCCTTAGTGACGGGAAGTCCTGACGTGATTGAAAACTATCCGGATATGCAAGGGCTTCGTGAGAAGTGCCTTCGGTTCTGTTCGATCCCGGAACAGACTTGTATGGATTGTGTGTCTGACGTTACAATTTGAGATATAAAGCTGATTTCTTTCAAATACATTTCTGTTGGTGGCGGAGAATTTATTCTCTTAGCTTAACACCCTTCTCTGAGACGTACGAGCTCAGAGGTTATGTAGTTGAAATTTATCAGCGATATATCCCAATTTGGTAACGTGGCATACTGAGTGTTGCTATGAAATGATCAGTGTTTGATCATTTGTGATATGATCATTTGTTTGATCTTATATCTTGGTGATCATAGGTTGATCATTTTGTTTGACCCGAAGCAGGGCTTTTTGTAGAAAGCGTAGCTTTGTGGACGAGACTTCGTCGAGCCTCACACCCCGGAAATGGTCGAAACAGGAAGGATGCAGCAAGGTTCTAGGGAGTAGCGCCCCTTAGTGTATGTCATTCCTTCTGGATAAAGGTGGTATCATGGTATGGAGCCCAGATACTTAACCTCTGTGGTTGCTGCACAGTTATTATTATCTATGTGGTTTGTTGCGAATCGGGGATCCTCGGGAAGATCGGTGACGATCGGGGGATGGCATACGCGTGTCAGTAGTTACCTATTTTTGCAGAGGTAACCCGGCCTTGTGTTGGCAGAGATCCGGTTAGGTTCTCGGGTCGTCTATTCCAGGGACGTACCCATCGTGGATAGGAAGTTCCTTAGCCTGACCATTTGTTGGAAATCCAAAGAAACAATACGAGCCTTTACGATTTCAATTGTATAACCTGTCTCCTCAGGAGGCAGCTATAGCAGGCATAATATAATGGTACCTATGCTGGCTAAGATTTATATTCTACTTTCGAAATGTTTTCCACTATGCACTAATAATAATATCAAAAAGAATTTGATTTTTGCGTAGTAAGCATCTTTGACTATCATAAGAAGAAATCTCCTCCAAGTCTGCGTTTGCATTGTGTGTGTGGTGGGAGGTCTTATGGTAGTTTCATTTTCCAAAAGAATTGCGAATTTACTTTAAAAATTCCCTATTGTTTATTTTAAAAGAATAACTGTTTTACGATCTCACACCAGTCACCATGACTGACTCGGAGTTTATTGTTCCCTTCTAAACTCTGGGTGCCCACCAATTTCCACACGGGCAGCCTAGAGTTATATTATCAGGATATTCTGGATATTCTGGAGCTTTGGAAGCAAGCTGGATGACGAGACGTAGTATTTGTATCTGATAGTATTTATTCCGCTGTGTATTCTGTATGAGGACAAGTTGATATAACTGTCCATTGTTGTTTATTGACTCTGATGATATGATGTGATGTAATGTAATAACAGATATAATTCTTCTGTTTTTAAATGATATTCATTTATCTATTATATATTGTTCCGCTGCGATATGTGAGATTCTGATATTGTTTTCTGTTTCTATTTCTGCTCTTGTTCTGTTGTTGTTCTTTCTTTCTTTCTTTTTCTTCTATCTTCTTCTTCTACTTTTTTCTTCTTTCTTAAAACCATAACTTTTCGGGTTTCCGGCATTCGATGGCTCAGCAGTCGATAAACTGAGTATCGATGTTGAATTTTCGAAAGTCGAAAATTTTCGGGATGTTACACCAACTACATTACTTCAAAGTTAAGTAAACCAAAATTCAAGACTCCCATCACATCAAGAGTAAATCAAAATTATGGCTTCTTGCAAAAGCTTTTTTTTATTTGACTTTTTTTGGGTATCCTACTAGATAATATCTCATCTGCGTACGAAAAGTGAATGACGAAAATAAAATTACAATCGTGCATAACAATGTGACATGATCATAAAGCAATACAAAAATACACTGGTTATTTTATTCTGTAAAGTTCTTAAAAATGGCATCATTTGCCGCAATATGCATCAAACGATAAATTTAAATATTTTTCAAACTAAAAATTATGGAAAAATCCTATAAATTCATTTAAAAATATATCATTAAAATCAAATCGTTTTAGTAATAGTTGATTTTCTTAATATTCGAATTAAATTTGAATATTTAAATAAATTAAATATTCTCATTCGAAATGTTAAAAATTTCGGGTTGTTACATCTTGAATTGAGAATACTGTTAACCTTCAATATGAAAGCTTCGTTTAATTATAGTTAAATCGTGGCACGACGTCTATCGAACGACTATAGTTGGGTCGAGTGGAAGTATTAGAAGTGAAACACCATTCAAGAGAGGATTTGTCTCCTCAGTTATATGAGGTTAATATCACGATCAACTGAAGTTAACTTAAACTCAAAATCTTTGGCCAGAGTAGTTTCGTTAATAATAATTGTTATTATTAAACCAAGGACTTTGTGTTTGGGCTATGGAGTTGAGTATTGACGATATTGGATTTTTGAGTGTTACCAAATTCCATAAGTCCAAAGTGGTATAGTTTTGATGAAGAGAATTGGTGTAAATAATTGTCACTACCGGGTAATACTTAATAAGTAAAATTGGATTTTACCGAAAAGATGTATAAGTAATAAATCCTGTCAAAATGTCACTACACTAACTAAGATGACAAGTGAACATTAATATTCAGATAATTTGATATTAATCGCCAACTAAATTTACACCTGCGAGCTGCATAAAATATGCACTTGTACAATTTTAAACAATGTTTTGGACAACAAATGCGCATACAAAGGGAGAATGTGTCTATTATGGTGTAAATACCAGCATCGAAACACGTACACGTTAACTATGTACACAATGTAATATATTGCACTTACCCAATATGCATTAGGGTATATTTGGATATACTCACAATACATGCTAAAAATAAATTTGGTTATCTATGTCATTTAATTAAATCATTAATTATTTAATTAATGGGAAATAAATGAAAAGTTTTCTCTCTCCAATTAAAAGCATATATCCCATCATTAATTGAACAAGTTAAGAGAAGAAAACGAAAGGTTTCCTTCACTAAATTGAATATAATAAGCAATAGCCACACAAACAAATACATATATAAGAGTATATTTGACATACTCTAATTTATGTAAACGTTAAATTCATGTAAATATTAAAAAAGGAATTTATTTAAAAATATTTTAGATTGGATCTAAAATCCCCGACCCAATAGATCCTAAAGGACTTTTTTTGAAATTTACCCTTTGACTCCGCTGTGGGCTGGCTCGTTCCTTCATCTAGTGTGACTGTTGCCTCTTTCTCATCTCGGCCAAGCCCACCAAAACCCATCCGCCACCGTCGTATGCATATTGGCCCTGCTTTGGTTTCATACTTTATATGGATTTTTCAAGCTAATTTGAGTTGATCTGAGATAATCGATCATCACGGATGCACTCCTCCCTTCATCCTCTATGCAATGGTATCCTCCGTTCGTTGATTGGTCGTCATTTCATTATTGACTGCAAAAACCTAGAATCGATGTTTATGAATTTTCTAATAATTTCATAACTTCTACATACTGTTATGATCATACGAGTCTGAATTATGACAAATAGACACCACCACCATGTTTGTGTCATCATGCCATATGAAATGACATATCATATTACCTAGTTATGGATTGATTTGTAAATCACCATGTTTTGTAATGAGTAAAGAGAATCTCCATTAGTCTGGGGAGATTTAGGTCTAAAGAGGATATTAAGAAAATGAAGAAGAGAGAGTGGTGACTGGCCTAGGGTTTACACAAAACACTGTATTTAGAAGCGGAAAGAGGTGCGTTGGGCTAAAAATGTCATAAAGGCCCGAAACACCCATTTTCAAATGCTAACGAAAGTATATCAGTCCATTTACCAAAATATGGTTTTCAAAGTTTAAATGCAATAGGAATATCAAAATCCCCTGAAAAATAAATCCGTTCAAATTTTTTTTTAGTTTAATTAAATGGTTATTAGTAGTTAATTAATAACTAATATATCAAATTTGTAGGTCAATACATTCTCCCCTTTGAAAGAGTTCGCCATGCAATTCCCCAAAAACAATGCTTGGCCAAATTATTAAAGCACTATCACACATTTAACCACAAAATATATGAAAGTTTACAAATCATAAACTTCTATTTTTAAAGTAGTATACGACAACCACATAACACAATCAATTATGACACATTTAAATCCATTCACAACAATGAATGCAGTTTTTCTACATACGCATACTATAGTTATGCATATATTTCCATAACCATGCAACCAAAACTATGACATGCAAAGATAACGGTCCATTTGCAGAAAGTAAGACAATCTCAATCATAGTTCAACTACATTCATAAGCCATATCATACACCTCAATAATCTAACCATAACAGTCCATAACAAAAGTTCACAACAAAATGCAGATTGGTTCAAACATGCATGCACAAGTAAATATTCAAATCACAATAAGTATGGCTCATCAAAATAAAGCATATATATTAAAATGAAAAAGTATATTATCATGACACTAACATACCACAAATGGAACATGTGTGTTAACACTATACCGAAAACACGTCCACCATAATATGTGTATCCTCAAAACTCTGGATGAACTTCCTCAAAGTCTCGTCCTGAAAATAATTGGTGTTCCATCTCATACTTAGATGCTCTAAAATATCATGTTCACGTGCTCATGGTTACACCCTCAAAGTGGTAGATATGCCTACTCATGGCTATAACCAAAGAAATATATGTGCCTACTCATGGCTATACCCTTAAAATAACATGACCATTTACTAATGTTGCAGCTGCATAAAACTTCGATTCCTAGACCTACTCAAATGTTCGGGAAGTCCAAACTCACTCAAATGTTCTCAAACCATATGATCTTGGATAATGATGACACAAATGACCCACTCAGACGATCAACAAATACTCAACACCGTGACTACTTGAATGCTTGAATCCTTATCAGTGAGACAACAAGGACCTGGACTCACTCCGAGGGTCCAGGGTGGATATGCTCAAACTATCCACAATGAGCGTTTCCACCTACCCCTTCTTTATGAGCATAGATTAAAGCTGTATATCCTTGAGTTTCTGATAAAAATAATTAATTAACTAAAAGTGGCATTTTGGTAATTTTACATAAAATAAAGAAAACATATTATTTTTTACAAATTAATAAATTTGTGAAATCTAACATTACCACTGTGTCAAGTAAATTTTTGTACCCTAGATTTATATATAAAATGTAATAAATGGATACCGAATGAAGGGGATACCGACTGTTATCCTAACGCACATTTTGGACCAAACGGGTCGAAAGACCAAGTGAGGCTGAGATGCAATTTCAGGATTAGGGTTTAAAATAGGAGGAAAAGTACATACTTATCATTCTAATCTCTTCCTTCCTAATTCAGTAGTCATCGTTAAACCTTAGATCAAAATTTTCACTTTTCTTCAACATATATACTCCAAATTCATCAAATAATAATATCAAATCAAAGAGGAAAATAATAGTAATCTAATCTAATCCATATCAACGCAAATTAAAAGAGAGAATTACCAATTCAAATCTGATCGGAGGAGAAAGCTTAAAGATTTCAACTAAAATCAATTAAATCAACAATTCTAGGTATGATTGTTTATCTATGAAAAGATTATATTGCTTGATGTGCATTGAATTACATTTATACATCTATTTATGGTTTTTAAAATATGATTTAAAATCGATTTGATGTTTTAATTGATAATTTACATGAATATGATAATTTGGAAAACCTTAGATCACTGCTTTGATAATAGCATTGATAAGGATTGGGTAGGGTTAAATGGATATATATAATTCATCACACGTAATGTAAAAAAGGATTAATATGGTAGTTATTTAATCACTGAAAATGAATACAAGTTAATTTTTAGATATATCGATCGTAGTATAGTTTATATGCTTGAATTATTAATTTATATTGAAAATGGATTATTCTTGTAATCATGAATTAATAATCATTGGAGTGTATTATACGATGTTAGTGAATATGAATAAGTAATGAAAAGTGTCTATAATGAATAACAAGTCATGCTCAAAGTCTGAAAAGAAGGTAGGACGAAGAAGTGAGCGAAATTGGACAAAACGATGAAGTTTGGAGTGCTAGAACACAAGCTACAAAAGAGGGTCAACTAGTGGAAAGTTGCAATCGACTGGTGAATGGAAAAAATAAGGTTGAGAAGGAGTAGAGTTTGATTAAACTGGAAATGACTTTTGAATCGACTAGAAAGAAGACCGGTGTCTGCAACGGGCAACCAGTCGATTGGAATTCGTCCAGGTTGAATCTGGACCTGGTGCAGGCCAAGTAAGATGGTTTCGTGGACTTGTTCCTGCTTTGTTTCTGTTCTCGAGTTCTGTAGCATTACAATGTTGTATAACATGACACTCAACGCAAGCGTGAGATTGTATCGTGATTAGATTTCTCTTATCATTATAGTTAGTGCTACGGTTTCACATTTCAGTGTGCACGTTATTAGGGTAATTGAGATATCCGTATTAGTAGGATTTATGTGAGGCTGGCTGATGTACCGATGGGACACTCAGATTTTGTTCGATCCTTATATGCTATTAGTTAAATGATAGGCAGTATAGGACATGTTAATGTAATTGTATAGGTGGCTTACCATCGAAATTGTATACTTGATGTATTAATATGAGATTTACCATTGTAATTGTATACTTGATGTATATATTAGGTGATCTACCATCGGGACTGTATACTCGATGTATTAGATTGTTTAGGTTGTTTACCATCGTGACTGTATGCTCGATGTATTGTTAGGTCTACCTAGTTTTAGGATGTCCAACCTTTGGGTGGAATCTACATGGATTGTTATCAAATTGTAGGCATGTTGTAGGCTAATGTCCTATGCCATATAAGTTGGGTAACTTGTTAGGTGCAGGTGTACAGGTTTAGATAAAGACAACTAAGTCGTGTAGATTATAAATGTTAATTTAATTGCCTATTAACACCAAGCTATCAGTGATATTTCTTACTCACTGGACTATGTCTGATCACATCTCCCTTTCCCACTTTACACCCACTTTATAGGTTGACAGGGCATAGAGTATTGGGGCCATATGCACTTGTGTTGTTATATTATAGTTATTATATATGTATCTTATTGTACTAGTCAGATATATATTTATTTCTCTTTCTAGTTGTTTATCAGGAAATTGTTTCCTGTACAATCACTATTTGTTAAAGCATAGATATTTGGATTAATTTCAGTTATATCATTCCTTCTGCTATGAGATCTGAAAGTGTAGATGGTTTAAAATTTATGTTTAGCCCTGTACCGTACAAACTATCTCGACATAATGATCCGTCCTTTTTGGCCAAATGAAGTTCGAACTTCATTTCTTGGCGTTGAATCGGTCTGTCCGGAAGGGAAGGTTGTTTCAAAATCCTTTGGTCATAAAAAAAATCCCTTGCAATGTACATCCACATTGCAACTCATCGTGTTCTTACCTTTAGATCATGTTGAAAATCTGATTCCATAATCCTCTTATGGCAACTTCTTCATTGCTTATAAAGATGACCCAATGAAATGCCAAATAGGGATCTGCTAGCCGATCATCATTAGCAATAAGAGTTCTAATGCATCTTCAAATCAAAACATTTATAACAAAATATGTTTACTTTCAAATCAAAGCTTCCAATTTGAACATTCTTAAATCTGCTAAAAAGAAATTAAGGTTTCAGCCACAAATAGTAGCAGCCTCTAGTAATGCAAGCTCTCCTACTTTCCAACCTCCATCTTTCATTCCCCAGGCCTCTCTGATCTTATCATGCCTCCACTCTCTTCAGATCCAAATAGTGATGGGTTTACACCCGTTATATCCAGGAAAAATGAAAAAATCTAGGGTTTTTTCACATTACTTTCAAGCAACGCATCAATAGGGTTCCTCCAAGGCAATTCATACAGGCATCACAGAGATCATCTCATGCAAACATTAATTCGCATGTTTTCTCATGTAATTTTCAACTAGCGGGATCCAATAGAGTCCCTCCAGGGCAGTTCGCATAGGCGTATTACACGCAAACAATAATTCACACGATTTCCCCATGCATTATTCTCGTCAGGCCAAGGAGTTTCCATGGCTTTTAGTGGGTGTTCCAACCAATGGTTCTTCAACAAAGTTGAGTGACAAAACTCAAGGAATGATGAACACAAGAACGTGGAAAGCTGTCATTATAGAGGAAGATATCACGATCTCCACAACCCTTAAACTCTATAATCCTATAGAATTCACCCAAAAGACATGTTAGAATGAAAAATTCAGCAGTAATACTGTAACAACCCACCATCTATGATGCTTCTATTCATGTATAAAATGACATGGACGTCATAGACCTCACAAATGGTGGATCGTTTTTAAGTGAAATATATAAACATATCACAAAATTATCTATAATATTCTACACTTTCTAAAACTCACAGTGGAATGAGTAAAATATAATAGTAATCAGTAATACAATCCCAGACAAATATATCAATACGGGATTAATAAAATTCCAACCACAACATCTCCCTCTATACTGATAATGGAAATAGTATAATATCTGGAATAAATAAAACAAAAATAGTAGATAGCTAGTAGACAAAGAAATGCATGTCACCGTCACACCATCGTGCCTCCAAGTCACCATCAGTCCTCTCTATCAACCTATCATAGTATAGCTAAAAAGAAGGAAATAAAAGAGGGTTCAGACATACGTATGGTGAGTGAAACACAACATATAAGTGTATAATACTGATAAGCTAGTAAAACAACACTTGCGCCCGAAAATCGTACCTTAACCTGTGTCATCTGCACCCAATAAGTCGGCTAAATAAAAAATACTACTATAGTGACAGCATATGCTATGGTCCTACTAAAATCTAACTCATATCTAACCATATGGACATGATCAAGCCTAAATCCCCAATGTAACTCGCTACTGAAGATTTATGCATGTCAGCCCGCTATCGCAAAATCGTATGTACACTACTGAGCTCAAAGTCCCAACCCGTGTACCACCAACTATGACACTATTTGGCTTAAAGTCCCAAATCGTCATGCCTAGACGTCACTGGCCTAACCGAAGTGCATGTGACACCTTCCACACACCACTATTTAGCTTAAAGTCCCAACTCATGTGGCCCGTACGCGACACTGTCGTAGAAATCGCACGAAATTATTAAGGTTAAGTCCAAGCTAGACATTCGCCTAACAGTGAACGTCACTATTGGGATCAAGCCCAAAACTCATGATCGCCCCATAGTTTAACAAGTTACTGGATCAAGCCCAAACTCGTAACTATTAAGGTAAATTCAAAGCTAGACATTCGTCTAACGGTCACTGACACTATTGGGATCAAGCCCAAAACTCGTAATTTCCCCACTGTTTATGAAGCAACTGTATCAAGCCCCAACCTGTAAGTACAAAACCGTATTACGAACCTATCTAACAAAGAAAAATTTCTAAAGTACTTCAAAAAGATGTAAACCATATACCAAACCATTTCTTGTCTCGCCACGATCCTGATGCAATGAACTACACGTGAAATGGAATTCGTATGCGAGACTTATAAACCTTTGAAGCTAATGGGCAATTTTGTAATTAACTAATTAATAATTTAATTATTATATTAAATATTTATTTATCTCTCTTGTTTACTATAGTTCCCATCTTTACACGATACATCGTTGTTCAATGTTCAACCGCCTAAAAACTTGCCTCATCGCCATCACTACGACTATCTAATGCTTCATCAGACTCGACTAGTGGTCTCTTCATGCGAAGCTCCATCAAACGACCGCAATCTGACCACCCAACCGCCTCAGTTGACGCCACCATTGCCCAGCCACTCCTTGGAAAATTCTGGCCATTCGACAATGATCTGAGGTAATCATAGGCCATTAGGAAGACCAGCTCGACCTCCTCTATCCATCCATGCTTCCTCACCGTAATATAGTCATTGTTTTACCATTGGATCAAAACAAACGGTCTACGTTTCCGAACTTCTGATGCATTTTTTGATTAATCTGTACACTGATAGATGACCGAATACCACTAGTGGATTCGTGTCATCGAGAACTACAATTTTGATATATAATCTGTCTACTGCACAATACTTTTGTAGTTCATACTTTTTTAATTAAACGAAGATTAACTTTTGCTAATTACAAACCATGAAAAATATATTTTTAACCAATCTAGGCATGGCATACTATATCCTAATCAGGTGTATATAAAAAAACAGTTTTTAATTATTAAATTCATTATTATAATTTGATTTAAGATCATAAGAGATGAATTACTACGTCCTACTAATATATGCACAAATATGATAAATCCCACTCACCGATTACCCGTTCCTCCTCTCTCATTTGATGTAATTCCTTTCCTTCATTGTCCAGAATTTATATGCCTTCCAAACTGCAAATTTCATGACAGATTCGATTTGATTGTCTAGCTCTCTTCGAGATGATCAATTTCATATATTAATTTGTTTAATTTTATTTGATTTTGTGGATTATAAATTGATTTGAAGAATTTAAAATTGATATAGGGATTAGGTTTTAGAAGTGAAGGTAAAATTCTTCCAGCCAAAGAAATAAGGTCAAGGATCTATTTATAGGCTGAAAATATAATATCTAGGCTATATTTTCATAGTCAATATATTAGAAAATGCCATTCGGTTTGACTTCTTCTAATTTCCATCCCGTTTAACCAAATCCAGCGAGTTGTATGTATTTTTTGACTATAAACGATATTGTGGATGCAATGGAATAGGTCTCGAATCATAATTCCAACTCCTGTAGAAATCTACCATTTTGGTTTATATGTTAAAATTACGATTTTACCCCTCTAATTTAATTATTTAATATCGAAAATTTATGGGGTGTTAAATTCTCCCCCCAAGAGAATATTGTCTCAAAAATTCCCCAAGGTGGACAATACAACTCGCATTAGTGCATACAGACATACAAAACAAACATAGCTACATCCATTATACAATATAAGCAAAAATACAACAAAGAGTATAATATACATATGATAGATAAAATATGTTGATATGATATGAGATGAATGCAAATGCAACTAAATCGGCTTCCTATATGAATGCAAATGCAGTGCAACCAATACATATGCAAATATCCTAATATATGCAAATATACATATTTCTATATGCATCCATAATCCATATGCAATATCGATGTCAAAGTGCAAGCGAACAACCACGTTCATAAACACAATCAGTAAACGCGTATATAAAGGAACAACAATGACATATATAAAATTATCTAGCACAAATTAGAACACCTAACTATAGGAATCTATTCTAGGTTGGAATGTATATACATATAAGCCAACACGGTAACAACTAAACTGGTATAACTCAAACAAAGCAACCATAGCAATCAAAACACGTGATAAGGACGTGCATACAACCAATCCTAACATCCATACATCCATGCCTATATCAACTAGCTAGCTAAAGCAACCATGCAAACAAATAATGACCTAACGAGAAAACTAACTAAAAGAGGAACTTAGCTTGTAATGGGAAATTTGAGTTGTCTCCTCGAGCTCCATCACACTACAATCCAAACCTATTTCCCACCATACTTGGACAAACTTCATTTCCTCATTTTTGTTCCGTAGCATATCAAGACCTAAGGAGTGGATACACCTATGGAGTATTCTAAACTCCATCTTTACATTCATCTTATAAGCTGACTAGTGTATATCATAACTGTTAAACCGTCAATGTACGTTCACAAATGGGATAAACAGAAAACATGTGAACACCTGCTAACTTTTCAAGAAGCCCACTCAACGTGCTGACTTGCCTACTCTCTATACAATCGGGAGACGCCCAACAACTTATGGCGCTAGCTCTCCCACATAAAATATCTAACTAGCAAGTCCTTCACCTACCTAGTTACCTAATGTGAACTCTTTATGCATACATATCCTACATGATTTTCATTTCTTTACTTATCACCGAGGTGTCTCAATCCTTTAAATGTCCAACTATAGCTTAAATTTTAAATAGATTGCAATACTGGCATATCTCCCTCATCAAAAACCTTGCAACATGCTCTGCACTTACTTCTTCGTCCTTAACCAATGGAAATCCTTTTTGTATCATTTGATGTATCTCACTAAACTCCTCCTTTAAGTCCATGGGTACGACAACATGATAACGGATGGTGTCTTCCTTCTAAGTGGACTAATAGTTTGGATTCTTAGGCAAATCCCATATTCTATCACCGATTAATTAATGGATATCACAAGTGGATAATTCCTTATTTTTGGTGAACATGCTATTACTATAAAAAAAATTAAATTCAAATTCTATTAATTTAAAAATAGTTCAAAATCATTTTTCTAGTTATTAAATTCCATAGAATTCTTATTCAAAGAATTTAAATACAAATACCTTCTTCTTTCTTCAAATCCAAATCATTTGAATAAAATTCAAGTTTTATATTTAAAGTGTTCTTTATACTTAAAATCTTCATTCAAACCAAAATCATATTTATTTCAAAACCAATAGAATATTCATATTAATATTCTACGCTTAAAAACCATAAAATTCCTTTTCAAAGAATTTTAATATTAAAAACTCCCTTTTTTCTTCAAATTAAAATATAAATTTACAAAACAAAGTTTAAAAAAAATCATGCTTCATGCTTTTTAAAATATCATTTA
Organism: Allium fistulosum; assembly: GCA_030737815.1. Taxonomy (NCBI): domain Eukaryota; kingdom Viridiplantae; phylum Streptophyta; class Magnoliopsida; order Asparagales; family Amaryllidaceae; genus Allium; species Allium fistulosum. The sequence continues at coordinate 332,306,041 of CM060908.1, forward strand.
GAAGTTCTTAAATTATTTTGTAAATTCTAATCATATATTTTAATATAAGCTTATGAAGTGTCCACATCATATTTAAATACTCAAAACCATTTCAAATAATTTGAAAACAACGACTGATTGAGTTAGTAATTAGATAAAACACAAGTTCATACAACTTCATTTGCAAGAAACGCAATCCATATCACTTATTAGACTAAGTAACTAACATCTAACATCTCAAAATAATATATTTTCTCCAAAATGATAATATACATCAAAATCCCTTTCTTTTTAATATATTACTTTTAATAATCCCAACATTAATTATTTTTGTAAAATTTCATTAAAAACAATAATAATATTATCACTTTGTATCAAAACAATAATATCTATTTAATTTTTTTTCACAACCATTTTATTATTATATAATTCAAAAATAACAACATTTTACAATAAATCCCAAAAAACCTTTTTATTTATATTTATATCAAAAATAGTAATAATTTATCAAAAAAATATCTATTGAAAATATCTCTTTATTATTCTCAAAATACCTCTTATTTTTATTACTTAATTAATAAATTTGTTCATAAACTCCATGAAATAGTTATATTATGGTTTGGGAAATCATATTACTATCGATTTAGATTCCACTATACTTTATAGATAATAATAAATTCCCAATTTAAAATAGATTTTTCTTCATTGTTTCCAAATCTTATTATTATCATTCCAAAATTCTTAAAATAATACCCCCATAAATTTTCAGTACAAATCCCCATGTCTCAAATCCATAACGTTCATTTCAAGCTAGTCCTAAGCACTCTAGCATATAGACAATCCTAGCTAGTCTACCTTAGTCAATTCAAACTCTATAGGCTGTGTAATCCTTTTCAAGCTCCAATTAAATTTCAATAAAAATATCATAAATTTTAAATTCAGTATTTAAATCCAAATCTTTGATTTCAAAGCTTAATCTTCACTAAACTAGTAAGGTTTGATAACCATAAACTTTACCGTTAACTTTTAACCTGTGCAGTTAAAGCGCTCGGCAGATTCAATATGGCAGAGGTGCAAAAAGTCATAGCGGGGATACAACGAGGATATAGCAGGATACAGCGGATACTCTAAAATAACATATAAAACTCGTCCTAAATGTTTTTAAAAATATATAAATGGTAATTAAATGAAAAAGCAACATTCAATTGAATTATACTTAATACATAAATAATTTTAATAAAAACATGTGCGACTATACTGTAAATAAATGTAAAACTATTATATAACATAATTGAATTTAGTAGAATATTAGAGTATTTTCATTTCTAAAAATATATTAAAAATTCAATTAAATAAATTAATTTCATAATTTTTAAAATATGTAAATGTCATTTTTCAGTTCATTTCTTTTAAAGAAGATACAGCGGAAATAGCGGGAATAACGAGATATAGCGGAAATAGCAGGGCTTAAAGCGAAAAGGCTATATTTGGGGCTATATGGAAAAATCGTAGAGGTAGAAATCCGCTATGAGATATAGTAGGGTTATAGCGGGAGATTAACTGCACGGCTTTTAACCAACGTTTAATTTCGACCATCATACATTTTTTCAAAATAAATTCTTAAAATTTTGCTTGAACCAAATTTTCAAAAAAAGTTATATCATTTCATCATAAACCAAATTTATTTCAAGTTAATCCTTTCATTTTTATTCGTAAGTCTTCCTAAAAATAACTTATACAGATTTCAATTTCCAAAGCTAATTTCTTTTTGAAAATTCTTATGACGCCCCACCTCTATGCTCATAATAACAAAGAGTATTAAAAGAAATACTGTCTATTATTACGAAGAATAAGGCTGGATAGGAGCGACCATCCGTAATTGGCCTTACACTAATATTGGTTATCTCGATAGGAGTGGTACATACTTTTTTTATTTTTCATCTATTATTTATTTACTCCCATCGACATATCCAATTATCAGTATAAAACAAACTACGATAGTTCATAATAGTTTAGGACATTAGATATAACAATAACACAGATAATATAAATGCAGAACACAGATTAACAAAAATCTCATATATATAACCGATGTCAGTTACAATATAGTAGACACGATACATATGATACAACTACAACTGTCGACTCTAGAAGTTATATATACAAGTACATTATCGACTAATATACATGAATACATATCGTTCTATACAATGACACGACTACTACAAAATGACACTGACAACTTCAGAAGATGTGAAAAGTCTTCAAATCCCGAACAGCAACTCAAAGAAGGAAATCTACAACCTGAAATACTCGGGTCTGACCCAAGTATTACATTCAAAAGAAAATAATACACGGGTCAGTCTAATTCAAACTCAGTTATTAGTGCACAGAAGCAATAATAATCAATATCGAATAGACGACGGTCACAATAATTCCCGTCTATCCGACTCTTTAAACAAAGAAATCGGATGACGGACGATATAACACTTAATAGTGTTAAACAACAATTAGCAGATTTAAATCATCAACAGAGATAAATAAACAATTTATCAAATCGACTAAATCAATTCAAAACAATCGAAATTGTCACTTTTAAACCATCAAAGTTTTGACTGGCTGCCGTACACGCACGCGTGTACGGCCTCGCCAATACGGCATAAAAGATCAATGCATCACGACGCAAAGAAAAATATCAATTCAAAACTATCAATTCTGGGTGGCTGCAGTGCACGCACGCGTGCACTGCCTCGCCACCACCGAATATAAAGTCACCACCACAATGAAACTGCAGTGGCAAACAGGTATAAAGACAAAGGTAGGCTGCAACTAAACTGCAGAAAAGTCATCAACAGTTCAAGCATATACAGCAATAAAGACGAATTCGAGTACATCATGAAGCAGAACCAAGTGCAATTCAACTGAGATGGACAACTCGAGAATAAACATGTACAAATGAACGAGTGATCAATATGGCAACACAGATGTGCAAATGAAGAAGTCTCGAACTCAAGACAGTATGGAAGGCAAAAATACAGAACCAACAAACAAGATCAAAGGCAAGGCAATGCACAATGTAGACTTCAAGTCAAGTGCATAGCATATCGTGTGCAGCTCAATGCACAAAGACTATGGCACAAGCAAATGAACAACAAGGAAATCAAGCAGTGATCACATAGACAACAAGACCATCGGCATGAAAACAATAAACATAGACCAGACTGTTGAACATCAGAGTACAAATGTAATCAAGTGTACAACACAGTGCAACTCAAAGAACAGTGCATCAATAAACTGCAACTACAATGTCATCTGCAACTACAGGGATGAACGAAATTCAACAGTGCAGAGATGATCAAAGTCAGGTGATATATACAGTAAACAAATGTCAAAGCTGTGATGCAAACAGTGAAGAACACTATCAAGTCGAATGCAACAGAGAAACAAAGGCACCAGTAAACAAAATGTCAAGGCAGTGGACAAAGTAAAAGGATCAAGTTGAAATGGTGAAGGAACAGGAAGGCAACAAACTCAAGACCAAATCTACAACAACTCTACGATCAAAGTCAGGTTCAAGTGACCACAAGATGAACCAGACAGTGATAAAATAATATCATAGTCAAGTATGCTAAAATAAGAGAGACTACAATAAAATTCACACATCAGTGTAATATCGGCCTTGGCATGCACAGTGAACTTGAATGAAGACATGAGTGCTACTCTGTAATGCACACAATGTCAAGATAAAGGTCAAAGTCCCGGAATTCTTTCAAATAAACAAGACAGAGGCTCAATATCAAATACAGGAAAAACTGAAAGTGTTGACTCGACGATGCATGCATACACACATTGATGCAGCCCAGAAAGAAGTCATAAGTCGTAACATGTTGATAGGTCGAATCCAACCTAAAGTTAACATGTTAACATTTTGTGAAGAAAGGTGGAAAGTTGAAGTCTTAGGCCGTGTACGACCTAAGGAAGTGATAGGTCGCGAACGACCTTACTTTGCAGTGCAACCTGGTGAAAGTTTAAGTTACAAACGACCTAACTTGTTTTTAGGTCATATACGACCTAACGAACGAAGGCCTAGGTCGCGGGAATGACCTACCATGTCACCAGGGAAAGAGCTACGACCTAAGGGTTTTGAGGATGGCGAGCTAAAACAAGGAGATAGGTCGCTGGAACGACCTAACATGCTTTTAGGTCGCGTACGACTTAGCGAGATAGGAAAGAGGGGGCTGGAACGAGCTAATGGGGTGCTCCGACCTAACAAATCACGACCTATGTTAGGTCGCACGAAAAGGTCACAACCTATGATAGGTCACGGGGTAATCTGGGAAGATAGGTCGCGAAGTCTTAAGTCGCAAGGCTTAGGTCGCGAAGCTTCTGAAACCGCTTATCTTTTAGGTCGCAAAGCTCTGGATGCCGTTGAATCTTAGACCGTGTTAATCTCTGCCGTTGATATCTTAAGTCGTAAAGTCCTAAGTCGCAGAAGCTTGTAGCCGAAGATCTTGATGCCGCGTCAATCTGAGCCGTTGATTATGTTAAGTCGCGAAGAAGGCTAGGTCGTTGATGGGAAGCTGCTGTGTACTTTAGGTCGTGTACGACCTATGTGAGTCGTTGTAATGTGTTGTATATTTTCTTAAGTCGTAGCCTGTTTGTTTTTAGGTCGTTTGTTGTATGTTGTATGCTTTGTTAAGTCGTGTACTTTTTAGGTCGCTCCATTATAGGTCGTAGGTCGCTCACGACCTAAGAGTGGTGCTATTTTCAGTGTTGAGTTGTAAAATGCTATAAATAGGCGTGAGTTGTACATTTTGAAGGTTGTTGATTTTTGAATAAAATTCTCTTTTGTTAGCTTTGTGCTTTCATTCAAATTGGTAGTTGAGTGTAATCTCCTATCTCCTCTTTCGGATAATCGAGTGCGCTCGATTCAATGATTGTAGAAGCCGATTCGCGGAATCAAGTGCGCTTGATCAACGCTTGAAGAATTGAAGATCTTTGAACCCGGTATCATGCGCGATCAATGAGTTCGGGATAGCTAGAATTCGGAATCTTCGGATCAACGAATTTGGGCATTTCAGTATCTTCCAATCCACCGATTACTACTTTCACCAATTGAAGATCGTTTTGAATAATCCGCTGCGTCACACATACGATTGTATATATGCACACATATGAAGTCATATCTAAATAGTCAAGCAGTTTAAAGCAAGTAAAAATATTATCACAAATTATCAATGCCAAAGTCAAAAATGATTTCAAGTAAGAAGGCATAGAAGCAGATCAAATTCTACTGCTGATGCCAACCAAAACACTCAAAAGATAGAAATCACGTCCTCAGTCGAACTGACAACTTCAACCAAAATAAATAGCCACAGGCGATTGAAATCAATGTCTTGCCAAAAACCCAAAATCAAGACAGTGATGACAAAGGAGAATGAATAGTTCAAAACCAACACCAATGAAATCAACGATCGAAGCATGTAGTTGAATTAGATGTGAGGGCTACTCACCTCCATCTGATCGAGAAGGCGAAGTCGAACTCGATTGAGTAGACGAGGCCGCGCGCGAATCCATTGAAGCAGGCAATCGAAGCACTAACCCTCAATTCAAGCGACGACTTCGAAGACCTAATTTCTGAGCTAAAGGGACGAACGAGAAGACAGAGCCACCATTTTTTTTTCGTTAGACCTAGGGTTTTTTTTTCGTTTTCGAAGTGAGATGGGAATGGGTTGCGAACGAATATCAAGGGAATGAGTATAACCCTAATCTCGACAAAATGAAACGGGCTGAATTAATAGAGAAAAGCCCGTATAATTCTTTAACGAATTCTCAAAAGAATTTCAACTAGATTTAAATCCCAACAGCAATTAGTTATCAGATTAACCGTTTAACGACGAGTATAAAATAGTACAAAACCTCGGGTTGTTACAGACTCCCCTCCTTATAAAAATTGCGTCCCCGCAATTTTCCTAATTAAAGTCGTCACTAACAATTATTTTTCTAACATAAACTGGTTAATGCTAGAAAATAAAGTCGAGAATACAAACGCCAAAGAAATCTTTTAATCCCAATAAAAGAGATTCACCAATCTTTCAACAAAATCTAACTATCAACAGATAATCAGAAAACATCAAATATCTAATTATCTCAAACGATAATCAGAAGACATCAAATCATCAATTATTTACTTATTAAGACGATAATTAAATTTCAAATCAACAAATATTCGATTATCAAAAACGATAATCAAATTTTAAATTCAACAAATATTTGGTTATCTCAAGCGATAATCAAATTTCAAATTCAATAAATATTTGATTATCTCAAGCGATAATCAAATTTCAAATTCAATAAATATTTGATTATCTCAAGCGATAATCAAATTCCAAATTCAACGAATATTTGATTATCAAAAGCGATAATTAAAACTAAAATCAACAAATATTTAATTAGCAAAGACGATAATTAAATCTCAAATCAGCAAATATTTAATTATCAAAGACGATAATTAAATCTCGAATCAACAAATATTTAATTATCTAACAACGATAATTAAATCTAAAATCAACAAATATTTAATTATCTCAAGCGATAATTAAATCTAAAACCAACAAATATTTAATTATCTCAAGCGATAATTAAATCTAAAATCAACAAATATTTAATTATCTCAAGCGATAATTAAATCTCAAATCAGCAAATATTTAATTATCAAAGACGATAATTAAATCTCGAATCAACAAATATTTTATTATCTAACAGCGATAATTAAATCTAAAATCAACAAATATTTAATTATCTCAAGCAATAATTAAATCTCAAATCAGCAAATATTTAATTATCAAAGACGATAATTAAATCTCGAATCAACAAATATTTAATTATCTAACAGCGATAATTAAATCTAAAATCAACAAATATTTAATTATCTCAAGCGATAATTAAATCTCAAATCAGCAAATATTTAATTATCAAAGACGATAATTAAATCTCGAATCAACAAATATTTAATTATCTAACAGCGATAATTAAATCTAAAATCAACAAATATTTAATTATCTCAAGCGATAATTAAATCTCAAATCAGCAAATATTTAATTATCAAAGACGATAATTAAATCTCGAATCAACAAATATTTAATTATCAAAAGCGATAATTAAAAGCAACAAATATCCGATTATCAAAAACGATAATCAGAACTCATATCAACAAATTTCTAATTATCACAAGCGATAATTAGAAACAACAAATATCCGATTATCAAAAACGATAATCAGAACTCATATCAATAAATATCCAATTACCTGCAGATAATTGGAAGCAACAAATATCTAGAAATCAATTAAGAAGACTAGAAAATCAACATAAAAGCTTGGATCGATCCCATCAGATGGCGAGTTTTTAATTCGCCACACGTGCATCAACAAATGGCCGAAGCCTACCAAGTACTCAACATAATTTTGGCGCCCATCAGATTGACCCGAAGGTCCATAGAGTGACCCGAAGGTCTAGTACTGGTATTTGACCCGAAGGTCCGCAGAGTGGCCCGAAAGCCCAACAAATGACCCGAAGGTCCTCATAGTGGCTCGAAAGCACACGAAATCATCAAATATTTCAATTAACGAGTCCGGAATTAACCGAAATAGCAAACGCACATGTCCCATACCACGTGTTTTACTAAATCGTTTGATTCTCTTCATCGTTTCCTTGAAAGTGCAAAATTCATCAAAATCATCAAAACAACAGATATTCAATTAACGAGTCCGGAATTAACCGAAATAGTAAAAGTGTGGTTCCATACTCCGCACTTTTGCTAAGTCGTTTAAATCTCTTCATCGTTTCCTTGAAAGTGCAAAATTGTGTATTTTGTAAAAATACACTTTACACTCTCAAACGGACAAGTCCGGAATTAAGCGAATCAGTAAAAGAAAGGGGTCATAGTCCTCGATTTTGCTGAAACGTTTAAATCGCTTCCTCATTCTTTTGAAAGCGCAAAGTGTTAAATTCCTGAAAATAATTTTATTTATTTTGTAAAAATAACAATTCACATTCTCAACTGGACAAGTCCGGAGTTAAGCGAAACAGTAAAAGAAAGGGGTCATAATCCTCGATTTTGCTGAATCGTTTAAGTCGCTTTCTCATTCTTTTGAAAACGCAAACTGTTAAAAATTTATAAAACAATTTTCATTTTAAAACGATTTTCCAATCACGTGATTAAAACAGCAAATCAGTAACAATTTCGATAAGGAAATTGTACTTCTCAAAATACCATAAAAACGGTTACAAATCAGCATTGCGGAATAACCGCTTGAAAATCCACTTTTAAAATTTGACGGCTGCTGAAGCCAAAGCGACAGTAGTTTTATAACGTCAAAATCACATCAAAACAATCTACACCAAAATGTAATATCAGAGAATTTTCATTCATCAAAATGCCACAAAACACCGTGCTTCAAAAATTTAGCATTGGTGTAAAAACCCCGTTATAAAATAACGGCAACAAAATACGTTTCATAACCTAGCATCGGTTCAACATAAAATAAATGCAATAACGTGCAATTCAAATTTTTGCACGTACTACAAAATGAACAAAGAAATCATTCGAATATATCTTCAATGAAGATAATTCAAAACAGCAAAAATCTAATCAATAGATGATTAGTACAAAAGAAAGCCAGCGGAAATTTCAACAAAAATCACATATCTGCAATTTCTTCGAATCCTCAATTCGGATTCGAAATTCTCAAAGAAACAAAATAATTACAGCTATGTAAACAACAAATGAAATTCATATCAATTTCGTATTTTGATTTTTAAATCAAAAAGATTATTAGTTGTACTCAGCGAAGACAGTTTCACTGTTTCCGCTGTGCACTCTGATAAACAGAACACAATTCAATCAAATCAACAAAACACAGTTTCACTTTTTATTTTTAAATAATGATATTTAAAAACTTGCATCAAAATTTCAAAACTTTAGTTTTGACTCAAATCACAATTAAAACATCGAACAATAGTTGTAACATATGTTCCATCTAAGTTATGTTTTATATTATGTCCATAAACCCCAAGCTCTGATACCAACTGTGACGCCCCACCTCTATGCTCATAATAACAAAGAGTATTAAAAGAAATACTGTCTATTATTACGAAGAATAAGGCTGGATAGGAGCGACCATCCGTAATTGGCCTTACACTAATATTGGTTATCTCGATAGGAGTGGTACATACTTTTTTTATTTTTCATCTATTATTTATTTACTCCCATCGACATATCCAATTATCAGTATAAAACAAACTACGATAGTTCATAATAGTTTAGGACATTAGATATAACAATAACACAGATAATATAAATGCAGAACACAGATTAACAAAAATCTCATATATATAACCGATGTCAGTTACAATATAGTTGACACGATACATATGATACAACTACAACTGTCGACTCTAGAAGTTATATATACAAGTACATTATCGACTAATATACATGAATACATATCGTTCTATACAATGACACGACTACTACAAAATGACACTGACAACTTCAGAAGATGTGAAAAGTCTTCAAATCCCGAACAGCAACTCAAAGAAGGAAATCTACAACCTGAAATACTCGGGTCTGACCCGAGTATTACATTCAAAAGAAAATAATACACGGGTCAGTCTAATTCAAACTCAGTTATTAGTGCACAAAAGCAATAATAATCAATATCGAATAGACGACGGTCACAATAATTCCCGTCTATCCGACTCTTTAAACAAAGAAATCGGATGACGGACGATATAACACTTAATAGTGTTAAACAACAATCAGCAGATTTAAATCATCAACAGAGATAAATAAACAATTTATCAAATCGACTAAATCAATTCAAAACAATCGAAATTGTCACTTTTAAACCATCAAAGTTTTGACTGGCTGCCGTACACGCACGCGTGTACGGCCTCGCCAATACGGCATAAAAGATCAATGCATCACGACGCAAAGAAAAATATCAATTCAAAACTGTCAATTCTGGGTGGCTGCCGTGCACGCACGCGTGCATTGCCTCGCCACCACTGAATATAAAGTCACCACCACAATGAAACTGCAGTGGCAAACAGGTATAAAGACAAAGGTAGGCTGCAACTAAACTGCAGAAAAGTCATCAACAGTTCAAGCATATACAGCAATAAAGACGAATTCGAGTACATCATGAAGCAGAACCAAGTGCAATTCAACTGAGATGGACAACTCGAGAATAAACATGTACAAATGAACGAGTGATCAATATGGCAACACAGATGTGCAAATGAAGAAGTCTCGAACTCAAGACAGTATGGAAGGCAAAAATACAGAACCAACAAACAAGATCAAAGGCAAGGCAATGCACAATGTAGACTTCAAGTCAAGTGCACAACATATCGTGTGCAGCTCAATGCACAAAGACTATGGCACAAGCAAATGAACAACAAGGAAATCAAGCAGTGATCACATAGACAACAAGACCATCGGCATGAAAACAATAAACATAGACCAGACTGTTGAACATCAGAGTACAAATGTAATCAAATGTACAACACAGTGCAACTCAAAGAACAGTGCATCAATAAACTGCAACTACAATGTCATCTGCAATTACAGGGATGAACGAAATTCAACAGTGCAGAGATGATCAAAGTCAGGTGATATATACAGTAAACAAATGTCAAAGCTGTGATGCAAACAGTGAAGAACACTATCAAGTCGAATGCAACAGAGAAACAATGGCACCAGTAAACAAAATGTCAAGGCAGTGGACAAAGTAAAAGGATCAAGTTGAAATGGTGAAGGAACAGGAAGGCAACAGACTCAAGACCAAATCTACAACAACTCTAAGATCAAAGTCAGGTTCAAGTGACCACAAGATGAACCAGACAGTGATAAAATAATATCATAGTCAAGTATGCTAAAATAAGAGAGACTACAATAAAATTCACACATCAGTGTAATATCGGCCTTGGCATGCACAGTGAACTTGAATGAAGACATGAGTGCTACTCTGTAATGCACACAATGTCAAGATAAAGGTCAAAGTCCCGGAATTCTTTCAAATAAACAAGACAGAGGCTCAATATCAAATACAGGAAAAACTGAAAGTGTTGACTCGATGATGCATGCATACACACATACGATTGTATATATGCACACATATGAAGTCATATCTAAATAGTCAAGCAGTTTAAAGCAAGTAAAAATATTATCACAAATTATCAATGCCAAAGTCAAAAATGATTTCAAGTAAGAAGGCATAGAAGCAGATCAAATTCTACTGCTGATGCCAACCAAAACACTCAAAAGATAGAAATCACGTCCTCAGTCGAACTGACAACTTCAACCAAAATAAATAGCCACATGCGATTGAAATCAATGTCTTGCCAAAAACCCAAAATCAAGACAGTGATGACAAAGGAGAATGAATAGTTCAAAACCAACACCAATGAAATCAAGGATCGAAGCATGTAGTTGAATTAGATGTGAGGGCTACTCACCTCCATCTGATCGAGAAGGCGAAGTCGAACTCGATTGAGTAGACGAGGCCGCGCGCGAATCCATTGAAGCAGGCAATCGAAGCACTAACCCTCAATTCAAGCGACGACTTCGAAGACCTAATTTCTGAGCTAAAGGGACGAACGAGAAGACAGAGCCACCATTTTTTTCGTTAGACCTAGGGTTTTTTTTTTCGTTTTCGAAGTGAGATGGGAATGGGTTGCGAACGAATATCAAGGGAATGAGTATAACCCTAATCTCGACAAAATGAAACGGGCTGAATTAATAGAGAAAAGCCCGTATAATTCTTTAACGTATTCTCAAAAGAATTTCAACTAGATTTAAATCCCAACAGCAATTAGTTATCAGATTAACCGTTTAACGACGATTATAAAATAGTACAAAACCTCGGGTTGTTACAATTCTAAAAATATTTAACTTCCAAAATCAATTCTTTATAGTTTAACCATCTCAATTTTAGCTCCTCAACATTAATTTTGAAATAACTTCGGTTATTTTTCTAAAATGATCATACTTCATTTTTAAAACATAATTTAATGTAAATTTGTTTATTTATTTTTCTCGACATCATGTTATATAAATTACAACCAATTTATCATATATAAGTATATTTTTTTATTTAATCATTAGCCATTCTCAACCATCTTTAAACAACAATGTTAATAGAAAAATTATATTAAATTCATTTTGTTTTATAATCAGTCAATTTCTGACACCTTTTAACTAATACAACACATACACACAAACATAAAAAATATATCTTTGAAATTCAATATATATTTTTTCTTATATTAATACCAGATTCTAAAATAATATTTAAATTTTAAACCATTTATTAATGCATATTTTCAAGAGTTTATGTCAAAAATCCTTTAATTTCCATTCAAAATACATACATATTACAATTCAAAAATTCCACAGTTTAAAATTTTTTTTTTCCAAATCAGATGCTTTCCAAAATGGTTCAAACTTGACTTAGAAAAATAAATATATTAAACACATTATTTAAACTTTATGTTACCCGGTACCCTAACCCGGCTATATTGGACTGATCATGTCAGACAGACTTGATAGTTGTCAAGAAGAATGACCGTAGAGCAAAGTCTATAGGACCCAGAGATAGAGTTCAGACATTTATACGAGACTCGGATTGGATAGAGTTGATAGACAGACAACACAGGATGTCAGAAATATGGAAATTGGCTTGGATGGCATATGGATCAGCATAGTCATTTGCCAACATAGATAAGATGCTAGAGGGATCGGTATAGCAAAATAAAACATAGGGATCAGAATGTCTATTTAAATGGATTATCAGCATGAGTAGTGTGAATGAGGGATCGACATAGGTGATGGTGCATAGTTCAGTGTTAGTTCCTGAGGTGATGGTTTTGATGACAACAACCTTAGGACTTGTTATAAAATATAAATACCAATATTCTTGTCTAGATATATATGTATATGCAGGATATATATGCAGGTACTGAAGAATGAAGACTATACAGTATAGAGATTCAAGATTGACGAATTCAAGATTGAATAAATCAAGACTGAAGACTCATAAGTATCATGATTTCAAGAGTTCAAGATATCAAGATAAGTAATAGAGTCTAGATTTATGTTAAACTTCATAATAGCACTAAAATCTTTATTCAGATTTTAATTATGGAATGGAATCCACCTTCTCGCTTTAATAGTGGGATGGAACTCACGACCTCTTTAGTGGGATGGAACCCATGACCTTCTCTAGTGGAATGGAATCCACGAAATTTTCAATATGGTTTATTTTAAATATTTTTCCACAAACTTTTTAAAAGTCATCTCTCTCAGTTTAAATATTTTAGCCTTAAACTATTTTTATTATCTTTTATATTTTGATTTCAAAAATCATCTCTTGTTTTTAAACTATCTCATGGTTTTAATATTATAAGCTTTAAATCTCAAAAATATATTCTATACTTAGTTTTTAATATTACTTTTATATTATATATTTTTAAGATTACTTTTTAAATCTCTTTTATAAGTTTAAACTGTATTCAAAATGGTTTATAAACTTCAGAAATTGTTTTGACAAGTCTTAGAAAGAAAATCTCTTTTAAAAACAAAAATCAATTTTCAAAATTTACTAGGGTATGTCGACATACCCCATCCCCCTATGACATGGTGACCGTAGAATTCAAATTTCAAATTTTAAAAAGAAGTGTCTATTCGTCATAACCTTTCGCGAATGGACATGACTGTTGTTCTTCTATAAATGCCAGTTGTTTTCAACGAATTTAAGTTAGTTTTTCTTCATTTCTTCACTCCTTCTCCACTCAAGTATTCTCTTATATTTTAACAAAACTCTGTCGAAATCCTAAGTGAATCAAACTTGATCATCTCTAGTTTGATTCTCTGCCACTCTCTCTCAATGATCTCGGTGCTATTCAGAGTTATAGGATCATTTGTAATCAAAGAAGTATATCGAGTCTCTCTATCCATCAAAGTGATATTGGAAACGGTGTGATTGTGGCCCGTAAATCAATTGGGTGTGATTGTAGCCCGTAAATCAATTAGGTGATCTTGTAGCCTGGTTAAATCAAGAGAGTTTGCCCTGGACTCGAAGACAGGAGGGTGTATTTTGTGGCCTTGAAATCAAGGTTGTAATATCGACATTATATTTAAAAAGAAATTTGCACAAGAAATTGTGTGCGACTGGATGTAGGGTAATTCTGAACCAGTATAAAATTCCGGTGTGTTCTTTCCTTTACTACTTTTATTTACTATTTGCATTTGTGTCTGATTCTGTGATTGTTTCTGTGTTTGTGAATTGCATCTGTCTATGTCTAATTTCAAAAGATTTAAAAAATTCTATAAAATCCATTAAACATTATTCACCCCCCTCTAGTGTTAATCCAGCCTTAAGATCCGTAATATGCATTTCCTACAGTTGGTATCAGAGCCAGGTTTTCGAAGTTATCATAATCTAAATTTTGAAAAAGTTTAAAATAGCAATTTTTGGAGATTTTGTAAACAGTAGTTCAAAACTCTCCATATCATCATTGTTTCATAAGTATGCATATTGTTATTATAGAAAATCAAGTTATCTACTGAATTGGTGTGTTGTGTAGGAACATATGTGTTATATGGCTTTTGATGAATCAACACCCAATGGACAAATGTTGCAAATCAAGAAAAATAAATGGATACTTGATAGTGGATGTTCGAGACACATGACTGGCAATCTGGAGATACTGAATGACATAATTTATGAAGATGGAGGACTGGTCAACTTTGGAGACAACTCAAAAGGATATGTGATTGGCATCGGCAATGTCGGTAACTCTAAAACTCCTACTATTTTTGATGTTTTGTTAGTTAGGAATCTAAAACACGATTTACTTAGCATAAGTCAACTATGTGATAAGGGGTACAAAATTAAATTTGAAAAGGATAACTGTCATATCAAAGATAATAAATCAAATATTATCTTACAAGGAATTAGGAAGAAAATATTTATATTCTCAGTATGAAAATCTCAAATGATAACCTATGTCTTTTGGCTAATACAATTAACCCTAGGATTTGGCATAAAGGATTTAGGCATTTGAGTTTCAAACTCTTATCTAGACTTTCAAAACTTGATCTTGTAAGAGGTATCCCTAAAATGGATTTTAAAGTAGATAGTATATGTGATGCTTGCCAATTAGGAAAACTTAGAAAGGGTTCATTTGAATTGAAAGATATGATTTCAACTTCAAAACCTCTTGAGTTACTTCATTTAGATCTGTTTGGTCCATCTCAAATTCAGTCAATAAATCATAGTAAATATGTTTTTGTAATTATAGATGATTATTCTAGAGTTACATGGACAATTTTTCTGAAACTTAAAAGTGATGCTTTTGATTTATTTAAAACTTTTGCAAAAAGAATTCAAAATCAACTTTCTTTAAAAATCAAAACTATTCGTAGTGATCACGGTGGAGAATTTGAAAATGAAAATTTTGAGAATTTCTATAATCAAAAAGGAATAACTCATAATTTTTCCTTTCCAAGAACTCCACAACAAAATGGAGTGGTAAAACGTAAAAATAGGACGATTCAAGAGTGTTTAAGAATTATGCTTTCAGATAGTAAATTACCAAGAAATTTTTGGGCTAAAGCAGTCTCTACAGCTTGTTATATTTTGAATAGGATTTTAATTAGACCTCTAACCAATAAAACACCATATGAACTTCTTTTCAATAAGAAACCAAAGGTATCTTATTTTAAAGTTTTTGGAAGTAAATGTTTCATTCTAAATACAAAGGACAATTTGGATAAATTTGATCTTAAATCCGACAAAGGAATCTTTATCGGATATTCTAATAGAAGTAAAGCATACAGAGTTTTCAATTTAAAAACTAACACCATTGAAGAAACAATGCATGTATCTTTTGATGAAAATTTCAAAGATTTTGTTCAAATAAATCATGAAGATGATTTTGTTACTTTAAATAATGAATCAAATGAAACAAATTATGAAACTGTTCATCCTAATAAAAGGATCAGGCTTTTTAAAGATCGTCCTATAGAAAATATACTAGGAAATATTGAATCTGTTGTTAGAACTAAAAATCAACTAAACAAGATGAGTAATGTAGCTTTTATATCAACTATTGAACCCAAAAATCCAAAGGAAGCATCATATGATGATTCATGGATTCTTGCTATGCAAGAAGAACTAAATCAATTCACCAGAAATGATGTATGGGAACTTGTTCCTAGACCCGAGGACAAAACTATATTAGGAACTAAATGGGTTTATATAAATAAAATGAATGAACAAGGTGAGGCGTTAGAAATAAAGCTCGGTTAGTCGCGCAAGATTACTGTCAAGAGGAAGGAATAGACTATGATGAAACATTTGCACCCGTAGCAAGATTAGAAGCCATTAGAATTCTACTTGCTTTCGCAAACCACAACAATTTCAAATTATTTCAAATGGATGTCAAAAGTGCCTTTTTAAATGGTTTTGTTAAAGAGGATGTTTATGTTGAGCAACCTCCACTTTTTGAAGAAGAAAAGTTTCCAAATCATATTTATAAATTAAAGAAAGCTTTATTTGGTCTGAAAAAAGCTCCAAGAGTCTGGTATGATAGATTAAGATCTTACCTATTACAATCAAATTTTGAAATTGGTAAAGTAGATAATACTCTTTTTATTAAAAGAAACAAAAATGATATCCAATTATTGCAGATTTATGTAGATGATATAATTTTTGGATCAACAAACAATAAAATGAATAAAGAGTTTTCTGAAATAATGACAAAAGAGTTTGAGATGAGTCATATGGGTGAACTTACTTTCTTTTTAGGATTGCAAATAAAACAATTAGATAGTGGTATTTTCATTAGTCAAGAAAAGTATGCTAGGGATATAATTAATAAGTTTGGTATGACCACTGCGAGTGGAAAACCATCTCCTATGGCAACCAATGAAGCCTTGAATAAAGAAGACATGTCAAAAGATGTCGACTAAAAACTATACAGCGGAATGATTGGATCGCTACTCTATATAACTGCGAGTAGGCCTGATATCATGCATAGTGTTTGTCTCTGTGCAAGATACCAATCTTAACCCAAAGAGACCCATTTAAAAGCTATTAAACATATCATAAGATATGTTAAACACACTTTAGACTATGGCCTATTTTACCCTAAAAATGATTCGTTTGATTTAATCTTATATTGTGATGCTGACTATGCTGGTTGTAAATCAGACCGAAAAAGTACAAGTGGAACCTATCACTTTTTAGGACATTCTCTGGTTTCCTAGTTTAATAAAAGGCAAAATATTGTCTCACTATCAACAACTGAAGCAGAATATATTTCTGCTACTTTGGCTTGTTCTCAAGTTATCTATATGCAACAGACCCTAAAGGATTTTGGATTAAATATTTCAAAATCACCAATTTATTGTGACAATACAAGTGCAATAAATTTATCCAAAATCCTACTCATCGTGCCAGAACCAAACATATTGATATCAAACATCATTTTCTCAGAGATAATATAAGTAAAGAGATCATTTCTCTTGAATTTATCAACACTGAGAATCAAATAGCTGATATTCTGACCAAACCCTTGAATCAGTCAACCTTTACTAAATTTAGAGAACTAGGTATTTGCTCTATAACTGAGATTTAGAATATAGATATAGTAACATATATATTTAAAAATAAAGAAAAATAAAATTGTCAAAATTTTCATAAGGATGTCGACATCCCCCTACCCCCCATGTCGACATACAACGGTAAAATTTTGAAAATTTGATTTTTCCTCTAAAATTAGTTTGGTAGTTATACATTCTCTATATTTCGAATTCTTCTGTCTTCCACTTCATTTCTCTCTATAATAAACTTCTGAGAATATAAAATAACGGCCTCCTCTTCCAAATCAAACCAAAATGCGACCTTTTCTTTCCCTTCTCCTAACGCTGGTCCATTTCAACGAACTACACTGGCCCGAGTCATGAAGATAGAGGAAACTTTGAAGGACTCTCTACAAATGATGACTGAGTTGCAAGTCATGCAAATAAAGATGGCTAAGGAACAAGAGAAACATGGCAAAATCCTTAGAAATTTGCAAAAATTTCTAATGAATAATCATACGGACCCGATCGTGATTGAAGATGACTCCTTTAACATTCATATTCATAATCCATTATAGGAAGACGACGACGAAGAAGAAGCGCAAATGGACGAAGTCGATAAAGTTATTTGCATTGGTGAAGTCTATTTTGATAAAGATGGTAATTTGGTCGAACAACGTGGAAACTTTTGTCTCCATTACCCAAATTGTTCGATTCACAGGTCACCAATTATCAAAGACTCACATTAGATTGTCTTTATGTTAATTTTTTTATATATGGTGTGTATTTGTATATATTTGTGTTTATATGTGTAATATAATAACATATATATAATAAAATTATATTTATGTTTCGCTAAATTATACTTTATTATTAGTATTTAGTTCCATAGTATTAGTTTAAGGGGGAGTTATGTGGTTTAGGATTAGTTTTTGTTAATGACAAAGGGGGAGAATTATAAAATAGGTTAGATAGGCTTAAATTAAGGGGGAGTTAGTAGATTAAAGGGGTGTTGTTGGAATAAGGGGGAGTCGGAGTAGAATCGGAGTTTGGTGGAGTAGATTTTATAAACAAAGGTTGTCATCATCAAAAAGAGGGAGATTGTTAGTTCCTGAGATGATGGTTTTGATGACAACAGCCTTAGGACTTGTTATAAAATATAAATACCAATATTCTTGTCTAGATATATATGTATATGCAGGATATATATGTAGGTACTGAAGAATGAAAACTGTACAGTATAGAGATTCAAGACTGACGAATTCGAGATTGAAGAAATCAAGACTGAAGACTCATGGGTATCTAGAGTTCAAGATTTCAAGAGTTCAAGATATCAAGATAAGTAATAGAGTCTAGATTTATGTTAAACTTCATAATAGCACTAAAATCTTTATTCGGATTTTAATTGTGGAATGGAATCCACCTTCTCGCTTTAATAGTGGGATGAAACCCATGACCTCTTTAGTGGGATGGAACCCATGACCTTCTCTAGTGGAATGGAATCCACGAAATTTTCAAAATGATTTATTTTAAATATTTTTCCAAAAACTTTTTAAAAGTCATCTCTCTCAGTTTAAATATTTTAGCCTTAAACTATTTTTATTATCTTTTATATTTTGATTTCAAAAATCATCTCTTGTTTTTAAACTATCTCCTGGTTTTAATATTATAAGCTTTAAATCTCAAAAATATATTCTATACTTAGTTTTTAATGTTACTTTTATATTATAAATGATATATTTTTAAGATTACTTTTTAAATCTCTTTTATAAGTTTAAATTATATTCAAAATGGTTTATAAACTTCAGAAATTGCTTTGACAAATTATAGAAAGAAAATCTCTTTTAAAAACAAAAATCAATTTTCAAAATTTACATGGGCATGACGACATACCCATCCCCCCATGTCGACATGGTGACCGTAGAATTCAAATTTCAAATTTTCAAAAGAAGTGTCTATTTGTCATAACCATTCACGAATGGACATGACTATTGTTCTTTTATAAATACCAGTTGTTTGCAGTGAATTTTAAGTTAGTTTTTCTTCATTTCTTCACTCCTCCTTCTCCACTCAAGTATTCTTTTATATTTTAACAAAACTCTACCGAAATCCTAATTGAATCAAACTTGATCATCTCTAGTTTGATTCTCTGCCACTCTCTTTCAAAGATCTCAGTGCTATTTAGAGTTATATGATCATTTGTAATCAAAGAAGTGTATCGGTCTCTCTATCTATCAAAGTGATATTGGAAACGGTGTGATTGTGGCCCGTAAATCTTGGGTGTGATTGTAGCCTGTAAATCAATTAGATGATCTTATAGCTTGGTTAAATCAAGAGAGTTTGCGCTGGACTCAAAGACAGGAGGGTGTGTCTCGTGGCCTTGAAATCGAGGTTGTAATATCGACATTATATTTGAAAAGAAATCTGCATAAGAAATTGTATGGGACTGGATGCCGATTAACTCCAAACCAGTATAAAATTCTGACGTGTTCTTTCCTTTACTGCTTTTATTTACAAGTTGCAACTGTGTCTGATTCTGTGATTGTTTCTGTGTATGTGAATTGCATATGTCTGTGTTTAATTTCAATAGATTTCAAAAATTCCATAAAATCCATTAAACACTATTCACCTCCCTCTAGTGTTAATCCAGCCTTAAGATCTATAATCTGCATTTCCTACATTCAGCACGACTTGTTAAAACACAAGGGATCGTCATACTTCTATAAAGTAGATGGATCGACAAAAGCATTCAGGGAATGGAGGGATCAGCATACTTCTATAGAGTAGATGGATCACCATACTTCTATAAAGTAGATGGATAAAGTAGATGGATCAGCATACTTCTGTAAAGTAGATGGATCAGCATACTTCTATAAAGTAGATGGATCAGCATACAGTTATAAAGCAGGATGGATCGGCATGGTCTAATGTATAGGGGTCGGCAGAGATAACTTTAGTGTAAATTTGAACCAAAGATCAAGTGAGAACTCGAGCTTCACACATCCAATCATCATGACACTTAAGATACCATCACATTCGAGCATGAAGAGGCTACCATAGGGATCGCTGCCCCCAAATTCAACATATGGAGGGATCGGTACCGATCCTTATCCATTGAGATTTGGGCCTAGCGCTTCCTATAGTGGGCCCATATGGATGAGGAGGTCCTGTTGCCGAAATTCCAGTCAGATTGGTGGTCGCCTTTACCTATAAATACAGGCCCAAGGGGTCATTTTGAGGATCTTTAGGCTGTTGGTTAAATAGCACTATTATGGTAATCAACTTCCTCTATTATTCTCTTGTTTTTTTTTCTGTTTCTCTTACTGTAATCAAGATTATTATGAATCAATAAAGAGAATATTCAAAGTGGACATAGGCAATCAACGCCGGACTACTATAAATCCTGTTGTTCTTGTTTTCTGCTGTGATTTTCTTGTTAATTTGATATATTCCTCCATTTAGATTTAGTTTCTTCATTTATTTCACTACACAAATCTATTCTTGGGTGTTTGTGGCCAATTTGGTTGCAAACACTTTACCTTTACAAATTTTCACAAAATTGTAAAGCAAGTGTAATATTTTAAAAAAAAATCAAAGCGAAACAAAATTATTTATAAAACAAAGGAAATTCGAAAGATGTGTCTTTACTAGCCAGTATACTTTTAAAATGTTTCTTTATCTAAAGAAAAGTATATAACAAAATATAAGGGCAACAATGCAACCTACATGAATTTTTTTCTTAAAAACAAGAGCTTTAAAATATTTATGGAAAATTTCTCTAATTCACTTTTAAAACTAAAGGGTTATTATTTAAAAAATTTAAACAAACTTCAACTTCTCAATAATTTTCCCAATAGTCTCAAACATTATTATTTCTAGCTTTTTGGGGAAAACATTTCAAATAATTTAAATACTTTAATTGGTGTAGATCGTAGCTTACACAAGCCCAACTACAACAAAAAAAAAGGTTAAGTACCCTCATTACACCATATAAACATGACATTATATCCTATGGACTTAAGGATACAACTCTCCTTCTTATTAATCCATAGTCCCACAATTTACTCCACTATTACTTGGATATAAACCATCTTTTAATAATATTCTATGGAGTAAATTAAAAATAATGTGATGGATTGATCTACCATGACAAACTATTTAAACACAATATTTAGTTAACTCATAGTTGTTTATTTCAATAAGGAATAAGCCAACAACTACCTCTATGAGTCAAAATATATAGGGGGTGACGTATAAAAATAATATATATATATAATAAAAATTATATATACGCTCTCTCATACGCCCTACTTTAGTAGGAATCGCATAACCTAAGCTCTGACACCACATGTAACAACCCGCCATCAACGACGTCCCGACCCAGGTCTAAAAGTGGAACATGCATCGTGGACCTCGAAAACGGCAGATCATCTTTAAATAATTACAAAACAGATAACTGGGCTATTTATAATATTCTACACTTTCTGAAACTCATACCGGAAGAAATAAAATATAATAGTAATCGGTAATACAATCCCAGACAAACATAACAATACAAAATCAATTAAATTCCAACTACAACATCTCTCTCTATACTAATACCAGAAATAATATAATATTCGAGAATAAATGAAAAAAAATAGTAGATAGTTAATAGACAAAGAAATGCACGTCTCCGTCGCACCATCGTGCCTCTAAGTTACCACGAGTCCTCTCTATTGACCAATCCGAGTATAACTAAAAGAGGGAAATAACAGTGGGGGTCAGACATACGTCTGGTGAGTGAAACGCATCATATAAGTATACAATACTAATAAGCTAGTAAAACAACATTTATGCTCGAAAACCATACTTTCACCTGTGTCACATACAACCAACAAGTTAGCTAAACAAAATATAAAATTATAGTGACATCATATGCTATGGTCTTATTAAAATCTAACCTATATCTAACCATATGCACAAGATCGAGCCTAAATCCCCAACTCGCATGCCAAAAATATATGTGACTCGATACTGAAGATCTACGTGTCCCAGCCCGCTATCGCAAAATTGTATGTACACTATTGAGCTCAAAGTCCTATCTCATGTACTGCCAACTATGACATTATTGGGCCCAGAGTCCCAACTCGTCATGGCTAGACGTCACTGGCCCAACCGAAGTGCAGCCGACACAATGATATAACACACTATTGAGCTCAAAGTCCCAACTCATGTGGTCCATATGCAATATTGTCGTGGAAATCGCACATAATTATTAAGATCAAGTCCAAGCTAGACATTCGCCTAATGGTCAGTGTCGTTGTTGGGATAAAGCCCAAAACTCGTGATCGCCCAACCATTTATGAAGCTATTGGATTAACTCCCAACCCATAACTATTAAGGTCATGTCCAAGCTAGACATTCACTTAATGGTCAACGACACTATTGGGATCAAGCCATAAACTCGTAATCGCTCCACCGCTTATGCAGCAACTGGTCAAGCCCTAACCCCTAAGCACAAAACCATATAACGAACCCGTCCAACTAAGATAATTTTCTGAAGTACTTCAAAACACAACAAACAATATACCAAAACATTTCTCATATCGCTATTATCTCGATGCAATGAACGACGCATGAAACAGAGTTCGTATGTGAGAGTTCTAAACGCTTGATGTTAATGGGAATTTTGTAATTAATTAATTAAGAAATTAATTATTATATTATATATTTATTTATCTCTCGTGTTTTCTATAGTTCTCACCTTTGCACAATACATCGTTCTTCAACATCCAACCGCCTGATAACTTGTCTCGCCGTCATCGCTCTGATCATCTTACGCTCCATCTGACTTGACTCATAGACTCCCAAGCGAAGCTCTAGCTAGCAACCCCACTCCGACCACCCAACCGCCTCAGGTGACGCCGCCACCACCCAACCACTTCCTGAAAAATTTTGGCCATCTAAAGATGATCCGAGGCAATCGAAGGCCACACTGAAGACCAACTCGATCTCCTCTGGCTCTACCCATCCACGCTTCCTGTTCATAATATAGTCTTTGTTTTACCATTGGATTGAAACAAATAATCTACGTTTCTCGGACTTCCAACGCATTTTCTTATTAATCCGTATACCTAATCGATGAACGAATACCGCTAGTGTATTTATGCCCTTAAGAACTACAATTTTTATATATAATTTATGTAATTTGGAACACTTTTGTATTTAACACTTTTTGACGGAGATTAACTTTTGCTAATTATAATAGATAAATTATATTTTTAACCAATCTAGTCATGGTATACTTTATCCTAATCAGGTGTATATACTAAAAATAGTTTTTAATTATTAATATCATCGTTATAATTTGGTTTAAGATCATGTGATATGAATTATTATGTCATACTAATATATACGCAAATATGATAAATCCCACACATCGATTAGATGTAACTCAACTTCGATTTTATGTAGATCCTTTCTTTCCTTTACTGTCTAAAATTTTTATGCCTTCAAAACCACCAATTCTCGATAGCTTGGATTTATTTGCATAGCTTTTTTCGTGGTGATCGATTTCGTTCATTAATTCGTTTAATTTAGATTTGATTTGATGGATTAGAAATTGATTTGAAAATTTTGTAATTTATTTGGAGATTAGAGTTTCAGAAGTGGAGGTAAGATTTTTCCAGCCAAAGAAATGGGTTGAGGATCTATTTATAGGCTGAAAATAATAATATCTAGATTTTATTTTTAAAATCAATATATTACAAAAATGCCATTAGGTTTGACTTCTTCTAATTTCCTGCTCGTTTAACCAAATTCAGCGAGTTATATATGTTTTCTAACTGTAAATACATTCTGGATGTAATGGAATAGGTCCCGAATCCTAATACCAACTCCCGTAGAAATTACATTTGCCTTTAATGTTAAAATTATAATTTTACCATTTTAATTTAATTTCGTAAAATTACAAGGTGTTACAAGAATCGGCTAAGAAATATTGGGACAACTCTAATGTTGTTTACGTAATGGGGTACGTTTGTATTATCACTACTTTAGATCGTATATTGAAAGGGTTTGGCAACTAAAAGGTGAATTTTTTAGTCATACTAAGGAGAATGGATTCTACGCTATTAAGTTTGAAGACAAGGAAGACTGCGCATTCGGGGTTCTAGTAGGAATTAGTAACGATTTTAAATTTCCAATCGAAAGTATATATAGTAAACGAGAACAATGAGATGTTCACTTAACAAGTTGAATACGAATGGAGATCCATTGTTTGTCCAAATTGCAGTGGCTTTGGATACTCTTTGAAATAGTGCTCATTTGAAAAGGTATGGACTAAAATAGATGCAACATGAAATAATTCGACAAGCAGTTCCTTTAATTTCAACGTAGCACAGCAAACACTGACCAGATGATAAACAATGAGTAGATGAACAACACATCAAATAATGAATAGATGCCAAACATTAAACGGATAATTGAATGCAACCAAGATAATACACCAGACAAAGTCCCACGGCAAATAGAAAGTAGCAAAATGCAAGATAATAAGGATAAATCTAATAATGCAGTGTATCTCAACAATAATGACATGCTTCTAGAGTGCTCAAAAACATGGAGCCATAGTCTAATAATGAGACAATAGAACAAATTTACATAAAAACAAATTATAATACAATTGATGGTCAGAATACCAATTCATATTGTAAAGCCAAAACTGATGTAAATATACAAGTGGAGAACAATTATGCAACCGACGATAATGGCATACAAAACGATATAGTGCACACGACAGATAAAGATCAGGAGATGCTTGCTACTGAGGATTCACCAAACAGCACCCCTGTAGTACATGAACAACATACTGGAAATGCGAACAATATTGGATCACATACACGATCCAAACAACCCAGAAAACAACCGCAAGAGGAAGTATCCTTTGAATTCACTACAACCTAATTAGCTGTTGTGATTGATAATCCTTCATGGCAAAACATTATCACTTAATTGAAAACAAAATGGAAAAAAATAAAGCGTACAAAGACCAATATAAGTGCTTCTTCGCATGGGAAATCGAGGAGTGATCTTGCTAACTCTAACCAATGAATTTATTAGTTTGGAACGTTAGGGGTCTTAAATTTCCTTCAAAGCAATAAGATGTTATTAACACTCTTAATCAACTACAGGCGTCATTAGTAGGTCTTTGGGAGAATAAATTAGCAGAAGAAGTATAAATAATGTAGTTAGGCGCATTAATAAGGATTGGGAATTTTTTTCCAATAAAGATCATTATAATAAGAGTAGAACAATATATCACTAGTTTGGTTCAAAATAAGGTGGGCTTGAACTTCTATTGCACATTCATTTATGCTCATAATCAACCTGAAAAGAGAGTGGAGTTGTGGGATTACATTAAAATACATGCTAGCATATTTAATTTACCATGGATGTTAGTAGGTAATTTTAATGGTATCTTATATGGTCAAGACAGAGTTAACAATAGAAATCACTACATGTCCCCGGATGCAGACTTTGTTGATTGCATCGGGGCAACAGATTTATTTGAACCTATGAGCTTAGAAAACTATTTCATTTAGAGGGGAGGGGTTAACATGTCAGTGCATAGTAAAATATGTAGACTTTTTTATTAAAAGGAAGTGCTTCAACAATTTTCCTTGTTTTCGGGTATACATTGCGAACCATTCTACGAGCGACCGCATTCTAATCATTTTAAATTTGCAGCTTCGATGTTGAATAGGAAAGGAACTCCTTTCAAATATAATAATCTGTGACACTATGGGAGGGTTGCCTTGACATTATTCAATCAGCTTGCGGTGAAGTAGGTATAGGTAATCCTTTATTTCAATTAATTTCAAAACTGAAAAAACAAAGGAACGCCTTTAAATTTAGAGCAAGAAGCATTCCATAAAGGATAAGAATACAAAAACAGTGAGTCGAGAATTGGATTTTGCATACTCTAATCTGGTCAACCACCCAAATGACACACTTGTGCTACATCTCTATCAATAGAAAGTAGAACAACTTTCAGAGTTACTATGCAGACAAACCACAGAGAACATACGACATTCATAAATAAAATGGCTCACATAAGGAGAAAGAATCTCTTAATTCTTTCATTCCAGATTTGTTGACGCAAGGCCACAAAAATCGAGTGCCATGATGGTAGATGAATATGATAACTGGGTAAATGCAAATGAAAATATGAATAAGGAACTTTACAATATTTTATAGACCTATTTAATTCTTCTTCCATAAATTATAACTTCTCACATATCATCTGAAAAAAGTTCTTTCAGATAATGCAACAATAGAAATGGAAAAACCTTTGAGATAGATAAAGTTAAAACAGTATTGTTTCAAATCGATGCGAATAGCTCTCCTGGACCAGATAGTGTCAATTCAAAATTTTAAAAAATGCAGTGGGAGTTGATAAAAATAAAAAAACGATGTTTTTCAAGAAATGTTGGGAATTCGATAGTCAGGTAAGATCATTAGTGAAACTAATCATACCTTTTTATGCTTAATCCCTAAGAATGTAAACCCATAGACTATATCAGACTACAAGCCAATTTTGTTATGTAATGTAACTTACAAAATTTTAGCTACTCTGTTATGCAATAAGATGAAATAATATTTTAACAATTTAATTTCAATTAACCCAAATGCATTCATCCCAGAGAGAATCGTTACATAAAACTCTCTCCTAGCATATAAAATGGTAAGGGTGTTCGATAGGAAGATGGCCAACTATAAGTGCTTGAAAATAGATTTATATAAAGCCTATGAAAAAATCAATAGGGAATTCATATAACATATGTTATTATATATGGGATTTTCTTGAAAATTTGCATACTTGATATATGAATGCATTTCCACTACCATATTTTAAATTCTTTTAGATGTAAGCCCTATAGGATTCTTCAGTAGAAATAGGGGTATAAGACAAGAAGATCCCTTGTCTTCTTTCATTTTCTCCATTGCAATGGAATAATTTACGATTTTATCAGACTTAGAATACTATGAGTGCAACATCAACCCGATCTTTCCTATTGAACCAGTTCTCGCTTATTTATATTATGCGGATGACATTTTGGTTTTTTATAAAAAGAAAATATTTTAAATGCAAAAAGTATAGTCAAAATCTTAAACACCATAAGGAAGTCTGTGGGGTTAGAAATGAATGAATAGAAAACTGCGCTGTATTTTAGCAAAAGGGCAAAATACAAAGATAAAATTCTCACTTTATTAAAAGTCTAATCAGGGAACCTTCCAGTTACATATCTGGGAATTCCCTTATCTTATAGCAAGCTGAAATCGATGGATTTCAAGGCGTTGTTAGATAAAATATACAAAAAATTTAACAATTGGATAAGCAGACTGTTGAATGTAGATGGCAAAAGTGAATTAATTAAAAGCATGATTTACCCAATAATCACATTTTGGATTCAACTTTGTCAGTTATCAACTTCAATGATAAACAAAATGAACTCCTTGTGTGCAAATTTCGTCTGGAAGAACAAAAATCACAATATGAGTTAGAGCGACTTATATGGACCAAAATTTGAAGGTGGTTTGGGCTTGAGAAAATTGCAAGACTTAATGAAGGCAAATGCATTAAAGCTTACATCGAGATTTATCAACTATGAATTTATATGGGCTCAGTGGATGAGAAACAGATAATGCAAGAATAAAAATTTCTGGACCATTAACGTGGACAATAATACATCTTATACATGGAAATTAAATAGAGTAAACAAACACAGATAGCAATCTTTTATATCACTCTTGCAAGCATCTCCACCGTTTATTCTAATCAACGGTGTATATTTTGTTTTTTCTTTATTTTGGATTATAGGCTTTCAGCCCATACTCTGTATAAATACTTGTATTTTGTTTCTGTACAAAGAATGAGAATGCAATAACATTTTACAGTTTACTTCAAATACAACAATTCTTGATATGGTATCAGAGCGAAAAACAGTCTAACGACTGAATCATCAGATCTTGCTCTAAAGATCATCATCGAGCCATCCTTAAAGATAGATCATTTATCTTTGGTTGCTCTCAGTTCTTTTCATTGAGCAAATCATCATTTGATTTTTTTCTTTCTCTCTATACCTCTCTCAAAATTCTTCCCAAGCCTTACTTTTGAAAATTACTTTCAAGAATCAATTTCTTGATACAATTTCTGGCTGCAAATTTAAAAATCTGCCTCGCCAGCATCTGTTTTCAGCATGGCAGGAGATGAAGATACTGTTTCTTCATCCTTACCCAAAAACAATGTTTCTGCTGCGTCAAATAGTGATCACAACACTGCAAAAGAATCAAGAAACATCATTAATCCAAAAAATCAGATTATCTCTATACAACTCGATGAGGCAAATTATCTACTATGGAAATGTCAAATCATGGCTGCCATAACTGGGTATGGATTAGAAGAATACATCAGTAGAACTCTTGCAATTCCAGCAAAAATGATTTCTGACAGTGAAGGAAAACTCATAATAAATCAAGAATTTACTCACTACAAAAGACAAGATAGTCTCCTATGTGCTTGGCTATTTTCATCAATCAGCCATTCTTTATTACCACAGTTGATAGGGTGTAAAACAGCCCAAGAAATTTGAGAAACAGTGGAGAAAACCTTCAACACTCAGTCATCAGCAAGAATTATGCATTACAAACGTCAACTTAACAACATTAGCAAGGATTCTATGTCTATGAGAGAGTACTTAACAAAAATCAAAACGCTATGTGACTTACTTGAAGTTGCTGGTCACAATATTTCTGAAGCAGATCAAGTTCTCACCATTTTAAGTGGTCTTGATGATGATTACGAGTCAGTTGTTACTATGCTTTCCTCCCAACCTACCACTCCATCAATTCAGCATATTCAGTCAACACTCATTGCTCATGAAGGAAGAATTGAAGCCAAGAAAACAAGAAACAGTGAGTATATGGTCAATTATGCTTCCACAAACAGAAATAAAAATCAAGAAAGGCCTCAAACAAATAAAACTGATCAAAATGTTCAAAGAAATACTCAGATATCAAACAGAGGAAGAGGGAGAGGCAGGTTTGGTAATAATTCAAATAGAATTAAGTGTCAAATTTGTGAGAAATTTGGCCATACAGCTGGAAAGTGTTATTTTAGGTTTGATCAAAAATTTTCTCTAAGTCAACAAGGAAATAACAATCAGAAATCAAACTATCCAAGTGCTAACATTGCTCAAGCAGGAACAGAAAAAAATCAAGACTCCAAAAATAATGGAGATTCTAATACCAAAGTTGATGAGATTCAGACTGAAGATTGGTTTCTTGATTCTGGAGCCACAAATCATATTACCAACAATCTGAACAACTTGAACATTGGCAATAAAGAATATAAAGGTACACATTCTTTATTTATGGGTAATGGCATTTCTTCAAAAATTACTCATACTGGTACTGCTATGCTTAACAGTAAAAGAAAGTTATATTTAAATAATCTTCTTAGGGTACCAGAAATTAAGAAAAACTTGCTTAGTGTATCACAATTTGCTAATGATAATCAAGTCTATTTTGAGTTTTTTCCTCACCATTACACAATTAGAGATATTCTAAATAATGAAATTTTATTACAGGGTAATGTGCAAAATGGACTATATCTGTTCAATCCTGGCAAGAACAATAGAAACTGTGAAAGTAGATACTGGTGCAATTTCTCTAAAACTGGATGTACAACAGTTATGAATAAACTAGATTTGTGACATTGTAAGCTAGGACATCCAAGTATTAACATTGTAAGGAATATTTTGAGAAATAACAATATTAAGTTTGATGATATATCTCATAGTTATGTTTGTTCTGCATGTCAGTTAGGGAAAAGTCATAAGCTACCATTTCCAAATTCTCAAACTAAATATATTAAACCATTGGAAATGGTAGCTACTGACTTATGGGGACCAGCTCCAATAACTTCTGATTACGGTTATAAATATTATGTTTCTTTTGTTAATTCATACTCAAGATATACATGGATATATTTCTTAAAATCAAAGGCAGATACAGCTAATGCTGTAATACAGTTTATAACTCAAGCAGAAAGACAAACAGGTGCAAAGTTAAAAATTCTTCAAATAGATGGAGGGACAGAGTATAAACCTCTGAAAGAATATTTTAATATGAAAGGTATTCTACATCGAATGACATGTCCCTATACTTCTGAACAGAATGGGCTTGTTGAAAGAAAGCACAGGCATATTGTGGAAACAGGGTTAACTTTATTAGCTCAAGCCTCTCTTCCTTTAAAATTTTGGCCTGATGCTTTTATTTCTAGTGTTTTTCTTATTAACAGGTTGCCAACAAAAGTTTTGCACAATACAAGTCCATTAGAAAATTTATTCAATATCAAGCCAGATTATAATTCTCTCAAAAATTTTGGGTGTTTATGTTTTCCAAATTTAAGATCTTACAATACTCATAAACTAAGTTTTAGATCTGAGCCATGTACTTTTATTGGATATGCTCAAAATCAAAAGGGAGCCATGTACTTTTATTGGATATGCTCAAAATCAAAAGGGTTATAAGTGTCTTACCAGTAAAGGTAAAGTGATCATCTCAAGACATGTAGCTTTCAATGAGCTCATCTTTCCTTTCAAGGAAGCTGAAGTGAAACCTACACAAAAAGTCTATGATGCAAAGGTATCTATTCCAGCTATTCCAGTTCATACTTTCAATCAAGCCAAAGTAATCAATTCACATCAGCAAGCTGTATCACCACTCCAACACACAGTGCTCAATAGAAAGCCAGATCAGAGTGATGCTTCATCCCAAAACACAATGCTCTCTATTGAGCCAGGTCAGAATGAAAATGATGTCAGCAATTCTTCACCTAATCAAGAAAATCAGAGAATTAGTGATAATGATAGTTCAAAAGCCAGTAGTGAAGAAAATATGCAACAAAAAACTGGACATCATATGATTACAAGAGCCAAAAGTGGAATCTTCAAACCAAAAGTATATAACATCAGTATTGAAGAAAGGGAACCTACAACTTATGAAGAAGCAAGCAGACATGCCCATTGGAAAGCTGCTATGGATGAGGAATTCTCAGCTTTAACCAAAAATAAAACTTGGAGCCTTGTATAAAAACCTCACAATAAAAATATTGTTGAAAATAAATGGGTCTACAAAATCAAAAGAAGATCTGATGGATCTATTCTCAAGTATAAAGCAAGGCTTGTTGCTAAAGGATATGCTCAACAATATGGATTCGATTTTAATGAAACCTTCTCTCCAGTTATCAAACCCACAACAATTAGAATTATTTTAACTGCTGCCTTACATTATAAATGGGAATTGAAGCAGCTTGATGTCAACAATGCATTTCTTAATGGAGAACTTCAAGAAGAAGTATATATGCATCAACCACAGGGGTATGATAAGCATGACAGTAAACTTGTATGCAAATTACACAAAGCTCTATATGGATTAAAGCAGGCACCAAGGGTATGGTATGATAAATTAAAACAAGCTCTTACTGCTATAGGTTATCACAATGCAAAATCTGATAACTCTTTATATTTTAAGAATGAAGGAGGTCACAAAACATACATTTTAGTGTATGTAGATGATATTATTTTAACTGGTAGTAGCAGTTTAGAAATAACAAATGTCACCAAGTATTTAAATTCAACTTTTTCAATCAAAGACTTGGGGCAGCTAAATTATTTTCTTGGAATAGAAGTCATCAGAAAATCTGATACAAATATAATCTTTTCTCAAAGAAAATATATTTCTGAAATTTTAGTAAAAGCAAAAATGGATTTAGCAAAATCTTTGCCTACTCCTATGATTAGTAACTTAGGATTGTCTAAGCATAATGGAGACATTTTTTATGATCCTACATTATATAGAAGTATAGTTGGAGCATTACAGTATGCTACTGCTACTAGACCTGATATAACATATAGTGTAAACAAAGTCTCACAATTTATGCATGAACCACATGATGATCATTGGAAGGCAGTAAAACGAATTTTAAGATATCTTAAAGGAACTATTAATCATGGGCTATATTTTAGTACTAACAAAAACTTTGAGTTAAGAAGTTACTCAGATGCAGATTGGGCCTCCGATCATGATGATCGAAGATCCACAAGTGGTTTTATCATTTATCTGGGAGACAACCCTATCTCATAGAGCTCAAAGAAGCAACCCACTGTTTCTCGGTCTAGCACGGAGGCGGAATATCGAAGTGTTGCAAGTACCACTGCAGAGCTAATCTGGATCCAGACCTTGCTCAAAGAAATCAGTCTGCCTACTCGAAGTAAACCAATTATTTGGTGTGATAATCTGAGTACTATCGCCATGTCTGCCAACCCAGTGCTTCATTCTCGTACAAAGCATATAGAATTGGATCTATACTTTGTACGTGAACATGTTATCAGCGGCAAATTAGAGATCAATCATGTTCCAGCAAGTCATCAGAGAGCTGACATGCTGACTAAAGCTTTATCAAGGAGGAATTTTGAGAGATTCAAAGAAGATTTCAGAGTTCGATGTATCGGAGAAGAAGAAAGGGGAAAAGAAAAAAACCCTAGCTGAAGAATAAAACCCTCGCTCTTTTTGACGGGGAGAAATAGAGTAAACAAACACAGATAGCAATCTTTTATATCACTCTTGCAAGCATCTCCACCGTTTATTCTAATCAACGGTGTATATTTT
This sequence comes from Allium fistulosum, assembly GCA_030737815.1. Taxonomy (NCBI): domain Eukaryota; kingdom Viridiplantae; phylum Streptophyta; class Magnoliopsida; order Asparagales; family Amaryllidaceae; genus Allium; species Allium fistulosum. The sequence goes on from CM060908.1 coordinate 332,339,388, forward strand.
ATTTTTTTTCTTTATTTTGGATTACAGGCTTTCAGCCCATACTCTGTATAAATACTTGTATTTTGTTTCTGTACAAAGAATGAGAATGCAATAACATTTTACAGTTTACTTCAAATACAACAATTCTTGATAAAATTGCTACTCAATACGAGAACAAAAACCAAGGAAACAATGGAAAAGAAAGTGGTCAATGGAAACAACACAAGTTTCGGGTTTGACCCATGAGTTAATGGACATTCATTAACAGATTTGATGGGAGAGGAATATGTTTTGATCATAGATGGCCACAACAGGTGTGTATCTTCTCTGATCTCCGATGGAAGGTGGAGGGAAGATAATTCCAATTTGCCTTCTTAAATTGCTCAATAGATTAGTAAGATACCACCGATCCACAATAAATCTAAGGACTATTGGGCTTGGAAACCACACAATAATGGTGAATTTTCTTTCAAATCAGCTTAGACTCAAGTCAGGGAGATTAACAGTGAAATTACATGGTGCAAGCATATCTGGAACACTTCGTGTTTGCCTAAAATATCTTTATATGCATTTCTAGCAAAATCAAACAAATTGTAGATCAAGATAAAATTTCTAGATGGGACAATTTAATAGACGCGATATGCATGTTATGCAAATAGAACCAGAATCAAGTTCTCATCTATTTTTCAGTTGTTGTATTCAACGGGCTATAGAAATTTTTAGAAACAAACTACAGATTCCAAACAACATAAACAATGACATAAATGACATCTTCGACTAGGTTTTCAATGGAATTACTAGCAATAAATCACTCGATAGACTTAGAGATATAGTAACCACAATATTAATTTGGCACATTTGGCTAGATCGCAACATGAGAACTTTCCAAACAATTGAATCACCAGTATATATTAGATCGGTGCAAATTACAGCCGACTGCAAACAACTTCTCAAAATAACAAGTTCTAAAGAAGAAGAAATAAAGGGAGTTGAACTCATCATTTCAGAATTCAAGCATACATTGACTTCGACAACTGTATCCAGTAGTTGGAATGGACGATCCCTGACAAAAAATGGAGTTAACGAGAGAAATGACTACAAGACGGGAAATATAAGCGATGGAGCTAATGCTGAGACCAAGCATGGAAAATCACCATGAAACAATCGAAGACTCTCACTGTAGCAAAGAAAAGAATTGACGGTTTGTCTTAAATCTGATGGATGAAAAAAAATACGAAATAAACATAAGCGAATGAAGAAGGAAGTTGGAATTAATGAAGACAAAGACTTATTTAATGTTTCAGATATATGTCTTGTAATTGGGTTTGCCTACGTGGCACCCTAGTTGTTGTTTTATTTTGAATTTTATTTTGGACATTGGCATCTAGGAATCTTACCGTGGTTTTGTGGCTAGTTATTTCACGAAATAGAAATTGAACTGTGATATTTTCTAGAGAAAAGAAATGTAATGTTATTATTTAGAATAGATGATAAAAATTGTTACAGGGTGCAATATTTATAATACAAGGGGTGAGATGTAAAAGAACTAAACTACCCCTGTAACTCTACAACTCAATTTATAAATACATCTTATTGACCAGTTCCGCTCATTCTTATATCTCTTAATTCTCCTCGACAATGTCGACTAGGGTTTTCATTCATTTCCTCTTCTATCAAACAGTTTTCGAGATCTCTTTACCAGATCTGATCTTTTTTCTTCACAAAAGTTTGTCACAGGAGTAGCTTGAGAAATTATGAGTGAATCTTCACAACAATCGTAAGGATCGAGCTTGAGAGAGCTGAGTACCAGATCTCAGATAAAACTATGTGTTGCATGTGGTTTTGTCATGAGTGAATCTCTGATGGCTGATGAGCTATGTTCTTATCTCTTTGACTTTCGGTAGCTTCCACGACTCTTAACGCCGACCTTAGCCTTGCAAAATTGCTCTTGGAGAGGGGTTTTGTAAGTATGTCGGCCTTCTGATGAGAAGTAGGAAGATGATTTATGTTGAGCTTTCCATTAATGACTTGTTCACGAACGAAATAGAGATCAATTTCCATGTGCTTAGTTCGTGAGTGAAGGATTGGATTGGCAGATAGCAGAACGGTACTCAGATTATCGCACCATATTGTGGGTTTTGTAGAACTGGTAATTCCAATTTCTTGGATGAGCGATTCCAGTCACATTATTTCAGCTGTGGCGCTTGCGACACTGCGGTATTCTGCTTCAGTGCTTGAGCGAGAGACTGTTGGCTGCTTTTTGGAGCATCAGGATATGGGGTTACCACCCAGATAGATACAGTGCCCGGTTGTAGATCTTCTGTCATCTGAATCTGATGCCCAATCTGCGTCTGCGTATCCTTGAATATCTAGTGAATTGCTTGCTTTTATGTTTATTCCATAGTTTAGTGTGCCTTGTAAGTATCTCAGTATCCTCTTCACTGCTTTCCAGTGATGATCTAGAGGTTCCTGCATAAATTGACAGACTTTATTTACGCTAAAAGATATGTCTGGTCTAGTGATGGTGACGTATTGTAAGGCACCTACTATACTTCTGTACTGTTTTATGTTTTCTATATGCTCACCATTATGCTTAGATAAGTGCAAGTTACTAATCATAAGAGTTGGCATAGGCTTAACATCACTCTTAGCCCTAGCAAGAATCTCATAAATGTATTTACTTTGAGATAATATTAATTCATTTTGAGATTTTCTGTGAACTTCTATTCCTAGAAAATAACTCAAATTTCCTAGATCCTTGATAGAGAAAGTATCATGTAGATAACTGGTAACATTCCTAATCTCATCATTGCTATTACATGTTATTATATGATCATCAACATAAACAAGTATATAGGTAGTGCAAGTGTTGCTAATTTTGATGTAAAGAGAATTGTCAGACCTGGTTGGCTTGTATTCTAGACTGATCAAGGTGTTTTAAATTTTTCATACCATACTCTTGGAGCTTGCTTCAATCCATAGATAGCTTTGTGTAGTTTGCATACCATTTTCTTGTCATTGCCTTTAACATATCCTGGTGGTTGTTGCATGTAGACTTCTTGTTGTAGTTCACCATGTAGAAAAGCATTGTTAACATCCAATTGTCTGATATTTTATTTATTATATAAGGCAACTGTAAGAATTACTCTAATTGTAGTTGGTTTAACTACTGGTGAAAAAGTTTCGGTAAAGTCAAAACCACACTGCTGAGAGTATCCCTTAGCTACTAGCCTTGCTTTATATTTAGCTGCTTTTCCATCTGCTAACTTTTTGAGTTTGTAAGTCCACCTGCATCCAATGATGTTTTTGTCTTGTGGTGCTTGCACAATACTCCAAGTGTTGTTTTTAATTAGAGCATTGTATTCATCATCCATAGTTGTCTTCCAGTTATTATCAGTGAGTGCTTCTACATAATTGGATGGTTCATTTTGCTTGAGTACAGTAGTATAGATTTTTGGCTTGAAAATGCCGTGCTTTGACCTTGTCATCATATGTTGTCCCTCTCTTACAGGTGATGGAGATCTACTGACGTTGGGATCATTGATTTGATCTGAGCTTGTTGAGGTGTCCATACTTGATGAAGTGTCCATTCTGGAATCTGATGATTCCTTGTCTTGACAGTGGTTGGCAGGATATTCTGATTCAGGAAGATCAGTCTTATAACCTGATGTGGTGCCAGGAGGATCAGGCTGATCATCTGATGTGTTATGTGAGTGTGCAGGGTTTATCAGATGATCAGTCTGAGACTTCTTTACCTGCTCAGTTGAGTAAGTTGGAACATACTGTATTGATGATTTAGCACCATAAACCTTATGAGTAGTTTTCAACTCACTCATAGAGAAGGGAAAAACATGTTCATTGAAGGCAACATGTCTTGAAATCACTATCTTGCCATTGCTGGTAAGACATTTGTATCCCTTCTGGTTGGTGGGATATCCAATAAAAGTGCATGGTAAAGATCTAAAACTTAACTAATGAGAATTATAGGGTCTTAAATATGGATAACACATGCAACCAAAAGTTTTAAGTAATGTATAATCTGGAAATATGTTAAGTAATTTTTCAAGTGGTGTTTTATTTTCCAGAATCTTTGTTGGCATTCTGTTTATAAGATATACAGCAGAATTAAAAGACTCTGGCCAGAACTTTAGAGGCATTGAAGCATGTGCTAGAAGTGTAAGACCAGTATCAACTATGTGCCTGTGCTTCCTTTCTGCCAGACCATTCTGTTCTGATGTATATGGACAGGTAATCCTATGTATTATTCCTTTTTTGATGAAATAATCCTTTAAAGGTTTAAACTCTGCTCCTCCATCTGTCTATATTACCTTTAGTTCATTGCTTGTCTGTCTCTCAGCTTGAGTGATGAATTGAATCACTGTATCTTTAGTTTCTGCTTTTGATTTGAGAAAATATATCCAAGTATATCTAGAAAAAGAATCTATAAAAGAAATATAATACTTGAATCCATAATCAGAGTCAATTGGGGCTGGACCCCATAAGTCAACTGCTACCATTTCTAATGGTTTTGTATATCTAGTTAATGAATTAGAAAATGGCAACTTATGACTCTTTCCCATTTGACAAGAAGTACACATGTATGGTCTAGATATAATTCCAAGTTTTATATTTCTATTTTGTAAAACATGTTTTATAGCATTAACACTGGGATGACCCAATCTATTATGCCACAAATCAAACACCTCTTTAGTATTCACATTTGAGTCACACCTAGTATAATTGCACCAATTTGTCTTTTGAGCAGACTTAGATTTCTTCAACATATTGAAAATGTAAAGACCATTGTGCACATTACCCTGTAACAAAATTTCTTTGTTTAGTAGACCCCTAACTAGACAGAATTTTGGGTAAAACTCAAAATATACTTGGTTGTCATTGGCAAACTGAGATACACTCAATAAGTTTTTCTTAATTTGTGGAACTCTAAGTAGATTATTGAGATGTAACTCTCTTTTGCCTCTGATTTTGGTATTTCCAGTATGAGTGATTTCAATTGGTTTACCATTACCCATAAAAATAGATTGCATACCTTTGTATTCTCTGTTTCCAAGATTGAGATTGTCAAGATTATTGGTAATGTGATTTGTTGCTCCTGAATCTGGATACCATTCTTCATACTGTAAGTTATCTGTCTTTGTCTGTTGTTCTGCATCAGATTGATTCCTTGAACTGCTATTCTGTTGTCTAGATTCTGAACTTGTATGAGCAATGTTGATATTTGGATTGCTGTTTCTTTGAGTATTGTTATTTTGCTGATTTGTAGTGAAGTTTTGGTCGAATATGAAATAACACTTGGCTGCAGTATGCCCAAACTTTTCACAAATCTGACATCTGAGTCTGTTTGAATTGTTCCACCTTCCACGACCTCTGCCTCTGTAGTTCTGTCCACTTCTTTGAGTATTTTGTTGAGCTCTGTTATTGGATGTCTTTTCTTGACTTTTGTTTTTGTTGTTTGATGCATAGTTTATAGACAAGTCTGAATTCATTGATTTCTTCTGATCTATTCTTCCTTCTTGTGCAAGAAGAGTGGACTGAACATACTGAATTGATGGTAGAGTTTCTCTTGAAGAGATTATTGCAACAACAGACTCATATTCTTCATCTAGACCACTGAGAATGGTCAAGATCTGCTCTGTGTCAGCCACTTTATGACCAGCAGTCTCCAGTAAGTCACAGTAAGTCTTGACTTTAGTCAGGTACTCCTGCATTGACATGCCATCTTTCTTTATACTCTGAAGTTGTCTTTTGTAGTGTAGAATTCTTGCTGCAGTTTGAGAATTGAAAATCTGGTTGATAGTCGACCAGATTTCTTGTGATGTTTTACACCCAACAATTTGAGACAAGAAGTTAACACTGATAGATGACATTAACTAGGAGGCTAGCAAGCTGTCCTGTCTTTGATAATTGATATCTTGATTTGTAGTTAACTTTCCACTGTTGTCAGCCATCAGCCTTGGTGGTATTGCTATAGTATTATTGACATATTCTTCTAACCCATAACCCCTTATTGCTGTTTCAGCTTGATATTTCCATAGTAAGTAATTGTGCTCATCAAGTTGAACAGAGAGTTGACTCTTTGGTTTTATTATACACAGATTTGCCGTTCCTTGGAAATTCGAGGAATTTCTTTCCTTTGGAGATGTGGTCACAGAGTTGCTCTCATTATTGTCTGTCATTGTGAAGATCTTGATACTTCACTGCAGATAAAGAAGATGAAGTGCTAGCGAGGCAGTCTTGAAGAATGCAGCCAGAGGAGTAAGAACTTTTAAATCAAGAATCTGATTCTTGATTTAAAAGTTGTAACAGAATTCTTCTCTAATGAGGAAGAAATCTGAAGAGAAGAACTGCAGCCTGTCTTGATCAATGGCAAGATTCAGGCGAGGCAGAAAAACAAATTAATAGATTATTAATTTGCAGAAAACTGATACTGAACAGAATTCTTGATCAGAAAGGTATTGCTCTCCAGTGATGAATATAGAATCTGAGGAGAGAATTGCACAATCTTCCAAATGATGATCGTTTGATCTGATGGAAGATGATCGAATTTTCAAATCTACCGTTTGGCAATTGAATTTTCTCTGATACCAAAATAGAAATTGAACTGTGATATTTTCTATTTAAGAAACAGAGGAGAAAAGAAATGTAATGTTATTATTTCGAATAGATGATAAAAACTATTATAGGGTGCAATATTTATAATACAAGTGGTGAGATGTAAAAGGACTAAACTACCCCTGTAACCCTACAGCTCAATTTATAAATACATCTCATTGACCAGTTCCGCTCATTCTTATATCTCTTAATTCCACGGACCACAGTTTGTTCCCTTATATGCTCGCTTATCTGTACCCCTTTTCCATTTTGGTAAATTAAGTTTCTGTTCCAAAAAAGCTTCCGTATTCTATTCAAATCAAAATTTCTCCTATTCAAAATATTATCATTATAAAATAATTTTGACCAAACACTATTTCAAAAATATTTTACTATGTAACTTCTTTAAAATTCAAATAGAAATCCTTGTTGAAATTAAAACACTTATGAAAGCTGGTAATTGCCTGTACAAAAATAGATTTTGAAACATAATACGTTAAAACTCCATATTTTTTATAAAGATATAATGAACCTCCCACCCGTCGCTTTGATTCCTCGGTGGTACCATCTAAGCTTTTAGTCGCCAAAACTCTCTAGTCATTATTACTCATTCTCAAGGGATGTCATCACTCTCTTAGCCAATCCAAATCCTAGTCTTCCTCGGCTTAGAAAACTATGTCATGCTACTATGACTTAACCAAATATGTTCCTTTACACCCAGGCCCGACCCGATGCACTTGGTTGCCCCAGCCAAACCAAAATTTTTAAGTACGAGTAAAATACTTAAATTACATAAAAATGAAAGAACCAAGAATTGAACCTGGGTTCTTGGTTCAACGTTGAAACCAGCTACCACTAAGATACATTATCATTTGATTAACTAATGCAGTAAAAAATTATACTTATCCAAATTCATAAATTGTTGCCCCCCTTAGCCTTACCCTAGGGTCGGGCCTGTTTACACCCTACTAGTTTCTCCAATTCACATCCCACTAAGGTTAATATTGGATAACTACCCTATCATGCAGTTATCACACATAACAAGCAATATAACCTAGCATATAAGAGAAACAACCAAAACAAGGTAACCAAACAAACAAACCAATAGAACAAGATCATAGCTAAACAAACAAACAATGAAAATATAATGTAAAGCAGAATAAATTAATTGAAATAAGCATGCCATGACCTATAGAACTAATGTGCTTAAACAAAGTACAATTTTTCTAACATAACTAATCACTTAACAAGCATAAGAACAATGCAATTAATTCAACCAAAATAAGCAAATGCAAGTAGAATAAACAAATAAATTCATTATTAAAGCATTTATACCATATTGATCAAAATGGGTAACCATAAAATCATAAGCCAACTCCCTCCAGAAGGGAATAAACTAGACATCCCTATAACTCATTAGGGAGAGTCGCACATAATAGGCACAAAGGTTACATCTTCATAATCGATGTTGGGCGAATAAAAAACTCACCTCATCTAGTCATCTCACACTCTATGCTACTCAGTCTAGTATGATATTTCTAAAAATGTTTCCCAATAAATATTTTCAAAATAAAATATATTTGTAACAAAATACCTTTTTAATAACCACCTCTGAAGTTTGTTTCTCAAATCAACCATTTTACTTTTCCAAATATACACTTCTGAATCAAATTATTCACATTTTACTAAATATATTTCCATAGTATTTTAAAACTAGTTATTTTATAACTTGTCATTTCTCAATAAATTATATTTTAAATTTATTGCAAATATAACATTTCTTTCAAGTTGAGTATTTTCCAACCAACGCATTTTACCCAAAAGTTGTTTTTCTTCTAAAAGATCGTTTATCAAAAGTATCTTTTAAGTAAAAATACTTACAGTCAAAATTAACTCCAATAAAAGGTTTTCCAAACACCAAAAAAAACATTTTTGTTAAATATAAAGGTTCTTTGCATAATTTACTCAACGACGAATTCTCAAAGCAAGATATTTCCAAATATTTTATAGAAATATTATTTTAAATAAATATAAACAAACACTTCCCAAATAATATGGTATTTATTATAAAGCATTCTTCAAATGAAAGCATTTTTAAATCAGGGTACCTTCCACCAAAAATACATTTCACAGTATACTATTACAAATAACGTTCCAAATTACACATAATTTTAATCAAAATATTTTTACCAAACTATTTTTCTAATACTTCAACTGAATAACCTTTCACAAAATTACTTTAAATAAAACTTCTTTTTACAGTGATCATCTTTCCTACAAAAATACCTTCGTTCTAAAAATATCTTACTTCTCAAATTAGAAGCCTTTCTCCAATAGCTCAGATATGCTCCGTCTGATCAAGCCTTTCTCCAATAGCTCACCAATCTGCTTGCTTAACTCCTTCCTCTCCCTAGGAGCCATATGTCTCACGGGCAGTGCCACCGGCTTAGCATTGTCGTTAAGATAGATCCTAATGTCGATCTCTCTCTTAGGGGGTAGTTCTCTATCTTCCTCAAAGACGTCTGGAAAATCTCTAAAGGCTGAAACTGAATCCAACTCCGCTGGTGATGAATCGAGGGAATACAGGAAGCTCAACATGACTAACCCCTGTGGGTCGCAAGAAACCTCGAGAGTCCTACCGCTGCATGTCTCTAGTCTAATGACTCTCCTCTTGCAGTCCAATATCGCTCCATAAGTGGATAACCAATCCATCCCCAAAATCATCCCATACCCCGAAAATCCCAGTACATAGGTGTCACAGTCAAACTCTACACCTAGGATAAAAAATTACAAACCCCTACAAATCATGGATAAATGTGTCGATCCTCCTATGGGGTTTGAAACAACTATGGGGTCTACTACTAAAGAGATATCTAAGTTCAAACAATCAACCAAGGAACTGGAAATAAAAGAGTGTGATGTTCCAAAATCAAAAAGAGTCCGAAAATGAAAATCCGAAATAGAGATCAAACCTTCCACAGTGACTTTCCTACCTCTATCGAGTCCGCTATTAGAAGGTGCTGCATCCAAAGCCTGTACCTGCGCTATAGGTGCGCCCGCTCCCTGCCCCGTCTTCTGAGGACAAAATCTACTAAGGTGACCGGGCCGTCCACAACTATAACACTTTCATTTCATTTTATCCTTCTTGTAGTCCCTTGCGTAATGTCCAACCAATCCACAACTATTGCATGTCTCGCCTTTCTTGATCTGCTTTTGAGGTCCTCCTCTATTCTTCTTATCCTTATCCTTCTTATCTTTTCACCACTTCTTCTTAGAATTCTCCGACTTAAGGACCTCCTTAAGCTCTCCTTCCTTAGCTGCATCCGACATGAGGGCCATCTCTACTTGTGACTCATATGTAGCTCCCATTGGTACATGCGTCAATAACAACCCTTGGAGGGGCTGATTCAATCCCTTAGCAAACTTCATGGCCTTCTTGTGCGGTGTATTGACAAGCTCCATCCCAAACAGCGACAACTCATTAAATTGATTGATATACTCCTTTACTGAAAGACTTCATTGCTTCAAACTAATGAACCTTTCCAACTGCATACTTTCTTCTACTTGTGACAAAAACTTCCTCTCAAACCTTTCACGGAACCCATTCCAACCAACGTTTCTACCTTCTAACTCAACAATCTCCCACCAATAAGAAGCCTTTCGTTTCAGTTGCCAAGATACAAGCTGAACTCTCTGTTGGTCCTCCAATCCTAACAGCCCAAATATCTGCTCCGTATTTCTCAACCAAGCTCGTGCCTCCACGAAATCCTCCGTACCAGAAAACGTCTTGCCTCCTAGATTAGCAAAATCCTTGCATAGCTTAGAGAAATTGGCTGCTACGGGTGGATTGATGGGATCTATACCCACCGGTGTAGGATTGGGCGCTTGCCCTTGCACCTCTGGTGTCGTAGCTTGAAGGTATCTACGAAACTAGCCCGGGACTTGGACACCCTCGGGAAGATTAGTGGCATCCGCCATGCTATGCAAAGAAAAAGAGAATTTAGGCTCGAAAGAATCGAAAGAAGATTGAACTAGACTTTGAGGGGATTTTTTTTAAAATTCTTTTATACTTGAAAACTATCTCTATAATATGAGTTTCTTTCTGAAAAATAGTTTGAAAATAAGTTACTTTCAAAAAATATTTTACTTTTAAAACAAGTTTTTAGGAATCCTGTAACGTTAGGCTCTAATACCAAGTGAAACACCCCACACCCTTTAGTATACCCAAAAAGGACACACTAAAAGATATGGTGCATTGTAGGTATAGCTAAAACTTTACAGAGACTAAGATTCATAAGACAAATAAATAATAATAGTGGAAACGTTTAAATGGTAACTTCATTACTCCAGAAAATAAGTCATAAAAACCAAATATGTCAAAACCAAGTACACATGTCTCGTAACAAATATAATCTTAATCACATCATCAGAGTACATAAAAATAACCATCCCTTTCAAAAGTACCAGTACATCAAAATCCAAATGAAATGAAAACTGAAAAGAAGAAGAAAACATAAAGAATCTCCAAGAATATCTCCCCAAGAAAGCTGAAATCTACTGTCCTTGCCTCTGTTGGCCTATGGGGGGAAAAGGGAAAATAGAGGAGTGGGTCAGACTAAAAGTCTGGTGAGTGGAAGTAATTACTGGTATATATAAGCTAGATAAAGATAATAGACTTAGCAACAGTTCTAGTATAAAAGGAAATAAAGGAAAGATAAAACTGGAATAAAATACTGTTTAACTGTTTGCTTTGGTAGATGACCTTGTTAGTTCGTTCTTTCAATAATAGAGTTTGCACTTGTCTTAGATAGCTGCTTTGATTAGGCTGAAATCATAATCCTATTTTAATTAGGCTGAAGTCCTAATTCTACTCTTTAATCAGCCTTCTATCTCTGTTGTGCCACTGTGAGCTAGTCCCATCCCATGGGTCCCACAGCAAAACGACACTTGTTTAGCGCTTTGGAACTCAATAGCGACTTATATCCCTACTTCGAGACTGCACGCTCGGTCACCGCCGGTTCGCACTATCTATTGCTCCCTCTTTTGACCTCTTATCTACCTACTTCAGCATAAGCATGCCCAGCCTCACCTAATCTATTGTGAGACCATCAGTTCCTGACTGAAGCGGAATGCTGCCAGTACGGGTTCTAACAAACAAAATATAGTTACGCCCCTTGCCCAAATCCCCTGATTTGAGCTTCTATTTATTGACCACTTATCTACCTACTTCAGCATAAGCGTATCCCAGTCCCACCTAATCTATTGTGAGACCATCAGTTACCGACTGAAGGGGAATGTTGCCGGTACGGGGCCTACTTCTATCTTTGCCTATTAACTTAGTGTAAGTTTTAAAATAAGCTTCTTCTGGTATTTCTGCTCTGTTTGCTTATTAACTTAATCTAAGTCTTAAAATAAGGCTCTTCTGTTATCTCTGCTATATTTTCTTATTAACTTAGCTCTAAGTTTTAAAATAAGCCTTTTATGTTATCTCTGCTTAATTATAACCTTTGTTATAATTTCTCTTTTATTCTATCTTTTTAGTTATAAACATACTTGCAAATGTCTCAAAATTGCCTATTTCAGTCTATCTTCTTTTTATTAGAGTTCTTCTTATTTACATCAAATTTTTGTAAATTTAGTGTTCTTATATTTTAGTCCATATTAGCGAATTATCCTCTTTTTATTATCTTATTCGCGTAAAAAGGAATAAAAAGAAACTAACATTTACAGGCTGAATTCTGTAAAACAGATGTAAGTAAAGTGTAGATAACTGTAAATAACAGTAAATAAATGAATAAAATAGCTAGAATAAAATAGACTGAAAAGAACTTTAAAAATTAATTGCAAATAACTTGTATAAAAACTGTCTCAAAATTACAGAAAAACTACAACTATTGAGAACTCTATTATTTTAAATTACTTAAAAATCTAAAATAATTACTTAAACACTCACATGTGGTCCTCAGCTCTAGTCCTTGGTCTTCATTAATCCTCTCCTAGAGCGTAAATATTTTCTAAAAAATTCTCTCCCTAGAAATTTTTTATTTCTAGGGTCCAGCGTCTAGCAATGAACCCGAATAGGAGAAAATCTGAATGGGAAAAACAGCTATGCCTAGGGTCTTATTTATAGTGTCACTTAGGGATCTTAGACCGTTAGATTTGAAGATTAAATCTGGCGCAACCACATCATAGGCTCGATGGGAACCGTCAGATGGAAGCACGGACGCACAAGATGGAATAAAAATAGCAAAACACATCACAGTTTAATCTGGTAGAAAGTTCGTCCATATACTAAGGCGGGTCGACAGCCAGGTCGACCTAGCTAAGGGGAGGGTCGACCCTAGGGTTGACCTGACCTTATATATATTCTCTTTTTTTTCATTTCTTGTTTAATTCGTATCTTCTTCGTTCTAGCTCGGATTTTGACAATCTATATATGGAAATTGACCAAAAAATTACCACGAACACAATGGTACAACTCCCGTGGCTCAATTCTGATGATTTCACAAAGTTATTTTATTATTTAATTAATTCGTTAATTAATTATTATAGCTTAAATTTCTAGTTGTTACACTCCTGGGTTGTGAGGCTTGAGGCTATGATTACCTTTTATATAGAAAACCATCTTGGAATGCTAACACCATCCTCTAGGAAGAAATGCAATGTCGGTATTCATCCATACAAGTTCATTCTGAGTCTGAACGAAACCAAAGGCACTACCTCTCTACATCCATTTTGGAAGCACCCTTAGGATTAGTTGCAAGTAGCCCTTGCACTTCAAAAGCTCTGTCTTCAATCATCTTCAAGATGTCTTCAGTTTGAAAAGCTTGAGTTGGATCGAAGTGGTTTTTGGATAATTTATACTTATCTGATCCCGGTCTCTTCGAAACAACATTTGATAGTTCCAGTAAACTCAACCTCGATTCTTTTGGAAATAATCAGACAATACATAGGAGAAGGGATCACTCCCTAAATGTTTAAGTGGACAGATCTCCCTATCATTTTTCCTAGGCGAAAAAAGGAGATTTGTACGCATAGACATCATTATCGAAGATGACTGTGCCATATAACTTACGTGTTTCTCTTATATATTTTCGGAGTTATATTTTGGTCCAGCTTTGATAGTCGGTTATTTAACTATCGAATGAACAATCATTCAAACGTTGATTCAATTCCATACTGGATCCTAAGCCTTTATTAACTAATCTTTCATTAATAAAATCATTTTATAAAACTTGATCAAAAGATCTTTAAACACCACTATTTCCCAAGCCCTTACTTCCCTTTTTTGCTTGGAAAATATTTATACTTATGTTAGGAGTATAAGTATGTTATCAAAACATTTGAAAAATTCTTCCTTTCAAATTCCTTTTTGAAAACATTACTTACTATAAACTGATCCACTTATCCTTTATAAAAAGTTCCATTATAAAAGCTCACTTCACATTTAAATACCTTTATAAATTTCCAAAATCAATTTATAAACCAATTTTTATAAGTTTACAAGTCAATTTACAAAACCTCTTTACAAACCTCTAAAATCATTTATAAAACATTTCCCTATTTAAAACTCCTTTGATAAAACTTCTTTAAGAAAAATCCTTTACAAAATATCTTTTGCAACTCATCCTTTTAAATCACTTTAAATAAACCTTTTTACTTAGTAAAACCCATTTTTATAAACAAGTTATTATTTATAAATACCTTTAGAAAATAATAATATAATTTGAAAAATCATTTCTAAACCTTAAACCCTAAATTGATTAAAGAATTAAAGTTAATTCAAAACCATATTTTATAATTTCCAAAATGAGGCTTAGCAATCCCAATGGTAGTAATTTAAGTTACCATTTAACATCAATTTCACTTTCAGGTCACTTAACCATTTATTTACGTAAGTCAACATATATGTAAATGCAATTCATATCCAAATTAGGGAATGACATGTCAATGCAACTCAACTAGCATACACATGTCCATATAACATAATAGTAGGATGGTGATTTGTCCTGCCAAATAGATGTCCAAACAATTCACTATTTATAGCAAAATGGGAATTTATTCTACTAAACATATGTCCACAAAATGAACAATCACATTATAGCAGAATGGGGATTTATTCTGCTATCAGATGTCCAAATAATCAAATAACCAACTTATAGTAGAACGGAGATTTATTCTGCTAATACATGTCCATACAATCAAACCATTAACATAACTCATTCACAATTGTTTGTCTACTTAATGGTATCGACATTTGAATCCCTTGTGTTCAAAACCATCTTCTAAAAAGAAGTACATTTAAAACAATTTGATTCTTGAAAAACAAGGATTTAAAACTTAAAACTCCATTTTAAAATAATTAATTACAAGTTAAACTCTTATTAAATCATAATTAATCTTTATTAAATTTGAACTTAATTTAATTATAAATTAATAAATAATTAAACCTTTAATAAATAATTTATCTATAAATTAAACCCTTAATTAATCCTTTATTAATTATTAAATAATAATTTAAAACCTTTATTAATAGTTAACTATTAATCCATCTCAATTAATTAATTAAATAATCTTTTAATTAAAACTTAAATAATAAATCAAACCTTTAATAAATAATTATTTTTAAAATAAAACCTTAATTAATTTACAATTAAAAATAATTAAACACTATTAATTAATTAAATAAATAATTGACCTTATATTTGATTAATAATTAATTATAAATAAATCATATACTTAACTCATAATTAATTAAAAATTAATCTTACTTTAAAAGGATAATTAACTAGTACTAATCTTTATTTAATTAAGATTATTGAACCTTGTTTAATATTTAATTAATTATTAATTACCAAGCTTAATTAAAATCAATTATTAAAACTTTATTAACTTTCTAATTTTTTTTTATTAAGTTCATAAAACCATTTCAAAATGATTTTAAAGTATGAAACTGAATTTTCAAAAAAATGGACTTTTATCGAAACTACATCCATATGGATTATCGCTATGGATGTCTTACTTGAAAATATTTTAGCTTTTATCTTTGAAAACTTAATATTAGAAAGCTTGCTAACTTTTCAAAACACAAAATAAGTAATTTGAAACCCAGTTTCTAACTGTAAAATTCGATTTTGATTACAAACCAAAACTCGTACTCTTCACAAAGGATTCTTCATCGATAACCAAATCTAATTGTTAACTTTGTTACTTTTCTTTGCACAACAACTACATAATTATGTCCATAACAACTTTTTCATACCAAAAACCCAAACGAATAAGATCACACTTTTACATCATTCACAAAATCTAGACTTCACATTCTAGCACACACTAACTTAACCACATGCATTCACATATATAAGCAACACACACACACACACATCCAAACCATACAATAATTCAACCAACAACATTATATATATAACCATATAACCAACATATATATAAAAGATTCTTTCCCAAAAAGTTAACAATTTACTCATCAAAATTTTGCAAAACTCTTTTGAAAACTTGAAATACTTTAGAACTTGTAAAGCTTGGAAAACCAAAAATACAACTCGAAAATGGGTCATCCTCCCCTCGTCTTTTGGCCATATCACTCTCAAAATTTGGAAATGTGGTCAAAAGAAGAGTTCTTGGAAATTATTTTCTATATCATTTCAAAAAAGAAATCATTCGATTTTGATTTATTTTGAGAGAGATATGGTTAAATAAAGGAGTGCTATTTTCGGGCTTGAAAATATGGGTCCGAAAATGAGTCAGAAAGAAATGTATTTTTGACCCAAAAATATTCGAAATTTGAAAAAATAGTTTAAATGAAAGTTGTAGCCACTGGAGTTCTACATGGTTTAAAATATAGAAATATTGATTTGGAGTAGCCTAGATGAAGTTATGGTCGAATGAAGTGTGAGAAAAATGGAGAAAGTGGAGTATTGAATGTAGAAGTGTTTTAGCAAGTTATGGAAGAGATTTAAGTAGAAATGCATGGATTTTAAAACTTAGAAATTATGTTTAGGAAGCCATGGAATACATGAAGAGGGTGGAGGAGTTTCTAAGAAGTGAGAAATGAAATAAAAATGAGAAAGAAAATCATGAAAATCTCTTTTATATAAATTACAATTAGACGATTATCAAAATACCCCTTGTCCTTTGCCCTCCACTACACGCATGCCACGTCACCACCTCCTTTGCACCTCACCATTTCAGCCCACAAAGCCTCTCCCTCCCTTTCATGTTAAGAAAAACATGTTTAAACACGTCCTAAGTACTTTCGTAGTTAATGTTTAAACATGTTTCATTGATGTGATGTTTACTTTTACTAAATTTTTATATTATATTATCTTAAGTACATACATACATACATACATATACTTATCTAATGCATACATACCTGAATACATACATGTCCTAAATTATTTTTAAATTGAATTTGTATATTTATACTAAAGGGTTCGCAACATTTTCGATAACTTTTAGCCAACGAAAAGTCGAAATTTCGGAAAACGAATATCGCTCACATTTTATGTTTTTTTCGAACTAAATATTTTTGCAAACAAAATTCAAAAATGATTTAGCCATCATTAATTATTATTTAAAATATTTTTATTTTCATTATAGAACCTATATATTGAATATTTAAAATTAATTAAATATTGCAAATCAAAGCAGTTAAATTTCGGGTCGTTACATGTCGCATAGGCCAACAGTCTATTACTATTAAGGGCAAAGCAGGGTTGTGATCATGGCTACGCATTGACGAGCCATTGGTGGATGTTGTCATGATGTCCGTCGAGGTAACTGAAGACCGTCGGAACAAATCCGACTACTAGCAGAAGGCTAGTAGACCCTGGGTTCCTGGAGCATGCTGTGTGCTATCAGTCTCCCTTTTATGGTTCAGGGTTATGTGTGTTGTGAATTAGCATATATTATTCACTATCCCATAAGGTGGATATACTAGAGACTGTGTGTCTAAAGTAGTCTGTCCCCGTATATCCATACTATTCTGATTTATTCAATTATGAGGATATTTTTATTACATATTGATAGGCAACCTATCTTATTTTTGTATATTAATGATGATATTTTTATTATTGAATGATGTTATATTTTGGGTATAATTGTAAGATAATTTAATGATAGTAGTAGTGATTTCATGGTTTTGATGTGAATATCTGGACCTGAATGATTCATCTGTTTGTAGTTGATTCTGTAAATTATTGATTACTTTGATATGGGTGATGATGTATATATATACATGATTTGTGATACTTGGAATTTATAAATATATTTGAGATCGTCTATGATATTGTGATTAAATTCTTTATATATTTTTCAATGTTTAATAATAGGATGTATGTTTTATATTATTATATTATTCTCGTACATAATGAATTAAATATAAGTTAACCCTCAATGTAGTCATAGTCTGACCTGAGTGTTATTTATACTACCCGGGTCAATCAAAGACATTTCAGGTTCAAGGATGACGTGACTGACATTAGTTTTACTGGGTTTAGAGGAGCTTTATTTTTGGATTATTGTATGACATTTATATGATATTGATTCACTGTATATGTTTGATACTGAGTTGTATGTTGATTGTTTATCATATTATATTGAGATATTTGACATTTTGAGTTGTGTTGTACTTTTATATCTCTACTGTATTATTTATTATAAGTTATAGCAGTGACCGACTCTGTTTTCTCCATTATCTATTGTATTTGAGTATTGTTCTATCCTGATTGCACATATGTTTATTGTTTTGTGCTAATACTATGTACATATAGATGAGTTATTTATTTGATGTTTTAATAAGTACCAGTGTTAGTCCAAGAAAATATTGATGTGTGTACCCCATATAGGTTTATTCTCTATATTATCTAAAAGTATTACTTTGTAATACTCTTGGATAGTATGGGTATAGAGGTGGTGTGTCACAAAGTGGTATCAGAGGGAGGTTCAAAACAATATGTTGTATATAAGAGACACAAGTTGAGACATGGGGTCCCTGAACTTTGGGAGTGTTAAGTAAATTTTCATAATAAATATAGCATATTATATATATTTGATTACTAGGGTAATCATCAACGGACGAATTTGGATATTACAAATAAATGCATATTATATAAATATGCAATTAATTTCTTTTCCTCTAAGTATGGTTTCTATAATGGTTGGAGTAGCAAGGATGAAAGGAGTTGGTCCAACCAATAGCATATGTATTTGTGATTTTGGTAAGTTTGATATCGTATTGTGATGTTTGGTTTGAGATTGTGTAGTTAAGTTTTGATTTGATTTTAATCAAAGTGTGCAATAAAATATCTATTCATTAACTTCCGCGGAGTATATTTTGGCCTTTTATGCTTGTTTGATTATTTGAAATTATTGGTATTGAATTTAATTTTGAAATTTGTGTGTTTGATGGTAATTTGAAATTGCTTTAAAGTTACTAAAGGTTTGATAAAAGTAAAGGCTTTTTATATAATGCAGATTATGGAAATTTAGGAAAATAATTTAAAAAGGTTATATTATGAGTTATGTCTTGAAAATTTATATACATAGCTTAAAAGTTTTTGTAGTAACCCGGAAATTCGAACTCTTCATCTTTGAATATCGGTACATTTTGAGATATGTTTAAGTGTTATAAATATGATTTTATAATGTTATTTAACATCTTTTAATTAATAAATAAAGATAAAAAACTTTGTTTTTGAAAAGTATTTACAAAAATATATTCTTCGAAGAAAAATCGATAATGTGACCGAAAATTGGTTTATCGATAAACAGTTTTTCGATCGATATAAGTTGTTCGAACTATCATGCATTTAACTAATGATCAAATAAACACATTGGCAACTAATTAACATACTCTCCTCTTCATAAAGCATGGAATGATCTAGAAGATTCCTTAAGGATAAGGGGTAATATAATGGGAGGGATAAAATGCTAAAATGAATAAAGGAGAAGTGACATAAAGTTATCATGACAAGAAGCAATTAATGTCATTAGGAATTTGAGGGCTTTTTGGTCTTTTTCCATCATCATTCCTAAGCCTATATAAGAAGGGGTACTCTTAACCCAAAAAATGGATCAATATCCTGGATTGAGTGTGAAAGCAACAGCCCTGTTCTTAAAGTGCAATAATATAAAAAATAAATGTAAAAAGAGCAGAAATAGTAAAAAGGCAAGAATATTTTTATAGTGGTTCAGTTGTTAATGAAGCCTACATCCATTTTATAACTTTTGTTATGAACTGCCTACAATTACAAGTTGAATCTGATTACAATTTGATTGGATCTTGTAAGTTAGATCAAGTCACCGGTGTTAGAGTTCATTGGAGAATCACAGTGACCCCTTTAGATGACTGTTGTGTGGATGTAGAAGAGTGAAGAATAGTTTCTGCAGGGTTTCAGCAGCCAGTCCAAAAGATCCACTTTATGTTGTAGGTAAGATTGTATTTATAGAGACTGGAGAGCACTTGGGCCAAAGCCGCTTTTCCAGAGACTTCCATTTGAAGGTACGAAGATGCTCCAAGAGTTTCGTAGCAAATCGACCCAATATGATGGTTCGCTAGCGATCCATAGGGCATGCATCGCTAGCGTTCCATGAAGTTAGCACATTTTTAGCTCGTTTCATTTGGATCATGTTCCTTGACTTGCATCGATGCTATCTATGTAATTTCATGACTAGATGCTTTGTTTTGATGATGATTCATGTACTGGTTGCAAGGAACTGTTACTGGAATCAGATGAATGCTCATTTCACGATCTAGCTTGCTTGGAACATCATGAAACTTAGTAGACGTGCCTAGAAAAGATAATGCTTCTTGATGCAAGAAGAATGGACGACCCACGAGCAATGCTTATGGATCGCTAGTGATCCATCACCTAAGGAAATTTTTGCCTTTTTCCTCTTATGTCTTTCTTGGTTCCTTCTTTTGATCCTTTTGGTTGATTCTTGAGTTGTTTCGACTTAACGCAGATGTCTACATTGAATTCTATTAGGTTAAAAACCCAGATAACATTTGCCCTCTAGAGTATGCTTTCGTTGGAAACAAGGTGTGCTCTGGAAGTTACTGCTTTTGAGTTCCTGTTTGTGAGGTTCAAATGATTGTGTTGAGGCCATCATGCGAATTTGGCTTTGGTTATTCAGCCGTCTATTGAATTCTGATAGGAATCATCATAGATCGTAACAATAATCAATTTTTGTCCGACAACTTTCACGACGCTTGCGAATAACACGTGGATCATTCTTGGAAATTTGTAGGAGATTTGTTGCAATTTTATGGATCGCTAGCAATCCATAGCCCATGGATCTAGTGATCCAAGGACTTAGCAGTTTTTTCTTTGAAATATTCTATATAGCTTCCCATTTGAGCCGACCCATCTCTATCTTATTCTTTTACGATTCGATCCTCCTGCCTTGCGACCCTAACCAACGTACTCAAATCCTAACCTCGCTTCTGCCTTCACCGCTGCCGATCTCCGTTGCCGGAACTCATTGCTGTCGACCATACTTGACCATGCTTTCACCTTAACCTAGCCCCTAGTTCCCGTTGCTTTGTCTTTTTGGATCATCGCCGACCTTACCCACTTAGATCGCTGTCGATCTTTCCTACTTAAGGTCGCCAAAAACCTAAATTCAATCATGTTCACCTTCTAACTTTGATTAGATGTGGGTAATGCAGATTTTGGCATTTATTTAGCAATTCGACGATGAGGTTGTATTGGTGGTGAACGTTACGGAGAATTCGAGTTAATTGCGATTTTATGGAAGAAGATAGTCAATCTGGTCTTGAGTTCTTCAAGAAATGAAATCCGGACTGTGCCTTGGTGCTTGACATGTTTTGCTATCTTCATCCATAGAATCAGCAATTAACTTGCCCCGATTTACGTTGTTAATCTGACATGACGTCTTGCGGATTGGTTTTGGTTTTGGTTTTTTTTGGAGGCGATGATAGCTTAGGGCAGCGTCTTATGTGCAGCTTATGTTGTTATCACATTTCGAAGATCTGAGATCGATTTATGCTGAGGTTTCTCCAATTGATTCGCAGCCATCAATCTATAGTTGCTAACTTCATATTGGTCCCGTTATTACACGATCGGTGTACCCGGAATGGGAAGAGCTTCCCGCGTCGCTTTGGATAGCGGATCTGTTATCGATCGTTGGTCGATAACGGGTAAGTGTTGGAGAAATACCTTTAATGAGTGATATGAGAAGCTTTTTTCTTTCCTCACTGCGAGTGAACTATCTACATAGGATAGAGCGTTTGTAGTGTTCAGGACAGCGAGCCCATCCCACAAAGATAACACACCGCACTTGCCCAGTCAATAGTTGGAACCCGATGTATCGGCATAAATCGATATTTCCTCAGAGTGTAAGTGTTGTAGGGGAAATTTTAGTTCAAAATAGAATTACCTGACCGCATTAGGTACAAGTTCTGTTGTATAGAATGAAGCATTTGTCATCTCGTCTTAAGTCTAGTGAAGGAAGATGGCACTTTTAGAAGCTGAATCGTCATCAGTTGCACCTTCACAAACAGTTTCAGTAGCGCCTACTCAATACCGCGAGCTGAATATGGTCAATTGATTCTGGTTGGTCCGGTTGTAGATCGGACTCCTCCAAATTTTAGACTTCTACTCAATCCGCCGGAAAGAGCTTCCTCCATAATCTCTGCTAAAGTTCTGCATAACATTTGTTTACAATATGGCATCTCGGACGATGACGTGCACTTTCCATCGAAAATTGAGTTTGCACATATGCCGCCTTCGTAGTATACCGCTTGCCACCAGTACATGTGCTTAAATGGTGTAGTTCCCCCTTTCAACCACTTCTTAAGAGAAGCTCCTATGAACTTGGGAATTGCTCCATTTCAGATTCATCCTAATGGGTATGCAATCTTGACTTGCCTTCACATCTTGTTTATGCAGACATTTAAATGTGCCTTGAGCTTCGATGAGTTGAGATATTTTCTCTCATTCAAGAAGAGAGATGAATGTCCATCCCTCATGGTCATCGAGGCTGAAAGAAACAGTAAGATCATGCTGCAGCTTCAAAGTAACCTGTCCCAGTTCAAGATCCAGTATTTCTTCGTTAGGTGTCCTGAGGGATTTAATCGCCTTTGGACGATGGAGGGTGCGTCTTATCTTTTACTCGTTGTGATTTAATATGTCGCTATGGGATTCTCGATAGATTGAATACTTCTTGCAGTTATTCTAAGGTCGAACAAAGATCCATCACTTGATCCAATTTTCCATACTCTGAAGGCCATAGACGCCAAAGAGAGATCGGTCAAGTTTTTACTAACGGACGAGAATCAGCTTCGGTATGGGCCGTTGCATCCCGGGAGGTCTGCTATGGCCGTTGAAGTTCCGTCTCCTTCCCATTCCAGAATTCGAACACGTTCCACTACTTCATCACACGAATTCGACGGGGGCGATCTCCCAGAAGGAGAAGGTCCGTCTAGTGGGTCAATCGAAGAAATTCATGAAGGAAGAGGTGTTACGACTGAAGCCAGCTGCCCTCCTAAGATGCCCCAGATTACGAAGGAGGAAGAAGAAGAATTCAAGCAGCATGAGGATAAGGTTGCAGTGACAACAGAAAAGGAGGAGGGTGAAATTGAGGACAACAGTAGTTATGATTCCTCCTCTAGTGAGGATGACTTCGATGTAAGTTCTGGTGATGGAAACTTTGAATCATGTGATGAAACTTCGGGAATGAGTCCTATTCTCCCAAATTCGCCTCCCTAAGAGATTCGTGTTAAAGATCACCCCCAACAGCCAAACGACTTCAGGATTCCCCGCTTAAGGAAACCAGTATTGACTTTGGGAGAAGATTTCGAGTTCGAGGGATTGTCTCCTCGTCCAGGTCATATTGTGTCTAGGGTTAGCATGATTTCTACACCGGTGACTTCTCGATTCGGTTTGTGATATCCTTTTAGGCCGCCTATGACATGTGACACATTTCATTAGGGGTCACATTCACTTACACATGCATTATTTAGGTTCATTTCTTATCGCTAAAGCTCTTTATTTATTTTTTTATATTAGGTACCATGAGAGGCCGCAGACTTTACGAGGACCTTGAACAATTCACTGATTCGCAACGCTAGTCAAGACGGTCTTCAAGCCGCCATCAGCCCCATGTAACCAAGGAAGAGTGGAGAAGGAAGAAAGACTTGGAAGCCGAAGTACGCGGTCGGGATGATAGAGAATGGGGTAAGGTTTACAAGAGTGGTTATGAGAAGAGAAAAACTCTTGACGACCGAGAAGAGCTGCCCAAGAAGCCAAGGTAGATCGTCGTTCTCATCCCTCCGAAAACTAAGCATTTGCCTCGCCCCCAATCTCTGTCGGAATTGAAGTTACGGCTTCCACTGTTCAAGTTTCACCTTCATCCCAAGCTCCGTCAACTCACATGCTGCCTTCTTCTGGTTCTCCACGTCCTCGCAGGAGGCTGGCTTATGTTCTTCCGTTGGGTCCCCCTAGACTCGAAGCTGCGCTCCTTGGGTGGTTTCTAAAGGGAGTTAAATTTGATTGCGGCTTGCGCCCAATCCGTAAAGGTTCTTATATGCCCCATCTCTAGGCGATTCAAAGCGATTTGGATCAAGATGAGGGATGGGAAAAGTTATGCGAGCAATTGGCAGACATGAACCGCAACAATTATCAAGAGATCCTTTCCTTTGAATCAGAAAATGATGATTATGAGAGAGTGTTAGTGGAATGTGATGCCAGAATCGAGTGATTAACAAAGGAGAGGGACGCTGCACTCCAAGAGAGTAAGAGCAACGCCAACTTGCTGAAGGAACTGAAAGAGGCCCATACAAAAATAGAGATTTTATTCCGAGACAAAATCAAGAAGGCCCACGCGGATGAGATTAAGCTGAAAGAGGAGCTTAAAGCCCGTGATGTGATCATTGAAGCCCAAAAGAAAACTATCACTTATCATAACAAAGTCGTTGAAGCCTATAAAAAGACAATTGATGATTACGTGGGAATGGTGGAATCCCATGACAATACCATTTCTGATCAGGCTTAAATAATTGCTTTGCTCTAGGAAAGAGTCGCGAGCTTAACACTGTAAAGACCCGAGTTGAAGTAGAGAAGGTCGTCGTGACAGCGGACTACTTGAAGTTGCAGGATACTTTTGAAAAGATGGAGAAGATGGATGACATCATCTTAAATTTCTGTGCTAACTCCTTGCCGCATCAGGGGAGCCTCAACTATCTGGGCCCTAAATTCTTGCATACTCTTGTTATGGTTTGGGAAGAAGATCTGGCCCATTTCTGTGATAACGAGGATGTATACACCGAGCAAGAGTTGAAGGGTGCCTATCTCAATGAAGAATCGAAGAACGCTTTGATAGAGGGTCGAGAGATCATTCGAATTGAGAGGGAACATGAGGCCACCGATGCTGCTATGACTACAACTGCTAAAACGCTGCCAGAGCCTTTCATTTCCAGGCCTGGAAAATCATCAAAACAACCTCGCGATCAGTTAGCGAGCTCAGCCAGTACTTCCTTGTTGTCTGCCCTTCCAGTTACTATCTTGGAAGCCTCGGGTGGTCCCAAAACTTCACCAAAGATCGTACAGCCATTCAAAGAAGGAGAAGGTGGGGAGTACGAGGTTGAAATTCTTGGCCATTCTTCTAATGCAGGTAACCTTCTTGTTTCCCCCGAGTTTGAGAATTTTTAGCTCATACCGCAAGAACAAGATGAACCGAATGCTTTCATTTTTGATTTTATAGGTCTGTCTTCTTTACCTACCGACCTGCCGATTTCTTCAGTCCCTGAGCTTGCTGCTAGTTCTACTGCCTCGATGCTAGTTTCCATAGCCGCTTCGATTACTACACCTGTGTCTGGCTTACAACCATGGCCGGAATCTGAGAAGACTGCTGCATTGCATGGTCTGGACGACCCTTTCGTATCTTTGGAGGGTGATTTCACAGCAGTTGAAGCTCGAGAGCAGGAAGACCAAACTGGCCAACTAAATAAAACTGAATAGCAGATGGTGGCCGTCAAGAACGAAAAGGTCAAGGAGAGAAAATCTTGAAGGAGCTATCGTAAGTCCCGGAAGCGCAGGACCAAGGGGGAGTCTTTCGAGAAGGTCGAAGAACAGAGAGGAGATGCTGGCATAGAGGAGATAATTGATATTTCAGGCAGCGATACAACTCCTGGTAGGGATTCTAAGAGGAAGAAGAAACTTTCGACCAAAAGTGGGAAGGGGAGCGGTGGAAAGAAACACTGACAGGCTCGAGTAGCAGTGGAGCCAGATTTTGGGACATTCTGATTTGTTTGATACGTGTTTTGTACAAGTGTAGAGTATACGCTTATTGCTTTTATTGTTGTAGCATCTGTATTTTCCTTTTTTCTTGGCTGATATTGTGTGGGTACGACCCCCAAATTTTGACTTTGTATAGAAAATGCTATATGTAATACAATGTTGACATTTTGATTGTAACCTTATTTGTTTACTAATCTATGTTTCATGCACTCGTGCTAATTTTATTTACTGCTATTCTATCCAGTCCCATAATTATCGCCAAAATTCTTTGTTTGGATTGCTTGGAGACAGGTTTATGAAGTACTTAGTTTTTATTTTTGAGTATGATGTGTGTGCCCCCCAGTTCACGGGGTTGTTTACTTTAAACACTTGAAGAATGACTGGTTGATCCGTGTGACTCTTTGGATGTCTATAACCAAGTCTATTTTGTGGTTCCTATCTTCTAGAACTTGCAATTTTAGCGACTCTATTCCAGATATTTTGTCGATCAACAATCGGAATTCTTCGCTGATTCGTAGTCGTGCGACATTGTTGGATTCATGTCCATTACTCCTGATATTGGAGTGGATTGATTCTTGTTCGTCCTGCAATTGACGAGTTTACCAGCACTGTCGGGACAATATCAATACTTAATAATGTGCGTCACTCATGAAATGCATGACTTTTAAGAGTTTGGACGACTTATGGGATGCATGGCTTTTAAGAGTGTGCGTGGCTTATGGGATGCACGGCTTTCGGGATCGATATGACAAGTCAATCCAGAACGGTTTGGGATTTCTCAACGTTACCAATCTTTGGACAACGTGAAGAGTTCATGTTTCAAGAACGTAATTCCACAACTCAAAAATTAACGCACGGTTTATGGAGGTGCGCGGTTTTTAAGGTTGTGCTTGCTTGGATGTGATTCCACAATCTAAGAAGCGGTGTGCGGCTTATATAATGTGTGGCGTTTAAGGTTTTTTTTGGTTCGATGTGGTTCCACAATCCAAGAAGTGGTGCGCGACTTACGAAATACACGGCTTTGATTTGGGCCTTCCCGGCGTCACCGGAGCAACACTAGTTCTTGGAAGGCGGGGATCGGGTTCCGTTGATCGAACGGTTTGGATCGATTTGCTTTTGTCAACCTGGTGGGTAGATGGGGCATACTTGAGCGTGGTTCCACTATTTCAAGCAGCGATCGGATGATTTTGAGTCTATTTGACCCCATCGACTTAGCAGATTACTTTTGTGAACATAGATTTATTGATTCAAAAAGCAGAGCAATTTTATTAATGAAAGTTGGGCAAGTTTAACCTACTTACAATGCCTCCGGTATTCCGAGATGGCTTATTTACTGGAAATAGGAAATACATAAAATAATCTTAGATAAAGTAACCACACAGTGATTCGATGTTCCATGCTTGAGGAAATTGAATTCCATCAATGGTTGTTAGCTTGAATGTGCCATCCCGTAGCTTCTGACCGATCGCATAGGGTCCTTCCCAGTTTGGTCTGAGTGCACCTGGTATAGGTAGACCCTGTTAAGGACAAGGTCTCCGACTTCGAAGGTGCGATTATGAACTTTGGAGTTAAAGTACCATGCGGCCCTTTTTTGGTGAGTGACAGTCCTTAATTCGGCTTTTTCCCTCTTCTTATCGACCATATCGAGCGACTCGAGTATGAGCTGTTCGTTCTCCCTTTGATCGAAGTTTCGCCTCTGATGAGAAGGGACTTCTAGCTCAACCAGGATCATTGCTTCTAAACCATATGCTAGGCCGAATGGAGAGTGCCCAGCTGCAGATTTGTGCGATGTCCTGTAGGCTCATAGTGCGAGTGGTAGTTCATCAACCTACTTTACTTTTGCTTTAGTTAGTCGCTTTTTAATGGTGGACTTGATGATCTTATTTACCGCTTCCACTTGCCAGTTTGCTTGTGGATGTGTGACAGCGGAAAATCTTTTCTCAATTCGGAAGCATTTGTAGAAGTCTTTGAACTTAGCGCTTTCAAATTGAGTCCCGTTATCCGTATTGATTTTCTACGGCACCCCAAACCTGCAAATAATTTTTTTAGCAACAAAGTTAATGACTTTCTTTGTGGTAATAGTGGCCAGCGATTTTGCTATGGCCCATTTGGTGAAATTGTCAACAAGAACGATAGCATATTTGGCTCCTCCTTTAGCCATTGGTAATACGCCAATCAAATCGATTCCTCAGATTGCGAGCGGCCATAGGCTAACCATTTGTGTTAGCTCCGTCGAGGGGTTTCTTTTGATCTTGCTTAATCTTTGGCGTTGATCGCACCGTCTGGCATAATTCATTGCATTGTGGTTTACTGTTGGCCAAAAGTACCCATACGGGAAAACTTTCTTTGCAAAGGTTGTCACTCGGTATAATCTCCGCAGTCCCCTTCATGAACTTCTTTTAGGATCCTTCGAGCTTCGTCATTGGTTACACATCCAAGTAATGGGGAAAAGAATCCCCTTTGGTAGAGTATCCCATCATGTATTACAAATTGCGGTGCCTTTTAGAGGAGCTTTTTCCGCTGGTTCCCATCGGTGGGGAGAGTTCCTGTGAGCAGGTAGTTCTTGATCGGTGTCATCCATGTCCCTGGTTCTTTGGTTGTCTCAAAAATCTAGTCGATATCCATTTTGCTTATGCTTGGAGTTGTCAGGGTTTCAACTGGGACTAGCCTCAATGACTGAGCTTCTCTGGAAGTGGCCAGTTTGGCTAGATAATCTGCCTTCATGTTATGTTCCCTTAGGATATGAGTTATTGTGTAATGCTCAATGTCGTTCAGCGGTTCCTGTACTTTAAATAGACACGGGGCAAGGTTTTCCCCTCCAGCCTAGTATTCGTCTTTCACTTGACAAACAACTAGTTGAGAGTCGCTATAGATGTGTATGGATTTTATCTCAAGTTGCTTCACAATCTTTAGCCCAGCTATCAATGCTTCGTATTCTACCTCGTTATTTGTTGCATGAAATTCCAAGCGCAATGCATAGCAAACAGATCGTCCTTTGGGAGTCTCGAGCACGACTCCTGCTCCCGAGCAGAAATTGTTAGATGCACCATTGATGAACAGCTTCCAACATGTCTCCACTTCTGGAGCCATTCCTTCATTGTTATCTCGTATTGTAAATTCGGCAATAAAATCTCCCAGCGCCTGCCCTTTGATCGCCTGTCGAGGATGGTATGTGATTTCGTACTCGCTTAATTCGATGTTCCATTTGATAAGTCATCTAGAGGTCTCGGAGAGATATAACACTTGCTTCAAAGGATGATCTGTCAGCACTCTGATCGGGTGTGCCTGGAAGTATGGTCGTAACTTTTGGGACGCGATCAAGAGGCAATATGCCAGTTTTTCCAATTTCGGATAGTTCTTTTCTGCTCTGGTGAACCGTTCACTGATGTAATATACAGGTCACTGGATCTTAGCTTCTTCTCGTATGGGCGCGACACTCAATGCATGGGGCGAGACTTCTAAGTAGATGTACAAATCTTCTTCGTCTACTGGCTTGGACAAGATTGGCGGGGTTTCAATATGTCGCAGCAGCTTTTCGAACGAGGTTTGACAAGCTCGATTCCATTCAAAGTTCTTCTTTTCCTTCTTTAGCGCGTCAAAGAATGACATACATTTGTCGGTTGCTTTTGAGATGAACTGGCTCAACGCTGCAACCTTTCCTTTCAAGCTTTGTAACTCTTTCCTGTACCTTGGGGCCTCGACTTCCCATAAAGCGGTTATTTGTTTGAGATTTTCTTCAATGCCTCTGGCGTTTACGATGAATCCCAAGAACTTTCCATAGTCTTCCCAATTTGATGTTGAAACATGGCGTTCACTAGTCATTAGTAGGTTGCCCCAGCATTTTTTAAGCCAAATGGCATCACTTTGTTGCAGTATAGTCCAGATCAGTAATGAATATGGTATTTTCTTGATCGGGTTCGTGCATCATGATTTGGTTGTATCCTGAGTATACATCCATAAATGATAGCAATTCATGTCCAGCCGAACCATCCAAAACCTGATCGATTCTGGTAAGAGGAAAGCTATCTTTTGGGCAAGCTTTTTTTAGATCTGAGTAGTCGATAGAAGTTCGCCATTTCCCATTGGACTTCTTAACCAAGACCGGGTTAGATACCCATTCGGTGTTGGTTGCGTCGCGGATAAAACAATTCGCCATCAGTTTGTCCACTTCTTCTCTCAACGCTTTGGACCGCTCGGGTCCTAGGCTGCACCTTTTCTACTTTACTGACGTATGCTGGGGATCAATGTTAAGTGCATGGCATGCGATCTTCGGCCACACCCCGCACATATCGGAATGTGTCCAAGCAAATACATCCAGATTAGCGCAAAGAAATTTGATGAGTTACAGTCGCATCCTGTTTCTAAGATGTGATCCAATTTTCAGGATCCATGTTGGATCATCCATATCAACTTGCGCAGACACCATCAATTCTACTGGTGCTACCCATTCCTCCCCTGAACTCTTCTTTCTAGGGTCCAAAGCCTTATCAAATCGATTATATTCCCCAAGCCAAGGGCATCTCTGTAGTTGCTATTCGGTAGGTTCATGAATGTGGAGAGTTCTCCCTACACTCTTTCCCTTTTATTTTCTTTTAGACTAGCGTAGTTCCATGATATAACATTCCCTAGCGACACTTTAGTCTCCCTTGATCACCTTGACTCCATTTTCCATCGGAAATTTCATAGTGAGACACCGTTGAGCTAAAGCAATCCTAAAATCTGCCAAGGCGAGCAGCCCTAGGAAGGAATTATAGGCGGACATTTCATCTACGATCACAAAGGTTTGGATGAGGGTGACTCTTCGGTCGACTTCTCCGAGTTCTATGGGTAAGTCAATCGTTCCGACAGGTTGTTTGGGTTCACCAATGAATCCCTGAATCTTTGTTTGGTAGGCGGATACATCTTTCATACTGATCTTCATCTAATCAAAGGTGCGTTTGAAAAGGATATTCACAGAACTACCACTATCTACCAATACTCGTCGGACCATGGCGGCTCTGATTCCTACTGTCATGTCCATGGGGTCGAGAGTCGGAGCTTCTATCCCTTCAGTGTCTTGATTCTGGAATACTATATCGTCATTCAGGGTTCTTTGCTGCTTAGTAGGGGTTCCATCTTCGATCGCAAAGCACGCATCTTTTAGAGCGTGCTTTAATGAGCTCGCATACCACTCCAATTCTCCCTAACTCTTCTACGCGGGATGGGGCCCCCCAGATATCGTTCCAATGATGAGTCTCTGGTTATTCTATCTAGGTCCCTCTTGCTGGTTCCAGCTTGATTCCCTTGATCTCTAGGAGCTTGGGGCGCTACCGGTTGGTCAGGATTCGGTGGTTTCCTCACATACTGTTGAAGTTTGTTTTCCCAAATCAACTCCTCAATCAAGTTCTTCAGGTGACGACACTCATTCATGTTATGGCCATGTGTCTCATAGAAGCGGTAGTAATTTCCAAAATGCTTTTGATGTTCAGTTGCTTCCTTTTTAGGCGGCTTCTTGTACTCTTCTGTCCCATGTGTCGCGAGATAGATGTTTTCTAGAGTATCATTGAGCGGGGTGTATTCTTCGGGCCGCAAACCTTTGAGTCGCTTGCTACTTCCGTTTTTCTTGTTGGAATTCCGGTTCTTCCTTTTCTGATTCCTATTTTTTCCTGTGTTCCCTTCTACAGTCCTGGAGGTATTTATGTCTTGGCTTGTCAGCATACCATTCTGCCCAATGTTGGTTGGTCGCGGATCAATAGATTTCCTTTCTAATTCCTATGCCTCTTCCAGTCTCAAGTACTGGCTCGCCTTTCGGTTGAAGTCCTTCCTAGTGGTAGGTTGTTTCATTTTGATCCATTTCCCAAATTCAGTTTCGGGGTGAATTGCCAGACTAAGGCCATGAAAACCATATCTTCGTGCGGATTACTTACTTTGTAACAACCCGCATATTGGTCGATCTTATATTTAAATATTTTATCGTTAGTCGAATTTTAGTCCGAAAAGCTACTTTTTGCATACGGTCAAATTAGGACTCGAGACCACTTCCATTGAGTTCAAAACGTCGTTTGCAATCTTTTAAGTACAAACTTCGATATGTTTGGAGACAGTGAAATTGTCGTCACTTTTTGGCTTAGGGCTTTGGTTTGGGCTGAACACTTACTAACTCAGCCCAACCCCCTCTCCTCTTCATTAATTCACCAACACTTCAAGCTTCTTCAAAAATGGTGGAGGGAATGGGAAATTAAAATTCCAAGCTCAAGATCTTTAGCAAATTCAACATCTAACCCCAAATTCAAGAAGAAGACATTGATTCAAGCTTGGGGTTGTTCTTGCTATGCTTCAAGCTTCATCTTCATTGATTTTTGGTGCAAAGGTGAGATTTTTATCTCACATTCTTGCCTATAACTATCTTGGACTGTTGGGGATGAATTCCTATCACTTTAGCATGTATATTTGCTTTTGGTTTGGATTGGATTGGCGAAAAACTCCAAATTTTAGTGTTTTGGTGAATTTCCTGGAGTTAGGTCGTTCTGCCTCGGAATTGGCTCGCCCCCCTTAGGTCGCTGGGCCATAGGTCGCTCTGGCGTGGAAAAGACTCTGCCTGCATTTAGCTCGTTCTGGACTTAGGTCGTTCGTCCCTAGGTCGTAGGTCGCGAGTATTTAGGTCGCGAGTATCTAGGTCGCTCGTCAAAGAACGTTCCACACTTAGGTCGCTCGCCTGCAGTTAGGTCGTTCCCCTTTAGGTCGTTGGACCTTAAACCGTTCGCATGTTATAGGTCATTCGGCATTAGGTCGTTAACCACGTTAGGTCGCTGGCACCTGGTCGCACCTCCATTAGGTCGCGTACCCCTTAGGTCGCGTACTCCTTAGGTCGCGTACCCCTTGGGTCGCACCACCTCGGCCTTATGTCCACTCCGTTAGGTCGCTCGACCTGTCTTCCTTTTAGGTCGCTCGACCTGTCTGCCTTTTAGGTCGCTCGCCTAGTTAGGTCGTCCGGACATTTTAGGTCGCGCCACATGCTTAGGTCGCTTCCCTAGGTCACTCTGCATGACATACTTAGGTCGTTCGACCTATCCTACTTTAACTCGTAAACCACTAGGTCGTTCGCCCAGACATAGTTGCATCATTCGCTTAGCTCGAGCGTGTTAGGTCGCTCACCCTGCTAGGTCGCGCCATTAGGTCGCGTTGTTCTCTTTAGGTCGCTCGACCTATTTTCTGCCTAGCTGTTAACTGTTAGGTCGTTTGACCTGTATTTTTGTTAGGTCGTTCGGCATGCTTGGCCGCACCATCAACTTTCACTTTGATGCATTTTGAGCTGCTTTCCTTGGATTTCATTCACGTCTTCGATTGTGAATTTTTGTGACTGATTGTTTCTGCAATCGTTTTGTGACTTGTCACTCTAAAAACATGAAGGTTTCAATACTAGTAGTAAATATCAAAACTCTTTTATCAACTCGATTTCAACATTATTTTATTACGAAACTCTTTTCCTCAAACCGTTTTCCAATCTACTAGTATATACAAGCCTTTACTTCACTCGTACGAGAAATCTAATTAAACGGCTTAGTAAAACGAGTGGTATGAAACGCTTGCGTTCACTTCGTCGGTTAATTCTTGGACTTGTTTGATTGAACCACTTGTGACAATTTTCTAGTGAAGATTTACACCTTGTTCGTAAATATTTAAGTTAAGCAAGTGGTTATGGGACATGAAGCTAAACTCATATATTTACTAGCTTGGTGTGATTGACACTTCTTGATGATCATGACGATCATTTTTGTGATTTGATTTAGACTAGCAATTGTGCGATGTCTCTTTGTCTACGAGGGAGACTAAACCCCGTTTGTGTGATGTTTCACCATCACATATGTGGGGTAGCGCCCCACGGTCTTCAGGCCATTCTTGTGGAGCTTCGGCTCAAAATTAATGGTTAGCTACCATGAGATAGCGTCTCGTCTTGTGTTACGCGTGTTGGTGAGTTTTCATACTCCCGTTTTGTGATAAGCCTCCCCCTTCTTGTGATTTCTGGATTTCTTGTGATGATTTCTGGAATTTTGTGCTTCACCAATTTTCGTGATTTCAATTGATAAGTTTTATCAATTTTTGTGCATTGGTGAATTTGTGTGTCATTGACTTGTTATGAATACAAGTTTAGGGTATGATACCCTATTTTATCTTTGAGAAGATTCTTGTGATATTGATTAATCTCTTGTTGATTTTCAATTACATACTTATTGTGGTATGCCATCATGGTTGTTACATGTTCATGCCATGTCTTTTATTTTATACCATATCATCTGATTTTATAGCTAGACTGATCCGTTTATTATTTTCTTATAAATAATACTCGGGTCAGACCGAGATGTTACAGGTGCTTCTGCTTGACTTCTCTTCTGGGATTATTCTGACTTTTGGCTAACTACTTAGATTAGTAGTTTTTGGATGTACACATTTGAGATATAGACTCTATGTAGTGTACTTATTCTTTTGTATAGCACGTGTTGCTATTCTTTTGTATTATCGTGGATCTTTCTGACCACTACTCTGATGTACACCTTCATGTGTTATATATATATTCATATCTTTTTCCGCCTTTGTGATATGGTTGTCTGTGACTGATTTATGTTATGTTTATTTCTATGTTTGTTTCCGAAGATTATATATAGCCACTGTGTGATAGCTTTGTGCTTGTATTGATATGTTGGATTTCCTCCTTAAATGAAGTACATACTATTCTATCTGACATATCGGTGATTGCACAAAGAAGTTACATGGATGGTCGCTCCTCAACAGCCTTATGCTCCGCGCTAGTTGACAGCATTACACCGTAGTGTTCTTGGCTAGCGTGGGTATAGAGGTGGGGCATCACAGCTTGGTATCAGAGCCAAACTTCGGAACAATGTAGAATAACTTAACAAGGATCATCGTCCTAAGTCCAACTTAGGAGTTGTGCCTTAGGATTTAATTCGAGTCTTCGTACCGATTTATCCTATTTCCTTTTATGTATCCTTGTTCTATCTATCAAGATTTGCTTGATATTTAATTGGAAAATAACTTTTCTTCTTCTCTCTTTTTTGAAGAAGAGAATGTCTAGACCAGGTCGTCCCAGAGCTGGACCATCTACTGTCACTCCCCAGGATGGAGTTTTTATGACTGCTCAACAACTTCTTGATTTAGTAAGGAATGCTCAAGCAGTCGGTCCTAATCAGGAGCCTACTCATCCTAAGTCTGGATTTGCACGTTTGTGCAACGATTGTACTAACTTGGGTGGGAAACCATTCAAGGGTTCCGAAACTATTATTGAGGTCCAGGCTTGGTTAAGAACATGCGATCGAATCTTTTCTCGCATGAATCTTATCGATCTTCACCGTGTTCAGGTGGCTTCCAGTATGCTCCAAGAGAGAGC
This sequence comes from Allium fistulosum, assembly GCA_030737815.1. Lineage (NCBI taxonomy): Eukaryota > Viridiplantae > Streptophyta > Magnoliopsida > Asparagales > Amaryllidaceae > Allium > Allium fistulosum. Next base: position 332,374,644 of record CM060908.1, read on the forward strand.
ATTGGATTGGTACGAACTTCTTATTTCTGAAATTAATGAAGCAGATCTCACCTGGGAGCAATTCCGGGAGCGCTTCGAATTGAAATTCGTACCAGAAGTAGAGAAGGTGACATTGGCTCGACGTTTCATAGACCTTGTTCAAGGTGAATCTTCTGTGACAGATTATATCGCATCCTTCGAGTCACTGTTTAAGTATGGGGTTCAATATATCAACACCCCATTGAAGAAGAATCAGAGATTCGTCTATGGCTTAAACAAGAATCTCAAGAAGCCATTACTTCTAAAGTTAGAAGTTTCTTTCGACCAACTTATTGATATCGCTCTTTGTCTTGAAGAGGCTGATAAGGATAGTGATGTTGAAGTGGTGGCTTCCAAACCAAACTTCAAAACCAAGAAGAGGCCAAACAAATTCAAAGGTCCTTATCCCAACAAAAAGGGGAAACCCGCACCTTCGGCAGCAAAGACTTCTACCCCTAGTTCCGGGCAATGCTATAACTGTGGTTCTAAGGACCATTTTGCGAACAAGTGTTCGAAGCCCCATTCTTATCGCTATTGCAAGAGCTCGGATCATTATATACATTTATGCCCCAGACTTCAGGGCAAGAAGGAGGGAAAGCTTAATGTAGCTCAAGCCCTTGGCAACACATCTCGCGGTCAAGGTATGTCTCATTCTGTCCTTGATGGCATTATTATATTTCATGATCAACCTATTAGAGTTCTCTTTGATACGGGAGAATCCCATTCTTTTATATCAAAGGAACTTGTAGACACTTTTTTTCTAAGTGTTGTTGCTTTAATGACTTCGTTAAGAATTGCGAATCCGGTTGGTGGATCCGCAACTCTTAGTCTGCTTTGTAAAGATGTCGAGATTATTTTGTGTGATTTTTCTTTCCTAGCCGATTTGCATGTCATGCGTTACTTAGGCTTTGGAATGATTTTGGGTATGGATTGGCTTAATCGTTATGAAGCTCATATCCTATGTCCTGAGCGGACTATTTGTCTTCGACATCCACTATCTGTTAAGCAGATTTCTATTGTTCTTAAAGATTCAGATTTCGCTTTGGTTGCATCTTTATATTCTTTAAATCCTCGTGATGATGATAATGATGAGGAGGAGGATGTCATTTCTCTTATTCGCGTTGTTCGTGAATTTTCCGACATCTTTGAGCCCATCTTTGGATTACCACCTAAGCGAGCAATTGAGTTCAAAATTAATCTTATACCTGGAGCTCAACCTATTACCCGTCCTCCTTATCGCATGTCCAATAAGGAGAATGAAGAGATGCGCAAACAATTATCCGAGTTGGAGACGAAGCAACTAATTCGCTCTAGTTCCTCGCCTTGGGGAGCTTCAGCTATTTTCGTAAATAAGTCCGATGGTACACTTAGGCTTTGCGTCGACTACCGCAAGCTTAATGATATTACTATTAAGAATAAATATCCTTTACCTCGGATTGATGATCTGTTTGATCAACTTAGTGGTGCTAGAGTCTTTTCACAATTGGACTTGGCTACTGTTTTCATCAGCTTCGTATTACGGAGGATAGTATTCCTTTGACTTCGTTCCGTACACGTTATGGATCTTATGAATGGCTAGTTATGCCATTTGGTTTAACGAATGCTCCAGCTTATTTCGTTGACCTTATGAATCGAGTTTTCAAAGATTTCCTCGATCGGTTTGTTCTCATCTTTATTGATGATATTCTTGTGTATTCTAAAACCGAGAAGGAACATGAAAAGCATCTTCGGATTGTATTGGAAATTCTTAGGAGCAATCAATTAAAAGCAAAATTTTCTAAATGCCACTTTTGGCAATCTAGTGTGAAGTTTCTCGGTCATATTATTTCCGAATCCGGAATATCTGTGGATCCTTCAAAGATTGAAGCGATTCAAAATTGGAAGAGACCGGAGAGCGTGACTGAAATCCGTAGCTTTCTCGGATTGGTAGGTTCTTACCGTCGTTTCATAAAAGACTTTTCTAAGATTGCCGTGCCTCTTACTGGCTTAACAAAGAAAGGTGTTAAATACATTTGGTCGGACAAATGTGAAACTTCTTTTAGAAATTAAAAGAACTCCTTTCTGATGCTCCCATTCTTGTTATTCCCGAAGGGAACCAAGATTTTGTTGTTTATACCGATGCTAGTCGTGTTGGTTTGGGGGCCATTCTTATGCAAAAATAACGTGTTATTGCTTATGCTTCTAGGAAATTGAAGCCGGCTGAGACTAGATATGCCACACATGATTTAGAACTCGCGGCTATTGTTTTCGCCCTTCGAATTTGGCGACACTATCTTTTGGGAGAGAAATTTATACTTTATACTGATCATAAGTCTTTGAAATATTTATTTTCTCAAAAGGAACTTAATTTGCGTCAACAGCGTTGGCTCGAATTCCTTGCCTCTTATGATCTTGATATTCTTTATACTCCCGGAAAGGGAAATCGAGTTGCCGATGCGCTTGGTCGCAAGCAACAAGCGGTTGTTTCCATGATGATATCCGAATGAAGGGATCTCGAGGTTTTATCCACTTGTGAAATTCGAGATCGTGTCTCCAATTTATGTTCATCTCTTGTTTTATGTAGCCTTGAGGCTCGTCCTTCTCTTTTAGACCGCATTCTTGAAGCTCAAAGGCTAGATCCCGAATTGGCTCTTCTTAGCCAAAATCTTAAGGATAAAACCGATATTGAAGGTTTGAAAGACTTCGATATTGATTTTCGTGGCGGCATTCGAAAATTTGGTAGACTTATCGTACCAAATACTAGAGATCTTCGTAAAGATATTTTAGAAGATTTTCATCGTTCCAAATTTTCCATTCATCCCGGTAGTAGTAAAATGTACGCGGATATGAAACGACTTTATTACTGGGAGGGAATGAAATCTGATGTTGCTAACTTTGTTAAGTGTTGCAAGACTTGCCAACTTGTCAAGGCTGAACATCAAAGGCCAGGTGGGTTATTGCAACCATTGGAAATTCCAGTTTGGAAGTGGGATCAAATTCCATGGATTTTATTGATGGCCTTCCCCCTTCTCGTTCGGGTCATAATAGCTTATGGGTGATTGTTGATAGACTTACTAAATCTGCCCATTTTATTCCCGTTCGGTCGAACCGAACCGTTCCTCTTCTGGCCAAACTCTTTATCAAAGAAATTGTTAAACTGCATGGAGTTCCGACTTCCATTGTTAGTGATCGTGATCCATTGTTTACTAGTGGATTCTGGAAGAGTCTTCAAAAAGCTTTAGGAATGAAGCTTAATTTTAGCACTGCTTATCACCCCAGTCCGATGGACAAACTGAGCGTGTGAATCAAACTCTTGAAGATCTTCTTCGTGCTTGTGTTCTTGACTTTGGTGGAAGTTGGGAAGATCATATTTCACTTGTTGAATTTTCCTATAATAACAGCTTCCAATCTAGTATTGGTATGGCACCTTTCGAGGCACTCTATGGAAGGCCATGCCGGTCTCCTTCTTGTTGGCTTGAGGCCGGTGAGAAGCTGGTCTTAGGTCCAGATTTTATTCGAGATTCCATAGAAAAGATTGATCTTATTCGTCATAGGATGAAAGAAGCCCAGAGTAGACAAAAATCCTATGCCGATAACCGAAGAAGAAAATTAGAATTTTCTATGGGAGATCTTGTATTTATTCGTGTTTCACCTATGAAGGGTGTTGTACGCTTCATTCGATCGGGAAAGTTAGCGCCTCGATATATTGGGCCATTTCCTATCACTGAACGTATTAGTTTCATGGCTTATCGCCTTTCCTTACCGGCTCAGTTTTCTGCCATGCTTGACGTATTTCACGTTTCTCAGTTACGGAAGTGCCTTCGGGATTCCGATTCTATTCTTGAGTCCGGTGTTGTGGAAGAGATTGAAGTTTCGCCTAATTTAACTTATGAGCAGCATCCTATTCGAATTATTGCTTCGGAGGTCAAATGACTTTGAAATAAAGATGTTCCGCTTGTAAAAGTTCAATGGTCCTCAAATCCTAAGGATTGCTCTTGGGAATCTAGAGAATTCATCGAACGAACACATCCGGACTTACTTTCTCCTGCTTTTTGAGGTGAACTTCTTATTTCAAATTTCTTTTGTGTTAATATGCTTTTATGGTTGTTACTTTTTATTTCCATCTTATATATTGCGAGGACGCAATTTCTTTAAGGAGGGGAGTCTGTAACAACCCGCATATTTGTCGATCTTATATTAAAATATTTTATTTAAATATTTTATCGTTAGTCGGATTTTAGTCCGAAAAGCTACTTTTTTCATACGGTCAAATTAGGACTCGAGACCACTTCCATTGAGTTCAAAACGTCGTTTGCAATATTTTAAGTATAAGTGAAATTTTCATCACTTTTTGGCTTAGGGCTTTGGTTTGGGCTGAACACTTACTAACTCGGCCCAACCCCCTCTCCTCTTCATTAATTCACCAACACTTCAAGCTTCTTCAAAAATGGTGGAGGGAATGGGAAATTAAAATTCCAAGCTCAAGATCTTTAGCAAATTCAACATCTAACCCCAAATTCAAGAAGAAGACATTGATTCAAGCTTGGGGCTGTCCTTGCTTTGCTTCAAGCTTCATCTTCATTGATTTTTGGTGCAAAGGTGAGATTTTTATCTCACATTCTTGCCTATAACTATCTTGGACTGTTGGGGATGAATTCCTATCACTTTAGCATGTATATTTGCTTTTGGTTTGGATTGGATTGGCGAAAAACTCCAAATTTTAGTGTTTTGGTGAATTTCCTGGAGTTAGGTCGTTCTGCCTCGGAACTGGCTCGTCCCCCTTAGGTCGCTAGGCCATAGGTCGCTCTGGCGTGGAAAAGACTCTGCCTGCATTTAGCTCGTTCTAGACTTAGGTCGTTCGTCCCTAGGTCGTAGGTCGCGTACCATCTTAGGTCGCGAGTATTTAGGTCGCGAGTATCTAGGTCGCTCGTCAAAGAACATTCCACACTTAGGTCGCTCGCCTGCAGTTAGGTCGTTCCCCTTTAGGTCGTTGGACCTTAAACCGTTCGCATGTTATAGGTCGTTCGGAATTAGGTCGTTAACCACATTAGGTCGCTGGCACCTGGTCGCACCTCCCTTAGGTCGTGTACCCCTTAGGTCGCGTACTCCTTAGGTCGCGTACCCTTTGGGTCGCACCACCTCGGCCTTATGTCCACTCCGTTAGGTCGCTCGACTTGTCTTCCTTTTAGGTCGCTCGACCTATCTGCCTTTTAGGTTGCTTGCCTAGTTAGGTCGTCCGGACATTTTAGGTCGCGCCACATGCTTAGGTCGCTTCCCTAGGTCGCTCTGCATGAAATACTTAGGTCGTTCGACCTATCCTACTTTAACTCGTAAACCACTAGGTCGTTCGCCCAGACTTAGTTGCATCATTCGCTTAGCTCGAGCGTGTTAGGTCGCTCACCCTGCTAGGTCGCGCCATTAGGTCGCGTTGTTCTCTTTAGGTCGCTCGACCTATTTTCTGCCTAGCTGTTAACTGTTCTCATTAGGTCGTTTTGTGACTTGTCACTCTAAAAACATGAAAGTTTCAATACTAGTAGTAAATATCAAAACTCTTTTATCAACTCGATTTCAACACTATTTTATTACAAAACTCTTTTCCTCAAACCGTTTTCCAATCTACTAGTATATACAAGCCTTTACTTCACTCGTACGAGAAATCTAATTAAACGACTTAGTAAAACGAGTGGTATGAAACGCTTGCGTTCACTTCGTCGGTTAATTCTTGGACTTGTTCGATTGAACCACTTGTGACAATTTTCTAGTGAAGATTTACAGCTTGTTCGTAAATATTTAAGTTAAGCAAGTGGTTATGGGACATGAAGCTAAACTCATATATTTACTAGCTTGGTGTGATTGACACTTCTTGATGATCATGATGATCATTTTTGTGATTTGATTTAGACTAGCAATTGTGCGATGTCTCTTTGTCTACGAGGGAGACTAAACCCCGTTTGTGTGATGTTTCACCATCACATATGTGGGGTAGCGCCCCACGGTCTTCAGGCCATTCTTGTGGAGCTTCGGCTCAAAATTAATGGTTAGCTACCATGAGATAGCGTCTCGTCTTGTGTTACACGTGTTGGTGAGTTTTCATACTCCCGTTTTGTGATAAGCCTCCCCCTTCTTGTGATTTCTGGATTTCTTGTGATGATTTCTGGAATTTTGTGCTTCATCAATTTTTGTGATTTCAATTGATAAGTTTTATCAATTTTTGTGCATTGGTGAATTTGTGTGTCATTGACTTGTTATGAATACAAGTTTAGGGTATGATACCCTATTTTATCTTTGAGAAGATTCTTGTGATATTGATTAATCTCTTGTTGATTTTCAATTACATACTTATTGTGGTATGCCATCATGGTTGTTACATGTTCATGCCATGTCTTTTATTTTATACCATATCATCTGATATTTATAGCTAGACTGATCCGTTTATTATTTTCTTATAAATAATACTCGGGTCAGACCGAGATGTTACAGGTGCTTCTGCTTGACTTCTCTTCTGGGATTATTCTGACTTTTGGCTAACTACTTAGATTAGTAGTTTTTGGATGTACACATTTGAGATATAGACTCTATGTAGTGTACTTATTCTTTTGTATAGCACGTGTTGCTATTCTTTTGTATTATCGTGGATCTTTCTGACCACTACTCTGATGTACACCTTCATGTGTTATATATATATTCATATCTTTTTCCGCCTTTATGATATGGATGTCTGTGACTGATTTATGTTATGTTTATTTCTATGTTTGTTTCCGAAGATTATATATAGCCACTGTGATAGCTTTGAGCTTGTATTGGTATGTCGGATTTCCTCCTTAAATGAAGTACATACTATTCTATCTGACATATCGATGCTTGCACAAAGAAGTTACATGGATGGTCGCTCCTCAACAGCCTTATTCTCCATGCTAGTTGACAGCATTACACCATAGTGTTCTTGGCTAGCGTGGGTATAGAGGTGGGGCGTCACATACTTCAATTATCGCAGTGTTGAACCAATTCATGAAAGACTTCAGAGATGCATTCCGTCCTTGGAATAGGACGGATAAGTACATCACATCTTGCCATCTGAAGTCTAAATTGATCAAGGAAACTTATTGATAGTTGATTGATGGTGGTGATGGACCTTGGTGGAAGCCTGGTGATCAACCACATGGAAGCAATTCCCTACAGAAAAATTGGGAAACATCTATATCAAACGACATCCAAAGCATTCGCTCCATCTATGTACCAACTGTACTTATTCAAGTGGGGTTTCGAATCTCTCGTTCCATTGTAAGACGGAATAGTTGGCATAGTGAACTTTTCGGGGTACCGCTCATTTAGAATGTCATCAGTGAAAGGAGTTTGACTTGGAGCAGATCCCCATTCATCATCCCTTCTATCCTTACTTTCATCCATTAGTCGCTTGACCATGTCTGTAATATATGCCTCAAATGTCCAATAATCTAGGGGTCGGCTGTCAGTGACTACACCAAATGTTTGATTTTGCAAACGATCTTGGTGAGTAGGCTGAAGCCTAGGCTATCCTATCTTCGGAAGAGCCACTCCCTTAGGGTTCCGTTGCTTGCGGTTGGTCTGATGGGGCAGTTTTGATCTCCTTGGCATTATTGAATGCATTGGTATTTCCTTCCAACTTGTCGTTGTCAAGTCGCTCACCAACTTCTGAGTCAGAAAGATCTATGGTTATATCTTCCCATGGGGTTTTCGCTCCTAGATTCAAGTTTGTAGCTGGTTGCCTCGCTGTTAGTGGAGTGTTTATGTTTCCTTCTATATTGATTCCTACGGTTCCACCTATCACTCCTTTCTACGGTTGCTTTCTGTTTCTCCTGTTTAGGCTAGAGATGGAAGAATTTTCTTGTTCGATGGCAGCCCTTTGACTATTTTCCATGAGAGCCTTTTGGCGTTCAATTTGTCCATGAGAGCCCTTTGGCTGTTTTCCATCTTATGATTAATTTCGTCAACCATTTTATTTAATTCATCTCTAATGACAACTTCACGCTGATTAAAGGATCCTGGAACTTGAGCTCTGGAGTTAGCTCCTAACTGTAGATTGTTGTGGTTGTTAACTTCAATCTGCTGAGGGTTTGTTTCTTCTCCAGCAATGGTAGCTCCTATAGATCTTCCGAAAGTAGTTCTCGTTCTTCCAGGTGCTATTGATTCTCAGTAGTAGATTTTCAGAGCATAGATTGAGGATCTAACTTCTGAACCTATCTGATCCAAAGTAAGTTAGATCTAAGCCTGAGTTCAGTTTTCTCATTGAAAGCACCAAATTGTTAACCCAAAAAATGGATCAACACCCTGGATTGAGTGTGAAAGCACCATCCTTATTCTTACAGAGTAATAATATAGAAAATAAATGTAAAAAGAGCAGAAATAGTAATATGACAAGAAGATTTTTATAGTGGTTCGTTGTTAATGAAGCTCACGTCCACTTTATAACTTTTGTTATGAATTGACTGCAATTACAAGTTGAATCTGATTACAATTTGATTGGATCCTGTAAGTTACATCAAGTCACCAGTGTTAGAGTTCACTGGAGAATCATAGTGACCCTTTTAGATGACTGTTGTATGGAAGGAGAAGAGTGAAGAATAGTTTCTACAGGGTTTCAGTAGCCAGTCCAGAAGATCCACTTTGTGTTGCAGGTAGGATTGTATTTATAGAGGCTGGAGAGCACTTGGGCCAAAGCTGCTTTGCCAGAGACTTACATTTGAAGGTACGAAGATGCTCCAAGAGTTTCGCAGCAAACTGACCCAATATGATGGATCGCTAGCGATCCATAGGGCATGCATCGCTAGCGATCCATGAAGTTAGCACATTTTTAGCTCGTTTCATTTGGATCGTGTTCCTTGACCTACGTAGATGCTCTCTATGTAATTTCATGAATAGATGCTTTGTTTTGATGATGATTCATGTACTGGTTGCAAAGAACTGTTGCTGAAATCAGATGAATGCTCACTTCTCGATCTAGCTTGCTTAGAACATCTTGAAACTTAGCAGACTTGGCAAGAAAAGACATTGCTTCATGATGCAAGAAGAATGGATGACCCACAAGCAATGCTTATGGATCGCTAGCGATCCATGGGTGCCTTTTTCCTCTTGTGTCTTTCTTGGTTCCTTCTTCTGATCCTTCTGGTTGATTCTTGAGTTGTTTCGACTTGACGCAGATGTTCTAACTTCTATTGAATTCTATTGGGTTAAAAACCTGGATAACAGATACACCCTTAGGAAATATATCAAAAATATTCCAAAGTTTAGGAATAAATTTCAATGTCATCTTCTTCTTCTTCATCTTAAATTCCGAAAGCAAATCATTTGCAAATAAATTCCAAATCACCTCAAATTTGGATTGAGACTTTACCACCACATAACATCACCTTCTACCTAGTTAGATGTGAAAAAGCAAAGCCAAACTCCCCCCAACACACATAGAGGCCGTCAGCATCTAGAGAGGATAGGAGGTTTGGAGCAAAGCAAAGCAAGGAAGAAAGAGGAAGGAAAGGAGGTTGCTAGCTTGGGTTTGAACTTGAGTGCTTAAGCTTGATTATTTACTTGATTTAAGGTGAGCTAACTCACCACTTGGATTGATAATAAAACTCATATATGATTATATTTTGTTGTGCTAAAGTTGTTTGAATGATTAAGTGACATATGTTAAAACATTGATTTGGATTCTTGTTTTGAAAACAACTGGCACATAAAATCCATATATGGACTCGAATGGACTTATATAACATATGACTAGACCTTGGAATGTAGCACATAGGTTGTAGCTGAACATAGGTTGAGATATGAATTAGATTTTGAAAGTGCACTTATAGCGATAGTCGCTATGGATGTAGTTTGGAATTGCCTTGTTTTTGGAAATTGTTATGGAACTTCGTAAAGAGATCCATAAGGATTCCTCACCATATTTACAATGTTTTATATGTATTTTTGTTGCTATCAAAAGCTTGAATAATAAAAAGTTAAGTAACATCTCGAAAATGGCCAAAACATCACTAGTGCAAAACTACCCCGTTTAATCTTGATTTTTGGACTTCAATTGTTTCAAAAAGGACTTTAAGTTTGAGCGATTTTTTTCATTCTTTTGAAAAGTATTGCCTAACTCCTATTAGAGTATTTTAAAAGTAGTTTGAGATTTTTATGAATTCTAAAGAATTAGTTCTGAATCTTTAAAGAAAGAATTTTTAGAATAAAACATGTTCTTTTTCCAAGTTTTGTTGATTTTTCAAACCTGTTATTTTTAAGTAATATTTTGGATAAATGTTTTAAAACCTATTATAAGTTTTTCCAAGTATTTTAAATGTTTTTCAAAAAGGGGTTAGTTATTTCTTAATGACCAAATAGATAATTGTTTAATTACTTATTAGAAAAGTTATTAACTATGCTTAACACTAATAAGCCGACGAAGTAATCATATCTATTTGTGAGGGTTAAAATTGATGTCGAGTAGGGATAGAGCAATAGAGCTCTATGCTACCTGGCTTCCCTCTTAACCAAGGAATAGGTAAGTGAAAAATGTCAGAAACGTGTTAATCGAGTTGATTTATGATTGTTTATGGATATTATATAATTAACACTAAAAGCCGACGAGGTAGACTTATCTATTTGTGAGATTCAAGAATGAAGTGTCAAGGAAAGGCTAGGAGCAACCAGTGCCCAAACTTACCTGTCTTCACTCTTAGGTGAGGAATAGTTAAGTTGGAATGTCGAAAATGTGCTAAGCGTATGTATCATGATTTGTATAAGCAATTGTTTTGACTAGATAATCGATTAGTCAATTATCAAGCTAGACCTAATATTAACTTAGGAAGTTATCCAAATGCTTTGCGATTTTATATCAATAAGAACCCTCGAGGAGGAGTATTGGTACGAAACGTCTCTAGCTTTCGTTTACTTCTAAAAGAACTGGAATTGAGTTTACCGAAAATTCATCGATTGGTTTTGAAGAGTCCGGGATCGGTAAGTGTTCTACTTAGCGATACCACTTCAAAACTAGTATACGAGTTCTATGTTGAAAGCAGTTGAAGAATGGGAATCTACGTAGTGATTCAAGATCTGTTTAAGATGCTTGAACACATGTAAATGTTCGCGATCTATTCAGGATGTAGGAATCCATATGTGGTTCCAAGATTTGTTGAGATAAGGGAATCCATGTGTGGTTTCGACATCTATTCAAGATGTGAGGACCCAATCTAGGATTCGTGTTCTGTTCGAGTGAAGAAGACTCGTGTGAAAGATGCCGAACGTAACCTCGATGTCGAAAATAGCTATAGACAGAGTAGGCTGCACAACTTGGGATTTAGCTAACCCACATCAGGGTATTATCAACTCCATATCTAGAGATACTTACGATTGTTGGCCGGCAGGAGTTGATCATATTTGGTTCCACGTGATTCATGTTTATGTTCGTGCATGGGCCGCTTGTGTTTACCTTATGGTATATTTTAAAGATGTACGACGTTCGAAAGGTGTTTTTTGATCCTTATGCATGGAGATCTACTTCAGTTTACTAGAGGCGTCTACATGGAAAATCCATTATGCAAACGTACCTTAGAGGTTTTGAGTGTAACATAATTTGTTGTGGTGTGACCAATGTAAGCATCACAGCTATTTGATATCATTATATCCTACACCATAGGCATTTTCTAACATATCACTATATTAAACTTAATGAATGGTTGGTTTCTTTTGTGGGGAAAATTGTTACAGGAACCCATACAGTCTCAATAGTTACCGTTATATGTTTCATGTATCTTGAGTTTTCTCATACCAGACTTATGTCTAACGCTTGGTTTTTGTTTTCCATAAATTCCTCGCGTGCTCTTTCGAGTAGGCTGAGTATCAGGTTTTTACCTTGGATGCTATAGAGCTTAGAAGACGAGCTAGAGGCTTCCATTATCTATATATTTCTATTTCTATTGTTTCATATTAGCTATGTACATATATCAGCGTTGTGAGGATAGGCAGTTATAACTATCCAGACTGATGATAGTACTTAGGTTTTGAAACTCTGAAAATCGTGTATTTAGAGTAACCCTTTGTATTGTTTTTTGATATTATAAATTATCGTTCCGCTGTGAGATTCTGATATTGTGTTCTTCTTTTCTTGATCTATTCTTCTTCTTTTACTTTACCCTAACTTTCTATCTTTTCGGTATTTGGGTATTTGGCACACAAATACCGTGGATGTATTAGTGTCGACATTCGAGGGTTGAAAAGTCGGGTCGTTACATTTGGTATCAGAGCACAAGGTTGAGTGAACACCTTGGCTTTGGGTGGGTATAGCTCATTAGAGATTAGGTAAGTGACACCCTAGAATGAGTCGAGTGTATACGAAAGAGCATATTTGTATTTTCTATAAACCTATACCCCTTTTCAGCTTTCCTTGGGAATAACCTCTTTTATTGAAATAACTCTAGCCTTTCATATCCTATATATATTCTGTTATGTTCAAGTTGTGCATCATGAGTCCTAGGGCTCTCAAATGGGTAGTACCATCACAATTGGTGGAGATTGAGCACCAAGGAATGTTGCTCCAGTCGGACAACCAAGGGTGGATATTGTAGAGGAGGTTGTGCAAGTCAGGCCTCAGGTGAACTTTGCTTTAGTCTACCGCGATTATGAGAGGTTGGAAGGTAAGAGGTTTAATGGAACGGAGACGATCATAGAATTCCAAATTTGGATTAAGTTATGTGTCGCTATATTTGGGGATATGGAGTTAGATGATGCGATGAAGCATCGGTTGGCGTCACAACATCTGGCTGATGCGGCCATGGATTGGTGGAGTACTATCGCTGTAGTATCCAAGAGAATACTTCTCTTGGGCCCAATTAAAGAAGGGTTTTGAGATGAAGTTTTTCCCAGAAGCAGGAAAAACTTTTTTGTTTAAGAGCTTCCTCGACTTGAAGGAGGGGGCCATGACAGTGGCGGAGTATAATAACTGATTCACTGTTTTATCTAGATTCAGGCCTATTTTGCTAGATACGCCCTTAAAGAAAAATGGGATATTCATCGCAGGGATGTGTCCGGAGTTCAAGGGTAATATGACTAATCACATCTTAGGGTTTAATGTGAATCTGGTGAACATGGGGTTGAGGTTTGAGAGTTGGCTCCGAAGCCATCTATTTCTGCATTAGTTGGGAATAACAAGCGGAAATTTCAACCATCGAGAGATTTTTCCGAGGTAGTTTTCCATAATTGTGGATAGAAAGGACACTTTGCGTCGAGTTGTAGGTCCGGTAAGGGAGGTCCAGTGGTGAAAACACCATTCGTTAAGGCACCTATTGCTAGGGTAATGAAGATAGAGCCACAAATGGCCAAGGCACTGTTTACACCAAGGAGCTGCTACAACTGCCATTAAGCCGGTCATATAGTTAGAGATTGTCCGTTGCTTCATAAGGGAGAACAACCTCGAGCTTTTGCATTAGCTTTAACACCTTCCACTTCTACCACTGCAAAGGAAAAGCAGGTTTTGGAGGGTGTTATATATATTTTTGGCATTCCTGTTCATGTCTTATTTGATAATGGTGTTTCTCTTAGTTTCATTTTTCATACTCTCGTTGATAGATTGAAATCTGAACCAACTATAACTTTAGATCTATTTGTGTGCCGAACCCCATTGGGGGCTCAACTAATCTTAATATGATTTGCTTAGGAGTTTCGATTTCTTTCTTTGACCAACTCCTTCCTTTCGATATATGTGTTTTGCGTTTTTTGGGTTTCGATGTTTTACTCAGGATGGATTGGTTATCTCGAAATAACGCGGTCTTGGATTGTGATAAGCGGACTGTGTTATTGAAGAAAGGGAAGGGGGTTCATATTTTGTCATGTGTAGGGCCTAGCTCACTTATGACTAGTTTTATTTATTCTCTTATGTGGCGGAAGAGGGGTTGGTTCGAACCCTATTGTTCAGGAATTTGCAGATATCTTCGAAGAGGTGTCAGGTTTACCACCGCATAGGGAGATAGAATTTTGCATTGATTTGGTGAAGGATGCAAAGCCTTTTGTATTACCGGTTCATAGACTTAACCCAAAAGAGAGGATGGAGCTAACAAATCAAGTTAGTGATTTATTGCAGAAGGGCTTGATTTGACCAAGTCGTTTGAGTTGTGGAGCGCCTATCTCTTTGCTATGGAGGCGGATGGTTCTTTAAGATTGTGTGTAGATTATCGCGAGCTCAAGAAGCGAACTGTTAGGAACAAGTATCCTTTGCCTAGGGTAGATGACTTGTTCGATCAGTTCCATGGAGCTCGAGTATTTTCTCAGCTTGACCTTTCTACAGGGTTTCATCAGTTGAGGTGGCAGAGGAGAGTGTACCCTTGACCACATTTAGATTGGACCAGTTTTTTGAGTGGTTAGTTATGTTGTTCGGCCTATCTAATGCTCCAGCATATTTCATAGACCTAATGAATCTGATTTTCCGAGATGTTTTGAATAAGTTTGTCCTTGTTTTTATCGATGATATTCTGGTCTATTCCAAGACCGAGGAGGATCATTTGTACCATCTAAGGATTGTTCTAGGAACACTAAGAGAACATGTGTTGAAGGCAAAGTTCTCAAAGTGTCATTTTTGGCATTCAGAAGTTAGGTTTTTGGTCATGTTGTTTCGGTAGAGGGTATTTCTGTGGATCCTACGAAGGTCGTGGCCATTCAGGACTGGAAGAGGCCGGAAAGCACAATAGATATTAGAGGCTTTTTGGGTCTAGCAGGTTATTACAGCAGATTCATACAGGATTTCTCAAAGATTGCCTCTCAATTAGCGAACTTGATGAAGAAAGATGTCAAATTTGTATAGACGGATAAATGCGAGCAAGCATTCTTAGAGAAGGAAAAGTGGACTGGTGCTCCTATTCTTACTATGCTAGATGGAGGTGAGAGTTTGATTGTTTACCTGATGCATGTGGAAAAGGTCTAGGTGCTGTGTTGATGAGAGGGTTATCGCTTATGCAAGTCGGCAGCTCAAACCGCATGAAGTGAGATATGCAATCATGACTCAGGGTAGTTAGTGAATGTATTTGCGTTAAAGATGTGGAGACATCATTTGCTAGGTGAGAGGCTCAAGTTATACACGGACCATAAGTCTTTGAAGTATCTTTTTACGCAAAAGGACTTGAACATGAGGCAGCAAAGGTGGTTGGAGTTTCTTGCGACCTATAATCTAGATATTTTTTATACCCCGAGGAAAGCTAATGTCGTAGCTGATGCGCTCAGTAGGAGGTATGTAGTTATGGCGAATGTTGAGGTTAGTCGAACTCTGATTAGTCATATCAAAGGTAATCAGCTTAGAGATCTTTATTTTGCTAACAACACCAGAAATGCAATTTCCCAACGCTTATAAGTGTTGTAAATGAAATTGGTAACGGTTATAACTGTTACTAATAGGTGCGTGATATTTTCTGTAATGGATTTCCTAAAGGTTATAACCATAAGGAAAATTCATATTCCTAACGGCTATAACCGTTAGAACTTTGATATTTCCCAACGGTTATAACTGTTGGGAATAAGGAATTTGCCCATGGTTATAACCGTTAGGAAAATTGTTATAAAAATAGGCAAATACTAACGGTTATAACCGTTGGCAAATTCCTCATTTCCAATGGTTATAACCATTGGAAAGTTTGTTACAATATTAGAAAATTTTAACATGGCCACTAAAATGCTATAAAAATCATTAGATCAAAGCTTATGTTTCAATAAATACATTGACAATTCAGGTTACAATTATTCTTAAACATTCACAATTTACAATTATTCTTAAACTTTTTCATTTCTACTTTATTTCCAATTGTTCTGTATCAACATGTTTTTATCATTGTACAATTTGTTATGCTAAACTTTCACAATACATCTCGATTGTGTAAAAATATATAACGTTTAGGCCATGAACAACTCATTTTCTCACATCAATGCTATATAGTCGATCCAGACCATGAATCCCATGCCTAAACTATACTTTGATTTTCACCATTTACCTCCTTTGTCTTGTTAGAAACCTTTGGTTGTACCTGTAGTAACACCCTCAACAATGTTTAGTAGACTGAAATAGTACCATCATATAAACATACCGGTTTAGACAAACATATGTTATTTATTTTTTTACCTTGGTGCGCAAAGAACCAAAGATGCTAAGCTCTCGTTTCATAAATTTTAGCAACATAAAAGCAGCGTTGTGCATCCGCAGTACCAATATTTTTTAATTAGTTCGAGACATTGCTGACTAACACTAGGAAACAACACTCAAAACATAGATCAAACAGTAAGGCTATAGACTATCCTAGGTTAACACTGTATTATGAACTTCATTTGCATATATAATTACGAGTACTAAGGTACGTCCGATGGACATTTATTATTAAAGCTAAACTTATGGTAATTTCCTCCATAATTATTCAGAAAGCTAAAATTATGGTAAGACATTTATCACCAAAGCTAAAATTATGCTATAGATATTTATCAAGAAAGTTAAATACATCTAAACGTTTCATCAACAAGGCTAAATAGTCAAGGGTCACATACATTCAAGATATAATATGCAATTAATTTAACATAATTTTCTCCATGCTTAAAAAGTAAATGTAAATCCAAAAATGTAAACTTGTTTCTAAGTTACATGTCAATAGAGCCATAGAAAACACTTATTACCCTCATACAATAAAATAAGGCATGCTTTTATTCAAAAAATTAAATTATATCCACCCTATAGTTTTACTATAATTAAGGTTTGAAGTTTCAATAATTATAACAAAGGGTATATAGTTTGTGAATAGTGTTATAAATGGAATTTTCCTTCTTAATGAAGTTAAGGACAACATTAGATTCATTTGTCATTTCACGCCCTATGGAATTTGTCTAGGTGTTGTACATATAATTCAAACACTGAAAAAGATGACTTGGAAGCAAATACTAAATTCATGGCTAAATAATAAATCACTTGAAAATGCTATAATTTAGATATAAGACATGTTAACCAATTGTTTTTAGTACACATATGTAAGTGACTCTAAAAAATTATCTTTAGAGAAATGTGCATGCTAATTTGTCAATTTACATGTACATATTATATTATTGATATGAAAATTCAGTAAGTCCTTTGCAAATAATTGATTTACACAACACCAAATGATAATTAATTGATTTACAAAATACCAAATGTCTGTGTATACTTCAGATAACTTAGTATACCATTTACAAATTGTCAATATGTGTATGTATAAAGCATACACTTGAGTATGTTGAATTCTTATAAATTTCATAAATTGGACACATTTATTTTGTAACTTCACAATATGAAAGAAATTTATGGTTTTTCATTGTGTGTTAGTAACTGCCTTATGTTAGGAAGTGTAACTTTGACTTTGTATTTAAGATAGAATTTTAAAGGGTATCTTGAAATTGTGAAAGTGCTTAACAAATAAAAATCCCAAACATATCAAAGCAATAATGATTAATACAGCAAAACCCATAGCATTTTTGTACTCTAATTATGCTTATAGAAAGATGTGAAAAAAGAAAGAAGAAAAGAGGTCTTACTTTCATTGTTGGGTAGCTTGGTAGGTGTGAGTTGAGCAGAAGCAGATGACAACAAAAGTAAGAATGATAAAACTTGTTTTCTGCAACATAATAAATATTTTTATCAAATATGTAATTAATCTAATTTTATGAATTATTTTTACCTCTCTTTTAAGATCTAGATTGGTTGGATTAACCAAATGAACATCTTCTGGATAAGATAATCGCTAGCCTCTTCCTAGGTTACGGTCCTCAGGCATAGGCATAATCCTTCGTCTATCGTCTTCTAGTGCCAGTTAATGGAATCTGATTATTTTCAAAAGGGAAACGACATCAATATTCGTGTATATAAACTTAGCGTTGCATTGCAATTTGCAACTTGTAGTTGCATTTCTACTACAGCACGACAACTCAGTTGGAAAAACTGAGTTGCAACTGCAACTCAGTTTTAAAACTGAGTTTTAAAAATTGCAACTCAGTTGCAAAACTGAATAGTTTTGCAATTGATTTGCAATTCGTAAATAAGTTAAACTGATATGCAATTGCAACTCAGTTTTAAACCTGAGTGCAAACATGCTCACAAAATCTACTTTGAACATTTTATATTAGAGACTTCTAGTTGTATGTTACAACATACTTTAAAGATTAACATTACATAGTTTGAACTAAAGGTAGACAAGAGTATGATGTTGTAGTCATATGGAAAGAAGATAGCATGGATGATGAAACTCCATGCAATTGAATTTGCAGCTAAATAGATAATAGCTAACACAACTTCTATCCTTTCTTACTCTCTGCCCACTAACAAGTATTTTAGTATATGCACCGTACCTTAAACATAAGGATGATATACATGGTTGTACAGACATATTATATATTGATTTATAATTGCAGATATATTAAGTTACCAATATATATTTATTTTACATGAGGAAAATGAACCAACTTTCTTCACAATATTTTGTGTTGCTATTTGCATGTAGCATGATTCATAATGCAAAATGTCATTGGATGTTATATGGGTGTAGTGTACACACTGTAAGTGTGTATGGCCTGGTAAAATTATGTAATGGATCAATGGACCATTTGCATTTGCATGTCAATGTAATCATTGTAGTGTCAAAACAACAAACTATCACAATTAGGAAAATCTACCTTTCATATATACAAGTGCTGACAACCAAATAATAAACTTGCATCACAGTATCAAATTGTAAAACTATAACCTCTTACTTACTCTAAACATACAGCTTAAAACAACACTCTTCAAAAACTAACCATAAACTAAAAACAGATGATTTTTAACGATAATTGAAACAAGATTTTCTTAATTTTGGACAATTATAATCTCATATAAATAGACCCAAAACAAGTTCAAATATAACTGAATTTTCTATGCCAAAAAGAAAGAATAATTGCATACTAAAAAAATGGTATCAAAATCTTACTTGCTATTTGTACTAAGAACCCCCAATGTCATCACTTTGCCTCCGATGTCATATGAACCTCCGACGATGCTCACCTTCTTCGTCGACCGATCTCCACCCCCGCCGACGAGCTTGAGCGCCTTCTTCAATTCCTTATATGACACGAAATTTTCCACCACTGCCAGCGAGTTTAAGGATAAACCCTAAATTTAAAATAGTGGTTGTTGACCAACGAGCCAAATCTGAACCGAAGAGGTCAATTAAACAGGGAAAAACAACACGGAAGGTGGAGAGAGAGGACATACGAGAATGGAGGAGTAAGGGTGAAGTGAAGACGAGCGTTGGAGGAAGAATTTAGGAGGCGAAAGTAATTCCAAATTCCATTAACGAGGGTTTTATGGTAAAAATATGCTCATAAAAGATAAAATTACTAAACACTTTATTGTAGTTTGATGTATTTACGATATTACCGGCGTTTGTAACGGTAATAAGCATTGTAAGATTTTATAACAGTAATAATCGTTAGTAATTTATAACAGAAATAACTGTTACAAATTGGGACAGGAAAAATGTTACAAAATGGGCTATTTGGTGTAGTGCTAAGATAGTTAGGAATGTAAGCGAGAACGAGGCACTGAAGCGGTGGTCAGGATTCGAAGTGGATAACCGTTGCATTTTGAGAATGAATGGTAGGTTGTGTGTCTCGAATGTTAATGGGATTAGGCAGGAAATTCTAGTAGAGAGTCACCATTCTAGGTTGATGTTACATCCGGGGGTCACTAAGATGTATTAAGATATGAAGAGGACGTTCTGGTGGGAGGGCATGAAGAGAGATGTTTCTATCTTTATGAGTAGGGGTGCTAACTGCCAACAGGTAAAAGGTAGTCATCAGAAGACGGTCAGACTGCTTCATCATTTAAGATTCCAAAGTGGAAGTGGGAGCATATTTCTATGGATTTCATCGACGAATTGCCTAGGTCGAGGAGGGGTAACGAAGGTATGTGGGTTATTGTGGATTGATTGACCAAGTACGCACACTTCTTACCTGTTAAGACTACGAGGACAGCTTCTAGTTTGGCTAAGTTATATGTTAAGGAGATCGTCAGTTTGCATGGTATTCCTTGTGATATCGTGTGTAATAGAGATTTGATATTCACAAGCCAGTTTTGGAAGGGTTTGCATGAAGCATTAAGGTCCGAGCTTAGTTTGAGTACCGCTTACCATCCGTAGACAGATGGGCAAACAGAAAGAGTGAACCGAGTGTTAGAGGACTTGCTTTGAGCGTGCATTTTAGATTTGGAGGTTCGTGGGAAGAGCACTTACCACTTATTGAGTTTTCATACAACAACAGTTATCAGGCCGGTATCAGAATGGCACCATTTGAAGCGTTGTATGGAAGGCCTTGCAAATCTTCATCACATTGGGTAGAACTTGGAGATCATCTTGTGCTTGGGCCGGATATGATCTGAGAGGCATTGGATAAGGTTATTGAAATTCGAAAGCGAATCAAGGAAGTGCAGAATCAACAAAAGAGTTATGCAAATGAGAGGCGCGGAGGCTTAGAGTTCTCAGTTGGAGACTTTGTATTTGTAAAGATTTCTCTGATGAGAAGTGTAGTTCGGTTTGGAAGGGCTGGCAAGTTGGCCCCTCATTATATAGTATCGTTCCTGATTCTTGAGAGGATTGGTACACTTGCATATAGAGTCGAGTTACCAATTAGGCTATCAGGTGTGCACAATGTATTTCATGTATCGCATTTGCGTAAGTTTGTGCATGATCATTCGATGATAGTGGAACCGTCGCAGCAAGAGGACTTGGAGATTGATCCAAATTTGACTATGTTGAGGTAGCCTGTTCGTATTATTGATAGAAATACAAAGAAATTGAGGACTAAAGTTGTAAAGTTAGTTAAGGTACAATGGAGTGAGGATGCTCGGGATTGCACATGGGAAACTAAGGATAGTTTGAGGGAGTCTTATCCCGATTTGTTCTTATACTACAGTTTTCTTATCTTAGTTTGTATTTGAGTTGCAGTTTAGTTTATATATAGTTTCAATAGTGCTATATATATATATTTCTTGTTCTTTTATCTTCTTCGATTATCATTCTTGTTTGAATTCTGAGAACGAAATGTTCTAAATGGGGGAAAATGTAGTGACCCGGAAATTCGAACACTTCATCTTCGAACATCGATACATTTTAAGATATGTTTAAGTGTTATAAATATGATTTTATAACCTTATTTAACATCTTCTAATTAATAAATAATGATAAAAAAACTTGATTTTGAAAAGTATTTACAAAAATATATTTTTCGAAGAAAAATCGATAATGTGACCGAAAATCGGTTTATCGATAAATAGTTTTTCGATCGATATAAGTTGTTTGAACTATCATGCACTTAACTAATGATCAAATAAACAGAATAGCAACTAATTAACATACTCTCTTCTTTATAAAGCATGGAATAATCTTGAAGCTTACTTAAGGATAAGGGATAATATTATGAGAGGGGTAAAATGGTAAAATGGATAAAGGAGAAGTGACATAAAGTTGTCATAAAAAGAAGCAATTAATGCCATTAAGGTTTTGAGGGCTTTTTGATCTTTTCCCATCATCATTCCTATGCCTTTATAAGGAGGGGCACACTCCTAGGAAATATATCAAAAATATTCCAGAGCTTAAGAATAAATTTCAATGTCATCTTCTTCTTCATCTTAAATTCCTAAAGCAAATCATTTGCAAATAAATTCCAAATCACCTCAAATTTGGAGTGAGACCTTAGAACCAAATAACATCACTTTCTACCTAGTTAGATTGTGAAAAAGAAAAGCCAAACTCCCCCCACACATAGAGGCCATGAGCATCTAGAGAGGAAAGGAGGCTTGGAGAAGGGCAAAGCAAAGAAGAAAGAGGAAGGAAAGGAGGTTGCTAGCTTGGGTTTGGACTTGAGTGCTTGAGCTTGGTTGTTTGTTGGGTTTAAGGTGAGCTAACTCACTACTTGGATTGATAATATAACTCATATATGATTATTTTTTGTTTTGTTAAAGTTGTTTGAATTGTTAAATGACAAATGTTAAAACATTGATTTTGATTCTTGTTTTGAAAACAAGTGGGACATAGGATCCATATATGGATTTGAATGGAATTGTATAACATATGACTAAACCTTGGAACAAAGCATATAGGTTGTAGTTGAACATAGGTTGAGATATGACTTGGATTTTGAAAGTGCGCTTATAACGATAGTCGCTGTGGATACAGTTCGAAATTGCCTTGATTTTGGCAATTGTTATGGAACTTCATAGAGAAATACATAGAGATTTCTTGCCATATTTTACAATGTTTTATATGTATGATTATTGCTATCAAAAGCTTGAATAGTAAAAAGTTAAGTAACATCTCGAAAACGGCCAAGTGCAAAACTTTCCTGTTTAACCTTGATTTTTGGACTTCAATTATTTCAGAAAGGACTTTAAGTTTGTGCGATTTGTTTCATTCTTTTTAAAAGTATTGCCTAACTCATATTAGAGTATTTTAAAAGTAGTTTTAGATATTTATGAATTTTTATGAATTAGTTTTGAATTTTTAAAGAAAGAATTTTTAGAATAAAACATGTTCTTTTTCCAAGTTTTGTTGATTTTTCAAACCTGTTATTTTTAAGTAATATTTTGGATAATTGTTTTAAAACCTATTATAAGTATTTCCAAGTATTTTAAATGTTTTCAAAAAGGGGTTAGCAATTGCTTAATGACCAAATAGATATTTGTTTAATTACTTATTAGAAAAGTAGTTAACTATGATCAACACTAATAAGCCGACGAAGTAATCATATCTATTTGTGAGAGTTAAGATTGATGTCGAGTTAGGATAGAGCAATAGAGCTCTAAGCTACTAGGCTTCCCTCTTAATCAAGGAAAAGGTGAGTGAAAAATGTCGGACACGTGTTAATCGAGTTGATTTCTTATTGTTTATGGAAATCATTAATATTATACTTAATACTAAAAGCCGAGGAGGTAGACTTATGTATTTGTGAGATTCAAGAATGAAGTGTCTAGGCAAGGCTTCGAGCAACCAATGCCCAAACTTACCTGGCTTTACTTTTCGGCGAGGAATAGTTAAGTTGGAATGTCGGAAACGAGTTAAGCGTATGAATCATGATTTGTATAAGTAATTGTTTTGACTAGATAATCGATTAGTCAATTATCGAACTAGACCTAATTTTAACTTAGGAAGTTATCGAAATGTTTCGCAATTTCATACCAATAAGACCCTCCGGGGAGGAATATTGGTACGAAACGTCTCTAGCTTTCGATTACTTTTGAAAGAACCAGAATTGAGTTTACCGGAAATTCATCGATTGGTTTTGAAGAGTTCGGGATCGGTAAGAGTTCTACTTACCGAATACCACTTCAAAACTAGTATACAAGTTCTATGTTTGGAAGTAGTTGAAGAGGGGGATATATGTGGAGATTCGAGATCTGTTTAAGATGCTCGAACATACGTAAATGTTTGTGATCTATTCAAGATATGGGAATCCATGTGTGGTTCCGAGATTTATTGAAATAAGGGAATCCATGTGTGGTTTTGAGATCTTTTTGAGATGTGAGGATCCAATATGGGATTCATGTTCTGTTCGAGTGATGAAGACTCATGTTAAAGATGCCGAATGTAACCTCGACATCGGAAATGGCTTAAGACAGAGTAGGCTGCACAAACTGGGGTTTATCTGACCTGCGTCAGGGTATTATCAACTCCATATCTAGAGATACTTATCGATATTTGACCGGCGGGAGTTGATGGTATTTGGTTCCACATGGTTCATGTTTATGTTCGGGTGTGAGCCGCTTGTGTTTATCTTATAGTATATTTTATCTAAAGATATACGATGCTTGGAAGGTGCTTTCTGATCCTTGTGCAAGGAGATCCGCTTCAGTTTACAAGAGGCGTCTCCATGGAAAATCCATTATGTGAACGTACTTTAGTGGTTTTAAATGTAACATAATATGTTGTGGTGTGACCAATGTAAGCATTATAGCTATTTGATATCATTATATCCTACACCATAGGCATTACCTAACATGCTATGCACTTAAAGCGCCCTACCACTCCATAGCGTTTGAGGTGCGAAAAGTTGTAACGGAGATATATCGAGGATATATCAGGATATAACGGACGACTTTCAAAAGAGGAATGATGAACATTATACATTAAAAAGAGGAACAAGTATAACTTATTATTTCCCACCAAGCAAAACAAGTTATAATAAAGTAAAGATAAATAAAGTTGACACTTAGAAAGTTAGAACTAGTTATAATAACCAATAACGTATATCATTGTTACATCAACTTTGAAGTTACCATAAAACTCAAAAGAAAGACATCAAGCAAAATGCTTATTTATAAAAAAGAGGGATATAGCGGGGCAACAAAATCGAGGATATAGCGGAATATTGCCACAATATCGGGGATAATAGCGGATCCGCTATATTGGGCTGCTTTATAGAAATATCATTGCGCCAAAAGTCCGCTACGGGATATATCGGGGCAATATCGGGGAATTGACTGCATAGCTAACATGTCACTATATCAAAATTAATGAATGGTTGGTTTCTTTTTAGGGGATAACTGTTACAGAAATCCATACAGTCTCAATGGTTACTATTACATGTTGCATGTATCTCGAGTTTTCTCATACCAAACTTATATCTGACGTTTGGTTTTTGTTTTCCATAAATTCCTCATATACTTTTCAAGTAGGTTGAGTATCAGGTTTTACCTTGGATGCTTTAGAGTTCAGAAGATGAGCTCGAGGCTTCCATTATCTATCTATTTCTATTTCTATTGTACCATATTATCTATGTACATATATCATCATTGTGAGGACAGACAGTTATAACTGTCCAGGTTAATGATAGTACTTAAGTTTTGAAACTCCAAAAATCCTATATTCAGAGTAACCCTTTGTATTGTTCTTTTAATATTATAAATTATTGTTCTGCTCTGAGATTCTGATATTATGTTCTTCTTTTCTTGTTCTATTCATTTTCTTTTATTCTACTCTAACTTTCTGTCTCTTCGGCACATGGGTGCTCGGCACATGAATACCGTGGATGTATTAGTGTCGACATTCGAGGGTCGAAAAGTCGGGTTGTTACAGTTTTGATTTTGGTGACTATAAGAAAGTAATGAAATTAATTAACGAATAAAATTTGTATATTATAATAAATGAACATTTGTATTGTGTTCAATTTTGGAATTTTGGATAAATGTATATATGTGATATATTTGGAAAGAGAATTATTTAGACAAAGTAATTTTCACTTTTGGAAAATGCTTTGGTTATTCAAAATAAATTGAAAATGAAATAAGTAAGTTTAGTATAATTGGATTGTTGTAGATTCATCTTTATAGGAAATTGCGAGGACGCAATTTTGTTAAGAGAGGAAGCCTGTAACAACCCGTAGTTGAGAATTGACTATGTAATAATTAAATACTGAATAATGAATTTATTTGATATATTAGAATTACAATGTAATATTGGAATTAAAAAGGAAATATTGTGTAGAAGAATAAATTTTGATAATATACACTACACCAAAACAGGTGATTCCCAACGAGTATAACTGTCGCAAACAGTTTCAGCAACGCTTATTAGCGTCGCTGTAGGGGCGTCGCAATTTATTGCCAACGCTTATAAGCGTTGGCGAGTTTAGTTTCCCAACGCTTATAAGCGTTGGAAGTTTGTATTCGCCAACGCTTATAAACGTTGGTGTATATTAGTTAGCAACGCTTATAAACGTTGGCAAATTAACCATCCAACATTGTTTAATTTTCTATGCTGACGCTTATTAGCGTTGGTAAATTTTATTTGCCAACGCTTATAACGCTGAAATATTTTCATTCTCAATATAGTCAATTATTTTAACGTTAATAAACAATTAATAACTAATATGATATGCATTATTATACTACATTCAATAGGAACCCAAAATTTACAATATTCATGATCAAATAACAACATAAATTTCATAGTCAACTACTTCATAAC
The DNA here is from genome assembly GCA_030737815.1 of Allium fistulosum. NCBI lineage: Eukaryota > Viridiplantae > Streptophyta > Magnoliopsida > Asparagales > Amaryllidaceae > Allium > Allium fistulosum. The sequence goes on from CM060908.1 coordinate 332,400,641, forward strand.
AATGTCAACTACTTCATAACAAGTACAATACATAATTAAGTTGGTTAATTCAATACATAATCAACTACTTCATAACAATGCCAAATTGGAATACAAAAGACAACGTAAATTTCATAGTGAAATTATACAAATACCGAATACGAAACTCCGGCATATAACGAAACCTCCATCTGAAAAATCACATAACTTGTACATTCCATTTTGAGGACCATCATAAATTGGTGCATTCGGGAACTTTAAGGTAGCAGCTGCAATACAAGATATTTTTACAAGTGGACATATTATAAATGAAATAAATCATGCTTTTGTGACTTTAGTGCCAAAAAGGAAAACCCTATACCATATCAGATTACAGTCCAACCTTAAGTTGTAATGTGACTTATAAACATTTCTAATAATTGTAGCTCTCTGTATACATCCCTGCAAAACTATATAAACCCCCACATCCAGATCATAGTTTAACTAAGGAATTTTAATTTTAATAGGAACAAGAATGACATCAAATAGCTTATAGACTCAAATGGAAATTGTGTCATTAATCTGTCAGATATTCAAACTGAGGCTGTCAGCTATTTTAATGCTTTATACATTTCAATATATATCCAAAAGTTCAAATTATACTATGCAAGTTTCAAATCTACGACCTCTCGCGTCGAACTTGAAGTGTCTAACCATCAGAACATTGGTGCTCATCCTAAATTTACTCTTATGATCATTCTTCGATACTTCAAAAAAAATTAATTACATTTTCTGAATAAAATTATGATAGTAAGTTAACTGTACAATTTAGCAACAACATGTCGAACTAAAATGTGCAATTCAACGGCATACTGCCAAACTGAAATTTATAATTCGACAAGAATCTGTCAAAACAAAAATAATTTGTTTTGCCAGCCCCCACCATTCCATTATCAGAAATGTTCTTAATTTTCATTTGTTTAGTTCAAATTTAAACTAAACACACAATGGAATAAGTTGAAATTTGTTTTAAACTGACACTTACATATTTTTCCGCGGCACATGGTAGTATTTGTTTTAAACACACTTCTTCAGCTTGAGCTTGAGATTAGCTGTTGGTACTCGTTCAATAGCTTTGGCACATCATCCATGCGCAGCTGCAAATTTAAATTCCCATTTACAAGTTAAAAATTGCAGTGCCATTGATATGAAAATAAAGATTAACGATGCCTCTAATGATATTTTAGACTCAATCATGCAAGAAATAAACTACATTTCAACTCAATTGATATTGCTAACGTGCAAGCAATAAATTCCTTAATTTATAACAATGTACAAGGAAACATGAGAACACATTTCGGCTAAAAGAAAGAAAAGGAACAAAAGGCCTAGAATCAAACTATTATATGAATTATTTTTCACAAATTATACACTGTGACGGTAACAAAACAAACAAGTTATATTCTTGGAAATTTTAAAATTGTGCAAATATTCTCATACCTGTGAAGAGCTCTTCAAGTGAAAAAATCTGTGAACTTGCTGATGAGTTCTGATCTCAAAATGGAAACGTGCATCTTTGTGCACGTAAGGAGATTTGAGGACGCAGTAAACTCTTTTTTTGGTGGGAAGAGGAACTGGACCCATGGTTTTAGCATTTGTGTTCCTGGCAGCATCCATTATCTGCTTGCATGAGTCTTCTATTAATGGTACCCAGAACGACCTCAGCTTTATTCTTATTTTCTGCTTCGGTGCTAACTGTTCACGTATGAATCGCATATATATATTGAGTCAATTGTATGAACTGTTTCAGTCGAGCAATCAAAAGGAGCTAATAATACATAAGATAAGTTTCAAAAGGTTGGTTTCCTTCTATCAAACATGTGATATAAAACCAGAGATATATGCACAAACTGAATTAAGTAAAATTTTGGACACCGATATGATAGGCTACCTAGTTATCTAGTATGTGGACTATTGGTACAACAAACATGTGAAAGTATGTAGATTGACCTATGCACACAAAAAGTTTGAACGTGTACAATCAAAGAGGAACCCATGCTTTGGATTATAGAAATGATTAGGGCTGAATTTGTGGATATACACGATCAAAACAGTGATCCCCTATTGCGATTTTCACCGTAGGACACAGTACCACCATACAAGCATTTTGCAACAATTCCACAACATTACTTTAGAATACCAGATGATTCTGATAACATGTAACAAATGCCTATTCTTGTTGAGGAAAAACATGAAGGAATATTGTCTGTAGCACCATCCAAATACACAAAATTTGTGTTATATTTGGTATATTTCTTCTCAATCTTGGTTTTTCTTACCACGCCACTTACGTAAAATATTTGCATTTATCATTTCATCTATTGGGAAGCATAGAAACTGGAAAGAGGATTTCCCTAGGTAACTCAAAATAGAATTCATGCTAGGAATAAACCCGACAAGGACATAAACAAAACAAAATTAGCCCAGAAGTTAAGCCCAACATTACAGGGCCCAAATTGGACGGCCACGATTGCTCGATCACAATCGCTCAGTACTCCGCATGAAAACCACTTTAAATACCATAGCAGCATGGACCTACCAATTCAATTCTTTCTTTCTGAATGAATCCAAATGCAGGTAATTCTTTCAAAGGAGCATGTGTACAATTCCAATTCATCTTCCTCTAGTCCTAGATAGGTGTAACAAACCATTTTGACAAAGTTCACTCCTGTAAATTCAACCACGCTTTCTATGTTTCTGTCTCACGTGGATGTCTTCACTTCTTGTTAACCTTCCCTAGACTGATATCCTTTTCATTAATTCTAAATCAGAGCATGGGTGCTTTTTTTAAGGGACAGTTTGGCAAAAATTTCTATTAAGTTTCAAAATATACTACAATGGAAAAATGACAATATAGTATACACTACAAGAAAAAAAGAAAAAAAATCCATATGAAAATTAACGGCACTTTTTACCCATTAACACAGAAAAACAAAGTAGTTAGCATAACATAAAGTAGTCTTTAACTTGAATACATAACACCTAATGGTCTCCAACATGCATAAATAAGTTAATTTTATTGGTTTCAGCAAACAAATATAAGTTTCAGCAAATAAGTTAATAAGTTTCATGAAGCAAACAAATATAGGTATAAGTTTCATGAAGCAAACAAATATAGGTTTCAGCAAACAAATATAGGTATAAGCAAACAAATAGGTATAAGTTTCATGAAGCAGAGAAATATAAGTTTCAGCAAATAAGTTAATAAGTTTAATTTCCAACTTTCAGTTTCAAATTGATTGGTTTCAGGTTGCAACTTTTAGTTAATTAGATGAGTTCTTTTTGCCAGACCAGTTCACGTTTCATTACAGCTTCTATTGTTGCCAAAATAAGATAAGTAGTAGCAAAAATAAGACGAGTTCTTGTACTAGTTTCAGTTTCAGTTTCTACTTGGTATATATAAACAAGCTTATTAGAACTAGCTAACATATATTAAAGTAAATGAAATAAACAAGCTTTAAAGATGAATAGAAGATCACCTTCTTCATTATACAATGCACACATTTGCAAACAATGATCAAAGTTTGCATTAAAAAAAATAATCACAAATCCATTTCCCCTATTTAATCTTAAGGATTTACTACAAAAACAGTTTTTAATGCAAAAGTTATTGATGTTGTTACATACTGTACTACTTGACAAATCTTAACCGTGAGTTTGAGTTGTAAGCAGTAACACTTCAATCCGAACTAATAGCTCATTATATTTTTTAAAACAACGTAGTAAATTTAAATGCTCAATTTCTGATGAAAAACAGTAGGCACTTTAAATATCAGTGTCTGCTTCAATCTAATAACTTTATAATTGTGTTAAGTATAACTATATTTCATATAACGATATCAGTAGTTTGCACTAAATAACAATAATACAAGTTAGACCTTAATTTTATCACATTTAATTATATTGCTGTACCCTTTGAATATGACTTGCAATTTAATTAGTGATCTCAGTAAACTAAATTAGACCCTATTAATAACATAATTGAACATACAACGTACATGGGTTATTTATAACACCAAACATATTCAAGTTATTAATTTTCCCATGAGACCTTCTTAGAAGAATCGCGATTGCTTTGCTTACAAACAAACCCTAAAAATAGCTTTCAAAAACCAAATCAGTGGCATTACAAAATTACCAGAAGGGCTTGTCATCTTCCACTTGCGGTGTCCTTCGTGTCCTGGGTCTTGCAAGGTCAAGCGATAATGGAGGAGCTGACTGCAGCTAATTGATGGAGTCGGAGGAGGATGGGGCATTAGCGGTTTGATCGAGTCGGATAGGGATGGGGCGGTAGTGGTTTGATGGAGTCGGAGGGAGAGGGGCAGCAGCAGTAGTGATTTATTTGTGGGATGGAGAGAGCGATTTGGGGATTTGGGGATTTCGGGATGGAGTGGCAGGGATATTTCAATTAATATACGGAAGGAGTTTTTTCAGGTTATAACATAAGTGTGGCTAGGGGTAAGCGTGATATGTTATTCAATTACAATTTTGCCCTAGTATATTTCAATTAACTCCAATTAAACCAAGGCTTACAACGAAAATAAGTATCGCCGTATTTAAAAGTGTAAATTTTTATTTTCAATAACACTTATATTGGATAGCGACACTTATTAGCGAGACTAAATTGCAACCCATATAAGTGTCGTCAAATGGAAAAAAAAAGTGTTGTCAAATGACTGTTTTGGTGTAGTGATAGATTTGAAATTATTTAGTGAATGATTTAAATAAATAAAAAAGATTAATTAATTATAGAATATTATTTTATGAAATAAATAATATTTTTATTTATTGAAATAATTTTGGGAAAGAAATGGTTTATGGAATCGGGCTTATATTTTTTTTCAATTCATAAACCAAATGAAAGAAAAGAAAAGAAAATCTAGAAATAGAGTAAAGCCCAACATCACAAGCCTAATAACCCAAACCTCAAACTTAAGCATTCTGACTCTTCCATTTTCATTTTCCAAAGGGTTCAATTTCCTGACATTTCCATCTTTTGATATTTCTCCTTCATCTCTAGATATATCCAATCTTAGTGTTAACGGAGAGAAAAAGTAGAATAACCAAAATCTCATAAACTTTAAATTCCTCTTAGCAATTTAAATCGAAATAAACGTTAATAAATTCCCAAAAATCGCTAAACTGAAATATAAGCTTTTAAATAAGCGATATTACATATTATAAGCAAGAAATGAAAGAATTGATTGGAATTGAAGGAGGAGGGAAGGAAATTGATTTACAGGTTTTTGTTTTTACACAAGAAAATAACAATCCTCTTAAAAAAATTCTCCCAATCTACAACGAAATAAATGGTGCACCTACGGCACTAGCTCCACGAATTAGAGGAGAAATTTTGGTATGAATTTGGTATTGTGTGGTGGTGGTCGAAAGTAAGTGGTTCCGAACTAAGGTTAAACGTCGGTGAGGATTTAGGCGAAGTTAGGTCGAAGCGGCTGTAGCGCTGGACTCATGGTCAAGAGGAGCATCTCCGATGGGAGTAGTATGGAATGATGCGGTCAAGTTTTGGGTCGTGAGAATTTCATCGCCTATAGTAGAGATACGGAGAATGCATTTTGATTGAGTGGGCCCAGATTGTTAGAGACTGTGCAGACAAGTCGGGTTGGTAAAGAAGAGATGTTGACGAAGACGGGTGGTGTTTTCATGGACCGTGGCTCTGTTTCACCACGTTGCCATGCACGACGAAGGTGGTTCTGTGCACATATATATGTTGTAGGAGAAGAAGAAGAGTAAGAACCAGGTAAATGTTTTATTTGCGTGTATGTGCAGTGTGTGCGTATGTAAGTGTCTATGTGTATTCGTGTATATGTGTGTGTGTATGTGTGCGTATGTGTGTGTAGTGTGCTAAGAGTGTGAAAATGAAGTGTGTCGTGCAAGTGTATTCATAGAATGTTATGGGAGTTTTCCTTGGAGCGTGTGCGCGCCTATTATTGCATATGCAGGTGTACATGTTAATCAAAATAAAAGGATGCAAGCTAACTATTTTACAGCCAATCTTGTAAATAGGCTATTGTTTGTGTGCTCGAAAGTGTGAATCTGTGAGTGTGTTTGTCTAAAATGGAAAACAAGCATTTATATGTGACGTACGTTTGTACAGGCATTTATATATAGGAGAGTGGAAGTAGTACATGCGTGAGTGAGGGGAGGCAAACAGGACAATATAACAAAATGGACAGCAAGCATTTGTAATAATGGGCATATATTTGTTAAACTGTGGCAATTTCGTATTACACATTTCACAAATTTTAGTACCTAGCTGCACATAAATGGTGCACACGTTGATATCGTTGAAGCCTATATGCCCTCTGACATAATAAAGTAAATAGAATATTTATGTATCCTTTTAGATTTTGTGCCATTTATTAATTAACTACCTAGACGGTATATTCACACTTGGAAGCAATATTTTGTTCCCAAATCATTTTGGATTATCTAATGAAAAAAAAAGGATTTTCTAATGCTATTTATAAATACTAAATTACTATTTAATTTTATAAAAGATTGAGAAATTAGTTATTTATTTATTATCCTTAGTTAATTATCTAATTAATTCTAAATTATATATTTATTATCCTATTACAGGTATTGATTTTGTTATATAAAATTATATGTTATGAATGTTTCATTATGTATTGATTGCACTACAAGAAAAGCATATATTGGCAGCACAATATACCAGTGTCTCGTGACTATACGTCACCATTGTTCATTATCAGAAATAGAAACGAAACCGAAAAGGCTACTTCAATAAAAAAAATTCTGCTCCACCGCATCTCTTCCACAGCGATTCTAATTTTCTGCTCTAATTAGGGTTAGAGTTTCAAGTGCTTAATTATATATTAACCACCGACAGCTACCAACAGACTCCAATTATGTTTCAAGTCACTACCAGATGATATCACCAATGGGATAAACTACAAAGACAACAACCATGCCTTAAATTATCAGAAATAGTTGTAATGCTTCCATCGATGCATCACTACCACCTATTAGTTTCCAATGATCGTTGCAGCCTCGGTAAAGGTGAAGCCGAAGGAGTTTTGAAGGCAGATTAGATGGAAGGGCTGTAGGAAGAGGTAAAGTCAATGGATACAGTAAAAGTTAAATCTTACCAGTAATAACTAGAATATAGTTTATGGGATTTGTTTTATTTATGTTTATTCTATGAATCACTGCTGAAATATTCGATATTGCATCATTATCATCAAGTTACTGCAATTGATAACAATATGCATGCCATGTTTACTAATAAGTGGATTAAAATGCCTTATTTTTAAGTTTTTCAATATTAACTTCCACCATGTTATGTCTATCCATTTCACTTTTTTATTCCATAACTTGTATGTATTTTATGATTTCCAAAGCAATCAGAGTTTGATTACCATATTCTAAAAGCTTGGATGCCGATGATCGTCATTCATCATGTCATGTACTGTTACAAAATGGTAATTTAATTTAATTTATTGTTGTTTTTAATTTGATTTTTTTTCTTTTGTTGCATTTGTGAGTAGCTAATTTTTTTATAAATTTTTTGGCTATTTTATCAGTAATTCAATTTAGTTATTCCTCACCTAATTAAAATATATTTAAATATGGACCAAATGATGTTCTATAGCACAATTTTGCTAGCTTTCAATTGTGATTCAATTAGCCATTTTTACACGGATTCAATGGCCTTCAGTCTTTGTGAACAAAATTGGTCTACCTACATTATTGTCATGGAAAAGAATAAGAATGTATATAGATGTATATATGGGGTACTATTATAGTTTATGCTAGCCATGTTGATGACTGATCAACATATTACATACTTGTTACTTAATGTAGTATATTAATTTTCATTATTATTTCATATTGTTGTTTCTTTATTACTAAGATATTGTACATACTTCACTATTGTAGCTGTTTGCTTAAGCATGTTCAAAACTAATGTCATGTATGTTTACATTTTCTATAATTTAGTATGCATCGGTTAAACCTATACTTAAACAAAATTTTGTTTTATAATTCAATGGCCATTGTCCCGTTCAGTTATGCAAAATAATCACACAACATGACATATTAAGTTATTATAAGTGAGTGTTAAATAATGTGAGAGCATATAATTTTTAAGAGAAAGTGAAAAGATTAGAAGAATTTGCTGTTGTTAGGTGCTAAGATTAACTTATTTATACCGATAATGATCTTAGCCAAGTATATTTGTTAACGGAATGGATGTTATGTTTTACAAAAGAAATCCGTGCTACAAAATCATTTCTAATAGCTAAGCTCTAGATGAATTTCTGGTTGGTAAAGGTCCAATTCTTGATGAATCGGTAATTAAAATCCATTTGCATATATTTTATTTCTACCGATTTGTGTACTACTTTATATATAGATAATTGTTAAACTTGGATGCAAATAATTTGGGAATTAGCTTTCGTCTATCTGGGTGAAATTCTCATTTGTAGAAGGTTAAGAAATTTTCAATTTCATTATTTTCGATTTTAGATTTAGCATATGTCTACAAGGGGGATATAGGATATGAATAAACATATGTCCAGTTTTACTAAATTTTATTTTTTTATAAAAACTATTTAACAATTTTTTATGAATTACCGCTCTTGTGGTCTAAATCTTGCTAAGTTAAGAATATGTAGTACATGGCAGGGTTCTTAATTCATTCGATGCATTATCGTAGGCACATGCTTTAATACTCAAACTTCATGCACCGCTTTTAGACTGCCTCCAATTACATCAACTTGTTGTTGCTTTCATTGCTTGTTAATTACTAAAATTTCAGTAACCCTTCAGTCATTTTGGATCACTTCTACCCTATTCCTATTCAGTTAAGTGCACACTGCATTAAACAGTTCATGTTTTATTGCATCATGTTGTCTATTTTAGTTCATCTATCTTCTTCGGTTCAAATCACCTTGTTATCTTCATTAGTTCAGTTCACTTTCTACATACTGTATCACTATAAACATAGTTCAGCTCGACATATATAGTTAAAGGAGTAAGCATCATAGATAGCCATGCTGTTTTTTGTTTCAGTTTTGATCCCACCATGACAGGAGTCATGAGGAGTTCGATTATTTTTGGAAATTTGTAAGATTTTGGTGATCTGCAAAAGGGATTTTAATGGACTATTGTGGTCCACATATACATACATTTTTTTTGCTTTGGTGGGTTCAGTTGATTAACACTCGTTCCACACCTAACTAGGGTTGTTATATTGCTAGACATATATTTCTGCCTCGTTCGTGAGGTAGCTTAAAAAATCCCTTTCCTACATCAACATTCTTGCTACTTACTCTGTATTGATTCCATGGTTTTCCACCTATAACACAATAAATTATATTAATTATAGAATAAAGCAAGCAACAACTTGACTTCAACTTTTGAATTTGTACCTAAAAGAATTCATATTCCTCGCACGCTCTTTTCGATTTCAGAAGGACTTCTTGTCGCATTGGAGTAAGCAATTGTGCAAGATCGATTACGGCCAACTTCAGGTTTTAATAGCTTGTATAACACTGTAACTATTGTTCATGGGTGTGAGTTCTTCTTGTGCATGATAATCCTATGGACATAGATAACAAAAGAACTGTGTTTGAAATCTGGTAGCCTATGTTTATTTAGTAGCTTATGTTTATTCATCAATTTAAGTTTACATAGGAACTTAGTCTATTTCATGTAAGATCCACCATATAAGCTTATTCTAATGATTTTCAGTTTTTAAGAGACTGATTTCGTAACATATAATAAGCAATACAAATCTTCTTCATAAAATGATGGTAGAGTACTTTCAAACTGAACTAAAGATACCATTCGTCTTCTATTTCAAACAAAGGTACAATGATTCTTCACTTAGCAATAGCATACATTTTAAAGTAAGACACAATGTTCTGCATTGCGATAACATGTATAGTTTCATCCTTTTCCGCTTTTCGAAATATTTTAAGATCTCCATTATTATAAGGGTTATGTCCCTTTGTATTATAGCTTACTCTTCCTCTTCCTTTTGGCACGTTTAACTCTTGCATTTAGTGATCTAACTTCTACTTCTGGACCTTACTTCCTACAAACAGGTACATGAACGCAAACATTAAGAACATGATATCACTACTCTCTTATAGATACTTTTCTACCTACTTGAATCTCATACCTCTCCACATATTTCTCGAGCCTAAAACTAAAATTTATTCTATATTTACTATCAAACTGTGAAATACTTGATTATCGTTTAAGAAATGCTTAAACTTGTTTTAATAACGAAAGTAAGATGCTTCTTTTTAATTTTTTTATGTATTTACATGTGTTTGTCTGCATATGAATTTGTTGGTTGAATGGGTTTCTCAGATTCTTATCTAGGTCTGTTTAGTCCATGATTTAGTCCATCGTAAATGTATAGATCACGTCAGATGCAATCCTAAAATATTTATAGGATCCTGACATTATTCCAAGAATAATAAACAATGTTATGATAGAGACAACTTAATAGTTGTCCTATCTATGACCAAACAAAAAACTATTACGATAAATTATAAGTGAACACATCGCTTATTTTGGAGCAAACAGAAGCATTGGTTGACGTATCATAATGCATAAAATCAACTTGCATACTTGAAAGTTCATGTCACTGAATATCACAATGCAGTTTTACATATTGCTATGTCAACTATGGATCTCCTATTTGCTGAATTCCGAATGTTTACTTCCTGCTAATTTTTAAAAATTATTTTCGTATTAATATCTATTTATTATCAAATGTATGCACTGTTGAAATAGGACTATAATGAAAATGGAAAGCTTACACTGTCCGAGTTTTCTGACTTGATTCAAGCATTTGGTAAACAAGTAGCAGCTTCTAAGGTCTAATGCATTTCTGAGTGAAATTTGGTTAGCTTTATCCAAAATTTTCTATGGTATTTTAACCTAGCCAGTTTATGGTTCTAAAAAATGCATATTTTTTCTTTTATCGGAAAGATGAACTTTTGAGGAAAGCAAATGAAAATGGAGATGGCAAGTTGGACATTAATGAGTTAGCGATGCTTCTTGCTGTTCGACAAGAATAGTAAGAGTTTAATGATTTTATATATATTAGACGAGGGAACTGGAAATCAAATAATGATTGGAGGACTTTTAACAAGCAAACAAGCTTCTTATGGGTGAGGAACATTGCTCAATTTTTCTGAGGTGCTTTTCTCATATATAAGAACAAAACTTATTTGCACTGGCCATCTACTTCTGTGTTAATGGATGACCTAAAATCTGGATCTTGCGCCTCACATAATCTGGTAAAAAGATAATCATACATGGCATGGAAATCCTAAATTTTGAAAAACTTTAATCTGCTCGTCTCTACCTGTAGTAACAATCACTGCTATGTGGAGATAATTCAAAAGGATGTTGTGCTTATATTGCATATATCATAGAAGGACTAAAAAAAGTGCATGACTGGCGAGATATTATGATATATCAAAAAGGGAACGGTTCCCTTTTCAATTCACCTTCCGCAATTGCCGCTTTGGTATTGAATACAAATGAAAATAAAGCCCTCAACTATTTATATGCACTCATGAAGATATTTGTCTATTCAGGTTAACATTAAATCATAACCTATATATTTTCTTGAATGAATATACCACACTATTTTTTTTTATGCTATGATTATTGCTTATTTCTTACAGTTCCAATTATGTATCCTTCAACAATATATGCTCAACTTTGCATTATCGATGATCTTGAGAGATTTGATATCTATATGTATATATTTTACATCGAGATCAAAACCATTTTGGATAAAATATATAGGTGATTACCAAGAAATCTCTATATATAAAATGAATATACACTAGTGGTGCATATTTAGTTTTTTTTGATAAACTCTTCTATAGGTCAAATTTTATTATTTAGTACAGTTCAAAAAATTTATATTAGCAACCAATAGTAAAGAGGTTAGCTCTCATTCTACCAAAAGGTTCGAGTACTTATTTTTCATAAGCACAAATAAGAATATGTGCTCTGGTACAGATTCATATACTGCATGTAATATAAGATGTACTGGAAATAGTCACTATTGCTTATGTTTTAGATGTTGGTTACAAAAGGATGAGAAAATTATTTCAAAAGCAATGTTGTGTTCTTGCATTACTAGTACTAAATCAATGTTGCTTCTAGGACTACTGAGATTCGATGAAGTGGGCAGTTTCTCTTCAGGCCATGTTGTTGATATCACTCTAGCAGCAAAAGGATTCATGCTTTTAGGACTACTAAGATTCATCTAGAGTACACTCAATCTTCACACGAGTTGCTTCATTATATGTGCATCTTATATAGTCTGGTAAGCTCCTTTATATGTGCAGTCAAATTAAGTTTATAATAATAATAATAATAGTAATAGTAAACTATAATTAGATAAAAAATAACTTAGTTTATAATAATCATAATAAATTAACTAAGTCAACTATGTTTTATAATTATTAACAATAATAATAACAATAATAACAAAAACTAAGTTTATAAAAATTAACTAAGTTAACTAAGTTTATATTAGTACTAATAAATTAACTAAGTTTAGAGTAATAATAATAATAAATTAACCAAGTTTACGAAAAATTTATAAGTGTGAGATAATTTATAAAAATTAACTAAGTTAATAAAGTTTAAGTTTAAGATAATTTATAAGTTATGTTAATTAAAATATAAGTTATAACATTTAAGTTTTAGCAGTTGAGATAATTTATAAGTTTAATAATTATAATAATAACAAACAATAGTTTGAATAAATTAACTATGTTTTATAAAAAATAAATATGTTTATAATAATTAACTAAGTATTATAAAAATTAACAAATTTATAATAATAATAAAATTTATAACAATAATAATAATACTAATAGTAATAATAAAACTGTTTTTGATAAAATTAATTAAGTTTGATAATAATTTAACCGATTTTTATAATAATAAACTAATTTTTTTAAAAATTAACCAAAATTTTAAAAATTAATTGAGTTTAATATAATTTAACTAAGTTTTATAACAATTATAATAATTTGTACAAATTAATTAAGTTTTATTAAAATTAACTAGGTTAATAACTTTTTAAAAATTAAATAAGTTTATTATAAAAATTAATCAAGTTTTATAAAAATATAACTAAATTAACCAAGTTTTATAAAAATATAACTAAATTAACCAAGTTTGTTATATTTAAATATGCAAAATAGTTTCATAATCATTTGTTGATTGTTAAACCTGTCAACATGTAAATAACTTTTTAGGAGTAAAGACCAGCTGTACGAAAGAATTGTGGGCAATGAAGTAATGAATATGGCTTTAATTGTTATATATATTATAACATTTTGTTAGTACTTGTTGTGTAAACTTATTTATTAATGGTTATGGAGTTTATGTGAATTTGCTCATTTTGTCTGAAAACTATTATCGAAATGGTTGTAGATATCATATTTGATTAAGTGATTAACGTGTTGTTTCAATTGTTTAAATATATGATTATGTGATTGGTTGATTGATTGTTGATTTTAATACGATGATTATGTGATTGATTGCTGATTTTAATAAGTCAATTATGCAAATGATGGTTGGAAATGATACAAGCCGCTAATAGGAAACGGTTGCTGGACAGTATGCTGCAAAACAGTTAATAAATTTTAGTAGTGTTTTAAAAACGATATGAAAATAATTGTAAACGGTTGTGATATATTTTCGTAGCGTCGAAAAAACGCTATCAGAACATTTAGCAGCGTTTCGGCAAAAGCTGCGACACGACATGCTATTAAAATTCTGAAACTTTTTGTAGGGTTTTTAAAGTACTACGATATGTCAAGTTTTAGTAGCGTTTTCTACAACGTTACAAAAAGTTTCAGACTTTTAGTTGCATGTTGTGTCGCATCGTTTACCGAAACCCTACTACAAGTTATGGTAGCATTGTTTCAACTCTACGAAATACCTTTTCTGGTGTAGTGTTGTTTATTTATATTTATTTGGAATAATCTACTTTATATTAGTTTCTGATTTTTGATTTCTTATCTTCTCTATATTGATTCTAGTGTTGTGAGTGATATATCATTAATACACACACACACATATATATTGAATTGAATTGTAGAATCTTTACGAAAGACTGTTTGGAAAGTATGATTTGGATAAAACATATTCGAGAGTAAAGAAAGGGTAAGCCAAGATGTTTTATTGTATCAAGGAATGCTCTAGATATAATAAATTTTCCCTATATGGTTGGCAGCTATAAGAAGAATTTACTTTTTCATGGAACTTGGAAGTTAAAGGAGTTGTTGTACTAGTCATAGTTGAAAGAACACGAGAAGGATAATCTAACCTATGATCTTGAGATGGCAGCTATTATTTTGCTTTCAAGACTTGGAGGTGATTAAGTTATCTATATATTATAGGTCCCCAAAATATTATTTGTTTAAACATCGCTGGAAGAGGAAGAAGACTACGATTACTTGTGGGTGGGTGTCATTGATCCGACATTTCGGGTAACATTACGCCGTGCATGTTATTTTTGGCTTGGGAAGTTATAGATACCAGACATGTTGTTTTTGACTTCATGAAGTATAGGTAACCAAGCAAGTAGGTTGTCGTCTTATAGTATACATTGTATGGCGATGTTTATAAAGTTAATTGGTACTTGAGTTGTCATAGCAACTACGAATATGTTGTTGGAGATGAGGTGACAAGAGTTCCATAAGATGTTTACTAGGCCAGACATCGTCCATTTTAGATTCTCCTAGATGAAGTTTTTAGGTAAATTTTTATGTCAGAATTTGTCATTATAACTACTGGATTAAAATGGTAAGGCACCATTTCATATTGAGTTGTCTCGGCCATAAAATAGTTAGAATAGAATGGTGGGAAGTGACATTTGGGAAGGAGGTCCCATTGATGGGATGACATTAAGGAATGGTAAAATTTTAGAAGTTTGAACTATAAAGGATATCCAAGATGGAGTTAGAGTCAAGATTGTGCAAGGACTGGTTAATTCAAGGGTTTGGGTTTCTGTTAGGAAAAAGATATTTCTACTTATAAGCAATGAGAATGCGAAGGCCATTTTCATAAAAAAATAAGACTTAGAAATTTTTGGTAAGATTTAAAGGAAAGAACAATATGATTCTTTTCAATCATCCCTCGGATTAGAAGAAGGTTATTTAAGGAAATTCATGAAAGACCAATTTAGGATACATAGTTTGCGTTGCATAACAATTGTCTATGAAAGATGTATCGCTTAGGCAGGCCCGGTTCCAGGGCTAGGCCTGGCAAGCGGCTGCCTAGGGCAACCCCCCGGATGGGGGCAACAAGGTGGAGAAACAAGAGGTCCAAACAGTTTGGTATTTAACAAATAATACTTTATACTTTAATTGAAAGCAGTGCCAGTGCAGTGGTAGGGGGCACATTTTCCTGCCTTGAGGTTGTAGGTTCGATACCCATCCCAGTAAGATTTTGCATACTTTCCAGTTACCTAGGTTCCACCATAGTAATGTTTTTCAATATTTTCGGTTTGCCTAGGGCAACCCATTCACCCGAACCGGCCCTGCGCTTAGGCGATTACTGTCAACGCTCAAATGAACATTATATTACAATTTCATTTAAATGTAGGATTTCACTTAAGTTTAAGATTTTCATTTAGGTTTGAGTATAAAAATTGACCAAGCTTATCCTAATAGAATATTTGAGTATTTACTTTTGGAACTTAGGATAAATCCTTGTAAACATGATACTTAGGTACCACAATTGTTGAAGGATTAAAGAAACCAATCATAAACAAAATAAGATGGCTTAAGTCGAATCAAAGTGGAAAAGAAGTTATGCTATTTTCAACAATTTAAGAAATCACTAGATTTGGATACCCTTGCATGAAATGGAGAAATAGAGAAAGAGCTAAGTATAAAATACTAAAGGAGAGGACACCATCCACTTTTTGGATGTCTTACCTTAGTATCTAGAAGAAGAAGTGATCAGGAATACTATCGGATGATTTAAGACAATGTGTATGTGTATTGAGGATTGCATAAGGCTACAGTTCCATTGGAGCATACTTATGCTCAAGCTTACATAATATGGTGTATGTCGACATTATATTATTTGGGTTAGTAGCAAGGATTGCAGAGGGTTACCTATGCACTCACATGTGTGTTGAAGTTACATGCCATTAGTAAAGATGATAAATGTGGTCGAAAGAATGATACACTAAAGAGTACTTGGGAAAGTGGAAGAGATAATCCGATCTTTTCATCTTGACTCTTTACTGAAAATCTTTCCGTAGAAGGAGGGAGAAATCATATATTGATAGGAGACATGCGGAGTGGAAGTTTGCAGTGGTGACATGGTCTGTGTGAGCATCTTGCCGTTTAGATACGTTATTGGATTGGTAGTTCGAAAAAGTTAGCACCGAGGGTTGTAGGGATTTTTCTAATTTTGGATAGAGTAGGGAAGTTAACCTATGGAGCGGAGCTTCCTGGAGGGTTGACGGGAGTTCACAATGTTTTCATGTGCCACATTGTGGAAGTGTTTATACGATACATCAACCGTGGTCGAGCTATGTCAGTTAAGAGAAGTCAAAGAGGATAGGTGGCTCACTTGTTTGTCATGCACCTACCCGCATCATTCGGCATGGGATAAAGCAACTTTACATTATAATAGTTAAACTGGTTTGAGTCGGTAAGGAGGCGGGCCGGTTGAGAGTATATGGGAGCCCGAGGAGAAGATCCGAGCTACCCATCTAGAACTCTCCTCCAGTATGTTTCCATTTTAGTTACATAAGTATAAATTATTTGTGTTTAGGTTCTAGATTAGTATACCACATAGGTAGAGACCATTGTATGCTAGGAATAGATGTGAATGTGTTATTAGGACCTGTTTTGGATAATGGTTGTTAATGGATACTAATGGATGTGTTCTTTTATTTTCCTTACCCACATCATACACATTCTTGGTTAGCATACACTCAAAACATCACTTGTTTTATTTTATTGAGGTATATGCACATGGTTGCTGGATATGGATTAAATGGTTGTGCGTACATGTAGAATTGCAAGTATATTTACATAGGATGTTGAATACATCTTGGATACATGGCATGAACACTTGCATTTCAGGAGGACGACTAGATGAGGAGATCGCCTACTCTTTGCATTAGTATAGGTTCATGTGCATTCCACATTTGCATGTACATACTGCATTAGAAATTTAACTAAGGACAATAATTTCCAGCGGATGATGGATGATTAGATGGTTGTAGTTATTTATTATTGCACGCACTAGTTACATTTTTCCATCCTTGGAGATTTCGGGGATGAAATCCATTTAAGAGGGATAATGTAACACCCCTAAAATTTAGGAAAAAATTTAATGAAAGAATTAAATTAAATATAATAAGGGAAAAAATATAATTTTTATAAACATCCTAATTTGACTATGAAACTTGGTCGTTGCATTCGTAATGATTTTCCGGACGATTTTTATATATAACACTTTGATATCGAAACTAATATGAAGAAGTTATAAACGTTCGAAAATTTGTAGGTTAAGATAATTAAATATATAAATTTGGAAGGAAAGAAATGTAAAGAAACTAATTAATAGAAAAAAAACAATGGTTGACACCTTGGAGGATCGTCGGTCGACATGTAGCGGTTGACCTGTTAGGACCCAGCGGTCGATGTAGCAAGTCGTATTTTACGTAGCGGATGATCGTAAAATATTATTTTTAAATTCATATGAGGTAGTGTAACTCTATAACTTTAGGAAATGCCCATTAGTGACATTTCCTATATTTAGTATTTTTCCAGATGATTTTACCCCTGAAAACTTATATCGTCCATAACATTTGATAAGAGCCGAACTAGCACTTGAGACAACATCCATTCGAAAGATATGATGGTTTCCCTTACTGTAGAATGATCATAATAGCGATTTTGACTTTCTGGCTAAGGGATATGGCTATTTGAAGACTGACAGTTTTGGAGTAGCTTATTGGGTAATTAGTGAGTTTGGGGGCAAGCCCACTAACCCATTTCAGGTTTGGACACTTTAATGGCTGAACCATCATCCTCAAAACACTTTTACACCTTCTCTTTTAGATCTAAGCATCCATAACTCTTCCTCTACCCAAAACCTTCTCTTTTCTCCTCTAAATCAAGTCCAAATCATAGATTATGTTAAGATTAACAAGAAGATTCATTATAGACCTTAAATGTACATTTTTGGGAACAAAATTTTCACCTTTGCTATTCATTTTCAAATTTGCCTCGATTTGCATACAAAACTTCACTTTTTGGGGTTTTGGTGAGTGTTTTATCATCTCTCGCCTTATTGTATATGTGTCTGTAGGTTTTGGCATGTTTTAAACTCATTTTGAAAGTCAAAATCACATTTTGGAACTATTTTTAAAGTCAAACCTGAAGTAAAACGAATTTAAAATATTTTTAAGTGTTTTAATCATGTTGGTTTGATGTGCGGTTGCCTTAATGTGTGTTAAGCTATATTAAATACACTATATAGGATGATTTGCAATGAATTATTGTATATTTGCATGCTTAAATGATTGAATGTCATTTGGTGCATGTATGGTGTTGTGTAAATGCTTTTATGGTTGAAAGGCTTATCGTAGCGACTTAGAGTTAGGAAACCCTGAAACTGGGCTTCGGTAGATCAACTCAAGATTGTCGGGAGTTATATCGTTGCATATGGAATGCACAAGGGTTAGAGAATGGAGCGTAGCGGGGGAATCAACATGAAATTTGGACTCAGCAAAGTTATAGAAAATTGGTTCGGCCGAGGCATTGGTGCTTGGCTTGGGTCTGGTCGGTGCGATTAGCTCGATGAGGTAGATGGTCCAGTGACTAAACAACGAATTTGGTTCGGTGGTTTGATGATTTGGTGAAGGAACAACGAATTCGATTCGGTGGAAGGGTGAAGGATTCGGTTCGGTGGTCGGGTGAAGGATTCAGTTCGATGGTCGAGGGCGAAGGTGGGTTGACGGCGCAGGGTTGGTTCGACACTTGGAACTTAGCTTGGTTTGGTCATGGATCAGGCCGGCAGGAGTGGAGCATCGAGCTTGACTATGGGCTTTGGGCATGGCGAAGGCGTACCACGATGCAGGTTCTAGGGATCTTCGACGAGTTAGTGAGGAGTAAGGATGGATGACCACGGGACGACTCGAGATGACCTTGGGCTTCGTGCAGTGACTAGTGAGGCAATAACATGATGCTTCGATGTCGATGACATGATGACTTTAGGACTTAGTACAATGACTCTAAGACTTACGATGGGTGTCTAGAGGTGTTCCGAAGATGGCGATTTAACGATGGGATTCGTGACGGTGATCCACAAAGGCAAACTTAATAATGCGGGCTTGCGAATGTGATTCGCGATGGTGTCCTGCTGTGGAGATAGCTGTGATGGAATAACAATTGAGTTCCATTCTGGAGACGGGTGCAAAGGGATCATTGATAACTTCGAGGCTTCCAATGTGCTCATAAAGAAGGGGCATGTGGGGACGCCCACTCGAATCTACGATTGTGTCCGGATCTAGCGATGGTAGATTACCCTAGGCTTTGCAATTGCAGGCCTGGTTCCTAGCCTTTCAGAGTGGCATGGATTCAAGCATTAATGGAGCTGGGATTACGATTGGGTCTCTGGTTTGTGATTGTGCTAGCCGAGTTATCATATATCCAACACACACGAGTGATAGTAAGGATTATTTAATGGATGCTATGGTTGTCATGGTTATTTATCACTCTAGGGTGTCACATGATGAAGGTATTCTGACTGTATACCTAGACACTGGATAATGTACTTCCATTGTGGTACACTTACATGGCTTTGATGATAAATTAGCATATATCGACTGTTATGTGCTAACTCTTTGGATGTAGGGACAGGTCAGGTATGGCTCTATGCACCATATGTCTATATTTACTATATATGATTTTTATAGTATTGTTAAGATGATGTATTGCTCGCACCAAACTGTTGTCTGACTCGAGGTTTTATGCTTTACTTCTTATTACCTTGGGTACTCTTAAATGAGTAGATTAGGGATAACAGGTCTGCATAGCGCATGGAGCTGTATGGAGTATAAACAGGAGGCTACGCTTTCATATATTTATATTTGGAGCTTGCTATCGCTTATACTCCGTTATGTAGTACTACGGAGCTATGGCAGTACTTATATTATAGAGATAGTTTTAGGGTTTATTTTGGAGACTTGGGATATATAAACTCTTTATTTTCAATTTTTGTATAGTCTATGAACCTGTTGCACCCTGGTGTACTTACTTATGGTTCATTTGATTATATCACCTCTCGCTTGTTTTACATCTATATTGTTATATTATATTTGATCCATGTGTTATGAGATGTTCTACAGGTTCTGTGCTAGATTTTCCCTTCTCTATATCCCTGGCTGTTGCCCTCCATCGGTCGAGTAACTCCACAACGCAATGCAAAGGTATATTGGGTACCGAAGGTGTAGGGCGGTCATCACATTTGGTATCAGAGCTTAGATTGCATAGGTGACCTAAGTTTATACTAGGATCCATTAGAGATAAGGAAGGAGCTATCACCTTAGAATGGATCTAGCTATATATGACATAGCGTACTTGTTATACTTTGGTTTTCAAAATTGTACAGTAGTACATATATATGGCATAAGTCGCATTGCATTCATGGACACTACTTATTCCTTCTAGAGAGACTGATCATTCTTATTACAGCTTACTAGAATGAGTCGGCTAACAAGGAACGCTGCTAGGAACTCTATCTTTGAAGTTGAGAAGGGGGCAGGATTAGGGGATGATAACCTCGACTTCCAGAGCACGTTTACTGGGATGGTGCAAAATATGCTTCACGATGCCCAAGTTGCTCCTGTTAAGCTGTTGGTGCTCCAGTGCAAGCGCCGAGGGTTGACTTCGCAAAATTGAGCGAGGATTTCTCTACTTTTGGTGGCAAACCATTTCTTGGAACAGAATCAGTCGTTGAAGTGCAGGATTGGTTGGACACTTGCGAACGCATCTTTAGAATATGGAGTTAGAGGATGCGATGAAGAGGAAGCTGGCCTCTAGATAGCTTTAGGAAATGGCTATAGGGTGGTGGAATGCCATCAAGATTACTACTCCTGTGGACCAGATTACAAGGGAGTAGTTCAAGGAGAGATTTGGAGAGAAATATATACCAACTGCTCAGAAGTCGGTGCTCTTTCGGAAGTTTGCTGACTTGAGACAGGGGAATATGTCCTTGTCAGATATGTGGCCAAGTTTGACACACTGTCAAAGTACGATCTATCTTTTATTAACACTCTACTCAAGAAGAATAAGAAGTTTATCATGGGCTTGGATGATTATCTTGGGGAAAAGCTTGTGGATCATAATGATGAGACATTTGAGAGGCTGGTGGAGAAGGCTCTTCGACATGAGAGTCTATATCCTAAGCCTAAGTTGGTTGTTGCTCGCAATGATAGGCAAAAGCCGCAAGCTAGCGGGGGAGGCAAGAGGAAGTCGGAAAACAAGAAGAAGAAGCAGTTTCAGAAGGGTGGTCAGAAGAAGGGCAAATGGGAACCTACTTGTTATAATTGCAGGGAGAATGGCCGTCTTATCAGAGACTTTAAGAGGGCAAGAAGTGCTACAACTGCAACAAGCCAGAGCATATCAAGAAGGATTGTCTAGAACCGTCGAGGAATAAGCAAGTTATGTCTGCTTACGCTTTGAACGCTGTTCCAACTTCGTCGACTGCTCCATTGGTGAAGGAGAAGGGGAAGAGCCTCATTATATAGGGTATGCTTTCTATTTTCGATACACATGTACGTGTTTTATTCGATACAGGGGCTTCACAGTCCTTCATATCTAGTGATTTGGTAGATAGATTGGGATTGAGACTTGAAATTGTTGACCAACCCTTGATTGTAGTGAACCCAGTTGGAGGCTATACTAGCCATTGCATGGTTTGTCGAGACCTAGCCTTATCGAAACATGGGTTTGTTTACTTGTGATTGCTTTTTTTGGGTTTTGAGGGGTTCGGTATTATACTGGGGATGGATTGGCTGTAGAGGTACGGAGTAATGGTGGATTGTAAGAGACCGTTGGTGACGGTAGGGATGGATGATGGGTGTAGGTTGGAGATAGGCTGCCTACCTAACCATGATGTGATGGTTAGCTTTCTATATTCGCTCGAGATCAGCATAACAGGTTGTCATTTGTGCTTATAGCGAGAGAGTATTCCGACATATTCGAGGAGGTGATCTGATTACCACCACATAGGGAGATAGAGTTTCGTATAGATTTGGTAAAGGACGCCAAACCAGTGATTATGCATTTGAGGCATATGGCACCCAGAGAGCGAAAGGAGTTGGAGGTGCAAGTGAATGACTAGTTAAGGAAAGCGTTCATTCGTAGGAGCATATCTGAATGGGGCGCACCTGTAGTATTTGCCATTAAGGCAAATGACTCTCTGAGGTTATATGTAGATTACCCTGAGCTAAATAAGGTGACGAAAAAAACAAGTACCTACTCCCGCATATTACTGACTTGTTCGATCAACTCCACAGTGCTAGGGTGTTCTCTCGATTGGATCTTATGGCAGGGTTTCATCAGCTGAGTGTGGCAAACGAGAATATGCTAATTACAGCGTTCTATACACCATTTGAATTTTATGAGTGGTTGGTTATGTCGTTCGAGCTAACCAATGCACCGACATACTTTGTTGATCTTATGAACCGTATTTTCAAGGATCAGTTAAATAAGTTTGTACTTATATTCATGGATGATATCCTCGTTTATTCGAGGATGGAGGAAGAACACAAGGGGAATTTGAGGATTATGCTCAAGGTGTTGAGGAAACACTGATCGAAGGCAAAATTTTCTAAGTGTCACTTCTAAAGGAGGGAAGTGCGATTTTTGGGTCACGTTATCTCCAAGATGGGCATTACTGTAGATTCGGTGCAGGTGACAGCTGTGTAGGACTTGGACCGACCCAAGACCGCTACAGACATGAGAAGTTTCCTTAGCTTGGGGGGATATTATAGACGTTTTATCTAGGACTTCTCTAAGGTAGCAGCATCGTTAACCAACTTTACAAAGAAGAATTAGACTTTTATTTGGGATGCAAGGTGCGAACACACGTTCATAAGTTTGAAGGAGAGGTTGATGAGTGCACCGGAGTTAGTATTCGAAGCGGGAATGAGGAGCTTACGGTATACACAGACGCTTGTGGTACCGGACTTGGTGCGATGTTGATGTAGTGGGGAAAGGTTGTCGCTTACACTAGTCAACAGCTGAAACTGCATGAGAGAAAGTATCCGACTCATGATTTGGAGTTGGCAGCGATAGTATTTGCTTTAAAGATATGGAGGCATTATTTTCTTGGGGAGAGGTTCGAGTTGTATATGAACCACAAGTTGTTGAAGTATCTATTCTCCCAGAAGGATCTTAACCTTCGCCAACAATGATGGTTGGAGTTCCTGACCTCCTATGACTTCGACATTTCCTATACACCTAGTAAGGGGAATGTGATCACTGACGCACTGAGTAGAAAACATGCCAGCTTGGGAGCGATGTTCCTATAGTGGAAGTAGTTGGAGTTTATCGCTGGCCAGTTGAAACCACATAAGAGGAAGTATCCGACTCACGATTTGTAGTTGGCAGCGATAGTATTTTCTTTATAGATATGGATGCATATTTTCTTGGGGAGAGGTTCGAGTTATATATGAACCACAAGTCGTTGAAGTATCTATTCTCTCAGAAGGATCTTAACCTTCGCCAGCAGCGATGGTTGGAGTTCCTGGCCTCCTATGACTTCGACATTTCCTATACACCTAATAAGGGATATGTGATCACTGACGCATTGAGTAGACGACTGCTAGCTTGGGAGCAATGTTCCTAGAGTGGAAGTAGTTGGAGTTTATCGTTGGCTATGATTTTAGGCCTCGGTGTGAGCTAGAGCCGAAAGTACTAGCTAGCCCGATGATCTGACCTACCTTGATCGAGCAAATCGGTGCTAGCCAAAGGCGAGACACTAGACTAGTGGAGATCATGGTGAAGATAGAGGGAGGGGTAGAGTCTGAGGAGATGAAGCCATACGGGATCGATCGTGATGGTTGGCTCCGTAAGGATGTAAGATTGTTTGTTCCTCATATCGATGGGTTAAGGGATGAGGTGTTGTGCAAGTGCCATCATTCGAGATTGACTATACATCCCGGCAGCAATAAGATGTATCATGATATGCGGCAGATATTTTATTAGGAAGGGATGAAGAAGGATGTTGGGACATTCATCTCAAAATGCATGAACAGTTAGTTGGTAAAGTAGAGCAGAAGAACCCGAGTGGTTTGTTACAACTGCTTAAGGGTCCCGAGTGGAAATGGGAACAACTTTCGATGGATTTCATCGATGGACTACCAAGGACCAGAGGAGGGTATAATAGCATTTGGATCATACTTGACAGATTGACGAAGAGTGCCCGATTCATACCCGTCAATTCAAGTAGAACGACATCCAAATTGGCCAACTTGTATGTGAACTGGGTTGTGTGATTCCGTAGTGTGCCGAAGAGCATTGTGATTGACTATGACCCTTAGTTCACTAGCGGGTTTTGGAAGAGCTTACAAGAGGTGTTAGGGACGAAGCTACATCTCAGTACAGCTTATCACCTGCAAACCGATGGGCAAACCGAGAGGGTGAATCAAATTTTGGAGGATCTCTTACGAGCTTTCATTCTCGATTTCAGTGGCTCATGGGATGATCCTCTATATTTAGTAGAGTTCGCATACAATAGTTAATAGTCCAACATCGGCATGGCATCATTTGAGGCATTATATGGTCGACTGTGTAATGCTCCTTTGTGTTGGTGGGAAGGGGGCGAGAAACTAATATTTGGGCCAGACATGGTTAGAGACTTCGAAGAAGATTGAGATCATTAAGCAAATAAAAGCTGCTCAGGATAGCTAGAAGAGCTATGTGGATAGGAGGAGACATGATTTAGAGTTCTCTGCCAGTGATATGGTATTCGTCAAGATCTCTCCATTAAAGAATGTTTTTCAATTCGATACTAAAGGGAAGTTGGCACCGAGATTCATTGGTCCTTTTCTGATACTTGAGAGGATCGGGAATGTAGCATATAGAGTCAACTTACCTCAGAAGATGGCGGACGTGCACAACGTGTTCCACATATCTCACTTGCGGAAGTTTGTGCATGACTCAAGCGTGATAGTCTAGCTGGATCAGCTTGATGATATCGAGATTGAACCATAAGCATCGATACCTCGTAGGCCTATTCGTATTGTCAAACGTGATACGAAGCAGCTTAGGTGGAAGATGGTAGAAGTGGTGAGGTTCAGTGAAGTGAGAGCATAGGGGATTGTACTTGGAAAACCGAGGAGAGCGTTTGGACAACTTATTCGGAGCTCTTTACTTGGTGAGATTTCTGTTTATCACATTTACTTTCATTATTGATATCGTATAGGGTACTTTAGTATCCTGCATGCTAGGGTAGGCGTAGATATCATTAATCACTTTTGTGTGCATGTTTGATAATTGACAGGCTTGCTCGTGGATGATAGGCATGCGGGGTAGCTATGTTTAACTTTACCTTGGTTGTATTGGGGATTTCGAGGGCGAAATTTTCTAAAGGGGAGAGAGTGTAGCAATCCATATTTTACGTATCGGAGGATCGTAAAATATTGTTTTTAAATTCATATGAGGTCGTATCACTCTATAAATTAAGGAAATGCCTACTAAAGACATTTACTATATTTAAAAAATTTCTGGACGATTTTACCCCTGAAAAATTGTATTGTCCATAACATTTGATATGTACCGAATTAGCAATTGAGACCACTACCATTAGATAGATATGATGGTTTCTCTTTCCGTAGAGTGGTCATAATAGCGATTTGGACATACTGGCTACAAGATATGACTATCTGAAGACTGAAAGTTTTTGGAGCAGCTTAGTGGGTAATTAGTGAGTTTGGGGGCAAGCCCACTAATTCATTTCGGGTTTAGAGACCTTATTTGGCTGAACTATTATTTCCAAATCACTTTTACACCTTCTCTCTTAGATCTAAGCCTCTATTAACCGTTCATCTATACAAAGCCTTCTCTTTTCTCTCACAAATCAAGTCTAAATCATATATTAAGGTTAGATTAACAAGGAGATTCATTAGAGACCTTCAAATCTACATTTTTGGGGAAGAAAATTTTCACCTTTGCTGTTCATTTTTGGATTTGGCTCGATTTGTGTACAAATCTTCACTTTTGGGGGTTTTTGTGAGCGATTTACCATCTTTCACCTTATTATATATGTATATATAGATTTTGGCATGTTTTAAACTCATTATTAAAGTCAAAATCACATTTTGGAAGTGTTTTTGAAGTCAAACCTGAAGTAAAACAAATTTAAAATGTTTCTAAGTGTTTTAATCATGTTGGTTTGATGTGTGCTTGCCTTAATGTGTGTTAAACTATATTAGATGCACACTATAGGATGATTTGCAATGAATTATTATATATTCGCATGCTTGAATGTTGTTTGGTGCATTATGGTGTTTGTGTAAATGCTTGTATCGTTGAAACGCTCATTGAAGCGACTTAGAGTTAGGAACCGTGAAACCGGACTTCGATGGATCAACTCGAGATTGTCGGGAGTTATATCGTTGCATACGGTATGCACAAGGGTCAAAGAACGGAGCATAGCGGTGGAATCGACATGAAATTTGGACTCGGTGAAGTTATAGGAAATCAGTTCGGCGTTGTTTGGTTCGACCGAGGCATTGGTTCGATGGTGCTTGGCTTAGGTCTGGTTGGTACGATTAGCTCAATAGGGTGGATGGTTCAATGATCGAACAATGAATTTAGTTCGATAGTTGGAGGTTTAGTGACCAAACAACGAATTTGGTTTAGTAGGGTGGACGGTTCGATGGCCGGGTGGAGGATTCGGCTCGGTGGTCGAGGGTGAAGATGGGTTGATGATGCAGGGTTGGTTTGGTGCTTGGAACCTAACTTGGTATGGTCGTGGATTAGGCTGGCAGAAGTGGAGGACGGAGCTTGACTATGGGATTTAGGTATGGTGAAGGCATACTGTAAGGTAAGTCTAGGGATCTTTGACAAATTAAGAAGGAGTAAGGATGGATGACTCCGGGACGACTCGGGATGACCCTGGGCTTCGTGCAGTGACTAGTGAGGCAATGACGTGATGCTTCGACATCGATGACGTAATGATTTCAGGACTTAGTACAATGACTATAAGACTTACGATGGGTGTCTAGAGGTGTTCTAAAAATGGGACTCAACGATGGGAGTCGTGACGGTGATCCACAATGGCAAGCTTAATGATGGGGGCTCGGAGTGGGATTTGCGACGGTGTCCTACTATAGAAATAGCCGTGATGGAATAATTATTGAGTTCCATTCTGGAGATGCATGCAAAGGGATTATTGATAACTCGGAGGCTTCCGGTGTGCTCGTAAAGAATGGGTATATGGGGACACCCACCTAGATCTGTGATTATGTCCGGATCTTGTGATAATATATTACATTGGGCTTTGCGATTGTGAGCATAGTTCCTAGCCTTTCAGAATGGCATGGATTCGAGCACTAATGGAGCTAGGATTACGATTGGGTCCTTGGTTTGCGATTGTGCCATACGAGTTATCATATATCCAATGTACACGACTAATGATGAGATTGTTTGATGGATGCTATGTTTGCCATGGTTGTTTATCACTCTAGGGTTTCACACGACATAGGTATTCCGACTGTATACCTAGACACTGGACACCATACTTCGATTATAGTACACTTATATGGCTTTGAAGGTAGATTAACATATATTGACTTTTATGTGCTAACTCTTTGGATGTACGAACATGTCAGGTATGGCTCTGTGTACCCTATGTCCATATTTACTATATATGATTTTTATAGTATTTTTTAGATGATGTATTGCTCGCACGAGACTGTTGTCTAACTTGAGGTTTTATGCTTTGCTTCTTATTACCTTCGGTACTCTTAAATGAGTAGATTAGGATAACAGGTCCGGATAGAGCATGAAGCTGTGTGGAGTACGAACATGAGGCTTTACTTTCATATATCTATATTTTGAGCTTGCTATCGCTAATATTCCGCTATGCAGTACTGTGGAGCTATGTTAGTACTTTTATTATTAGAGACAGTTATAGGGTTTATTTTGGAGACTTGGGATGTATAGACTCTTTATTTTCATTTTTTTATAGCCTGTGAACCTGTAGCACTCTAATGCACTTAATTATGGTTCATTTGATTATATCACTGCCTCCTTTGTTTTACATCTATATTGTATTTTATTTGTGCTCTGTAAGATGTTCTACAGGTTCTATGCTAGATTTTCCCTTCTTTATATCCCTGGCTACCGTCCTCCATCGGCCGGGTACCTCCACTGCACAGCGCATAGGTATATTGGGTACCGGAGGTGTAGGGCGGTCATCACATTTTGTATTAGAGCTTAGGTTGCGTAGATGACCTAAGTTGATACTAAGATCCATTAGAGATAAGGAAGGAGCTATCGCCTTAGAATGAATCTAGCGATATATGAGAGAGCATAATTGTTATATTTGGTTTTCAAAACTGTATAGTAGTACATATATATAGGGCACAAGTCACATTGCATTCATGGACACTACTTATTTCTTTTAAAGAGGTTGATCATTCCTATTATAGCATATAAGAATGAGCCAGCTAACAAGGAACGCTGCTAGGAACTCCATCTCTGGAGTTGAGGAGGGGCGATATCAGGGGCTACTAACCCTGACTTGCAGAACATGTTCGTTGAGATGGTGCGACACCCTACTGCAGCTGTTGGTGGTGGTGCTCCAGTGTAAGCATCAAGGGCCGACTTTGCAAAATTAAGCAAGGATTTCTCTATTTTAGGTAGCAAACCATTTCTCAGAATGGAATCAGCCATTAAAGTGAAAGATTGGTTGGACACCTGCGAATGCATCTTTGAGGATATGGAGTTAGAGAATGCGATGAAGAGAAAGTTGGCCTCTAGACAGCTTCAGGAAAGAGCTGTGGGGTGGTGGAATGCCATCAAGATAACTACTCCTAAGGACCAGATTACTTATTAGCAATTCAAGGTAAGATTTGAAGAGAATTATATACTGGTTGCTCAGAAGTCGATGCTCTTTCAGAAGTTTGCTGACTTGAGATAATGGAATATGTCCATGTCGGAGTACGTGGCCAAGTTCGACACATTGTCGAAATACGGTCTATCTTTTATTGACAGTCTGCTCAAGAAGAATGAGAAGTTTATCATGGACTTGGATGATTATCTTAGGGAAAAGCTCATGAGTCATATTGATGAGACATTTGAGAGGTTGGTGGAGAAGGCTCTTCAACATGAGAGTCTGTATCCTAAGCCTAAATTGGTGGTTACTCCCAGTGATGGCCAAAAGTTGCAAGTTGGTGGAGGTGGCAAGAGGAAGTAGGAAAACAAGAAGAAGAAGCAGTTTCAGAAGGGGGGGGGGGTCAGAAGAAGGGCAAGTGGGAGCCTACTTGCTATAATTGCAAGGAGAAAGGCCATCTTATCAGAGACTATAAGGCAGAGGGCAAGAAATGCTACAACTGCAACAAGCCAGGGCATATCAAGTAGGATTGTCCAGAACATCCGAGGAATAAGCAAGTTGTGTCTGCTTATGCTTTGAACACTATTCCAACTCCGTCAAGTGCTCCATCAGTGAATGAGAAAGGGAAGAGCGTCGTTATATAGGGTATGCTTTCTATTTTCGATACACTTGTACATGTTTTATTCGATACCGAGGCTTCATGTTCTTTCATATCAGGTGATTTGGTAGATAGATTGGAATTGAGATCCGGAATTGTTGACCAACCCTTGATTGTGACGAACCAAGTTGGAGGCTCTACTAGCCTTTTCATGGTTTGTCGAGACCTAGCCATATCGAGTCATGGATGTTTGTTTTCTTATGATCGCTTTGATTTGGGTTTTTAGGGGTTCGGTATTATAATAGGGATGGACTGGTTGTAGAGGTACGGAGTAGTGGTGAGTTGTGAGAGGTTGTTTTTGATAGTAGGGATGGATGATGGGCGCAGTTTGGAGATAGGTTGCCTGCCTAATGATGAGGTGATGGTTATCTTTTCGTATTCGCTTGAGATCCTGCATAATGAGTTGTCATCTATGCCTATAGCGAGAGAGTGTTCGGGCATATTTAAGGAGGTGACCGGATTACCACAACACAAGGAGATAAGTGTTCCGCATAGATTTGATAAAGGAGTCAGACCGATTGTTATGCCTTTAAGGCGCATGGCACCTAGAGAGCAGAAGGAGTTGGAGGTGCAAGCGAATGACCTGTTGAGGTGAGGGTTTATTCCTAAGAGCATATCTGAGTGGGGCACAACTATAGTATTTTCCACTAAGGAAGATAGCTCTCTGAGGTTGTGTATAGATTACCGCGAACTGAATAAGGCGACGAAGAAGAACAAGTACCCACTCCTACATATTGTTGACTTGTTCGATAAGCTCCACGGTGCTAGGGTGTTCTCTCATTTGGACCTTGCGACGAGGTTTCATCAACCAGGAGTGGAAAAGGAGAGTGTGCCAATTACAATGTTCCATATGCCATCTGGATTCTATGAGTGGTTGGTTATGTCTTTCGGTCTAACCAATGCACCGGCAGGCCTTGTTGAACTTATAAACCGTATTTTCAAGGATCGGCTAAATAAGTTTGTATTTGTGTTCATGGATGATATCCTCGTTTATTCGAAGACAGAGGAAGAACAAAAGGGGCATTTGAGGATTGTGCTTGAGGTGTTGAGGAAGCAACGATTGAAGGTGAAAATTTCCAAGTATCACTTCTAAAGGAGGGATGTGCGATTTCAAGGTTACGTTGTCTTTGAGCAAGGCATTGATGTGGATCCCATGAAGGTAGCAGCAGTTAGGGCTGGGATCGACCCAAGACCGCTATATATATGAGAAATTTCCTTTTCTTGGTGGTATATTATAGACATTTTATCCAGGACTTTTCTAAGGTAGCAGCGCCGTTAACCAACTTACAAAGAAGAATCAGACTTTTATTTGGGATGCAAGGTGTGAGCATGCATTTATAAATCTGAAGAAGAGGTTAACGAGTGCATCAGTGTTAGTTATTCCAAGCGGGAATGAGGAGATGACATTATACACAGATGTCTGTGGTACTAGACTAGGTGCGGTGTTAATGCAAGGTGGAAAGGTTGTCGCTTACGCTAGTCGACAATTGAATCGCACGAGAGGAAGTATTCGACTCACGATTTGGAGTAGGCAGCGATAGTATTTTCTTTGAAGATATAGAGGCATTATTTGTTTGGGGAGAGTTTCGAGTTGTATACGGATCACAAGTTGTTGAAATATTTCTTCTCTCAAAAGGAATTCAACCTTTTCCAGCAGTGATGGTTAGCGTTCCTAGCCTTCTATGACTTCGACATTTCCTATATGCTTGGTAAGTAAAATGCGGTCGCTGACGCATTGAGTAGAATACATGTCAGCTTGGGAGAAATGTCCCTAGAGTGGAAGCAGTTGGAGTTTATTGTTGGCTATGATTTTAGGCCTCAATGTGAGCTAGAGCGGGATATACTTGTTAGCCTGACGATCAGGTCTACCTTGGTTGAGTGGATCGATACTAGTTAGAGGCGAGACGCTACTAGCGGAGATCATAGCGAAGATAGAGGGAGGGGTAGAGTCTGAGGAGATGAAGCAGTACGGGATCGACTGTGATGGTTGGCTCCGTAAAAATAGGAGATTGTTTGTTCCTGATGTTGATGGGTTGGGGGATGAGGTGCTACGCGAATGTCATCATTCGAGATTGACTATACATCCCGACGGCAATAAGATGTATCGTGATATGAGGCAGACATTTTGTTGGGAAGGGATGAAGAAGGATGTCGGGACATTAATCTCGAAATGGATTATATTTTAGTTGGTAAAGGCAGACCAGAAGAAGCTGAGTGGTTTGTTACAACCGCTCGAGATTCCCAAGTGGAAATGGGAACAAGTTTCGATGGACTTCATCAATGGATTGCCAAGGACCAAAGGAGGATACGTTAGCATTTGTGTCATAGTTGATAGATTAACGAAGAGTGCCTGATTCATACCCGTCAAATCAACTAGAACGGTATCCAAATTGGCTGATTTGTATGTGAAATGGGTTTGCGATTTCATGGTATGCCAAAGAGCATTGTGAGCGACCGAGACCCTTTGTTCACTAGCGGGTTTTGAAAGAGCTTACAAGAGGCATTGGGGACAGGGCTGTATCTCAGTACAGTTATCACCCGCAAACTGATGGGCATGCATACCAAGAGGGTGAATCAGATTATGGAGGATCTCTTGCGAGCTTGCATTCTTGATTTCAGTAGCTTATGGGATGATCATCTACATTTAGTAGAGTTCGCATATAACAACAGTTATTAGTCCAGCATCGGTATGACACCATTTGAGGCGTTATGTGGCCGAGCATGCAATGCTCCTTCATGTCGGTGGGAAGCGGGTGAGAAATCGATATTAAGGCAAGATATGGTTAGAAAGACTTCGAAGGAGATCGAGATCATTCGACAGCGAATGAAAGTTGTTCAGGATAGACAGAAGAGCTATGCTGATAGGAGGAGACATTATTTAGAGTTCTCTGTCGATGATATGGTATTCATCAAGATCTCTCCGTTAAGGAATGTTATTCCATTCGACACTAAGGGAAATTTGGTACAGAGATTCATTGGTCCTTTTCCTATACTTGAGAGGATCGGGAATCTAGCATATAGAGTCAACTTACTTCAAAAGATGGAAAGCGTGCACAATGTGTTTCACATATCACTACAAGAAAATATTATACTAAAAGCAAGTTGGGATTGCATGGGAGCTTGACTTGCTATAGTTAACTAGTTAGTGGTTATATAGGGTAGAGGTTAATGCCATCATTATTAACTTAACGCCGTTGTTAATACCGATAGAGAAATTTTTACGGTCCAATTTTATTTCCCTCCATCTTTTTTCAGTGCTGCTCAAATCCACTTCTTCTTTTTCACATTCACTTCCCTCTTATTCTCATCTTCACTAGAATCCTTCTTTAATCTCAAAGCTCTGCAATGATTCCAAGTGATTCCCTCAAGGCTCTGCAACCCTCAAACCTCCGCAACCCTCAGAGCTCCGCAACCCTTAAGGTTTGATTCCTCAAGTTATTCACTGAAATCCTTCTAGGCAGCTGAAGTGCGTCTTCTAGGCTCGATTCCTCAAGTGGTTCTTTGAGGCAGCTTCGTGAACTTGGGTGTGGGTAAGTGATATTGGTGATAATGCCGGTGTATACCACTATATCCTTTCTGTGATTTAATTATTTTGTAGGGTTTAGTTGTAAATTCTTGCCTTGGTATAGAAAAGATTGAATGTGTTTTCTTTGGATTTGTTGTCAATGGTAGATAATTTGTTGTCTCACTTGCTATATCTCATTGGTTGAATTAATTTGTTGTAGTCTTAAATTCTATGATATTTTTCCCTAAATGAGATTTGACAACGAACAGTTGAAAAATAGGTGGGTTACAGTTTCATCTTCTGTATTACGAAGTATACATCATTTATCTTCCAAGTCATTCCATCTGCCAAGTCCTTTTCTAATAAATTAGTCTATCTAGTAAAGCAAAATATATAGTATTTGACATTGTTGGCGAACAACATTTGTTCTAGATCTGATTGTGCCATGGATGAACCACTTTTTTGTTTCTAATTAAGTCCAAGCTAACTACAGGAACAATTCCCACTATTTGAGCGACAAGTCAAGTAGTCCTAGATGTTACATTGTGAATTTAAATGTCTTTTATCTAGTTATGAATATTAGTTAGTAGATCGGATTTCTAAATGCCACTTACCATTATTGATAATTTTACCAACTATGTGGTTGTGTGATTTAAACATTGCCACATAAGACCATCCTAGGACATTGTTAATGGACTATTGATTCAGTCAGGGGTATAACCAGTGGCTTGTATATCAGTATGACATGTTTGAAGGAAATAAGCATTAGCTGCCCTATCATTGGCTTTAAATAAAATGTATCATATATTATCTGGAGTTAGTATTCACAGTTCAGAATTATTAATAACCACACAGTCAAGATTTCAGTTCCTTTTTGGTTTTCCTTTTAATATATCATGTCTTGCTTTACTTGTTTAGCAAATTTGGATTTCATCGGCCTCCGTTCAATAGTGTAAACCATTTACATCTTCATTGGTTTGCTCCATCTTTCATACCCAAGTACTATTTTTGATTATAATGTCACAATATTTCTCCTTTCTAAAATTATTTATTTATCTTAAACTTTTCCAGATGGAAAAAAACAAAATATTTACCATTGGGACCTCTTGGGGGTTTCATACATGCAGAGGAATTATAAATCCTGCTAGTTTATTCTAAGGTTTGTCATTGCATTGCATGTAGACAAGTGTAACAATTATAAATAAATTATCTTTTCCTAAGCATATGACTAAGAACTCATTGTTGAATTATCTCCTTAACATTGGTGGCTACTAGTATTATGTTAGCGATGTTTTAGCTTTTGAAGTAGATGGTCAATTTTACATAGAGGTTCAAAGGTACTATACAATTGACGTCTTCTTGTCTGGTTATCACTGATATAATGTTTGGAACCTTTTATTAAATGATTTTTCTATTTTCTGCATACAATCCTTCCATTTATGCTTATGAATATTGTTCAGGATATCTAAAATTATTCTATAATATTCTTGTGAGGTGTGCAAATATTCATATCCATTGGTATCAAAGTTGCATGGCCTGAATCGAAAGTAGTTATCGATACAGTTAACACTACATCGTTGAATAATCATACGAGTAAAGTTGGAATTGTTGAGAAGGTAGGTATCAAACTTATTTATACGAGATTCAATTATTCAATGTGATAACATTTGAAGAAAAAGAAAAAAAATGATAGTTCAATCAGAAAATGAAATGAACCAAGCATCAACTTTAATAAGAACATACTGGCAACGTCATTTCATATATAATGTTATATCTCCATATTATTTGTTATACTGGAAATAATAAAAAATCATGATGCAAGGTGAAACCGAGCTAGGTGTGATAATGGAAGAAATCAAACTAGTAGACAAAACGCCATTCAATTGTGGATAAAGTCCTCTCCTCTTATAGATGAGTTAGAGTACAAATAAAGAATGGTTTCAAGAAATAAGGAACAAGTGGCTATGGCTATCATGGTCATTGTTAACCCAAAAAATAAAAGCTAAATTTCAGAAGATCAATAAATGAAAAATAATGAATCTGCAGTTCATATTTACAGTTGAAAAGTACATGCTCGTTCAAAATATTTCTATTAAATTTAACTAAGTTATATAAAAGTTAACTAAAATTATTTAACTAATTTGTAACCTAAGTCTTATATATATTCAACTAAGTTAATTGAGCGAGTTTTATCAAAATTAATTAAAGGATATAAAAATTAGCTAAGTTATATAAAAAATAACTAAGTTAATTGAGTTTTATAAAAATCAACAAAATTTGAATTTTTTCAATTAAATTAACTAAAGTTTATGAAAATTAATTTAATTTTATAAAAATCATGTTCTCTATTTTGGAATCTTTGTTAAATTGTTATAAAAATTGACTAATTTTTATAAAAATTAATTAAGTTGATAAAAATTAACTAAATTTAAAAGAAGAATAATAATATAATATATAATAATAGTAGCAATAAAATAATATTATAGTAATAATAATTTAACTAAGTTAATTAAGTTTTATAATAATTAAATAAGCTAACCATTTTTTTTAAATTAAATAAGTTTATAAAATTTGATTAAGTTTTATAAAAATTAGTTTTATAAAAATCACGTTCTCTATTTTGAAATCTTTGTTAAATTGTTATAAAAATTGGCTGTTTTATAAAAATTAACTAAGTTAACTATGTTTTACAAAAATTAATTAAGTTTATAAAAATTAACTAAATTTAGAAGAAGAGTAATAATAATAATATAATATTAATAGTAATAAAATAAAATAATATAATAATATAATAATAATAACAACAATAATAACAACAACAAATTAACTAAGTTTAAAATAAGTAGCTAAGTTAATTAAGTTTTATAATAATTAAATAAGCCAACTGTTTTTTTAAAATTAAATAATTTATAAAATTTAATTAAGTTTTATATAAATTAATAAGTTTATAACAATACACATGCAATTGTTGAATAAAGTATTTTAAACAAAATTTACATCCATTTCAGGAAATTCCATATGTTATTGATATTGTTTCTATATGATTATATAAATTAACTAAATTTTATAAAACTAAATAAAGTTTATATAAATCAATTTAATTTTATAAAAATTAAACAAGTTAATCAAGTTTCATATAAATTAATTAAGTTCCATATAAATTAATTAAATTTATATAGTTAAGTTTCACATAAACATATATGTATGTATGTATAGTTATAATTGCTAATTGTTGAATTTCTTTTTCATAGGTAATTACCCATCTATGGTGCATACAAATGGCAACATGATGTAGTATATTAGCGATTTGAAGTTCTTTTGAAGTAACAACTTTTTGATTTGCACGTTTAATCGTCATATGTAGTACGATCTTTTTATCACTTGTGTTATTTACACTTCTAATGTAATGTTCATTAAATATTACGATATGTTATGCATTATTCTATGTGAATGTTGAATGGTTAGTTATTTTTTGTTTACTGTGATCTATATGATTGTGTGAAATGATACATTGTGTTTATGTAAATTTGTCAATCATAATAGAATAATGGATATGTACGTACTGCAAAAATGATTTTTAAAACGTTGTTAAAGGATTTGATTGCATATTAAGAACCCAATAATAAGACTTTTTATAGCAGGTTGAAAACGCTATAAAAAACGTGTTTTTTTGCGTTTCTTCTGTTGTAATAGTAGGTCATTGATTTATTACAACTTTTTTATAGCATATTAAGAACGTCGTTAATAAGACTTTTTATAGCATGTTGAAAACACTATAAAAAAACTTGTTTTTATGGCGTTTCTTTTGCTGCAATACTAGGTCATTGATTTATTACAACATGTTGATTTACAGTGTTTATAAAAACGCTATAAAATCCTATTATAGCATTTTTTAAACGCTATTAAAGGGTCGTTTTGTTGTAGTGATCTCACTTGCGGAAGTTTGTGCAGGCCTCGGGCATGATAGTCCAACTAGATTAGCTCGATGATATCGAGATTGAACCAGAAGCATCGAGTCCTCATAGGCCTATTCGTATCATCGGACATGGTAGGATCGGCTACACCGCAGGTGTAGCCGATCCTAGCACTTTATATATATGTTTGTATGTATGTATATATGATATATGGAAAATTACCATACAAGTGTTAGTAAAATTGTACAAATTGGATTGTGTAAACAAATATGAGTATTCCAAAATATAAATACGAAATTGTACATATTTTAAATGTATTTGTATGAGCTATAACTTGAAATATAGGAAATTGTAATATATAGGAAAAAGAGAGTCATATTTCAATATATATGCAATAAATGTCATTAAATCATATAAAAATTATTTTTAAAATGTGATATGAGGTTTCAAATATTAAAAATGATTTTATTTCGAATTAATTTGTATTTTTAATAATATCTTGAAGTATTTAAAAGTAAAGTTTATATTCAAAAATATGAAAAATTAGTCTTTAAAGTTATGGTGAAACGAAGAGATCTAAGGATGATTTATATATGAAATCACTGATGAATTTGTAGTGAATTATGTAAGAATTAAATACCACAATCTAAAATCAATTCAAGTTAAAAACAAATTAGAAATAAGAAAAGAAGAAAGAAAAATAAAATTGAAAAATTCATAGGAAAGTGAGTTTTCTTTGCTCGGCAATCACTGATTGATCTACCGTTTAGGACCTGCTGGGCATAGGTTAAGCCTAGGCCCAATGGTGTTTATACAAAATGGGAAATTGACTCGTGTTTCGTTCTTCAACTCATTTATGTGATCAGATGGGACCTTTGGGATGATGCCGATGTTTGATCGATGGAAATGTATTGGTTTTCTATCTATGATATTAAGCAATATCATATATATATAGTGTTTTTGTGATAAGCAAGTACATATGGATTGATCACTTGTATCCTATATTTGTTATCATGGTAACACGATTCACTCAATTATATATGAGGTGTGCGTTGATTTATGATAATGAGTTCGTAGGCAGTATATGGAACTGCATCCATTTTGTGACAAAGCCATGTGTTAATGCAACAGGGTGGGGCATGGCGTGCATATGGGTTAAACCATATCATCGCTTTTTTGATTGAGACCTTGCTTTCACAAGTCAACCGTATTTGTTATATTGTTCACTCAACTTATTAGTTATAAGTGAAACAAGACAGAGATATGGTGTTTATATCATAATTATCATAGTATTGTACGGGGATGATTATATATATGGTAAAATATATGCAATTCACTTACTCAGACTATAGTCTAACCCCATTATGTTTTCCCTCTTTATTCATCACTTAGGTTGATGGAGTCTGCTACTATCTATTGAGTGACATTTTTGTTGGAACTGGGTCAACATGCAGCGGGTTAAATGGCTGAATTTCAAAAATATTACCATTTTAGATCTTATTGGGCCTATGAAATCTAAATTAATTTAGATTTAATCTAAATAATTTAAATAAAATCTTTGTTTTATTTATTTAATTGATATAAAGATTTGATTTTGTATACATATAATCTATGATGGGTATATGTGCATTAAATACAGTTGTTCGTCGACGGAAATTCTATCGGTTTAGAAAACCGTCGAACGGATTTAGAAATAAAATAACCGCAAGCGCACGGCGTACATTTGTAGTACGTGGTGAATACGGGTCGATCCGCAGGGAATTGATGATTTTAAAAATCTATTCAATCAAATTAAACCAAAGTCAAGTGAAAGTTGAGCTAGAGAATTAGAAAATTAGTTAACTAACTAAAAGAAAAGAGATGCAAATATAAGAGTTAAATGACAATTTAGAGAATAAATCCACTCTCTAGATCATGTAGTTCAACATATATGAAATCATAATCTCTCTTTTATGGTCATTAGTGCTTTAATTGATGTGCTTACCATAAGTATGGCATATTTGTGCTATTGATTAGCCAACATAAGCCATCAAACTATAACACACCCCTTAAAACACTTACTCACATGAAACTTGACAATGAAATCTATTTTAAGTATGGCCTATTAACTATTGATTAGAAATATAGACCATCAAATTTTAATTTCAAATCACTTTCTTATGCCATAATCATATTTTGATGAAGAGGCATTTGTGTTAGTGATTGTTTAAGCATAGCCTATTTAATGTCAACAATATAGGCTATCAAATTCAAAGCAAAAACAACTAGTAAACCATTTCTATCATCATCATTAAGCACAAAAAGAGAGCATGAATTAACAAATAGTTGAAGCTACATAATTAGAGAGCTTCATTACCCCTAAATTGAAGGGGTTTAGCCTCTCATATTTGTCATTTGATTAACAAATGTAGCTAGCAACATGAAAGCAAAAAGAAAGAAAATTGAAAGCTAATAGAAAAGAGAACTATTCTACTTGCATAAAAGAAAAGAGATCTACACTACAACATGAAAGGAAATAAACAAGAAAAAGAAAAGAACATGTATTAATTTGCATAAAGAAGTTACACGAAAAGAAAATGGCTAAGTAGCCATGAAAAGATAAAGAGAGCTTTGTTTATTTTTAAGCCTAAACTAAACTAAAGAGAGACTAAAGGAGAGAGGAGGGTTACATGAAACATAAGGAGATTTTATACATGTGTTAAACCCTAATTCATATTTTTGGGGAATGCCCAAAATACCCTCTTAGGAAGTGTGGAGGCCAAGTACATTAGCTTTAAATAATCCTCATTTAAGTGTACATGAAGCCATTAATTCCATAAGCATGTGCATTAGCCTCTAATTTGCACATTAAGGTAGGTTGGTAGGTGGGGTCCTCCATTATCTTCACTTTAAATTATTTCCATCTTCATTTGTTCTCTTCACTCTTGTGCATGCATATATCATCATGTAATCACTTGTAAAATTCACCAAATTTCCTACAAAACAACATAGAAAATTCCAAGTAAATTTTCACAATTTAATAAATGCATAAAAATGACCATTTTGCCCCTATATGAAGATGAATATGTGACAATTTCAAATAATTTGAATTTTGGTTTAAACAAGTTAAAATACCCAATATGATCATTTATTTAATTTAAATAGATTAAATATGGTGGTAAAAATATGCACATTTACGTGCACATCAAATACCCCCACACTTATCTTTTTATTCGTCCTCGAATATAGAAAAACTAAGATAAATTCGTTTTTGTAGGGAGCACGATTGCATTGAGCGTATGCAACAAGCCGTTAAACCTCTGGGTGTCCCCACTAGGACGAGTGTTGTCTCGTGAGGGTTTTCAGCGGATACTACCCACAAAATCCAAATGCAGAATGAAAGTATTTACACAATGCAAGATTTATTTACAAGGAGATGAATGCAAGTTTTTGAAAATATTTACAATGAACGATTTATTTTTAAATTGACGCAAATAAGTTAAATATAGGTTTTGGTTATTATCTTGAAAATTTAAGTCAGTTTAATTGTCAAAATTTCCAATAAAAATCAAGTTATCAAAGCAAATATACTATAGTTTAACTCGTTGTTTCGGTTGATTACGTAGTGTAACTATGAAATGGATTCTTATCGATTATCAAAGTTCATCAAAGTGGTATTTTTCATTTCTTTTCAATAACAAGTCAAATCAAATAAGTTAAAACAGTGCTTGGATTTCAATTGTTTACTCTCTCCATTTTTTTCTTTTGAAAATTTTATTGATATTAACAATATTTACATATGCCTAACTCAGATAAACTGAGGCCAGATATATTACCCATGCACTGCCTTGCGGACTGATGTGAGGGGAATACAGAGCGTGGCGAGTAAACACACAAGTGTGAACACCTATTGACTGTAGGCATTATTAAAAAGAATTTTTATATATATACACCTAACTCAGATAAACTGAGGCCAGATATACCGATCGTGCACTGCCTTTTGGGCTTACGTGAGAAGGGTATAGAGCATGGCGAGTGAACACACGAGTGTGAACACATGACTCTAGGTGTTTATTAAAAAATATATACATATATACAAGAAATATTTTTTTGTTTTTGTGTTGTTTTTTTTTGAAAGAGAGAGTTTCGCAAAATTATCTTAGCACTATTTAACTTAGAAGACAAAAAAAAGTTATATCCTTTACATTAAATCAACCACTTTTTAAAACAAAGATTTTCAATTAGGATATATTTCGTAATTATCACGTATGAATCTCCCTATATACTAGTTAAACCATTATTATTTGTATTCAAACTTCATTTTTATTTTTGTTAAGACGAATAAATTTTCAAAAATTTCAATTTAATAAACAAAAACCATATATTTATCCTATAGTGTTTCTTTTTAAAAATAAATCTAAAATGCTTAAAAAAATTTGTTTTTTTGAGATTTTTTTTTAAAATTTTGGAAAGAAAAATTAAAAATAAACCATGAAAAATTGAAAAATGATGATGAGTCCCCCCCCCACTTGATTTTGGCTGTGTCCCCACAGTCAACCCAAGTGGAAGGAGAAAAATAAAAAAAATAAAAAGATGACCTATATTTACATGAAAACGAAAAGATTATTATTTACAAGAGTTCAGAAAGTATATCGTCAAAAAGTACATGAAACGGTCTTCCAAAGACCGATTCATTTGTCTTGTCAAGTATACGAGACACAGCTTAAGCTCGAAAAACCAAATCGTAAAAGATTTCAAAGTGGAATGTTGATTTGGAAAAACGAATGTCGTTTTATTGAAAATTGAACGAGTTGTTTTGTTTTCAATGATTTTTGGGGTTGATAAAACAATTGATTGAAATTCACATTTATTTTCACCAAATTGAAATTCAAGTTTATCATTGAAAACTTCTTCAAAATTATCGATTTCAAAATCAAAATGGTGATGTAAATCTTCCCTTTCAGAATTTAATGACTCATTTTCGAAAAGTCCATAAAACTCGTGTTCGTTAAATTCATCTTCCTTCGTTGGATTATCAACAACTTTATCGCATATATTGTGACGCCCCACCTCTATACTCATGCTAGCCAAGAACACTACTGGGTAATGTTGTCGACTAGCACGAAGAATAAGGCTGTTGGGGAGCGACCTTCTGTGTAATTGCTTTGGGTGAGTACCGATATGTCAGATAAAATAACTTACATTTCATCTCAAGAGGAAATCCAACATATCAAATACAAACTCGAAGCTACCACACAGTGGCTATGAGGCCTTCGGAAACAAATATAGAAATAAGCATAACATAAATCAGTCACAGAGGTTCATATCTCAAAGGCGGAAACAGATATGAATATAACACATAAAAATGTTCAACAGAGTAGTGGTCAATCGAGGTCCACAATATCACAAAAGAATAGATACAAGTGCTAGGCAAAAGAATAAGTATACATCATGGAGTCTATTTCTCAAATGTATAACAACAAAAACTACAAATATAACGTAGTTAGACAAAAGTCGAAAGATGATCCCAGATGAGGAGTTAAGCAGGAGCACCTGTAACATCTTGGTCTGACCCGAGTATCATTTAATAAAAATAATAATAAACGGATCAGTCTAGCTATAATCATCATGCAAAATGAGATAGAGCAAGAGGTATGACAAAAACATGTGATAACAATAATGCCATTCTAAGATAATATATATTTGAAAATCAACCATTAATCATTCAATATCACAAAAATCTTCTCAAAGATCAAAGGAAAATGAATATCATATTCTTTATTTTTATTCGCCAAGTCATAAATGTTGGAGAAACACAAATTCTAGAAATCATCAATAAAAATCCAAAAATCACAAAAAGGAGGGGAAAGGCCTATCACAAACGAGAGCATGAAAACTCAACAATACGTGTATCACAAATGGAACGCTATTCCATGGTCGCTAACCATAACTTCGAAACAACGACGCAGTACAATATCGGTACGTCCGATGAACCAAAAAGTCGGGACATCGATGTAGTACAATAACGGTACATCCGATGAACCGAACACAATAAAGAACATGGGTCGCTAGCCCATAAAAGAATGAGACGAAACTCAATAAAACGAGGTACAGTCCCCTCACGTGGACAAAGACGCATCGCACATTGCTAGTCTAAATCATAAAATGATCATCATCGACCATCAAGAAGTGTCGATTACTCTAAGCTAGTAAATATAAGAGTTTAGCTTCATGTCCCATAACCACTTGCTTAACTCAAATATTTACGAACAGATTGTAGATTTCCACTCGAAAATTGTCACAAGAGTTTCAATCGAACAAGTCCAAAAATTAACCAACGAAGTAAACGCAAGCGTTTCATACCACTTGTTTTACTAAGCCGTTTAATTAGATTTCTCATATGAATGAGAAAAAGGTTTGTATATACCAATAGATTGGAAAACGGTTTTAAAACGAGTTTTGTATTTAAAAGTAGTGTTGAAATCGTTTTGATGAAAGAGTTTGAGTATTTACTACTAGTATAGAAACCTTTGCGTTTTAAAGTGACAACCCGTAAAAATGATTGTAAAAACAATCAATCACCAAAATTTCACGTTCGAAGACGTGAATTAAATCCAAAGAAATCGATACCAAATCCATCAAAATGGATATTCCCAAAAATCCGTAAAAAGAAGTCATTAAAGACGATAATAGTGATAACAACTAATCGGACCGACAAAAATCGATTAACATTGGAATTTTACTCAAAATTGGGCAAACAGGCAAAACTGGGAATTTCCAAACGTTTGAGAAGTTGTTCCAGACGTCTGGATTTGGTTTCTGGAAATATTCCAGAAAACCATCCAGACGTCTGAAGCCTAAAATCAAACGTTTGAAATCCTTTCAGACGTCTGGGATAAATCCAGAAGTCTGGTTTTGGTTTCTGGAAATATTCCAGAAAACCAACCAAACGTCTGATATCACAAATCAGACGTCTAACATCCTTTCAGACGTCTGGAAAGATAATTCAGGCGTCTGAAATTAGTCACTGCCCTATTTATTTTTCTGCCGTGTATTATTTTTCTCCAGGAGGCAAAAACAGACGTCTAGCATTGGTATCCAGACGTCTGAACACCTGGTAAAGGCAGCAATTGCCTAGGCCATAATGGCCATATCGATTTGGGAGCGATCGAGCAAGCAACGACGACTTAGGATTTACGCCAAACGACAACCCGGCCTTATAAGCTCTTCGATACACTCCAAACAACATATCCAAACATCCATTGAAGGATTTTCACAAAAATTGGAAATCAAATTCAAAAATTGGTAATCAGCCATATCAATTCAAATCGAAAGCAAATGATCATGAATAGATGTTAGGAATTCATACCTAACAACAAAGATAGATATAGACATAGATGTGAGATAAAAATCTCACCTTTTACACAAAAACAAGGAGGAAGAAGCTTGAAAACAAAGGAGGATCAACCACTCTTCAATCTCAACTCTAGAAGCTCCAAACTAAGATCAAAAGAAAGTATTTCCTAAGTTAGGTTATAGGAAATTTCTGAAATTGGAGAGAGGTTGAGATGGAGAAG
Source organism: Allium fistulosum (assembly GCA_030737815.1). Classification (NCBI taxonomy): domain Eukaryota; kingdom Viridiplantae; phylum Streptophyta; class Magnoliopsida; order Asparagales; family Amaryllidaceae; genus Allium; species Allium fistulosum. Next base: position 332,445,431 of record CM060908.1, read on the forward strand.
ATGAAGAGGATGCTTACCTTAGCTTCTCTTTGAATTTGGAGCAAGAATTTGGTTTTGCAAATGAGAATTAGGGCTTGGGGTTTCTAATTTCTCATTCCTCTCCCCATTTTCAGTTGTGCTTGGGTGTTTAAGAAAATAGAAATGAAGTGAAGAGGAGAGGTGGACTGAACTAGGGTATAGAGTGAGTTGGGGTGAAACCCAAACCCATAGCCCAATAGAAAATAGCAAAATTCAACTTACTCCAAATATATCGATGTTTATACTAAAAAAAATCGCAAACGCCATTTTGGACTTAATAGAGGTGGTCTCGAGTCCCAATTCGACTGTTTACAAAAAGTAGCTTTTCGGACCTCAATCCGATAAATGATTCAATATATTTAAATAAAACATTTTAAATATTCAATCGTAAAATATGCGGGTTGTTACAGACTCCCATTTCAAAATCCAAAGTTGTTGTATTCAAATTTTCAAAATCGAGAAAAGGAAGATCGAATTTTAAATTTGGTTCCATACCCTCAAATGAATTGAAATCCAACTCAATTACCGTGTTTCCAACAACTTCGTTAAGATCGTTATTTTCAATTTCAAAAGTTGTTATTTGAAAATCGTCGATTTGGGTAAAAGATGGATTATTGTTTAATTTATTGTTTAATTCGTCACACGTTGGGATTTGGTTTTGTTGTTCACGTTGTTTCATATAAGTTTCAAATAATGAATCCATGTGATCATCGTATATTTCGTTCATTTGCTCAACAAAATCCAATTTATACTTATTAACTTGAGAATTTTCGATTTGGATTTGTTAAGAACAAAGATTTTCAATCGTAACATGGTTAAGATTATTCCCATTGCCAAAGTCGTTTGAAAAGTGGATCACATTTTCGTTTTGAAATTCATTTTGGAGTTCAAAATTGAATTGGCATGGGTTATACTCGAAATCGTTTGAATTTTGAAGTGAATTCAAATTTTGATTATTTTGAAAACTTTGATTTGAATCATTGCCCAAATATGAATTACACAAATCATTTATCATTTAATTTTTTTGTGTAGAGATTTCAAGTAAAGACGAAATGCTCTTTTCAAGACTTGAGGGTTGGTCATCGTTTTGAAAATTTTGTGGTTCAAAATTTGAATCATTTAAACAATAGTTTTTGTTAAAATATCCATACGAATTTGGAGTGAAATCATATGGATTATATTGATTTTCACAACTATTGTAAAATTCAAGTGAATATAGAAATTCGGACATTTTCAAGAATGTTTTTGGTTTTTTTTATAAAGGAAAAATATTTAAAAATAAAATTTATTTTTCAAAAGGGAAATTGATTTTTGTTTTGTTTTTGAAAAGGTTTTATATTTTTTTTTTTGATTTTGGTTTTTTTTGGATTTTTAAAATTCCAAAGAAAAAGGATTTAAAATTTTCAATGGAAAAAGGAAAAGGAATATTTACAATTTTTTTAGTTTGGATTTTGAAATTTTTTTCTTTTAAATATGCATGAACTAATGCAACTAAATGAATTCAAGAGTCTAATTACAAATGATTTATCCTAAGTTAACCCAAAATTGTATAATTACAAATTGTCTTAAATCAACAAGATAGTTCTCAGCCAGGTAACGGGCATGAGTTATCGGTGCACCACGAATCACCGTAGCAATGCAGCCGAAGGTTTAAGTACCTTCAAAGAAACAATTCAGTATAATATTTATGAATCACCGTAATATTTATAAGTGATTATTGCTCTGCCGTAGCCTAGACACCGAGAAATTGAATTGTTCAAAGAAGACAAGTTGTCAATATACAATTAAGAGCTATCGATGTCTAACCGTTATTATTAATAAATTCTAGGATGAAATGCAAAGCAGAAATTAAACGTGTATTAACAATGCAACTACGAATGGATTTTTGTTTTTGTTTTTGAATTTTTTTGATTTTTTTTAAATGCAAGCAATCAATAATCCAAAGCAATAAAACAATATATAAGGGTGCAAAATTTTTTTATAACCAAGCAAGCATTTTTTTTCTGCTTAACAGCGCAATTCCCTTATTCTTCCTTTTCTACTTTTGCAACCTGAAAATAAAAACACGATATATACAATTTTATTATATATATATCAAATAAAAATGAAAAACTAGAACAAACTAAATGAAAATAAATTCAAAACAACCCTTTTTTTTTTGAAATTGTAAATTTTTTTTGAAAAGGAAACTTAAAAGTGAAGTTTTACTTTAAAAAAATAATTGTTTTTTTTGTTTTTTTAAGAGAAGGATGGAATAAAAAACTTTAAAACAAACCAAAATAAGACAATATAAACACAAAATAAAGAAAAAGGAAAATTTTACTCAGCTTAAAATAAACCAAACCCGGCCCAATAATTTAAAATTACGTCTCTAACTTCTTTGTTAATAGAAAACGAGTTCCAATACTTTGTAAATCAAACTTCACGCAAATCCTAAAAATAAACGAAAATCGAATTCTTGGGTTCGCGAAATCTAATTCGAGTGTGATGGAGTCGTGGTTTGAAATTGATCGCGGTGAGTCGATTTGGGGATTGAGGATTTCATGGGTTTGCGTAGATGAATTAGGAGGTGATTGATGGTGATGCTTCGAGGATTGTTGAATTGGAGGCGACTGCGATTTGAGGGATAGCCGCGATGGGGTTCAATCGAATTTGGGTGAAGCAATGTTCAAGTTTGAGGCGAGGTCGTGCGTTTAGAGAAGGATTGATGGTGAAGCGATGTGGTTGGTTCGCGATGTGGCTGCAGTCAATTTGGGTGGTGATGTCTGGCAAAGCAAAAGTGTTTGAGGTGATGCTCTGAAGTAAAGGAGGAGATGAGAAGTGTGCAGGCAGAAGAGGATGGAGTTGCATAGTGGGATGGTAAATTGTGGAAGGAAGGTTCGCGGCAGTGAAGTTGTTGTTGAGGTCTCAGGTGAGTGTGTTGTATGTGATTTCTAGTATGGTAAAACAGCAGTTCCTACTGAAGTAGGGTTAGTGAAGTTGATGGTAGTTTGTTTACGAATAGTTTCTGGTTGTATTTGCGAGGCAGTGGTGGAGAAGTTTTTGCACTGGACGTGATGATTTGTTTGGTAGATGTAGATGCTGATGATGAGGAGTCTGCCAGGTAGAATGGTAGTTTGGGTTGTATGGGTTTAAAAGTGAGTGTTTAGTAGATAAGTGAGTGTTTGAAAGTAAGTGTGTACATGCAGTGATAAAGGGGGTGGATAGTGAGGTTCAGATGAAGGGGGTGGTGTCTGAAGGCTGACAATGGTAATTTGGTTAGTGTAAGCCTGAGGCAGTTGAAGATGTGGTGAGGCAAGCAGTGAATGTGGAAGTTTGGGGAGTGGGTTTATGTTATTTGACAGTGGTTAGGGTATTTGACAGCAATGTGGTAGACCGATTGTTTTGGTGCAGATGATGGTGAAGGAAGGAACGGGAAGAGTCTAGTCGCGTGGAAGAGACGAGGTAGTCCGGAGTTGTAACTGCACGTGCACAGTGTAGTTTGTCTTGATGATAGCAGAGGTGGTCGGGTGAATGGATGATCGACAGTAGGAGTTGAATGCAAGAAGAATTGAATTGTATGGTGAACTATAGTGAAAAATAGAGGGTATTTGCAGAGGTTAAGTGATATGAAGTGGCTGAATTTGGGTTGAGGGTTTCAAGAATGGTTAGTGTGATGGTTGGGTTTTGTATGGCAATGATATGTGGATGGATATGCAAGAACTGACAGCAATGTTGTAGTGCAGTTTGGGTTGGAGAAGTTAATTTGTATGTCGAGGCAGCAGTGAATGTGGAAGTTTGGTAGTGGTTTGATGTTTTGGTGATGTGTATCAGTTTGTATGAAGGGTGGGTATTGGTTGGTGACAGAGAGAAGTGGAGTTGCTGTGTTTCGATGGGTGGTGGTTTGAAGGTGAAATGAAGTAAGGAGGTTAGGGGGTGGAGATGATGGCAGTTCAGGTGGGTTTGTGGTTATGGCTGTACAACAAGTTGTGAAGCAGAGGGATGATGCTATCAGTTTGAGTAGGTGAAGTTGTGAAGTATGCAGATGGTTTGTATGAAGTGCACAGTCTGGTGCACAGGGCTGTGAAATATAGAGGTTTTTTGTTGTAGGCAGTGGTGAACAAATATGGTGTTGTATAAGGGAATGTTTGATGTGTAGAAGCTTGCAGCAGTATGATCACCACAGTGGAAAGGAAATGGGCAGGAGCACAGTTGCACAGTTGTGGAAGGCAATGTGAATAGGTAGCAATGATGGGGATAGCTGTGTGTGAACTGTTGGTGATTGTATGTGATGAAGGAAGTTGATGTGGTTTATCGGTATGTCAATGTTTAGGTGGACTGAAGTGGTTTGAAGGATGAGGTAGGGGAGAGAGATGGCAGTGTTGATGTGATTCTGCAGTTTTGGCCAGAAGGCAGGGAAGTGAACTGTTTGGTGGCAGAAACAGAAACAGTGAAACGTAGTGGTGGAAACAGAGAAGTGTCCATAATGCACAGTTTGTTTGTTTTTTTTCTTTGTAAATAAAAAAAATAGAAAAGAAAATGAAAGATGTAAATGCAAAAATGAAAATGCAAATGTGAATGACTAAAATATTTTTTTATGTTGTTTTTTTACTAATATGCAAATGCAAATGAAATTAGAGAACAAGCACACAACAAATTGAAATCAAAAATAAAACAACAAAACACACACAATTTTTTTTTTAAATGCAAACAAACACACAGTAAAATCACACAAAAATAATCCGAAGAATAGAAAATTAAAATCAAAGACAACTCCCCGGCAACGGCGCCAAAAACTTGTTCGTCGACGGAAATTCTATCGGTTTAGAAAACCATCGAACGAATTTAGAAATAAAATAACCGCAAGCGCACGGCGTACATTTGTAGTACGTGGCGAATACGGGTCGATCCGCAGGGAATTGATGATTTTAAAAATCTATTCAATCAAATTAAACCAAAGTCAAGTGAAAGTTGAGCTAGAGAATTAGAAAATTAGCTAACTAACTAAAAGAAAAGAGATGCAAATATAAGAGTTAAATGACAATTTAGAGAATAAATCCACTCTCTAGATCATGTAGTTCAACATATATGAAATCATAATCTCTCTTTTATGGTCATTAGTGCTTTAATTGATGTGCTTACCATAAGTATGGCATATTTGTGCTATTGATTAGCCAACATAAGCCATCAAACCATAACACACCCCTTAAAACACTTACTAACTCACATGAAACTTGACAATGAAAATGAAATCTATTTTAAGTATGGCCTATTAACTATTGATTAGAAATATAGACCATCAAATTTTAATTTCAAATCACTTTCTTATGCCATAATCATATTTTGATGAAGAGACATTTGTGTTAGTGATTGTTTAAGCATAGCCTATTTGATGTCAACAATATAGGCTATCAAATTCAAAGCAAAAAAAAACTAGTAACCCATTTCTATCATCATCATTAAGCACAAAAAGAGAGCATGAATTAACAAATAGTTGAAGCTACATAATTAGAGAGCTTCATTACCCCTAAATTGAAGGGGTTTAGCCTCTCATATTTGTCATTTGATTAACAAATGTAGCTAGCAACATGAAAGCAAAAAGGAAGAAAATTGAAAGCTAATAGAAAAGAGAACTATTCTACTTGCATAAAAGAAAAGAGATCTACACTACAACATGAAAGGAAATAAACAAGAAAAAGAAAAGAACATGTATTAATTTGCATAAAGAAGTTTCATGAAAAGAAAATGGCTAAGTAGCCATGAAAAGAGAAAGAGAGCTTTGTTTATTTTTGAGCCTAAACTAAACTAAAGAGAGACTATAGGAGAGAGGAGGGTTACATGAAACATAAGGGGATTTTATACATGTGTTAAAGCCTAATTCATATTTTTGGGGAATGCCCAAAATACCCTCTTAGGAAGTGTGGAGGCCAAGAAATCATTAGCTTCAAATAATCCTCATTTAAGTGTACATGAAGCCATTAATTCCATAAGCATGTGCATTAGCCTCTAATTTGTACATTTAGGTAGGTGGGTAGGTGGGGTCCTCCATTATCTTCACTTTGAATTATTTCCATCTTCATTTGTTCTCTTCACTCTTGTGCATGCATATATCATCATGTAACCACTTGTAAAATTTACCAAATTTCCTACAAAACAACATAGAAAATTCCAAGTAAATTTTCACAATTTAATAAATGCATAAAAATGACCATTTTGCCCCTATATGAAGATGAATATGTTACAATTTCAAATAATTTGAATTTTGGTTTAAACAAGTAAAAATACCCAATATGATCATTTATTTAATTTAAATAGATTAAATATGGTGGTAAAAATAAATATGGTGGTAAAATACAGTCATACGTATAGGTGCACGTGCAACATACAAATGTGTACATGGTTTAATACGCTCGTATATAATTGATGGGATTTACACTGCAACGAACACATTAGCCCTTTGTATACGTATTTGTTGTTTATTATTATTTTAATATTAATATAAATTTATATATATTTACGCAAAACAATCATGTGTAAATATAAATTTAAATATATAAACTAATTCAAACATTTATTATTTGAAATGGTTGGCTTAAGATAAATTTAAATTTGAAAAAAAATCTAAATAAAAAATAATCTCCTATTTAAAATTAAAATTCAAGTTTGAAATCAAATATAGATCCAAAATAATATCTTATTTAAATTTCAAAATTTAAATATTATTATATTTAATATATATATAAACACATACACACACATATACTATATACATATGTTTAAAATTGAAATTTATTTGTTTTTTTGAATAAAAACTGTATGTGTGTGTATATTTCAAATTGTAAAATTACTAATTTCTTAATATATAAACAACGTTATATATTTAAACATAAAATAATTAAAAAAATCATCTTCAGCCATAAGTGTTTTCAACAAAAAATTAATTTCAAAAAATCCGTACAAATTTAGATTGAAAAACTTCAATTTTTTTAAAAAACAAAATCCATATGGATTTCAAGATAAAAGATTTTTAATTTAATAACATATACTTATTTATAAATAAATAAATAAAATACATACATATATATATATATTAATGTTATTTAATGCATTATAGTTTAAAAAAAATATGTATGTAAAAAATAATGTTTCAATTTCGTATTTTATAATATAAAAGTATTTATGTGAAAAAAACCTTTTTTATGCACATATGTACGAATATATACATACATACATACAAGTGTTTTAAATTAATTTATATATATAAACATTTTATAAATCATACAATATAATTTTTAATTTTAAGATTATTTAAAACTAATTATAGTTTTCTAAAAACCAAATTTATTATTGGTCGAAAATAATGTATATATATATATATATATATAATTTTTTATGTAGATATACACACACACACATAAAAGACCTGATAGCAAACAGACAAACAAATTTGTGATAAAATAAATTTCTAATCTACGCATATTCAATTAAATGAATGGACACACACACACACACACACACATATATATATATATATATATATATATGTATGTATGTATGTATGTATAAGAATACAAATTCAATAGTACCTATGTTGTGGCTTTGAGGTAGCACCTTGAAAGTTGAATCAAAAAATCCTTAAATCAGATTCATTCTCTTCTAGAAAAGCTACTAACTGAAGAGAGATTGCCACACCTTGAAGTTAATTCGATTTGAGTTGATTTTGGATTGAAAATAAAGAGGGATCGAGGACAATTATTTTCAACCAAAGCTTGGATGGATGGAGACTAGAGTGTAAACTAGAAAATAAGGAAGGTGTTGAGTTTATATAGGAAAAGAAAAGGAGTGAAAAGAGGAGATCCAGATCTCACTTTTACCTCTACCTTTTTTAAACAATTCGAACTCATGTTTTCAAATAAGGTATCACACCCCTTTCGCTCCTATCATGGCTGGCCAAAACAAGTAGGCAATGGGCTTATTCACATTTCCAAAGCCGATTAGTATTTCCACGTTTTAAATCTGATTTAGTGTATATAGTTATCGTATATCTATATGTACATATATAACTTTTATATATGCACAATATTAATATTGATTCAAATAAATAAAATTTTATTATTAATATTTCACAAATATTAATTTAATTATAACAACTGTAATTAATAAAATCATGTGGTAATCAGAGTATTCAACACTGCGGTTGTGCGACCCGTATGTGTAAATTCAGTAAGTGACTAATATTGAACAATTCGAATATTAATGTTCACACATCACCTTTGTTAGTGGTGTGACAGTTTGGCCGAATTTATTACTTATACAATTTCAGTGATATCTAATTTTACTATTTTAAACGGTTATCGATAATGACAATATTACATTAATTCTCTTTGTCAAAACTATATCACATTAGGAATTGTGGAAATAGTTTTGGTCAAAATTCCAATATCATCCACATTCAACTTATATAATCCAAACACAAAGTCCCCGGTTCAATAATAAAAACAATAATTAATCGAACTGCTCAGGCTGGAGAATTTGACTATAATTGACCGTGATACTAACCTCATATAATCGAGGAGTCGAATTCTCTATTTAATAGTGCTTTACTTCCAGTGTTTGAACTTAGATCTAACTATATTCATTTGGTTGACTTCGTGCCATGATTTAATAATAATCAAAGTGGAACATCTATATTGAAGTTTAATAGTATTATCAAGTCGAGAGAACTATGTAATATTGTCACTTTGATATTCTCAGTTTAACATTGGTTATATTAACCAATAGAAAACTATTAAGTGAGTTATTCCATAGTTAACCAATAACTATCAGTACGTAACCTCTTAGTGCCTCCAGTAGCCATGAGTAATACACTGTCCAACAATTAGAGAGCAATATGTATTCTAATTTCAACAGATGCATTGATATCTAGTCTCGATGCATCTTGACTAGGAAAATTTAAAATGATATGTGTATTTTCATTGTGATAAATTTCTTACTACTATAATACACTGTAACTACTATCACAAAACATATCATTTATGAATTTTCTATTAAACATACTTAAATAAATTAAATAATTAACACAACACATTATGATAAGTATATAATAAAAAGAAAAGCACCTTTTATTTTGAACGAAATTTTATTACACATTATGACGAGTATATAATAGAATAAAAAACACCTTTTATTTCATACGAGATTTTATTACAAAGGTAATAATTTATAGTAAATTATATAATTACCCCTAGGGCATACCCCTAATTCCATCAATCTCCCACTTGCATTTGGGCCAATTATGGAATCTTGATCTCGTCCTTTTGATCAGTTTTCTTTGAAACGGTCGAGCTAGTCCCTTCATGGATGGATCTGCTATGTTGTTTTAATTTCTTAATTAGTTAATCAACTCTCTTCAATGCTAATAAACTGCTTTATCATGTGAAACTTTTCGAAGTATGTTTCTCGACTTCTAATGAGCTTTATGTTCTTTCGTGATATGTATCACGACATTGTTATCTTATAACAAAAGCATAATAATCTCAATACTTAAATACCCCTAACTTAGCTATAAATTTGTGCATTTGTATTTATAAATACATTGCTTTTATTATGGCATTATTCAAGGCTATGTACTTAACCTTTTGGTTTAATCAGCCACAACCTTTTTGTTTGGAACATTTTCAACTAAAAGCTTTGTAATTGAGGTTTGAACATGAATTTAATATTGACATATTATTGTAATGACATGATCTTTCGACGCTCGAAAGTCGACATTAATACGTCCACTGTATCAAATGCCGCGCAATCGAATGCCGGAAAACCAAATCATTAGGGTTAAAAAGAAGAGGTAAAAGAAGACAGAAGAAAAAGAACAGAACAATATCAGAATCTCACATTCACAGCGGAACAATATATAATAGATGAATGAATAATCTTTATCACAAAGAACTATATCAGTTTATACATACATCATCAGAGTTTACAACAACAACAACACTGGACAGTTATATAAACTTGTCCACATAACAGTATACACAGCGGAATAATACTAGTATAAGTGATACGTCTCGCCATCCGACTCGCCTCCAGATCTGCACAGCAACTGCTGAATTCTAGAATGACCTGAAAACCTGACTCTAGGCTGCCCGTGTGGAAAATTATAGGCACCCAGAGTTTAGAAAGGGAACAATAAACTCCAGGTCAGTCATGGGACAGGTGTGAGATCTTAAAAATAGTTATTTTCACAAAGAAAATAAAAATTGTCGCAATGCTTTTGGAAAATGAAACTACCATAAGGCCTCCCACCACACACACAATGCAAACGCAGAATTGGAGGAGATTTCTTCTTATGATAGTCAAATATGCTTAATACGCAAAATCCTTTTAATATTATTATTAGTGCATAGTGTGGAAAACATTTCGAAAGTATAATATTAATCTTAGCCAGCATAGACATTCTGAACTATGCCTACTATAGCTACCATCTAAATAGTGGTGACCACCATAAGTAAATGGAAGGTTCTATAACTAAAACCGTACTGGGTTCGTATTGTTTGATTGGATTTCCAACAAATGGTCAGGCTAAGGAACTTCCTACTACCACATGGGTACGCCTTTGGAGGGACGTCCCGAGAACCTACCCGGATCTCTGCCAACACAAGGCCGGGTTACCTCTGTAACTAGGTAACTACTACTCGAGTATGCCACCCCCTGGTCCTTAGGGACCTTTATCCGAGGCCTCGATCACAAAGCAACAATCACACAGTAAATAAGATTGATGCCACCACACAAGTATAGCATCTGGGCTCCATACCATGATAACACCTTTTTCCAGAAGGAAATGACATACCCTAAAGGGCGCGACCCTCATAACCTTGCCGCATCTTTCCTGTTTCGACCATTTCCGGAGTGTGAGGTCCGATGTGGTCTCGTCCACAAAGCTACGCTTTACACGAAAGCCTTGCTTTGATCAACAAATGATCAACAATCACACAACAGCACTTAGCATACCACACTATCAAATTGGGAGTATATCACTGATAACCTTCAACTACATAACCTCTGAGCTCGTACGTCTCAGAGAAGGGTGTTAAGCTAAGAGATTAAATTCTCCGCCACCAACAGAAATGTATTTGAAAGAAATCAGGTTTATATCTCAAAGTGTAGCGTCAGACATACATCAATACAAGTCTGTTCCGGGTTCGAACAGAACCGAAGGCACTTCCAAAGAAGCCCTTGCAATTCCGGGTATCCACAATCCCGATCGGACTTCCCATCACATAGGGAATCTCTAAACCGTAGCTACTTGGTGCAGAGACAATCGATAGGTTATCCTATCGTTTGCGCAAACACCCGGTCTTCAACACCGGTCTTCAATTGCGATCCACAACGTCGTACCATTATTCGGAATGGGTTATATGACACAAAGTCCTATCCCGGTAAACCGAATTATGAGCGCTTGTTTTTAAAAAAAAAAATTCAAGTACCACTTCAAGGGCAAATATTGATAGTCGGTTATTTAACTATCAAACAACATTCACGATAATCAACCAATTTAAATAATTTTCCCAAATTATTTATTTTCAAAATATCTTTGCAAGATATATATTTTTCCACACTTCAACATTTTGAAAACAAATTTCAAATCACTTTTCACACTTCATCACTTTGAAAACAAATTTCAAATCACATTTTCACTTGCGGAATAAAATTCCCTTTCCTTTATAAATTCCCACTGTGAATTCAAATTTCCAAATATTCACTTTCAAACACCAAATCAAATTCCAAATTGATTTCTAATTTCTTTTTGAGCACCAAATCAATTACAAATTGATTTCTAAGTTTATTTCCAAATACCAAATCATTGGCAAATCCATTTCTAAATTTATTTCAACACAAAATCCATTTTCATTCAACACCAGATAAATTTCATATCGATTTCCCAAAGATTTATTTTCAAATACCAAATCAATTATCAAATGGATTTCTAGAAATTTATCACCTTTTAAATAAATCCCTTTATTCTTCCCAAATTATTTAAAATTCCATTTTCAATAAATTCTTCAACTTTTAAACAATATTATTCAAAACCCATTTATTAATATCTTTTCCCATATTTTGGAAATAATTCGATAAGATTTCAAAAATCAACTTCATGCTTTTAAATTTCTTCTTTTAAATTCACCCAATTCTTTCAAAAGAAATTTACTAAAAATTTCTTACTTTAATTTCAAAAATCCAATTTATTTATTTCTGGTATCCAACGATACCAAAAATACATTCAGCTAAATTTTAGCCTTCAACACATTCGATCGTCAATATAATCATTCGCAGATTATCAATAAATCATCACACAGCATATGAAACAAATTCATACAACATATGAAACAAATTCATACAATTTAAGGAATCCAGTTGGATTCCTCCAACCTGTTTCCCTGCATCCACAGATGTTAGCAAAACAATTAAATACCCATTCCACTTCGAGGTGGAATATCGCGGTATATGGGATTTATAAAATATCATCCGCTATTATGCGGCGCATAGGGTCTCATCCGCTATATAATGCGGGAAATCAACAACTCCACACACACACATATATATATATATACTACTATATATAATATATCACATCCAAACAGTCAATCAATAACTGCAATTCCAATTTAATTTGAGTGAGAAGATCTCACCTTTGCTTTTAATTTACAGTCCATTTCCATTCCAGTTTGTTTTCTCGATTTATAGACCTTGTAACAGACATTATAAGGTTTTATTAATATTCGAAATAAAATCGAACCATTAAGTACCATTTAATAATTCAATTAGTTAATGATTTAAATTTGAACTAATTCTTCTTTAAATAAATCTCCTAGTAACTAAAATTTTTTGATCAAATTATACAATACATCTCCATTATTATAAAGTTAACCGATACATGAAAATAGGTATATAATTTCTTCCTCAAAAGCTTATCTGTAAAAGTAAATTTTTTGTTTATATTTTTAAATGAATATATATATATACATATACTTATTCCTCTTTCCTTCACTGTGTAAACATACACATGCATATATATACATTTTTAAACTGGAACATATTTACTGTTTGCTCTCTTTTTTTTTCTTTTTTTGTTATATATATTTATACATAAATTAAGTTATAGAAACTACCTCACGAGATTTCTATGTGACCCACTCCATCAACACTCGAACGAATGTCCCGCGCACAACCCCGCAGCCTACTTACTGCGACTACCTTCACCCCAAATCTCAGACGAGATCGTGGCCATGCTCGATTCGAACCCAGCTTTGAACTCTCTTTGATTACTTCGAACGAAATCACTCAATTCGACTGAATGAAGACTCGCGAAACCCTAGAAAGTCGAGACCATCGGTGCCTCCCCAACATCGATCTGGCGCGAGCCTCCACCTCCAAATGCCGTACGCGAAACCCCGAGACAACGACGACATCACTGCGACCACCTACGAACGCGCGCGCTCAAGCCTCGGCTACATCGCCTTTATGCCGCGACCATTGATTTTGAATTTTTATTTTCTTTTGAATTTGATTTCACGGAACTGGAACGAGAAAACTTTTACGGTGCCGAGGATGACTTCGATGGTGAAACTCGCTCACGATTCGAGCATCGAATGATGGTGAGAGGAGGGGACGTGATTCTATACGAATTCGATCCTGATTCGAAAATGAGTCCCACTATTTTTTCTTTTTCGAAGGGGCTCAGATCTTAGGAGGAAAGTGGGAAAGGATATACGATATAAGGAAAATGGCTCGTTATTATTTTTTATGTTTTAAAACGACTGAAAGAAATGACTCGTAATAAATTGAGATGGAAGGTTGCGTGAGGAAGATGCCTTGCTACAGTGGTAACGTGGTGAAAGAAAAACAGCTGATGTGAACCACATTGACCAGTCAAACCATTATTTAAATTTAAATTTAAATTGCCTCGGAATCACAACTCAAAATCTCGACTCCTATCAAGGCGTGCCGCTAGGCGTTTATAATGTTATACGCCTATTCTGAACGCAATGGAAAAGGTTCCGAGTCCAAATTTGATCGTATGGAGAAGATAGCTTTTTGGACCAGTTATAATATTAAATTTCAATATAAATTTCAACGCGTTTATATATCGTACGCTCACACAACAACTCCAATCACCACGAAAATTGAAATCCAAAAATAATACAATATTACGGATCCAATGGAACTAGTTTCATCGAATTCCGAGACTGTGCCTCGAAAGGCTATTTTTAAATATCGATTTAAACAATAAAATTCAAAACTGAACAAAACAGTTTCAAATTCAATTCTGAAGCTTTTATTATTTTCAGTATTATCAATATGAATTTTCTAAGCCATCAAATCATTTTTAACAGGCTTAAAATTGAAGATTCAAATTTTTTTACCCAACTTTAGTAAATAAATTCAATAATTTAATTACCAAATTCATTCTGATATTTGAATTTCAAATTAAACTAACTTCCAGATATTTAAAATCAATTAAATATCCTGATTTCCAATGTCAAAAATTCAGGGTCGTTACATTCTTCCCCCCTTAAAAGAATTTCGTCCCGAAATTACATGTTAAGAAGAATGATCCAATCCCCGTTATTTCAACTTTCCAGAATACTCTTTTATTAAGACACACTAATCTTTTTCTAACTTTCCAAACTTATTCATAAGTTCAAACAATGTTACTTACTCAACAATTCAAATTTAAATTTAAATTCAAATTTTAAATTATCCAAAATTTCTCAAAAATTTCTAACTCTCTAAATTTTCGAAAAATTTCGCCAGCGTCTCCTTTGCGCGGCTAACTCGGTACAACTACAAAATGTCCCTACGGACTCCCAAATTCCAATAAAAACAAAATGCCAAGTGGCAAAATCGGAATCCCATCAAATTTCATACAGAAATTTTTAAATACATACCTTATTGTCGAGCAAATTCAAATTTACCTTCGAAATCAAAATCCAATTCCATTTTCCTATAGCCTTTACAATCCCTGTATACTTTACTTAACAATAATGTCCAAATTTACTTAGTGTATTCCCATTCAGATTTTCATTTCAAATTTTACTTGAATTCGATTCATCTTTAACTTTGAAGATTGAATCTTACTTGCCTTATCTCAAATTGCAATTTTAAATCATTTATTGTTAAGTGAAAATTTCCAAAAATTTCAACAACAAAAATTCTAACTCCCAAAATTTTCAGAAAATTTTGGCGGAGTCTCCCTTGTACGGAGGAGCTTTTGCAATTTGACAAGAGATATAAATATATATACATCGACCCACACGGTCGGAAAAACAAAAACAGTTCATATTTCCTAACTTTGTATTGCGTAGGCGTACCTTTATTAGCATTTTTTTAAGCAAAGCGGTTATTTTTAAGCATTTTGCGCAACCCAAATGCAGCCAAACGGCTTCCCTGCACCTGTACTTACTCAATTTAAATACGTAAGTGACATATATAGGAAATTCATTAACATTTCACTTATTTCCACTAGTGAACACAAAGTTTTCATAAGCAATATACTCAAAATAATTCCTATAAGCAACTTATAAAGTTTCAATACAAATTTAGTTGCTTACAACTAAACCACACATCATTTCTATTCAATTCAAGTGATTTACAACTCACTTTCTTACATTCTATTCATTTTTAAGCGAAACGAATTCATATCCATTTCAATTGATTCAAAAATCAATTTTATTTTCTTTTAATAACTCATAGAATTTTATATAACCTTGTTTGCACCAAACGACAACCATTATTATGCAAATTCAACGATATTCACTTAATAGAATATCCATTCTAGTTTATAACTAATTTAAATTGATACCAACTCAATTTATTTTAAATCCATTTCATTTCCAATTGATTCCGTTCAATTCAATTTGCATTTCATTAATCAAATTTCATTGAAAATCATTCAATAAAGACAACAACCATTTCACAATTTCCAGTTTAATCTTCATTAATTTAGAATATTTCCTCAATTCCAAATTCTACTTAAGAATTTCATCATTTTGGTTAATAACCACTTATATTTAAACTGGATTTCAAATTCCATATGAATTCAATTTACCTTTCATTTTATAAATATTGAATTCAATTTTATTTCAATACTTCACTTCATTTGGTCCAACTTGACAAAATTTTCCACTTTACTTTGTTTATCACAAATCAAAGTAAATTTCCAAACTCAATTATATTCCATAAATATTTTAAATAAGATTCCAGAGTTTTTCCATCTTTTTAAAACCATTTTTCGAAATCAATTCAAATTATCTTTTGAATTTCGAAAACCATTTTCAAATTAAAGGAATTCAATCTTTTGAATTTTCAATCCAAATCCTTTAATCCGTATGTGCAAAAATTACTCTGGCATCTCATTTCAATTTATAAAACTCATTTATAACTCACATTACCTATTTCATTCCATTAATGAATTTTATTTCAAATATCTTTCTGGAATTATATTTCAAATTATAAATCACATTTACAATTTACATTTACAAATCCCATTCGTATATGAATTCATTTCCTTATACTTTCAATTCATATTTATAAATTTCATTTGTTAAATGAATTTATCTCCAAATCTTTGGTTACACATTTTATTTCTTATTCCGTTTCCATATAACAATGATAATAATTCGATATTATCACTTCCTAACAACCAAGCACCCATATACTATAATAATTCACGAAAAATGATTTCTTTTCTATACAAAAATAGTTTTGGGTAAAATTATTTCATTTACCCTATTTAAAACAATACTGTGTCGGTTCATCTTGTTTAAGAGTTCAGAAATCCCTATGATTACCGTTGGCCAGACTGCACCGACCAGAATCTATAAACAATCAATCGATAAGTCAACACAATATAAAACAAAATTTTGTATTCACTAACAAATGCACGCTCATATCTATTATTACACTCACACTCATTCTAGAGTACTACTGACTCTATCTCTAATGAGTAACACCCAACAGAGCCAGGGTTGTCGCTTAACCAATTGCTCTGATACCACATGTAACGATACGATCTTTCGACGCTCGAAAGTCGACATTAATACGTCCATTGTATCAAATGCCGCACAATCGAATGCCGGAAAACCGAATCATTAGGGTTAAAAAGAAGAGGTAGAAGAAGACAGAAGAAAAAGAATAGAACAATATCAGAATCTCACATTCGCAGCGGAACAATATATAATAGATGAATGAATAATCTTTATCACAAAGAACTATATCAGTTTATACATACATCATCAGAGTTTACAACAACAACAACACTGGACAGTTATATAAACTTGCCCACATTACAGTATACACAGCGGAATAATACTAGTATAAGTGATACGTCTCGCCATCCGGCTCGCCTCCAGATCTGCACAGCAACTGCTGAATTCCAGAATGACCTGAAAACCTGACTCTAGGCTGCCCGTGTGGAAAATTATGGGCACCCAGAGTTTAGAAAGGGAACAATAAACTCTAGGTCAGTCATGGGACTGGTGTGAGATCTTAAAAATAGTTATTTTCATAAAGAAAATAAAAATTGTTCGCAATGCTTTTGGAAAATGAAACTACCATAAGGCCTCCCGCCACACACACAATGCAAATGCAGAATTGGAGGAGATTTCTCCTTATGATAGTCAAATATGCTTAATACGCAAAATCCTTTTAATATTAGTATTAGTGCATAGTGTGGAAAACATTTCGAAAGTATAATATTAATCTTAGCCAGATAGACATTCCGAACTATGCCTACTATAGCTACCATCTAAACAGTGGTGACCACCATAAGTAAATGGTAGGTTCTATAACTAAAACCGTACTGGGTTCGTATTGTTTGATTGGATTTCCAACAAATGGTCAGGCTAAGGAACTTCCTACTACCACATGGGTACGCCTCTGGAGGGACGTCCCGAGAACCTACCCGGATCTCTGCCAACACAAGGTCGGGTTACCTCTGTAACTAAGTAACTACTACTCGAGTATGCCACCCCCGGTCCTTTGGGACCTTTATCCGAGGCCTCGATCACAAAGCAACAATCACACAGTAAATAAGATTGATGCCACCACACAGGTATAACATCTGGGCTCCATACCATGATACCACTTTTTTCTAGAAGGAAATGACATACCCTAAAGGGCGCGACCCTCATAACCTTGCCGCATCTTTCCTATTTCTACCATTTCCGGGGTGTGAGGTCCGATGAGGTCTCGTCCACAAAGCTACGCTTTACACGAAAGCCTTGCTTTGATCAACAAATGATCAACAATCACACAGCAGCACTTAGCATACCACACTACCAAATTGGGAGTATATCACTGATAACCTTCAACTATATAACCTCTGAGCTCGTACGTCTCAGAGAAGGGTGTTAAGCTAAGAGAATAAATTCTCCGCCACCAACAGAAATGTATTTGAAAGAAATCAGGTTTATATCTCAAAGTATAGCGTCAGACATACATCCGTACAAGTCTGTTTTGGGTTCGAACAGAACCGAAGGCACTTCCAAAGAAGCCCTTGCAATTCCGGGTATCCACAATCCCGATCGGACTTCCCATCACATAGGGAATCTCTATACCGTAGCTACTCGGTGCAGAGACAATCGATAGGTTATCCTATCATTTTCGCAAACACCCGGTCTTCAACACCGGTCTTCAATTGCGATCCGCAACGTCATATCATTATTCGGCATGGGTTATATGACACAAAGTCCTCTCCCGGCTAAACCGAATAATGAGCGCTTGTTTTTTTAAAAACAAATTCAAGTGCCACTTCAAAGGCAAATATTGATAGTCGGTTATTTAACTATCAAACAACATTCACGACAATCAACCAATTTAAATAATTTTCCCAAATTATTTATTTTCAAAATATCTTTGCAAGATATATATTTTTCCACACTTCAACATTTTGAAAACAAATTTTAAATAACTTTTCACACTTCATCACTTTGAAAACAAATTTCAAAATCACATTTTCACTCGCGGAATAAAATTCCCTTTCCTTTATAAATTCCCACTGTGAATTCAAATTTCCAAATATTCACTTTCAAACACCAAATCAAATTCCAAATTGATTTCTAATTTCTTTTTAAGCACCAAATCAATTACAAATTGATTTCTAAGTTTATTTCCAAATACCAAATCATTGGCAAATCCATTTCTAAATTTATTTCAACACAAAATCCATTTTCATTCAACACCAAATAAATTTTCATATCGATTTCCCAAAGATTTATTTTCAAATACCAAATCAATTATTAAATTGATTTCTAGAAATTTATCACCTTTTAAATAAATCCCTTTACTCTTCCCAAATTATTTAAAATTCCATTTTCAATAAATTCTTCAACTTTTAAACAATATTATTCAAAACCCATTTATTAATATCTTTTCCTATATTTTGGAAATAATTCGATAAGATTTCAAAAATCAACTTTATGCTTTTAAATTTCTTCTTTTAAATTCACCCAATTCTTTTAAAAGAAATTTACTAAAAATTTCTTACTTTAATTTCAAAAATCCAATTTATTTATTTTTGGTATCCAACGATACCAAAAATACATTCGGCTAAATTTTAGCCTTCAACACATTCAATCGTCAATATAATCATTCACAGATTATCAATAAATCATCACACATCATATGAAACAAATTCATACAACATATGAAACAAATTCATACAATTTGAGGAATCCAGTTGGATTCCTCCAACCTGTTTCCCTGCATCCACAGATGTTAGCACAACAATTAAATACCCATTCCACTTCGAGGTGGAATATCGTGGTATATGGGATTTATAAAATATCATCCGCTATTATGCGGCGCATAGGGTCTCATCCGCTATATAATGCTGGAAATCAACAACTCCACACACACACACACACACACACACACACACATATATATATATATACTACTATATATAATATATCACATCCAAACAGTCAATCAATAACTGCAATTCCAATTTAATTTGAGTGAGAAGATCTCACCTTTGCTTTTAATTTACAGTCCATTTCCATTCCAGTTTGTTTTCTCGATTTATAGACCTTGTAACGGACATTATAAGGTTTTATTAATAGTCGAAATAAAATCGAACCATTAAGTACCATTTAATAATTCAATTAGTTAATGATTTAAATTTGAACTAATTCTTCTTTAAATAAATCTCCTAGTAACTAAAAATTTTTGATCGAATTATACAATACATCTCCATTATTATAAAGTTAACTGATACATGAAAATAGGTATATAATTTCTTCCTCAAAAGCTTATCTGTAAAAGTAAATTTTTTGTTTATATTTTTAAATGAATATATATATATATACACACACATGTACTTATTCCTCTTTCCTTCACTCTGTAAACATACACATGCATATATATACATTTTTAAACTGGAACATATTTACTGTTTTCTCTCTTTTTTTTCTTTTTCTTTTTCATATATATTTATACATAAATTAAGTTACAGAAACTACCTCACGAGATTTCTATGTGACCCACTCCATCAACACTAGAACGAATGTCCCGCGAACAACCCCGCAGCCTCCTTACTGCGACTACCTTCGCCCCAAATCTCAGACGAGATCGCGGCCATACTCGATTCGAACCCAGCTTCGAACTCTCTTTGATTACTTCGAACGAAATCACTCAATTCGACTGAATGAAGATTCGCGAAACCCTTGAAAGTCGCGACCATCGGCGCCTCCCCAACGTCGATCTGGCGCGAGCCTCCGCCTCCAAATGTCGTACGCGAAACCCCGAGACAATGACGACATCATTACGACCACCTACGAACGCGCGCGCTCAAGCCTCGGCTACGTCGCCTCTATGCTGCGGCCATTGATTTTGTATTTTCTTTTGAATTTGATTTCATGGGACTGGAATGAGGAAAACTTGTATGGTGCTGAGGATGACTTCGATGGTGAAACTCGCTCACGATTCGAGCATCGAATGAAGGTGAGAGGAGGGGACGTGATTCTATACGAATTCGATCCTGATTTGAAAATGAGTTCCACCATTTTTTTCTTTTTCGAAGGGGCTCAGATCTTAGGAGGAAAGTGGGAAAGGATATACGATATAAGGAAAATGGCTCGTTATTATTTTTTTATGTTTGAAAACGACCGAAAGAATTGACTCGTAATAAATTGAGATGGAAGGTTGCGTGAGGAAGATGCCTTGCTACAGTGGTAACGTGGTGAAAGAAAAACAGCTGATGTGAACCACATTGACCAGTCAAACCATTATTTAAATTTAAATTTAAATTGCCTCGGAATCACAACTCAAAATCTCGACTCCTATCAAGGCGTGCCGCTAGGCATTCATTATGTTATACGCCTATTCCGAACGCAATGGAAAAGGTTCCGAGTCCAAATTTGATCGTATGGAGAAGATAGCTTTTTGGACCAGTTATAATATTAAATTTCAATATAAATTTCAACGCGTTTATATATCGTACGCTCACACAACAACTCCAATCACCACAAAAATTGAAATTCGATAATAATACAATATTACGGATCCAATGGAACTGGTTTCATCGAATTCCGAGACTGTGCCTCGGAAGGCTATTTTTAAATATCGGTTTAAACGATAAAATTCAAAACTGAACAAAACAGTTTCAAATTCAATTCTGAAGCTTGTATTATCTTCAGTATTATCAATATGAATTTTCTATGCCATCAAATCATTTTTAACAGGCTTAAAATTGAAGATTCAAATTTTTTTACCCAACTTTAGTAAATAAATTCAATAATTTAATTACCAAATTCATTCTGATATTTGAATTTCAAATTAAACTAACTTCCAGATATTTAAAATCAATTAAATATCCTGATTTCCAATGTCAAAAATTCAGGGTCGTTACAATTATACTCTATGAAGTTTGAGTCCAAGCACTCCTTCATAAAGAGTTCATTGTTTCTAAAAATAATTCTCTAGTATTTCACAAATACTCGAGAATACTCTTAACTACTAATCAGCGATATTAATAGGGCACTTCCAACATTCTTTTATGCTAATTATAAAAGATATCATTTATAAATCTAACGTTGAGTATTAAATAACCAAACTATAATGATTTTGACTTGAGTAAATAATAAGTTTGTTGTTTGCTCTTTAGAAATATTCAAGTACCTCAATAGTTCTTTCTTACAAACACATGCTTCCACTATATTTTGATCGAAAATCAAACTAATTGATTTTTTTTCAAAATAATTCTTTAACTCTGAAGCTTATCGAACGATACTTTCGTATCAGTTCTTGGATCATATAAGAAACTCACAAAATTAGTATCGTGTAACAGCCATATTTTTAGTAACATTATTTAGTATATTTAATTAGCTAAATTAAATTAAATAATGTAGGTTGATTAATGGATTGAGATTTGTGGTTAATAGGAGTAGTCGTGCTATGTTAATGTGTAAATCAAACGAGATAACATGAAATAAAATAGGTAAGGGAAAAATAGGGAGAAGGATATTCTTATACCCTAAACCCTTAGGAATTTACCTTTATATGTTCATTTCATTTAGTAAAAAAATTATCAAGTAGAGGTTGGCCACCATTTTAAGGAACAAGAGGAAGAAAGCTAAAGGAAGAAGCTAAATCAAAATCTAATTCACTCAAATCTCATATCCTTAATCTCAAAAGCTACGGTGAATAATGACTACATCTCTTATTTCTTAAATGTTTTCGGTTTTAAGGTTAAATCTGATTTATCTTGCACAGTTTAGCCATGATTTTGAAGGATAAAATGTTTATATATGCTTGTTGATGATTTATGCTTATTCATATAGATTTTATGATATGTTTTGATGTGAAAACCCTATTTAACGACATCTAAATACCTTGTGATTTTAGAAATAGATCAAAAATGATATAGAGTTGGGTTTCAATTTTCATAATTTTTTGAATTAATGTGGATTTTATATTAATTTTCTAGTGAAGAAAATGATTTATTGGGTTATAAATAATTTATGGTTAAATTATAAATAATTTGGATCTGAAATTTATATATGTTGGAAAACATATTAAAAACGATTTTCTAGAATTTTTGTAGAATTTTCCAAAGTGTTTTGATGAATATATAAAATTATTTAAGGTATGAGACTTAAATGTTTTATATATTTATAAAAGGAGAAGGGTTATTTTGTAAATGATTTAAATTAATTAATTCTGAAATTATGGCAGTGCTTTTAGAAAAAAAATAAGCAACCAATAAGATTTTTACAAACAAGACAGGTTAGTTAAAAAGATTACTTAAAAAGGTTAAAAATCAGTTTTTCACACCAAATGCAAGTTTTGCCACTTCCGGCACCCTGCTTCCGATTGGGTAGCTTTCGACTTAGTGGTTCCGTCTTTGTCACCATCGAAACCAATTCACCTGGTATCACTTCATTGGTATGTAGCGAATTAGATAAGGGGCGGAAGGTACAAGGTTGAAACCAGGGGTTCCGAAGGAGGTCCAAGTGCCACTTTGTTTTAAATGAAAAATGCGCTTGCTTTGCTTTCGACTATATTACTTTCGACTTGATTGGTTTTTGAACGAGAAAAATTGGTTAAAAGAATGGTTTCGAAATGGTTGCGCCTTTGTTTTTAAATAACCGCTTTCAACTAAGTCGAAACCTTTATCTGTTGCTTCCTACCTTTCGAAGCAATGCCTTTGAAAGGGTTATTTTGCTTTATGAAACCCTACCGCTTCTCCAATGCTTTCGGAAGGATGGTTTCGACACCATCTCTTCCTTACTTAGATAATGGCTTTCGAAAGAGTTGGTTTTAACCCTGTTGTTTGTGACCCTTAGAGATTTTTTAAAAGATTAACCCAAAGGTTTCGAAAGAGATAGTTTTAAATGATTTCGAAAGGTGTTTCCAAATGTTTTAAAATTGAACCCAAATGCTTTTGAAAGGTTTAAGGTTCTGATGCTTTCGAAAGGTTTTTATGGAAGGTTTCTAAAGGGTGGTTCCCAATGGTTTCGAAAGGTTTAACCAATGGTTTCGGAAGGCTTAAACGAAAGGTTTTTCCAATGGTTTTGAAAGGCTATGTTTAAAGGTTTTAAAGATAGGATGTCTCAGGTTTTTAGCTTTCGAAGGAAAAGGTATTTCAATGGTTTCAAAAGGTTTACGTAAATGGTTTCGAAAGAGAGGTTTTGGCCTTTCGGCCTAGATGAAGGAAAGGGTTTATTTGGTTACGAATGGGATACTTCCAATGAAATCAAAAGGGGTACTTTCAAAGGTTTAATGGTTTTCATCAACAAAGATTTGGGTAAAGTATATATATGACATGACAAGGTGATTTTGAGTAAAGCGTAGAGTATATGTGTTTTCCTTGTTTAAGTTTCGTTTAAAAGGTTTTTAATCAATTTCAGATGAAAAGGTTTTCAAGGAAATTTTGGAAGGTTTCCCAAAGTAAAATGACTCAGATACTAGAATACCAGATGGGACTGGTATAGGGTCGCGCCCTATACATTAGCTATTAGCCCCAGCTAATTTAGTCAAAAATTCCAGTGTGTAGGGCTTTGTCATAGGTAATACTAAAATTATGATTACACACAGAAGGGAATATGTGTTTGTTTACAGATAGGTTATTGGTGAGCCCGCAAAACCATTAGGATCAGGTGACCGTGGGAGATATTAAGTTAGGGGCAGACTTTCTAGAAGAGGAGTATTTAATAGATCATTAAGGACAGACCGTCCAGAAGAGGAGTATCTCACAGGTGTTAGATTATTTTGTTTATATTGTCTGGTAGGCCCGAGTCAGCCAAAGGTCAATAGGTAGCCAAACAAAACTATAGTGTTCGGATAGATAGTCATTTGTTACCTAGTATGTATGTTTACATAATAATGCTTTACAGTTTTAACCAGTTTTGGTTTGAAGAAATGGATTTGCAAAAGATATGTTTTAAAAGGATATTGGTGGGGGGAAACCCATTCCGCTAAGCGGCGTAGTCTCACTTAATATCAAATATAGAGATGTATAGTTTTATTCACACCAGGCTTTATGTTTGGCTCGAAGTTTATGTTTTCCCCTTAAACTCTCGGGTGCTCCAAATTGATTTGAGTAGGCTGAGGGTTGAGGTTTTAGTAGGTTGACGAATAAAGCTTCCGAAGACGAGCAGATGGCTGACGGATAGCTATTTAGTAGTTGCTTTTTTATTTTGTTCTATTCCACTATGTTGTATTTAAGACAGTTATGTCTATATAGTACTCTGGTCAACCAAGTGGGCATCATCATATGTCGCTCTTGGCATATTTATGTAATAATTATATTTTATCTGAACCTGGGAAACGATTATGGGATTATGTAATTTGAATATGAAACACATGTTTTGGAAATGTAATCAGTAAGAAGATGTTCTTGAAATTTGTGATTTTGTTTCATATTCAAATGCTTCTGATACTATAGATACCATTAACATAGCTGTATTTTGTCGCTGGAAGTTAGTAATATGGATGATTGCAGCATCTGTAGCGCTTAGCTTTGGCCTCTAGATAGGGAATGTTACATATCGCTCCCGCTGACTTTGAGATACTTTGGTTGTTATGTGCAAACAGTGTATTCTAAATCATTATTTAGAAATTTTTGCTTCAACACATATGTACAAAACTCAAAGTCATACTAGGCAATAATTTTGCGAGTAAAATCCAAATTAACTTAAGCATGTTGGAAGATTAATCTTTCATGCTAATTTCAATAGCTAAAATTTTTGTATGTTATTCTTATCAATGGTGCTCACTATATTCCAACTGCATTGGTCTTCTTCTTGAAAACACATTTTCGGTTGGGATCATATCTTTTGGGGTACAACTATCAAAAAATTATTTTGATAACGTATTTGAAATCCGCTTGGAATTTACATATCGTGCCATATGGCAGAGTCAATGGTCTTAATGGTTTATTGATAGCTTACGATGTTCTTTTATTGATGTCGATATTAATTTCATAGTGTCTTTTTAATGTACGAGAATACATATAAGACACTCTAATGTGTTGTGCCAATTAAGTTTGGTTAATTTCATTTCATCCCTCATAACGAGTTTTAACTTTAGATCATATCCAAATCCATTTTACTACGATAATTTCTTAAAGAAATTCCCTCACTACGAAGTTGGTGTTTCTTGAAACAATGGTTGTTTCTCAATGCAATGGAATACGTATTCATAAACATTTTATGAATTGTATCTACAGTTATAAAACTGATTTGGTTTTAGTTTACGAAACTTATATTTAAAACATAAAACGGTCAATCAATATTGAACTATCCCAAATGCCTTTGGGGTGTTCCATATAAGATCCCTCACGAACAATTATTACATGCAATCTTTCAACTCACACAACATGTTAACTCCTTGACCTAAGATATGTAGTGGTTTCCTATAAACTCTTACCTTGTATGATATCATAAACTATGCTTTAGATGACATCAATTTTAATATGTACTATTCTTAAGTACACGACCTTATAGATAGAAGGTTACTCAATCTCAATATAAATCATACTTATTTTGACAAAATCTAGTTACTCCTTGTTGATAATCATTATGTATTATAAAAAAGATTGACCTTTAAGATTTAATCTTTATTAATTTTTAGGTTACATTACTTACTTTCCTTTTATATTCAAGCAAATCGAGTTCTTTAATTTCCCATTGGATGTTACATTATTTACTTTTATTTTTTATTTTATGAATTTATTATAGACATACTACACGTGTATCAAATACATATGTTCATTTATATGATAATTCATCGACAAATTTTAATGAGTTATGTCGAACCATTTTGGTATCATTAGATTTGTGATTGCATACATCTATATTTATCAATCTGAAGAGTTCACCAACTCCTATGTCGCTCCTACTGATTGGGTGATTTGTCCTTAATTCTCTGAGATACATTTAACACCTATATCATATGATTTATAGTCATATGATAAAGGAATTATTTCTCAAAACTATGGCTTAGTCTATAATTCCAAAATAATTGTAAAATTTTGAGATACTTCTGTATTTTCTAATGCATCATTTTGTTATCAAAACAAGTCTCATTATTATAGTTTTATCTTATAACGAATACTCATAATATTCATGTTGAAATAAAACTGTGTCTATTTTTAGTATTTTCAGTCCACGCTGAAAATAGTTATTATTTCATAAATAATATTTGATATATTTACAATTTTTTGTAGCTTGATGCTCCCCTTAAGAAGTGTAATACGGTATGCTCCCACCATTTCCGCTACTACAATAATACGTATGAAATATAATTATCATAGAATTTTATTTCATAACGCATATACTTTAATTAGTATACAACCAAGAGTTTTAGATCAAATATCTTACACTTAAAGAAATAAATCTCATAAAAAAAATTCTATATGAAAATACATTTTGGAATAGAAATCATATTTCTCATTCCTTATTAAGTAGCTGTTATTATTTTATATAATTCTCGGTTCTGATGTCTTTTCATGAAGCAAAAGTTAACATTCACTTTCTTCATCCCAACTATGCCTTAAGTTACATCCACTCTCGTACATTCTATTTCCTTTCCTCATAGTCGAACCATTCAAAAGAAAACCCTTACTACATATTATAACGAACTCTTTACGAAAATGCATTCGGTTATTTTTAAATTTTAAGGATATCGAATAAGTTGCACTTTAGGTAAACTAATCAAACTGACTTTTCAATAATCGAATTCTTAGATCAACCTTGTAGCTCTTGGTCTAGTGTTATGTTTAACATAACGAGATCCTTACCGTAATCAATAATATTGAATATACAATCTGTTATTATGGTTTACTTTCTCATTTTGAATGAACTAATTTCATCGCGGTTTCGTATATCACGGATTGCAGCTGTTCATTGTATAACATTTCTATGTGATTGAATATAAATCAAATATCATATTCTTGTATGGTTTTTTGAGTTCGAAACTCATAGAAAACAATACATTGTTTGAGGAAAATAAACACGTGTGATCAAGTTATGAACGTATTTTGTAGTTGTATAATTATAGGTCTTGAATTGATAAGATGAAAAATTAATTGGTAAGTATATTTAATATTTCTATTTGTCAATCTTAATTTAGTTCGTTTATATATTTTAATTGATAATCGTTTTGAAAGTCTAGTGGATCGTATACTATCTAACTTGTGTGTGATATGCATGTCTATAAATCAATGCAATAGTAGACAATGATAATACAATATAAAAAGCATGCAAACCAGAGTTTTTATACTAGTTCGGACCTCCCGTCCTATGTCTAGTCCCGAAGCTCTCCTTCGGTATTTCCTTTAAACAAACTACCATCACTTCGTCCGGAGGAATAGGCTTAATTTAAAAGTGTCTTTGACAATATTGTGTTCCAATAACATAGTTTTGACTTATAGTACAAATCTTCCCATGATATCCTTTGAGTATATGAATATGATTGCTTTGAGTTGTAGGAAGTGATATAACCAAAAGGTTATAATGGATTGAGAGTATGTAATCGGTGTATATGCAAGAGAGTGCACTGAAATCAAGAGAGTAAAGAATAGATTGAATCAAGTTAAGCTAGTTGTCTCTACTTCTCAATCAAGATGCTATTTATAGAATCAAATAGGTGTTGATGAACAGTTGTTACTCTTTGAAGAAATCTTTTCATTTTAATGGCTGCAACTCTTCATGAAAGATGATTTCCTTTAGTTTCAAAAAGAAGTGTCTTTTCAAATATGATAGTTTTTGCCATGACAGACGTCTGTGGTATAATGACATATGTCTGCGACTAGTTTTAATTTTTAACCCAAGACTTGTCATAGACGTCTATGAGTATACCTCATATGTCTTTGAGATGTAAAAGCATTTTTCCACTAAATTATGATGTATATAAAATTATGTGTGATCGTGTATGCATATATACTCAAGGAGACCTTAACAATATTTTATCTAGGACTCTTTTATGGTAGAATAGCCTTAGTATGGTCGATGAATCTTCGTTTCTCTTTGAGTCTCAATACCTTCCATCATGGTGTCTACTAGTAGTATATACCTGCAATCTTGATAAAGTTTATGTATGTATATGATTGTATAGTTGTTATCGTTGAAACATAAGTTGGAGGTTCTAACACATTTTATTAATTATATTATTTGCATAAATATCTTGATGTTGATTAGTTTAATTTATACATAGCAAATGTTTCTATATTATTATTAGTAATGTTAACATTACATTTCACTTTACTAATAAGCTACCACTAGACATTTATGTTTCTCAAACCCCTGAGAAGAAATATAGAAATCTTTGGAGTTCTATAATTGGTGTTAGGACTCGTTTGTCTTTGGATTCTAACATTGAGCTTGCTCAATAAATCATAGGCCCACATATGATGGATAACGCTTTATCAGTTGTGTCATGTACAACTCATAACTCATGGTCTTTGTCTTAATCTCCTTTCGACCTTGAGTTTGCTCAACAAATCGAAAGAGATTATTCACTCGTACCTACCATTTCGCGATGGCCTAAGTATAGTGTATATACCTTGAGTTTGCTCAACGGATACATATAATTGTCTTACCTCATCTAGTCTATATATTAATAATACTACACATAACGTTCCAAGTTTGAGTTTGCTCAAAAATCAGAGAGTATGCAAGTTATACACACACATATGGTAGAGGATATCATGTATATTATAGTTTAAAGATCTTTAATATATTTAATTGAGTGATATCGACTTATGGAATAATGTATTTCTTATGAAATACCATTGTGATTCATGCATACTATACATATGTATTTATTCCTTAAACTTATTTGGGTTTCATATTGTTCCACCTTTTATTACACATTCATATTATATAATTTTAATTCTTGTATAACATTTTATAATTTAATTAACTTATATAATAATCTTATGTATAATTTTATATCAATTATATTAATTAAATCTTAATTAATTAATTAATTAACATGTCAGTTAATTTAATTTTATTCATTTTAAACATTGCTAATTTGTAACGACCCGTAAATTTTAACTGTTTTAATAACGTAATTAATTGGAATTTTGCGAAATTTTAAACGATAAATTTTTGAAATATAAATTTAATATTTGGAATGCGTCTAGTTAAACATAACAACTGGTAAATTTTCGTCCGAAAATACGAAAGTTTATTTCGCGCGTAAATTTACTTCAATTTAATAAGTTAAAAAGCGATGAAAATAAAATGTTCCCGAAACCTAAATATTTTTACATAGAAAAATTTTAAACCATCTTCTGAGCAAGATGTCAGTTTGTCGTTTTTCCAAATTCGGACATCTTTGGCTCCATTGATCTTATTTTTCAGCGTTTTTCTTGCATTTTCCGTTATTAGAAAATTCGGATTTTTAAAATTCAATCGTACCGCTAATATCTGTATACCGTTTTTGATTGTCTCGTTGTGCTGATCTCCGCAGTATATTTACTTCTGTATTTTGAGGTCCGGTACGTGGCGGAAACAATAAAAATGTACATTGTACCGGTACCGAAAATGTGACTTTTAGACTTCCAATCCTTTTCAAATTTTACCATGCAGCTGAAGAAAATTTTAATTTGTATTAAATAGCTTCAGCTGAAATCAAGGGAATTTGACCGTTCACAGCCCATACCACTTCGAAATCTGAAGTGTATAGAAAAACTTCTATACGTTTAGTTTTATTAATTATGTACTATCCCTTCTTTAACTTATTCTTCCTCTAACTTGTTCATTTTCTTCTTTTCATACTTTACTTCCACTGCTCCTCCCTGTCACCTTATTCTCCTCATGGCCGAAATATATATAGCACCCATCAGCATGCTTTCTCTACATGCCGAGACTCCTAGCATCCATCAAAATGGAAACCATCATGGCCCAAGTATACTCGACCACTCTGCCACTTAACTCCGGCCTTCAAATGAACCACCACCAAGCTCCGCCCTGGCCACCGTCCACCGCTCTCTAACCGACCATCCTTCACCTGTTCACCGAACTCAAAGCCGACCTCCTTAAACCGACGCTCCACCACTTTGCAGCGAGCGCGGCCTCTCCGAGATCCACTCTCCTCGGCTGCAAATAGACATCGCAATCTCTTTCGCACGGCGCCTCTCTACCCGATCGGAGCTGCTCCTTCTTCCTTCTCTTCGGCCTTAGCCATTGTCGGAACTGCTCCGCCGACTGGCCTCGGCCATCTTGCCTTCTCGCCTTGTGCCTGAAAACCGCCCTCCATGAAAAAAAAAAGAAGAAAAAGAACAAAAATAGGTAACAAAGTTTTTTTTAGTTTGAAAATGAATAAAGGATACATATATATATATATACGGTTTGTTCTTATGTATATTTTATATTAGAAACCTACATTTATATAAGATTTCCATGTAAGTACACTTGAGTCTGGTTATTTGTATATTTGGCTAGTAGTTTATATTGGAGTTGCTGTCTGTTATCGTTGTATGTCTTATATTATATTTCCTATAGTCTGTATAAGGAATTTGTGATCTGGCACTTCATTATTATAAATTCATAATAGTTATGTATCATATATTGTCGTATATGTGATTCCGTAGCAGTAGTATGAAATCTGTTTGAGTCCATATTTATATATTTACTAAGTAAGTTGTATTAATTTTATTGTAAATATCCTTTTAAAAGATATACCATATATGTAAGTTATATATATAGTGGTCTGGGTTTTTCTACAAAGTTAAGAATTGTATACTGTAGTTTTTTTTCCAGATGAAGACTTTGTTTATGTGTTTGGATCGAATATTAATTTGAAATTTTGTTTAAATTGACTTTTGGATATAAATATATATTTTATGTTATTATGATAGTTTTATACTACACTGGATATTTTGATCTAAAAGTTGATTGGTATTTAAGGATATTACAAATACTTGTGCAAGCTGTTTCGCATATATGAGCATAGTTCATATTTTATACTTTGTAACAATGAAGTTTCTTTACAGTCCACTAGTTGATATATTTTCTTTTTATTCGTTATAAGTACTTAGTTCATATGTAACTGTGTTTTGGCTGGCTCCATGAATATGTGTTAGGTTTGCTGTCAGCTCTATATCTATATTTCTGATTAAATTTATTGTATTTGCAACGTTTGTATATAGGGAGTACGTATATATAGTATTATAATATTTCAAACTTGGTGTATGGGCAATGTACATATATTTATACTTGCTGTTATAGATAAGTATTAGATTGTTGTTTATGTTATATATATACCTATGGTATGCTTATATCTATACAAGTATTTATCTCAAATATATTATTATTTAAAACATTGATTTTAAATTTTATATGTTATTTTAACATTGTTTAAAAAAAAATTAATATTGATTCATAACGATGATAATATAATTGTTGTTTATACCAATCTGATTCGTTTATCAATTCCTTATCTATCAGCTTTACCCATCGTGTCTATTTTCTCCATCGAAGCGCGTCCATCTAGCTTTGCTTCGGAATTCGTAGCTTGTTCTGTTGTCAAATTTCTCTAACCTCGAAAGGTGAGCAATCACTCACGATTAATGTTCTTTTATTTATTAAATTTGATTTCAATTGAAACGACAATTGAAATATGCTGCTGTTGGTTATTTATACTGTTATATATGTTATTACCTGTATCAGTTCACCCGTGACATCTGACACCCTTATTTGTTATTTATACAATGATAATCTAGTTTGGTTGATAAATGATTGTTTGTTGATGTTTGACATTGGATGTTAAATTGTTAATGTTGAAGTGATAGATAATATGTAATTGAATTTGACGTAGGATAGTTAGATTTAACAGATGTGTTAAATTTGATTAAATGACATTTGTATAATATGACCCCTTTAAATGTTAAATTTATTGACACGTAGGATTTGTTTAATTACACCGTGAACCACTGAATGTATGTTGTTAAATTGATGATGTATGAAATTGTAAATAGATGACAAGTGAAGAACCGTAATGTAATAATCTTTAATCTACATGAAATGATTGTGTAGATTCTAGAAATAATTATATTAATTCGCACAAACAACAATGTGAATTAATACGGTTATTTCGGGATTAATTGAATTGATTATTGGATTGTTATTGATTGTTGTTATTGCTTGTTTATTTACTTTGACACCATCCCAGTTATCACACTGCAAGTTCCCCTTGCTATGTTTTGATTTTGAATTGAATTGGAATGGGGTTGAAATGATATATACCCAAATAAAACTTTGACTTAGGATAGAAAATTAAATAAAACCCGATTGGTCAATGATTTGTTTAAAAAATAAAATAAAGATTTTATTTGAATAAATGATAAGGTTTTGAAATGAAGTTGGAATTTGAATTTTTATGAAAGGAAAATGTTAACATTTAATAATATGAAACAAAATAAACAATGTAATTGATGAAAGAACGTTTTTTAATTTGAGAAACGATTGAATTAAGTTTGGAAATATTAAATAATTATGTTTGAAATTATTTGATAATTAAGTTTTGAAATTATTTAATAATTAAATAAGATTGAATTATATAATAATTAAATAAAATTGAATTCTTTAATAAGTGAAATTGAACTTCTTGAATAAGTGAAATTTAGTTTCTTTATTAATTGAGCTTTGAAATTGTAACTAAGTAAATAAATAAGTGAAATTGAATTTTCTTTAACAAGAAATAAAAATGTGATTTATTGAAATGAATGTAAGACTTGTAATTTTAAGAATTAATTTGACAAATCTAATTTAATTCAATTTGAAGTTTTGATATAATGAAGTTGAACTTAAGTAATTGATTCAATGAATTGGAAATTTAATAGAAAGTGTTTTGAAGAATAAATTTATTTAACGAAGATTGAATGAAATCAATAAATGAACTTAAATTGATTTGAATATAGATTAAATTGATTTAAATGATTTCGGAATGAAACTTATATACGAACTTGAATCAATATTTGAATTGTTTTAAATAGAAATTGAAATTGAATTATAAGATTTTGAAATGGTAATTTGAAAACTTTGAAACGTAAATCATGGAAATTGATGTACAAAGACAAATGAAATGTTGGTTTACAAATTCTAATTGAAATTGAAATTGATTTGTTTTGAAATTTATTAAACGGCCAATCGGTGTAATAATCACGAAAGTTATTAAAGAGATCGGAATCGGTTATGGATATACTCTCTATCTAAACCGAAAACCACTTTAATAACTATACGCGGAGTGTGATCCAGAATGAAGTGGTTGGAATGATGTACGTGATGACTGAATAAAGAGAACGATAATGGATAGCCTTGACACTTGTGTCAAATTGGAAATGACTAAAACAGGAGCCGTGCCGGGCCAAATGGGGGCTAGCTACCTCGAGCGAACACACTTCTTCGAAAACTACTCATTACTTGTTGTCGATTGGTGCACCCTTGATTTTGAGAGTGTTGTTTCGCGGTGTTGCGATCGTTGCGGCGATGCGTTCTCACCAGTCTAGATCAGGCAAACGGTAGTTTCACTACCTTGGGTATTGCCTCATGTGCCTTGTCATACTTGTATCCCTATACGCGACCACTACGATTTGTTTTGTGTTATACCTATGGAGTACTCCCTGATAGCCCACCAGTTTACGGTGGAGTTTACAGTGCTGTATAGACTATAACGCTTGTATAAAATGTGTTAAGGGGGATAATGGTAACGCCTTAACACTATTTTGATACTCTATATTACTGATAGACATTATCTATTTACCATACACTACTACATAGTAGATAGTTTAACGGATCCTTAAAGGATGGTTATTCCAAACATCCTTTGAGTTACTTGTATTTCAGTTGCTATTTCACTTGAGTTGGATTTATTGATATAAGAATGTTAATCCTGACTCGAGTGTCTTGTGTTTTTGCTTTACGCTCGGGTCAGACTGAGTGTACCAGTATTAGAGACTCACCTTTGGAGTTGGAGCTTTGCTTGAAGATCCAGCCATCTATTCTGCTTTCAGTATTCGATGATTCCAGTGATGTATTCTGATTTGTATCTGATGTATCGTGTACTCTTCCGTTATATCTGGTTTAACTCTGATGTAACTTGTATATTTATATAGTAGCTTCATGAACTACTATCTCTTTTATTTCCGCTGCAATTATTACTCTGTGTCTGTGATCTGTGTTCTATTCATTTACTGTATATGCTCAGTTTTGCCAAATTTAAATTAACAATTCGGTATTTTGAATCATTCAAGTTTGACATGTGCGGATGCGAATGGTCCAAAATACTAGGTCGTTACAAGTGGTTTTAGAGCTTTGGTAGCTCTAGGCAAAACTTAACATATGGGGTAAATGTATGTACAGAATCACTCTCATTCGAGTTTCAATCTCTTCCTTTTGACTCGATTCCTTTGAATTTTGGAACGTTCCCTGCGGTTCCAAATTCCATTCTTGTCCCTCACTATTCGTCTTCTAATTCCAGAGTATCCCATAACTCCACTTCGAATGACCCTTATAATGAATCGGCGGTCTCGCCAAACTTCGAATGATTTGAAAGGGGGTGAAACTCCTTTACAATAGGCATTGATTTACCGGAGATTTCAGTATCCTCGGTTTACGATGCTATCTATTTCCTGCTATACCTGAATTCTACTTCTAGAGATCGAATGTCGATTTGCCTTGGAATTCTGCATCAATCTTATTCTTTAAGTCACGGTCGATCCGGTTAAAGTTGCCCGCGATTAATATAAACTTATCCATCGCCCTGTTTTGTTATTTAATTATCTTATCTTTGTTCCAAAATTATCTTCGAATCAAAATTCTCTTTGATTTAAGTCCATCAAAATTTGAATCTCTATCCTTGCTTTGAAATCCATTCTTGTATCGTCAAGCGAGGAAGTGTATCTGTAAATTAATCTTAAAAATGTTTTAAAATATATTGTGTTGTTTGAGTTGTTTATGTTGATTTGGGTTTTCGATCGATTCGTCTGATCAACGCTATCGATAGGATTTTCAAAACACTGGAACAGAGCAAACTGACATAATATTATTTTCAAATTTGGTAAATGAAATAAATTTGTTGATTATATTGTAAAAATATAAGTAAAATTTTCTGGAATTTAATAAGTTAATTAAATTGTTTGTTTGAAATGATAATATTTGATTATCATTTATTGTTCTAAATAAATTTATAAATATGGTTTATAAATTGATTTGGAATTTGAAATGAATTTAATTCAGAAATTTGAGAATTTAGTTTCCAGAGATTTCAAACTTTGGTTTTTAAAATTTTAAAGTATATATTATTGAAAGTATTTTCGAATAGAAATCGTTTTCAAAGAATTTTAAAATGTTGAAATCAGTACTCTTCTCTTTGTCACTGGAAAATAATTTCGGTGATGGCGGCCGCATCATCGACATTCATTTTCGAGTTTCGAAGTGGAGATACTATTCTGTAGCTTTGCTACGGTTTTGTTTTGAAAAATATTTTGATTTGAATTTCTTCAGTATAATTTGATTTATATATATATAGGTATCTTATTTTAAAATTTAATTTGATTCGATATAAATATATTATATATATCTCTAAATTGTTTAAAGTTAATCGGAAATCTAATTCTTAAATTTGTTAAAAGATGATTTTAATTATAAATAAAACCAAAATTTGGAATAAATATTTAAACTTGAATAATTGAATTGGGAAAATTTTTTATTTGTATATTGTTCAACTGCATTCTAATACAACTTACCTAAATCATTCAGAAGTTGAATATGTAATTGGATAATATATAATATAAATTGAATTTATAAATAAAATTTGAGTGGTTATAACAAATGTTATACACTTAAATTTTAATTATCAAATGTTAATAGAGATAAATAGAATAATAAGATAATTGAAAAATAAATTTTGTTTTGAAAGAATTAATAAATTGAAATTTGATCAACTTACGAAAATACCTTGAATTTAAAAGCAATTAGTAAATATAAATTAATTTAAATAGAAACTTTTATGGTTTAAAATAATTTATATGGGTTAAATATATGTGATTAGATATATTAAGTAGAATAAATTTAACAATAATTTGGAATAAAGAAGAATTTAAATTCCTGAAAAATATGATTATAATAAAAGACTATTCAAAATTATGGTTTTAGAAATTGTAAATTGAGGATAATTGGATAATAAGATAATGAATTTAGAAATAGTTGAGATTGATTTTAGTGAAATCAAATGGATTAAATCAATTATTGAATATCAATTAATTTAAATTTGAATTTATATGGCTTAAATTAATGGTTATTTTGTATTTCAAATCTGTTTTTCTTTCTGGTTGGTTCTATTCTCCTACCTCCTTCCTTTTCGGGGACGAAAAGTTTTGAGTGGGGGAGAGTGTAACGACCCGTAAATTTTAACTGTTTTAATAACTTAATTAATTGGAATTTTGCGAAATTTTAAACGATAAATTTTTGAAATATAAATTTAATATTTGGAATGCGTCTATTTAAACATAACAGCTGGTAAATTTTCGTCCGAAAATACGAAAGTTTATTTCGCGCGTAAATTTACTTCAATTTAATCAGTTAAAAAGCGATGAAATAAAATGTTTCCGAAACCTAAATATTTTTACATAGAAAAATTCTAAACCATCTTCTTAGCAAGATGTCAGTTTGTCGTTTTTCCAAATTCGGACATCTTTGGCTCCGTCGATCTTATTTTTCAGCGTTTATCTTGCATTTTTCGCTACTAGAAAATTCGAATTTTTAAAATTCAATCGTACCGCTAATATCTGTATACCGTTTTTGATCGTCTCGTTGTGCTGATCTCCGCAGTATATTTACTTCTGTATTTTGAGGTCCGGTACGTGGTGGAAACAATAAAAATGTACATTGTACCGGTACCGAAAATGTGACTTTTAGACTTCCAATCCTTTTCAAATTTTACCGTGCAGCTCAAGAAAATTTTAATTTGTATTAAATAGCTTCAGCTGAAATCAAGGGAATTTGACCGTTCACAGCCCATACCACTTCGAAATCTGAAGTGTATAGAAAAACTTCTATACGTTTAGTTTTATTAATTATGTACTGTCCCTTCTTTAACTTATTCTTCCTCTAACTTGTTCATTTTCTTCTTTGCATACTTTACTTCCACTGCTCCTCCCTGTCACCTTATTCTCCTCATGGCCGAAATATATATAACACCCATCAGCATGCTTTCTCTACATGCCGAGACTCCTAGCATCCATCAAAATGGAAACCATCATGCCCCAAGTATACTCGACCACTCTGCCACTTAACTCCGGCCTTCAAACGAACCACCACCAAGCTCCGCCCTGGCCACCGTCCACCGCTCTCTAACCGACCATCCTTCATCTGTTCACCGAACTTAAAGCCGACCTCCTTAAACTGACGCTCCACCTCGTTGCAGCGAGCGCGGCCTCTTCGAGATCCACTCTCCTCGGCTGCAAATAGACATCGCAATCTCTTTCGCACGGCGCCTCTCTACCCGGTCGGAGCTGCTCCTTCTTCCTTCTCTTCGGCCTTAGCCATTGTCGGAACTGCTCCGCCGACTGGCCTCGGCCATCTTGCCTTCTCGCCTTGTGCTTGAAAACCGCCCTCCATGAAAAAAAAAGAAGAAAAAGAACAAAAATAGGTAACAAAGTTTTTTTTTAGTTTGAAAATGAATAAAGGATACATATATATATACGGTTTGTTCTTATGTATATTTTATATTAGAAACCTACATTTATATAAGATTTCCATGTAAGTACACTTGAGTCTGGTTGTTTGTATATTTGGCTAGTAGTTTATATTGGAGTTGCTGTCTATTATCGTTGTATGTCTTATATTATATTTCCTATAGTCTGTATAAGGAATTTGTGATCTGGCACTTCATTATTATAAATTCATAATAGTTATGTATCGTATATTGTCGTATATGTGAGTCTGTAGCAGTAGTATGAAATCTGTTTGAGTCCATATTTATATATTTACTAAGTAAGTTGTATTAATTTTATTGTAAATATCCTTTTAAAAGATATACCATATATGTAAGTTATATATATAGTGGTCTGGGTTTTTCTACAAAGTTAAGAATTGTATACTGTAGTTTTTTTTCAGATGAAGACTTTGTTTATGTGTTTGGATCGAATATTAATTTGAAATTTTGTTTAAATTGACTTTTGGATATAAATATATATTTTATGTTATTATGATAGTTTTATACTACACTGGGTATTTTGATCTAAAAGTTGATTGGTATTTAAGGATATTACAAATACTTGTGCAAGCTGTTTCGCATATATGAGCATAGTTCATATTTTATACTTTGTAACAATGAAGTTTCTTTACAGTCCACTGGTTGACATATTTTCTTTTTATACGATATAACTACTTAGTTCATATGTAACTGTGTTTTGGCTGGCTCCATGAATATGTGTTGGGTTTGCTGTTAGCTCTATATCTATATTTCTGATTAAATTTATTGTATTTGCAACGTTTGTATATAGGGAGTACGTATATATAGTATTATAATATTTCAAACTTAGTGTATGGGCAATGTACATATATTTATATTTGCTGTTATAGATAAGTATTAGATTGTTGTTTATGTTATATATATACCTATGGTATGCTTATATCTATACGAGTATTTATCTCAAATATATTATTATTTAAAACATTGATTTTAAATTTTATATGTTATTTTAACATTGTTTTAAAAAAAATTAAATATTGATTCATAACGATGATAATATAATTGTTGTTTATATCAATCTGATTCTGATTCGTTTATCAATTCCTTATCTATCAGCTTTACCCGTCGTGTCTATTTTCTCCATCGAAGCGCGTCCATCTAGCTTTGCTTCGGAATTCGGAATTCGTAACTTGTTCTGTTGTCAAATTTCTCTAACCTCGAAAGGTGAGCAATCACTCACGATTAATGTTCTTTTATTTATTAAATTTGATTTCAATTGAAACGACAATTGAAATATGCTGTTGTTAGTTATTTACACTGTTATATATGTTATTACCTGTATCAGTTCACCTGTGACATCTAACACCCTTATTTGTTATTTATACAATGATAATCCAGTTTGGTTGATAAATGATTGTTTGTTGATGTTTGACATTGGATGTTAAATTGTTAATGTTGAAGTGATAGATAATATGTAATTGAATTTGACGTAGGATAGTTAGAATTAATATATGTGTTAAATTTGATTAAATGACATTTGTATAATATGACCCCTTTAAATGTTAAATTTATTGACACGTAGGATTTGTTTAATTACACCGTGAACCACTGAATGTATGTTGTTAAATTGATGATGTATGAAATTGTAAATAGATGACAAGTGAAGAACCGTAATGTAATAATCTTTAATCTACATGAAATGATAGTATAGATTCTAGAAATAATTATATTAATTCGCACAAACAACAATGTGAATTAATACAGTTATTTCGGGATTAATTGAATTGATTATTGGATTGTTATTGATTGTTGTTATTGCTTGTTTATTTACTTTGACACCATCCCAGTTATCACACTGCAAGTTCCCTTTGCTATGTTTTGATTTTGAATTGAATTGGAATGGGGTTGAAATGATATATACCCAAATAAAACTTTGACTTAGGATAGAAAATTAAATAAAACCCGATTGGTCAATGATTTGTTTAAAAAATAAAATAAAGATTTTATTTGAATAAATGATAAGGTTTTGAAATGAAGTTGGAATTTGAATTTTTATGAAAGGAAAATGTTAACATTTAATAATATGAAACAAAATAAACAATGTAATTGATGAAAGAACGTTGTTTAATTTGAGAAACGATTGAATTAAGTTTGGAAATATTAAATAATTATGTTTGAAATTATTTGATAATTAAGTTTTGAAATTATTTAATAATTAAATAAGATTGAATTATTTAATAATTAAATAAAATTGAATTCTTTAATAAGTGAAATTGAACTTCTTGAATAAGTGAAATTTAGTTTCTTTATTAATTGAGCTTTGAAATTGTAACTAAGTAAATAAATAAGTGAAATTGAATTTTCTTTAACAAGAAATAAAAACGTGATTTATTGAAATGAATGTAAGACTTGTAATTTAAGAATTAATTTGACATATCTAATTTAATTCAATTTGAAGTTTTGATATAATGAAGTTGAACTTAAGTAATTGATTCAATGAATTAGAAATTTAATAGAAAGTGTTTTGAAGAATAAATTTATTTAACGAAGATTGAATGAAATCGATAAATGAACTTAAATTGATTTGAATATAGATTAAATTGATTTAAATGATTTCGGAATGAAACTTATATACGAACTTGAATCAATATTTGAATTGTTTTAAATAGAAATTGAAATTGAATTATAAGATTTTGAAATGGTAATTTGAAAACTTTGAAACATAAATCATGGAAATTGATGTACAAAGACAAATGAAATGTTGGTTTACAAATTCTAATTGAAATTGAAATTGAAATTGATTTGTTTTGAAATTTATTAAACGACCAATCGGTGTAATAATCACGAAAGTTATTAAAGAGACCGGAATCGGTTATGGATATACTTTCTATCTAAACCGAAAACCACTTTAATAACTATACGCGGAGTGTGATCCAGAATGAAGTGGTTGGAATGATGTACGTGATGACTGAAGAAAGAGAACGATAATGGATAGCCTTGACACTTGTGTCAAATTGGAAATGACTAAAACAGGAGCCGTGCCGGGCCAAATGGGGGCTAGCTACCTCGAGCGAACACACTTCTTCGAAAACTACTCATTACTTGTTGTCGATTGGTGCACCCTTGATTTTGGGAGTGTTGTTTCGTGGTGTTGCGATCACTGCGGCGATGCGTTCTCACCAGTCCGGATCAGGCAAACGGTAGTTTCACTACCTTGGGTATTGCCTCATGTGCCTTGTCATACTTCTATCCCTATACGCGACCACTACGATTTGTTTTGTGTTATACCTATGGAGTACTCCCTGATAGCCCACCAGTTTACGGTGGAGTTTACAGTGCTGTATAGACTATAACGCTTGTATAAAATTTGTTAAGGGGGATAATGGTAACGCCTTAACACTATTTTGATACTCTATATTACTGATAGACATTTTCTATTTACCGTACACTACTACATAGTAGATAGTTTAACGGATCCTTAAAGGATGGTTATTCCAAACATCCTTTGAGTTACTTGTATTTCAGTTGCTATTTCACTTGAGTTGGATTTATTGATATAAGAATGTTAATCCTGACTCGAGTGTCTTGTATTTTTGCTTTACGCTCGGGTCAGACTGAGTGTACCAGTATTAGAGACTCACCTTTGGAGTTGGAGCTTTGCTTGAAGATCCAGCCATCTATTCTGCTTTCAGTATTCGATGATTCCAGTGATGTATTCTGATTTGTATCCGATGTATCGTGTACTCTTCCGTTGTATCTGGTTTAACTCTGATGTAACTTGTATATTTATATAGTAGCTTCATGAACTACTATCTCTTTTATTTCCGCTGCAATTATTACTCTGTGTCTGTGATCTGTGTTCTATTCATTTACTGTATATGCTCAGTTTTGCCAAATTTAAATTAACAATTCGGTATTTTGAATCATTCAAGTTCGACATGTGCGGATGCGAATGGTCCAAAATACTGGGTCGTTACATAATTGAATGTGTACACTATAACATTTATAGTTATATACATATATCTTATATATATGTATTGTATTATTTATTAATTAACATTCAATTAATTTATTTAATTAAACAATTTAATTAATTATAATTAATTTCAATATATATATATATATATGTTACCGTAACATTTTAGGATAATTTAATA
This sequence comes from Allium fistulosum, assembly GCA_030737815.1. Lineage (NCBI taxonomy): Eukaryota > Viridiplantae > Streptophyta > Magnoliopsida > Asparagales > Amaryllidaceae > Allium > Allium fistulosum. The sequence continues at coordinate 332,488,288 of CM060908.1, forward strand.
TATATGTTATTTAATTTAATTAATTAACTTTTAATTATTTATTTATTTAATTAATCTAATTAATTATTAGATGATTTTCAAAAATATTTATTTTATTTTCAAAACAATTTTAAAAATTATTTTATAATATTTATAAAATTATTAATTATTATAAATTTAACCTTTTAAATTTATAATATTATTTTTAATTTTAAAACATATTTTGCAAAATTAGCCCAAGGCCCAAATCAATTTAGGCCTTTATACCAAGGACAACCTTTGGGCTTACTTTACCTTTCGGGTCAGATCAATAGCTAGGTATGGCAGGATACTTGATTACCCAAACCCAACCTAGACACTACCTTTTTAGGCACCCTACTAAATGAGTAAGCTTTAATAAATTAGTTGTAATATTTCTAACTTAGACCGCATAGGCTATTGAGTTTTCATACCATTGTTGGAACTAGGCCAACACACAGCGGGTTAAATGAGTAAATTGCTTTTTTTACCAATATTACTGGATTGTGAAGCCTAAACTAATTTTGATTTAATATAAATAATTTTAAATAAAACCTTTATTTTATTTATTTTATTTATATAAAGATTCAATTTTGTATACATATAATATATGATATGTATATGTGTATGAAATACAAAAGTGCATGTAAGTGCATATGCAATATATAAACGTGTACATAATTTATTGTGCCTATGTATAAGTGCAGGGGTTTACTCTATAATAGACACATTACCCCATTTGTATAGGTATTTGCTATCTATTATTATTTCAATATTAATGTAATATAAAGTATTTATAGACATGTATATATATACATACAAATATATATATATATATATATATGTGTGTGTGTGTGTGTGTGCAAAACATTTGTGTATAAATTTAAATTTAATATATAAACCAGTTCAAACATTTATTATTTAAAATAGCTTAGGATAAATTTAAATTTAAAAACTAATCTAGATCCAAAATAATATCCTATTTAAAGTTCAAATTCATGTTTGGAAACAATTCTAGATCCAAAATAATATCTTATTTAAATTCCAAATTCAAAATTTAAATATTATTATATTTAATATACATATTCATGTTTAAAAAAATTTAAGCCATATTTGTGTGTATATTTTAAAATTTAAAATTATAGATTTCTAAATATATAAACAACATATGTTTAAATATAGAAAATTTATTTTTTTATCTTCAACCAAAAGATTTTTCAAATTTTTTTAAAAACCGTAAGGATTTAAATTGAAAAGCTTTATTTATTTATTAAAAGAAAATCCATAATGATTTCAAAATAAAAGATTTTTTAATTTGAATAACATGTACTTATATATATTTTTATATATATGAAAAAAAATTATGTATATATATACAAGAAAATATATGTATAAATAAGTGTTTTAAATTAATTTATATATGTAAACATTAAATCAATTATAAACTATAATTTTTAATTTTAAGATTGTTTAAAATTAAGTATAGTTTTCGAATATTTTTTTATTGTTGGTCGAATATGTATATACATACATACGTACATGTGTGCGTGTATAACACACACTTTTTTGTCTATACACACACATACATAAACATATCTAACAACAAATAGATATACCAATTCGTGACAAAATAAAATTCTAATCTACACATATTCAATTACATAAGTGAACATATGTATATAAAAATACAAATTAGATATTACTTATGTTGCAGCCTTGAAGTTGCACCTTTAATGTTGAATCAGAAAAAATCACTGAATCAGATCCAATCTCTTTCCAAAAAGCTATTAATCGAAGGGATAACCACCCCTTGAATTTAATTTGATTTGATTTGATTTTGGATCGAAAATAAAGAAGGGTATAGGACAATTATTTCTGACCAAAGCTTGGGTAGATGTAGGCTAGAGTGTAAAATAGAAAATGATGGAGGTTTTGAGTTTATATAGGAAAATGAATGGAGAGAAAAGAGGAGATCCAGATCTCATTTTTAACTCTACCTTTTTTAAACCAATTCAAACGCATATTTTCGAATAAAATATCACACATTCCCTTCTATCATGTCCGCCAAAACAAGTAGGCTAATGGGCCTACAAAAGTTTCCAAACGCGATCAGTATTTGCACATTTTAAATCCAATTAAAATGCATATCGATATCATGTGTTGATAGTACATATATAACTTTTATATACATACAATAATAAATTCTAATTCAAATAAATCAAATAAAATTTTACAATTAATATTTCACAAATATTAATTAATTTAATCCATTATAATAATTATAATTTATTTAAATCAAGTGGTAATCAGAGTATTCAACATTACGGTTGTGTGACTCATGGGTGTAAATTCAGTTAGCAATTAATATCGAACAAATTCGAATATTAACATTCATGCGTTAGCTTAGCCAGTGGTATGATGATTTGGCTAAATTTTCACTTAAATAATTTCGGTAAAATTCAAATTCTACCATTTTAAGTGATCCCAGGCAGTGACACTAATTCATTTCATTAAAACTTTATCACATTAGGACTTATGAATTTGGTTTTGCTCAAGATTCTGATATCGTCCACATTCGACTTATATAATCCAAACACAAAGTACTTGGTTCAATAATAACAGTTATTATTAACCGATCTACTATGTTTGAAGGCTTTGAATTATAGTTGACCACAGTTGATCGTGATACCAACCTGATGCAGCCCAGATTGGTGAAGAGATAGGTTGCGAGTGACCTATCCAAGTCTTGAGTCGTCTACGACCTAACGGGGGGAGAATGATGTAAGAAAGAGCAGGTCAGCGACCTATGACAAGTCGCCAAGCGAGCTAACAAACAACGACCTAAATGAGTTACGACCTAACCAGTTAATTCTTAGGTCGCGTGAAGACTTAGGTCGCTCAAACGAAACCCAACGACCTAATTTAGGTCGCCAACGACCTAACAAGAAGAGAGATAAGGAGTTGCGACCTAACTCTAGCAACAAGCTGCGACCTAAAAAGTCACGACCTAAAAGTCTACGACCTATACTAGGTCGCTTACATATGCGAGAAACATTAGGTCGCTCAGAACCGACAAACGAGCTACGACCTATACTAGGTCGCTCAACAATACCGCTTCATGCCTTAGGTCGCTCGCGAACTACCGAGCTAAGTCAACCAATTAGGTCGCGAAGTTCAAATGTCGTAAAGGTTTTAGGTTGCCAACAACCTAACAAGAAGCCACCTTATTTTTTGGTCGCTTGAACGACCTAACTTTATCGAGCTATATTTTTACGTCGCTGTCGAGGTTCCTTAGGTCGCTACTGGATGCTAAAGCTTAAGTCGCATGAAGATTTTATGTCGCGTGAAGGGATGTAATATTGTATATAAGTTGTTGTACTTTTGTTATGTCGTCATGATGTAATAAGTCTTGTGTTGTAAATATGATAAGTCGCGTGATGTTGTAATGTTAGGCCACGTCTATTTTAAGTCGTAGGTCGCTGGGTGTGTTAGGTCGGTGCTGACCTAAGTGTTGTAATATTTTGAGTCATGTTGAGTTGTAACTTCTATAAATAGAGGGGTTGTGACATTTGTAAAAGTTGGTTGATTTTGAATAAAATTTGTTTGTTAGCTTTGTGCTTTCATTAAATTGGTAGTTGAGTGTGATCTCCTATCTCCACCTTCGGTATTCAAGTGCGCTTGAATCAACGATCGCTGAAGCCGATTCACGGAATCTAGTGCGCTAGATCAACGTCGAAGAATCGTAGATCTTTAAACACGGTATCGTGCGCGATCAACGTGTTTGGGATAGCTAGAATCCGGTATACTCGGATCAACGGATTTGGGCCATTCGGTATCTTTTATTCCATCGATCGTTACTTTCACCGATTCATCGTTTTGTTAATCCGCTGCTGCATCATTTGGTATCAGAGCTAGACTTAGCCAATCATAGCTAAGCCGAGTCTTGGAGCCAATTCTATTGAAGAAGTTTGAGGTCGAGTTGTTGGAAATCGAAATTGGAATCATTTGGAGAAGCTTGGTGTTCATTGTGTTCATCACGAAGTTGCAACAAGGTTGGAGTATTCGATCCATATCCTTTTGGATCAAAGGTTTGAGAAGTGTTTGAAATTAGCGCGGGAAAGAATTGCGCGCCGAGGAGTTTGAATTGTTGAAGTGGTTGTGCGAGTTAGTGCAAGTCGAGCCGAGAGTTTGAAGTGAAGACCGTGTATTATTTTGAAAGTTCAAGGCCGAGAATTGAAGTTTGTTTGAAGAATCAATCATGCCACCGAGAAGAGCTAACCGTCATCAAAATGTTGAAGATTTGTATAGGCGAGAAGATGCTGAACAAATGGAACAACGCATTAGTGATAAATTCAATGAGAAATTGGATGAAGGTATTGGGAGGTTAGAGAAGCTCATGATGGATATGAATCAACCCCGAAGAAGAACATCGCCAATTTCAAACCAAGGTAGAAACAGGGTTTCGCCATCGGTTTCGGGTGAAAGGAGAATATCGCCACAATCTAATCGAGGAAGAAGAGAATCATCAGTTTCATTGAGAAGAGAACATCATGGGTATAGAGATGAAGAGAGAAGAACTCCACGTGAGTTTGAACATGAACCATACCGTAATGATGACAGACAAAGTAGAAGAGATATGCGAGATCATAGAAATGAGGGTGGTTGAGATCGTTATCGAAGTACATCTGTTTTTGAAGAAGATGGTGGTAGATGTAGTGTTCACTCACGAGATCGAGACCTAGCACGAAATGCATATCGGGATGTTGAGGATGATCGCCGATGGGAGTCAGGGATGAAAACTGAACTTCCAGAATTCAAGGATGGAATGGTAACGGAGGAATTTCTGGATTGGGTTTCAAATGTTGAGGAAATTTTTGACTTCAAAGAAGTTCCCGCGGATCGAAGAGTGAAGTTGGTTGCTACGAGATTAAGAGGGAGAGCTATGGCGTGGTGGCAGCAGACTAAACTTACACGGGAGAGAATGGGAAAATCAAAAATTGTCACTTGGGAGAAAATGAAAAAGTTGATGAAAGCTACACTCCTGCCGCACAACTATCAATCTCTTATGTATCAACGCTTGTAGAACCTAAGACAAGGGGCGAGATCAGTGAATGAGTATGCAGATGATTTTTACCAATTGATTGCGAGGAATGATATTATGGAAACAGAGGAACAACTAACAGCTAGGTATGTTGGCGGGTTGCGAACGCAAATTCAAGACATGGTGAATATGTTTGATCCAAGATTTGTCGCCGAAGCACATCAGAAAGCACTTGCTTGGGAGAAACAAGGAAGGAGAGGTGGTGGAGTGTTTACGAATTCCAACAATCAGAACAAGGATGCTAGTAACAGTGCAGATGTTTCTAAAGTCGTCAGTAAGTCAATTGTGAATGAAGTCAACAAAGCAAAGGTAAATAGTCATTTCAAATGTTTTAATTGTCAAGAGTTGGGCCATAAAAGCAATGAATGTACAAAACCCAAGAAGCGAGCAATGATTGCGAAAATTGAGCATGAAGGTACAGAGGTAGATGGTGACAATTCATTACCGGTGGAAAAAGAGGAATTATTGACAGGAGATGAGGGTTGTAATTTGTTGTTGAGGAGATCTTGTTTGACACCAAAACAAGAGGATGATTCAAGTTGGTTAAGGAGTAACATCTTTCAATCAACATGCACTATCTTGGGAAGGGTTTGCAAATTCGTCATTGATGCAGGAAATTGTGACAACATTATTTCTTCAGAAGCTGTAAAGAAGCTGTCATTGAAAACCGAGAAACATCCAACTCCCTACAAATTAGCTTGGTTGAGGAAAGGAGGGGAAGTGAAGGTTAATCGAAGAGCTTGTGTTAATTTTTCCATTGGGAAGAAATACAAAGACGAAATTTGGTGTGATGTGGTTGACATGGATGTATGCCATCTGTTGTTGGGAAGACCATGGCAATACGACAGAGTTGTGCAACACGATGGACGCGCAAACAGTTACAGTTTTATGTTCGAGGATACACGAATCATTTTGGTTCCTAAAAAGCGTCAACAGAGTAAAAACAAATTGGAGGAGATCGAGGAGCTAAAGACTTTGTTGTCTTTAAAGGAATTTGTTGATGAGGAGGATGAAGTCGGTTGTTGTCAATCACCAAAGTTTGATAAAGATGAAATTGATGAATTTCAACCAACGAAATCTATTGAACATGAGGTTGAAAATTCACAATCAGTAAAGTTGGATGAGGGTGAAGAAAGTAAGTCAGGAGATGAAGAGGGTAACTTGTTGATGAAGGAGGTAGATTCGATTAGTCTATTATCTACAGAAGAGTTTATTAAAGAAGTGGAGGATAGAGTGGAAGAGTTTATGTTGAATGGGAATCAAATCAGTAGAGATCTCGAGACTCCTGAAGAGGTTAAGTCGATGGTGAATGAACATGAAGTTGTAGTTCCTGCAGAGTTGCCCAAAGAATTAGTGTCACGGGGGAACGTACATCAGGATAATCAAGTGTCAAGTGCTATTGTACCATATATACCACGTAACCATATGTGTCCGACGGAGCAGGTAGAATTGAGAAGATTGGTTGATGGGTTTCTGTTCAAAGGAAGGCAATTGTATACTCCTGATCGCAGTTGGCTAATAAAAGTTATCAAAGATGTGCGTGCAGAAAGACACATGGAAAGTGATCATACCATGCAGTTGGTTACAATGTTTTGTTTTGGACCGTCCATGAGGAAAGAGGTTGAAAGGCTTGTTCAATAGAGTCGGAGTTATCAAAATTCAAAAAAGACCGCGACGAAGTCAGGATTTTGTATGTCATTACCTATACATATTAGATCATGGGCGGGCGTAAGTATGGACTCTGTATTGAATTTGATGAAGATACAAAATGGCAACAAATCTAACTACTTGATGGTTGAACGATTTCATGATGGTACGTACAATAAACTAGATGCTGGAGGAATGAGTCGTTTGGAAATTATGAAGACAATTTATGATTGTAAGATGAACTGGCCGGATCATCGTCCTATGGGTAATATTGACAATATCAAACACTTGGTTCCAATTCACGAGGATCAGAGTATCGAAGATGAAGAACTATTAAATTCGAGGACGAATTTCTTCGAACAGGGAGAGGATGATGCAGCCCCGATTGGTGAAGAGATAGGTCGCGAGCGACCTATCCAAGTCTTGAGTCGTCTACGACCTAACGGGGGGGAGAATGATGTAAGAAAGAGCAGGTCAGCGACCTATGACAAGTCGCCAAGCGAGCTAACAAACAACGACCTAAATGAGTTACGACCTAACCAGTTAATTCTTAGGTCGCGTGAAGACTTAGGTCGCTCAAACGAAACCCAACGACCTAATTTAGGTCGCCAACGACCTAACAAGAAGAGAGATAAGGAGTTGCGACCTAACTCTAGCAATAAGCTGCGACCTAAAAAGTCATGACCTAAAAGTCTACGACCTATACTAGGTCGCTTACATATACGAGAAACATTAGGTCGCTCAGAACCGACGAACGAGCTACGACCTATACTAGGTCGCTCAACAATACCGCTTCATGCCTTAGGTCGCTCGCGAACTACCGAGCTAAGTCAACCAGTTAGGTTGCGAAGTTCAAATGTCGCAAAGGTTTTAGGTCGCCAACGACCTAACAAGAAGCCGCCTTATTTTTAGGTCGCTTGAACGACCTAACTTTACCGAGCTATATTTTTAGGTCGCTGTCGAGGTTCCTTAGGTCGCTACTGGATGCTAAAGCTTAAGTCGCATGAAGATTTTATGTCACGTGAAGGGATGTAATATTGTATATAATTTGTTGTACTTTTGTTATGTCGTCATGATGTAATAAGTCTTGTGTTGTAAATATGATAAGTCGCGTGATGTTGTAATGTTAGGTCGCGTCTATTTTAAGTCGTAGGTCGCTGGGTGTGTTAGGTCGGTGCCGACCTAAGTGTTGTAATATTTTGAGTCGTGTTGAGTTGTAACTTCTATAAATAGCGGGGTTGTGACATTTGTAAATGTTGGTTGATTTTGAATAAAATTTGTTTGTTAGCTTTGTGCTTTCATTAAATTGGTAGTTGAGTGTGATCTCCTATCTCCACCTTCGGTATTCAAGTGCGCTTGAATCAACGATCGCTGAAGCCGATTCACGGAATCTAGTGCGCTAGATCAACGTCGAAGAATCGTAGATCTTTAAACACGGTATCGTGCGCAATCAACGTGTTTGGGATAGCTAGAATCCGGTATCCTCGGATCAACGGATTTGGGCCATTCGGATCCATCGATCGTTACTTTCACCGATTCATCGTTTTGTTAATCCACTGCTGCATCACAACCTCACATAATCGAGAAGACTGATTCTTTATTGAATAGTATTTCACTTCCAATTCTTCAACTCATACACAATTATAGTCATTTTGGTGGATGTGTGCCATGATTTAACTATAATCAAAATGAAGTGTCCATATTGAAGTTCAATAGTATTCTCTAGTCGAGAGAACTATGTAATATTGTCATTTTGATATTCTCTGTTTGACTTTAGTTATATTAACTAACAGAAAACTATCGAGTGTTTCATTGAATAGTTTTCCAAAAACTATCAGTACGTAACCTCTTAGTTCTCCATGCAGCCATGAGTAATACACTGTCTAATATTTGGAGAGCGTTACGTACTCTAGTCTCAATGGATGTAACGATATCCAGTCTCGATATGTCTTGATTGGAAATACTAAAACGATATGTTTATTTTCATTGTGATAAATTTCTCATAATTATAACACATTGTAACTACTATCACAATACATATCATTTATGGATTTTCTATTAAATATACTTAAATTAAATAAATAATCAATATAACACATTATGACAAGTATATAATAGAAAGAAAAACTCATTTTATTTCGAACAATATTTTATTGCAGAGTTAATAATTTATAGTAAATTAAAAAATTGTCCATAGGGTATACCCCTAACTCCATTAATTTGAAGGTGCAGTTGACGATGGTATTACTTGTGTAAATAATTCTATATATAAATAAACATCTGACATTGACTTTATGTTTGTTTGGATTTGGATTGGATTGTATCAGACTTATGTTTGCAGTTGGATTGGTTTGGTTATGAAAGAAAGTAATGTATATTATATATATTTTATTTTCTGCCGTGGGATCCTGAAAGTTATAGTCGGGGTGCATATTTTGTTTCTTATTATCACATCTTAACGACTTGACCTTTCTGCATTCGAGATTTACACATCTTGGTTTTGTGTAAAATCAAAGGATCAAAAATAGCGGGTTTTACACATTCTATGATTGTTCCCAACAATCACAAATACGTAATCCCTTGGTATCACTAGCGGTAATGCGTAATTCATCATCTGTCATATGTAGAGCATTATGTACACTAGTATCAGTGGATATACCATTATCAATATCCTTTTCTCGATATGACTTTACTAGGAACAAATTAAGGATGAATATTTTAAATATTAGACTCAAAACTCATGGTTATGAACACAATTGCAACTGCCATCGATTAAATACTTTTCATAAGGATTTTCTGTTTGTATATATTAATGTGTTCAGATCATTTATTTATATCATAATATAACAATACATACAAAAAATTAAAACCAAAAGCATACTTTATTTCGAACAATATTCTCATACAAGAGTTAAGTTATATAACTATTATATAATTTCCACCATGACATACTTTTAATTCTGACAATCTCCCACTTTCACTTAGGGTCAATTATAGAGCCACAAACCTATACCTTTACTCATTTTACCTAAACTTGACTAAGAAAGATCTTAGTGAATGGATCTACGATGTTATCTTTAATAACTACTCTCTCCATCATTATCTCTCCATAATTAATAAACTGTCTTGTCATGCGGAATTAACGGAGAATGTGTGTTGAGCTTTTGTGAGTTCACGGTTCCTTGGTAATTTTTATTGCTGTATTATTGATATAATACAATAGCATTGGACCTTTCTTTGGATCATTGGTATCCCTTTAATGAATTTGCATATCCAACTCTTTTGTGGCATCACTTAAGGTAATGTACTCGACCACCATAGTCGAATCCATAACAACTTCTTTCTTGAAATTTTTCCAACTTACGGCCCCTCTGTTAAGAGTATATACGATTCCCAAGACTGACTTATTATTGTAACAACCCGTAAATTTAACCGGTTTCAATAACGTTATTAATTGAAATTTTAAACGAATTTTTTTTTTGAAATATAAATTTGATATTTAGAATGCGTCTAGTTAAACGTAGCAACTGGTAAATTTTCGTCTGAAAATATGAAAGTTTATTTCGCGCGTAAATTTACTTCAATTTAATCAGTTAAAAAGCGATGAAAATAAGATGTTTTCGGAACCTAAATATTTTTACATAGAAAAATTCTAAACCATCTTCTGAGAAAACGTCATTTTTCGTTTTTCTAAATTCGGACTTATTTAGCTCCATCGATCTTATTTTTCTGTGTTTTTCATGCATTTTCCGCTAGTATAAAAATTCGAATTTTTTTATAATTCAATCGTACCACTGATATCTGTATACCGTTTTGGTCGTCTCGCCGTGCTGGTATCTATGGTATATTTATTTCTGTGTTTTGATGACCAGTACGCGGCGAAAACCGCAAAACGGTTAACCGTGTCAGTACCCATTTTGGAGTTTTGTTGGATAGTGCCTTTTCGTTGTCCAGCAATGATGATGAATAGCCGTTTACTTTATAAAAAAAGGGGTCGTATTTAATTCTTGGAAACTAGTACGTTCTATTTCCATTTGCTTTGAACCGGTTCCTTTTGCCTAATCTACTTCCTTTTTCTTTCTGTTGGAAAAAGTGAGCATTTAAATAATGAAATTGAAGTTACGTATAGCCTATCCTTCAAACTTCATGATTGCTTTTGTTGTGACTCACCTTTTCCCTTCCCTGTTACTTCAAGAATAATAATATATAAAGCTTCTACTTTTGTTTTGTTCTCTCTGCAATTTGCTTTCTTCTTTTCCTCTTCCCTTCTTCATTTTTTGTTGATTCGCATGGCCTCACGCACCTCCTCCTCTCCTCCAGCTTCATCGACAAAGTAGCTCCATCTTCAACACCAAAAAGAAAAATATATTTCATGCAGCTGTGACTAGCATTGCATCCTCCTTCACGCAACCCAACGTCCCACACTTCCGCCTTCTCCCGACCTTCCATGGCCACCATAGCCATCCCAATAGCCGCCTTTTCTCCATCAACTCCACGCCTTCCTCCGGCATCCGCGTCTCCACTCACCCGAATGCCTTCGGCTATCAATCGATCCGTCTCAACCTGCGCCCTTAGCCTCCACCTCGCGTCGAGGCAACAACCTCCAGCCAATGCTTAGCTTTCTGCCAACTCATCAGTCTTCGTCGCCTGCTACTCACTTACTGAACGCATGCAGGCAGCAGCACATCCACCCCTCTTCTAACTTTATATCTGTAAGTGTGTATTAATATAAACTTAATATTTTCAATCTATTAGTGATTAGATCGTATATATATTTTGGGTCCTATAGCTTTATATTGTGCTTTATTTACACTGAAAATATAAAAATATTGTTGTGACCTGCTCTATTTCAATTTCTGTTAGCCTGATTTACGTGTTTGTTTATTAGTATATATTTATATGTATATGTTTTGTTTATATTATTTTATATATAATGATTTTATATTAACTATACTTATAGGCTATGTATATATGACAGTGTAATAAAAGTATATAATATGTTGGATACATATAAAGACAAGTTTAGTATATTACTGCATATATATATATATTGTTTAGTTGATAACAGTGTTTATAAAGTATTATACATACGGTTATTAGTGTAGTGCATGACATAGTTGTATATATTACCATATGTGTTTAATACGAAAGTTATATAAATCTTAATATAGTTTACCTTATATTCTAGTTTGCATGTGAATATTAGTTGTGAGCATCATGGGTTCAGGCGTATATTGCCGCAAATGTTTTGTTTGAGTTTTGTTATGTAGTATTTTGAAACAGTTTTATAATAATGTATACAAACATTTTATTTATTTATATAGGGATGTATAATCTAGTCTTCGGGAAAAGAATATATACACATATATTCTTTGGTTTGGTTTCAAACAAATAATGTTTCTGGTCATAAAATTTTGGCTTCTATGATATTACATTATTTACACTTATATATACGGCCTGCATATAGTGGGGTCTACACGTTATATTAATTTATATATGCTTGGTTGCATACATTAAGTCGGCAGTGTAAGGTATGTTGGTATATACAAGTTGTACAAGTTGTTCATATATTTTAGTTTATAGCTGGCGTATGTTTATTATATTTGAGGTTGATGTATAAATATATATGTGTGCGCATGTAATATATCTAAAATTTTATCTGTCTTTTCAAGTTTTTTTTTTGAAGCAAGTATGTATATATAGGTTAATAATAACTTTAATATATTTTGAGAATAAAGATTTTGGGTATAATATATTTAATATGGTTTAAACTTATATTGATTTGAAAATAAAATATTATATATATATATATTGTTCTATCTTGATTATTCTGATTTATTTCATCCATTTCTTATCTATCAGTTTGACCGTCGAATTTGTGCCAATCTAGCGTTGCCTTGAAATTCGTAGCTCATCTCTTTGTCAAATCTATCTTAGCCTCGAAAGGTGAGCAATCACTCACGATTAACGTTCTTTTATTTATTAAATTTGATTTCAATTGAAATGACAAATTGAAATATGCTGCTATTAGTTATTTACACTGTTATATATGCTATTACCTGTATCTGTTCACCTATGACATCTGAAACCATTATCTGTCATTTATGCGATGATAATACAGTTTGGTTGATAATTGATTGTTTGTTGATGTTTATATTGGACGCTAAATTGTTAATGTTAAAGTGATAAATAATATGCAATTGAAATTGATATATGATAGTTAAGCATATAAATTGAATCTATATGTTGAATTTGATTAGTTAAATTTTGTATAATATGACCCCCTTTAAATGTTAAACTAGTTGACACGTAGAAATTTGGTTAAATACACCTTGAACCATTTAATGTATGTTGGAAAATTTTTGTAGTATGGAATTGAATAATTGATATCAAGTGAAGAACCGTTTAAATATTAATGTAATAATCTTTAATCTACATGAAATGATAGTGTAGATTCTAGAAATAATTATATTAATTTGCACAAACAACAATGTGAATTAATACGATTATTTCGGGATTATTTGAATTGATTATTGGATTAATATTGATTGTTGTTATTGCTTGTTTATTTACTTTGACACCATCCCAGTTATCACACTGCAAGTTCCCTTTTGCTATGCTTTGATTTTGAATTGGATTGGAATCGGGTTGAAATGATAAATACCCAAATGAACTTGACTTAGGATAGAGAATTAAATAAAACCTGATTGGTCAATAATTTGATTTAAAAATAAAATGAAGATTTTATTTGAATAAATAATATGGTTTTGAAACGAAGTTGAAATTTGAATTTTTAATGAAAGGAAAATGTTAATGTTTAATAATCTGAAACAAAATATTAACAAATGTAATTGATGAAAGAACGTTGTTAAATTTGAGAAATGATTGAATTAAGTTTGAAATGATTTAATAAGTAAGTTTGAAATTATTAAACTTTGAAATTTTTTAAATAATTAAGTTTTGAATTATTTAAAAATTAAATAAGATTGAATTATTTAATGATTAAATTGAATTGAATTCTTTAATAAGTGAAATTGAACTTTGAATAAGTGAATTTTACTTCGTAAATAATTGAAATTGAGTTTCTTTATTAATTAAGTTTTGGAAAATTATTTAAGTAAGTAAATAAATGAAATTGAATTTCTTTAACAAGAAATAAAATGTGATTTATTGAAATAAATGTAAGACTTGAAATTTAAAGAATTGATTTGATGAATTTAATTTAATTCAATTTGTAAGTTTTGATATAAGGAAGTTGAATTTAAATAATGGATTTAATGAATTGGAAATTTAATAGAAATTGTTTTGAATGACAAATTTACTTAGCGAATATTGAATGAAATCGATCAATGAATTTAAATAAATTTGAATGTTAAATTAAATTAACTTAAATGATTTCGGAATGAAATGTACATATGAATTTGGATCAATATTGGAATCGTTTAAATAAAAGTTGAAATTGAATTATAAGATTTTGAAATGGTAATTTGGAAGTTTTGAAATGTAAATTTTGGAAATTGGTTCAGAAAGACAAATGAAATGTTGGTTTACAAATTCTATTTGAAATTGTAATTGATTTGGTTTTGAAATAAATAAACGACCAATCGGTGTAATAATTTCGAAAGTTATTAAAGAGACCGGAATCGGTTAGGGACATACTCACTGTCTAAACTGAAAACCACTTTAATAACTACACGCGGAGTGTGATCCAGAATGAAGTGGTTGGAATGATGTACGTGATGACTGAAGAAAGAGAACAATAATGGATAGCCTTGACACTTGTGTCAAATTGGAAATGACTAAAATCAGGAGCCGTGCCGGGCCAAATGGGGGTTAGCTACCTCGAGCGAACAAGCTTCTTCGAAACTACTCATTACTTGTTGTCGATTGGTGCACCCTTGATTTTGGGAGTGTTGCTTCGTGGTGTTGCGATCGCTGCGGCGATGCGTTTTCACCAGTCCGGATCAGGCAAACGGTAGTTTCACTACCTTGGGTATTGCCTCATGTGCCTTGTCATACTTGTATCCCTGTATACGCGACCACTACGATTTGTTTTGTGTTATACCTATGGAGTACTCCCTGATAGCCCACTAGTTTACGGTGGAGTTTACAGTGCTGTATAGTCTATAACGCTTATATAAAATGTGTTAAAGGGGATAATGGTAACGCCTTAACAGTATTTTGATATTTTATATTACTGGTAGGCATTATCTACTTATAGTACACTACTACATAGTAGATAGTTTAACGGATCCTTAAAGGATGGTTATTCCAAACATCCTTTGAGTTACTTGTATTTCAGTTGCTATTTCACTTGAGTTGGATTTATTGATATAAGAATGTTAATCATGACTCAAGTGTTTTTTGTTTTGCTTTACGCTCGGGTCAGACTGAGTGTACCAGTATTCGAGACTCACCTTTGGAGTTGGAGATTTGCTTGAAGATCCAGCCATCTATTCTGCTTCAGTATTCGATGATTCCAGTGATGTATTCTGATTTGTATCTGATGTATCGCATTACTCTTCCGTTGTATCTGGTTTAACTCTGATGTAACTTATATATTTATATAGTAGCTCCATGAACTACTATCTCTTTTATTTCCGCTGCATTTATTACTCTGTGTCTGTGATCTGTGATTATTTATTTACTGTATATGTTCAGTTTTGCCAAATTTAAATTAACAATGCGGTATTTTGAATTATTCAAGTTCGACATGTGCAGATGCGAATGGTACAAAATTCCGAGTCGTTACAACTATCATCAACATAACTTTGAAAACTTGGGTCCTAGTATGCCTTAATAAAGAACTTACTTTTTCCAAGTATTAGATACAAATCATTGGTATTTCTTAAATACTTTAGGATGACCTTAACTACCGTCTAATGATTTTCTTTAGGAATCGATTGGTATCCACTAATTGCACCAAGTAAAAAAATGATATTTAGCTTAGTACATAGCATAACGTACATGATGGATCTTATTGTGGAAGCATAAGGAATTCAACTCATATGTTGTCTCTTTTCACCTGTTGATGGGAAATTTTTGTTAGAAAGAAAAATTTCATGCAGCATTAGAACATTTAAGTACTTGGAATTTTCTGTACTTGACCTTTTTAGTGTGACATCAATGTACGTCATTTGAGACAATCTCAATATCAGTTTAGAACTATCTATATAAATCTTTATACCTAGTATGTAGGATGTCTCTCCTAAATGCAAAAAATTATTGGACAACCAAACTTTCACCGATTGTAACGTTGGGACATCAATACCAATCAATAGTAAATCGTCAAGTATAAAACTAAAAAAAATAGCATCATTTCATTCTTGTTGGAAATCGGAGTGTCTAAACACAATATTGGATCTTAAGGCTATTCAGACACTAGAAGTGGTGAAATATGTATTAACTACTTACTTATGAATATAAAACTGTATTTACTCAAATTGCAAACAGAAAGAAGTAATCAGAGAATAAGTAAGTAATAAAGTAAAATGCAGTAACGTAAATAACACCAGGATTTTTATACTGGTTCGGATTAACCAATCCTACATCCATTCCTGCACTTTATCGTGCAGAATTCCACTATAATCGCTTGCTTTCCACGAGTGGCAAGAACACCTTTACAATCTTGGTTTCACGGGCTACAAGACACACCCTCTTTATTTTACAGGCAACAAGAACACCTTCTCCTTATCACCAACAACAAACTATGGCAAGTAGTCGTATCTTCAATACAGATTCTTGTAAATTCGGTACAATGATCCTATAGACCTCTAATGGCAATATATCTTTGAATTCTTTGAGGAATAAGATGAAATCAGAGAGAGAATGATGTGAATTCAAGTACAACTCTCTGATATTGTGTGGTTTGCAAATCGGTGAAGAATTGGAGTGAAATAGTATCGATTTGCAAGGAGATTGGAAGAGTATGCAATGAATTTCTTTTGCAAATGTTTGGAGGAGTAAGAGAAAATGAGAATTCTTGATGTTAAAATTCGTTTTTAGAGGCCTTTATATAGTGGTTGAAGAGACGTATCTTTTGGTGAAGGGGTGGAGGGAAATGTCTCTTCATTTAAAATTTGAAATTCTGAAAAACGACTAGCATGTCGACATCCTAGGTACCCCCATGTCGACATTGGTGTGTTGCAAAATGAACAGCAACACTAATAAGTGTTGTAAATTTTCAACATTTCAAATTGCCTTATATTTGTGGATTTTTGTGATTCGGTTGAGGTCAATGGTTGATGATCTTCAAGTATAATTGCCATGAGATCTTTAACAATATATTCTAAGGTTCAACCAACTCCTTATCACCTCAAACACCTTTATCCTTCAGCATTCTTCTCTAATTGGGTTTTGTTTTTCAATTGCTCTGATTAACCTTCTTCTATAATTCATTTGCTTCCACTGTATTCTTGTTTATCTCTGTAAATGTCTCCATAATATATCTGATATGACTGCATAACTCGGAGATACGTTAGTAGTAATATTTATGTGGTTGTTGTCATCAAAATCAATACCTGGGGTATTAACAATCTCCCCCTTTTTGATGATGACAGCCATATAAATATTTGAGAGATAGAGTATAATATTTTTATATTTGACTCTCCCTAACTCTATGCACTCCCCTTATTCATTGTGCCTAGTATATTTATACATTTTCTCCCCTTTTGTCATCAACAAAAAGGGCGAAAAAGAGTCGCTTAAATCACTACTAGACAATATGTAGAGTTTGTATATAGAGATAAATGCATATAAATAAAACATACGAGGGGAAACCAAATCAATTCAAAACATGAAATAAACTTATCAAATACTAAGATGAGTTTTAGAGTTACTGACTTTGACGATGCCAATAACAAACCCTTTTCATATTTATCCAAAGTTTAATAGATTTCTTGTCATATGCTTTGAGCATCCGCTATCTGGTATACATTGTTTGGTACCTAAAAAATTATAAAATATGCATACTGGTACCCTTTTTATTTTGGGGTCCATGGGGTTAAGTTTTGCGTTGCCAAACCCATGAAGAGTTTGAATGTCCTTTTAAAATATAATCATTAGATGAATGGACCTTATTAATAAAATTATCAATATATTTTTCTTTTTCAGTATCATCCAACCTTTTTGGAACCCATAAGTTAATGAACCTATTTAGAGGTTTTAACTTTAATTTTCTAGGTTTTGGTTTGAACTTGGTAGCCTTAACAAACTTGGTACTTTGAGTACTATTTTTCTTTGATTTAGCCTTAGGGGAGTATCCAAGTCCATGTTTATTCCTAGTGTGTTTAGATGCAGATAATAATTTTTCTAGATTATCCTTCCCTTTGTTAAATTTATCAATATCAGTTTTCATTTTGTCAAAATCCTTATTACGGTTAAGAATAATATTGTCCAGAGATGTTATTTTGTCATTCAGATCAGTGATCTATGACTTCATTGAAAGATTTTCTGGTTTTAAGGATGCATTTTCACTTTTTAGTTTTTCAAAACTCCCAAGTGTCAAATCCTTTTCATCATTATACCCTTTAAGTCTTTCAATTTCATCTTTTAGACATTGTTTTTCTTCGGTTAATCTTTCATTAAATATTTTTAATCTATCTATCTCTGCCAAACTATTGTTGTACTCTTTCCTAAGTATTTTATATCCCTGATACATATTATTCAAAACATTAGTAATTTCTTTATTAAAATTCCTTACCCGGTCATCCTTTGTCATAAAGCACATGTTGGCATTTTCTGTTTCTGAATCACTATCACTTGATGATGTATCTGAATCATCCCATTTTGCATTGAATTCCTGTTTCCTCTCCTTATTGAAAGTGTTTGAAAAGTACTTTGATTTCTTCAGCTTGGGGCAGTCTCTTTTCAAATGACCAGGTTTATCACATTTGAAACACTTAATAACATTTCCATTTCTAGAATTGTTGTTGTTAGTTTTTCGAAGTTTCACTACAACAAACAGGACCTTTAACAGCGTTTCAAAAACGCGATAAAAACTACTAACAGCGTTTTTACATACGTTGTATATCGACATGCAGTTATATGTCAGAGATATACAATGACAAGGAATAAACGCTGTTAAATGTCCTTTTTTACAACGTTTACCTAGTGTCATGAAATCATTTAACAATGTTTGGTCTAATTTAACGGCATTTTTAAAAAACGTTGTTAAAACAATTTAACAGCGTTTTTAAAACGCTGTTAAAACATTCAACGGCGTTTAAAAAACACCGTGGAATGTTTTAACAGCGTTTTAAAAACGCCGTTAAATTGTATTTGGTTATGTTTTTAGATACAATTTAACGGCGTTTTTAAAGCACTGTTAAAACATTCAACGGCGTTTAAAAAACGCCGTGGAATGTTTTAACAGCGTTTTAAAAACGCCGTTAAATTGTATACAAAGCTAAGCCAATTAGGCTTTTTCTACTTTTCTATAAATTCCATTTCAGTAAACATCAGTCACAATGTGTGTATATACCACATTTCAAAATTAGCATATTATATCAATACCACATTTCAAAATCAACATATTGTATCAATGCCACATTTTGGACACATATTTGATAACCAACGTATGAAATTTCATAATCAAAATACACAATATTCTTACACCAAACATAAATAGTTCGTCATCAATAGTTCATAAACAAAATATAGAACAAATAGCAATAGCAAAACAAAAGCAAGTAGTACATACGTTAAAACCAAAAAGTAGTTCTAGTAGCAAAAATAACTTCGATCCATAACTCGTTGCAACCTTTTTTTGCATCACAGTCATCTATCTACCTGTAAAGCAAAAGTAATGGAATTATCTCAAATGATAGTGTAATTGATGTGCATAAGTCTACATCACTACATAACAATACAAAGATGGAGGATGAATGCTTTAAATCTCTTTACAACTCATAAAAAGATCAGAACGAGCCATAAAATAACAGTTGCTATATTTAAACTTTAGTATACATGACGTTAACTTTGTAGGCTCAAAAACTTAGCGCACTAAAACATTAATAGAATCAATGGACTGGGAGTACGAACAAAATAGTATAATGCAAAAGTATAATGACAACAGTAGAACGTACCTAATCATGTATGACAACATCTCTTCAACCATTCTCAACCACCATATTATCTTCAACCTTCTGCCCTTGAATAAGTATCACAAATCACGCAGAGCCTTTCAAATAAAAATGATTTGTGAAGTTAAACACCCCGCCCACATACACAGATACATCGATATGGAAGAAAATACAACTGTAGGGAACATAGCATGGTTGCTTCTAGTGAAACATGAACAAAACTTAGCTTAACTATCGTGGTCAAAGTCGTGTACAGTCAGGCCTAGACTCAATCCACCTACACCTATGAATGGTTTTGGCGAATCCACGTGTACTAAACATCAGGCTAACAGTATACATGGAAACATATTTTCATGACTAATTATTCTTACTGACCACATATAAATGTGAGGAGCAAAATATGTTTTTGTTTCATCCAATTATCATTGAAATCTTTTGTGTAATCCAATTATTTGTGCCATTGTTAATTGGGTGTTGTAACATTATTTTGAATTATCAGCTATGACAACACAAGTGAAATCGAAATTATTCGTGAAATACTTTGTCATCACAACATTATTTTCAAAAGAAAATAATGATTTAAGTGAAAACAATTAGTTACAAAATAAATTAGATATTTGGTTATTTACAAAATAAGATTTTGATCTTGCTCTTTAAATCTGTGTAGTAATAATTTTTTGAAAATGTTGAATTTATACATTGCACTTGATAAACCAAAGTAGATATGGTGATTAGATGATTTTGGATCAGTTTTAATGTTCTAAGAACATAAATAAATGTAAATTCATCGTATGTATTATGCACTAGGACTAAGAATTCCATTTTATATCATCCAACCCCATTTATAAATATAAAAGCAAATAAAAATAAGGGGAAATAAGGACATACATACAAGAAATACGGATGTAACTAATAGTTCATGAATTAACCGTTGCAAAGTTAATAAGTATGTGGATGGCAAGCAAAACTACAAACATAACCATTTCAGTGAAGCCTATAAGTGGGAGAATAAAAATTAAAGAAGGCCATATATGAAGAAATATAAAGTAAATTCACCCTACCACAATATGAGTAAGAGAGAAACAACTCACCTTTCTCAAGTGGTTTGTAATGAGAGAATTTGGTAATCATTCTGACCAAATGCATGCTCCAAATATAACTAATAGTAATCTTTTCCTGGCATTTATAAGTTGAACAATAAATTAGCAATCCAATATAGGAATTTAATTTTTTTTTAAAGTATTCATTTATATAGATTATTTTGAATATGTGCTAACATCATGATTATTGATATAACATCACGGTAACAGTATGAAGCAAAAATGCATGAAACAAAAGTTCATAAATATGATGATGCCATACCTAGTAACATGTAAAGGAGAGTTCCTTTAAGAAAGCTTAAGTGTCTAGTTCAAACA